>BLIW01000011.1:1212500-2422500 GCA_016586305.1 Ophiorrhiza pumila
CACCACCACCTATATTTCGACTAGGGGGTATTCCAATGAACTTCAGGTATCTCAGCTTTTCCATTGATGAGAGCAATCATTTTTAAACCATAAAGTATAAAACAAATTTCCATTTCCAGCTCATAACATGTTCCTTTTTTTTTTTGGTCAGAGGAAACTGGGAAATTGCAAGACAAGACTTAAATAATCCCCGCCTTATTGCTGTGGTCTCAACTGATCGAAATTTCCTTGATCCAAACTACGATGAGTATGCAGTTTCCAACTCCCGAAGCATGATATGTTGTCGATCCATTGCCATAATTGTGAGCTCTCTCTCTCTCTCTCTCTCTCTCTCCATCCATAAACGTCTATGCACTTGCATGCAAGTATGGAATGATTTTGCTTGCTGCACTTGAATCCTTCATTTTGAAGATAAGAAATGGTCATATTGTAGCCAAGAGGTTGTCATGCCTAATTTTGATCCCCATATGCATTAAACGTTCTACAATATTTTAGTTACTTTTGGCTTGAATTAACACTGCAATTCCAAATTAGGCCCTCAAGATTGTATGTTAGCGGTATCACTCTGACAGAAGTTCTCTTCTTTTTATTTTGTCTTTGTTTTGCAGCTGATGGTTCTTCTAGTTTTGCGGCATACTCTTCCAATAATAGTAAATCGAGCAGGGGACTATTCTTTCCCACTGATCATGGTAAGGCATACTAGCTCACCAAAATTTGGAATATTGGTGTATATATTTGCGAACTGAAGTCCTCATTTATCATCTCTTGTGACAGCTATTACTTCTAAGAATCCTAGGCATTATCATGCCAATCTACATTATAATGAAAGCAGTGACTGGTGTTCTTCACCGTCAACACAATCGGGTAAGAAACGTAGCCATTAGCATCATTCTTATTTTTTACTAGTTAAAGCATTTTGGTCATTGTTTGCTGCAGACATAGTAATTCATTTCCTATTCGGGTGACCTTTAACAGGTCAACCTATCTCTTGCTTCATCCGATGAAGAAGCCGGCTCAACTATTATTCAGCCTCAAAACAATGTCATTCAAGTTTAATGAATGGTCTTTTGAAGCAGCAAATACCACTATGATTGAATTCCAGTGAAACTGACTTCAACAACGTTGCTCAACATCGGTATGGTCTTTCCATGAATAAGTTTGAGATCCAACAGTGCAGAAGATTATCAAAAGGTGGGGGGTGGGATGATGCTCAAGTTCAAACGTGTTAGTGGTGAACAAACTTTAAAAAGGTTGGTTTCGACAAGTTGCAGTTCATCTGATCTGATGACGGTGGACTATCCTTTTTAGAGTTCATAAGTATATACCAAAGAAAAACATCAAGTACCCTTCAGGGTTCTGTTGATATAGGTTTTGAGGTGAATTAGTTAATACACTTGTAGATGCTCTTTATACAATCAAGCTTATGCCAAACTATGTACATAAAGTTGTCTGAATCTCACAGAATTACAAAGGAAGAAATTAGACATCTTACTGAAAAATTTGATTTTCAGGCACAATGCTTTCAGCATTATTTATCAAGTTTAATGTTGTGCTTCATCATTCCTTGTGATTTCAAAGGAAGATACATCCACCTCAATGATAGCATTTGAGTACATTAAGCTTCTTGAAGCAATCTTTTCTGTTAGTAACGTTACGATTCGGAATTGCCTGAACAAATTCATCAGCAAGAATGAAGAAAATGGTTTCTTCAGGGAAGAGAGAAGATTAGGAGGATAGAAGCACAGAAAATAATTGCCATATTCAAATTTATGTTGCTGTGGCATTGCATGGTGTCAATGTTGATTTGTTGTTCTTGATAAACTATAAACAAATAAAATTTCACCTTGTACTTGTACAAAAAGATGCAATGCTTCGTTATATACGAAGGTGGCCAAAGAACACGGCAGAAATCCTTTTACTACGGCTAATCGAAACTCATTATTGCCAACATCAAGAAACAATATTTTGCATCACAAATGCATCAAAGAAAATTTGATGCAAGAGTGTTTAACTTCGCAAGTAATAAAAACTCGATCAGGGTAGGCAACATTTCAAATCAACCACTTGAATTTCTTTAGTAATTGCAACAAACACAAAAAGTTAAATTGTATTAAGGCTCATGTAGGCAAAATTAGTCTAATTCAGAGTGGGTACAAACGAGAGACACAATGAGATGAAAAATAAAGAACAAAATTGTTCCTTTGAAATTACAGTATCCTAAACCTGTACACTCGATATCAAGAGAACTCAATAAGGAAAAATACAAATACATACTCAACAAGACATTTGATTCAATGTGAACTTGATTCAAATCTGGTGAATTTTCACTTGTTTGCCAGTTGTAATCTGACAGCAATGGTGTAAGTCTACCCTGATAACGAGCTTAGTTCCAGCTTCTTCTTTGCCTGAAATGTTTGTGAAACAACAAATAAGAATATCAACCCCTACAATTACAAACTAACCCCACTCTGATCTTCTATTTCAACTCCTTTTTTTGACAGTCTTTCATCGTAACTTGTATTTATAATTTCACTTTGGATCTTTAAGTTATATTTTAAAATGTTGGACATTCTCACTGATCAAATGTTTTTCAAAGAGTGTAGTTGATGTTTGTACTTTCGATTTTTTTGTCGTGACCGCCAGCACCAAGCGAGTGCCCCAAATCCACAGCTTGCAATGGCAATTGCAAATGCAGCTCCAATGGGCACGACAATTGCATTTGTTGTGGCTACCAAGTCTTCCCCAGATGCTTTCTTACTCCCATCATCACCAAGTTGTTCTTTGTCCTTGTAGAGAGTAACTAGGGTCCTTCCATAGTAGCTAACCAAGAATTTGAAGACCTCGTTATTATCCCAGTCAGTCTGTCCGGTCTCATTGCTCTTTTGACTTTGGGAAAGATAGCAAGAAGGACAGAGCTGTTTTGGAGGCCATACAGCTTTAGGAAATTTTGGATCACCAGTTCCAAGAGATTTTTCGTCTTTCATTAGCCTCTCATTAACTTTGTTATGTGCATCCCACAACCAGAGGACGAACTCCCGCGCAGTCTTAAATGGATTAGAAACACTGCACATGGACAATCTATTTTCAGATTACAAGGATTTGAAGAAAACGAAAAGACAAAATGCAATGACATTTTACCTTGAACACATCTCATAAAAGTGTTGTCGACAATCCTCACAGATGAAAAAATTGTTAATGAAGTCGCATGTAGCTGTAAATGCCATCTCACTTTCTGCATCATCAACCCTCACAGACAGTGAGTGTAACAAAACCCACAATCCACAACTGCACAAGAAACAAAAACAATAGTAAGTCAAGTTTAGAGTCGAGAGGCAAACTCAAGCACTTGTTGCTCACTGTGCCTTGTTTGATTAAAAATGTTTTGAGGAACAGGATATTAGGCTAAATCCAACATGTAAAAAAGTTGGAGTGCTCGTTGCAATATTCAAAGTAATCAGAACAGAACTTGAAATGCCAGGGCCTTTTCCTCCCTGATATTATAGAAGAAAAACACACTCATATCCTCCAATAATATGCAAACTTGATGATCAAAGGTACAAGCATGCCCAAATTCTTAGTCCATATGAAAGAGTCATCAGTTCAAAGAAATACAGTGACACTGTTCTTTCAGACAAGGTAGAAAAGATACACAAGCTTTTCTTCAAATGATGATTTGATGAAATTTACTTTCAAGCACAAGAAAAGAAGTAGCATGTAGCAATACCTAAAACCCCGAGTATCATTCCTGCTGCCACGACAAAACATCTGCAGAAGAGAATCCACAGCAACATTGAAACAATCAGAAACTTCATTACAGAATAAAAATCTGTAGAACCAGAATCTGGATGAAATTCAGATTGAATTCTCAAGGATGAAAATTGGATAGCGAACAGCAAGGATAACATTTTATCCACCAATCATTCACTTGGATACTTGTGCACACTTAAAAAGCTTCACAGAAGCTATGCCAGATAAGTTAATAAAAGAATAAAAATTTGTCGAACAATAAGCAATGATATGCAAAATGAACACTAAAATATTTTTGGCTGTGTTTGTGATGGATGCTTAAAATTTTAGCTGAACTTCTGCATGATTGATATTAAATTTCCTAGAAATTATTTCCATCAGTACATACATGAAACAGGTAAGGTCTTTCCTCTCAAGCTTTATGAAGAAACTTCAGCAGGTAGAAAGCCTAAGCCTCACAGATAGGTTAGCTAGTCAAGAATCAAATCTGTCTCGTGTTTCGTCCCTTCAAAATGAGATTTTATGTGGCATAAATCTGCAGACCACATTTAGTATGGGCATTTTGAAATAAGGCAGAAAACATGAGAAATATTCATTACTAGGTAAGCCTTTTAATCATCAGTGGATTAGAAATCTCTTGACCAAAATTCTTGCAAATTATCAGCAGCAGCTTGATAAACATCAATCCCGTCCCCTTTTGAACCACATTTCAGTAATGCCTTACCAGTCACAATAAGGTATAGAAATCCAGATAAACCATGAAAATTTCAATTTAGTGCAGCAAATAAAATAGCAGTTCCTTTTCTTCAAGGTGAATGACAACTAATACACCTACCCAATATCCACGGGGAACCTCTTTTCCGCAAATCTTGACATTATGTAGTGCATTCACTTTGCCATCACTGATAGATAGTTGTGCTTCACTGGTTGACCACATCTCAGATGGATACAAGTCATCAAAGTTCACAAGTATCTCTGCGCTTCCCTTCCGGCACCTAGTAACACAGGCTGTTTCAGAAATGTACAAAGCACAACATATGCTGTCAAACTCAAAAGGGAAAAGGATACTCACCGTCTAGAAGGATGATGAGTCACCAAAAGTTGAAGAAACTTGATAAATGGGGCCCGAGTCTTTGACTTTATCATCTGCTTTTTTAGCAAGTATATTAACACCAAATTACCCGTGGGGTGAAGGAGGGGGACGATTGGACAGGGAGTTTGCGTGGCAGATCAAAACCATAATTCAAGAAACAAATAAAATATTCTTCACCTTGTGCTCCAAAATAATGTCAAAGGCAGTGGATGTTGCCTCCTCAACATCATATACAGCTCGTGCAATCTTCAACAACACAAATGTCAAGAAAGTGAGAACTTAGCCATAATCTTAATTATGCAGATACATCAGAGTAAATGCAGGGACATGCTTCATAAACAACCTGCCCAGGATCGGATACATTGGTTTGAAGATGCTCATTTTCGTACTTCTCGTCATCCAAGCCATATGAACTGCAAGTAACAAGTCGCATTAGAAAAACCTAATAATCACTGAATATATCATTTCCTAAAACTAGTAAAACAAAACAAATAGCAGAGCAGATTTCGGACGACACAAGCTTAATGGATAGTGCTCTGAAACATCTTTTGCAGAACAAACTGAAGGCTTTCTTCAAGAAAAGGATAGTTTTCCTTATGTTAGCATTGTATTTCATTATCACAGGGAGGAGATGCTGATTATTCTATTCTACCCCCACTATTCTCTCCAAATAAAATAGCTAATGCTGGACAAGACATGACAGAATCAGAAATACAAAAAAACTTGTAAATCAGCCACTATTTTCATTGCATTATTTCTGTATCGGTATTTTAAATTGCTAAATGTCGAAAGACACTAAATTATTAAGATTGGGAAACATATCAAAGAGTGATAGACTGCCAGGTGTCAAGCACCATAGTATGTGTCCATTACCAGAACATGTGAATAACTGGTTCTTCAATAAGCCATAAATATGATAATCCATTAATTGCAAAATTATACCATAATAAACAATTATGACTAAACTCCTCTTAATGCTGTAGAAGAGTATACAGAGGATAAGGACTAAGCACAATTCTCATTCTAGTCTGGATGTTCAATGAACAAGATGTCAAGAAAGCTGACTTCTCAATGCTATTTTATTGAAGCAATTCATACAATACAAACAGAGAGACGTTTATACCTTCCAATTTTCTTATTTATCCAATTTAGCAAGCGCTCAGCGGTCCGCCCATCATCAATTTCACGAATTTCACTCTTTTCCTTATTTGGTTCCCAGCTAGCACCAACAAACTTAGAAGGCGGGCCCCATAAAAGCAAGGGTAGTGTTGTATAGAGAACTTATCACAAAGATTTGTATTTATCTGTGCTGCCAAACAAGTGACAAGGATAAAAGGAAATCAATTAACTAAATTTGGCTGAAAGGACTTGGAATCAAGTGAAACTGAATTAGGACACGAGAATGCAATAATAATAATGACTCTTGGAAAAGATTGTAGGACTAATTCAACAGGTCACACATGTAAGGAGAGTTGGGCATGTATGAGAAAATATTGAACAAATGGATGGAGCTTAATCATGAAACCTACAAAAAAAATGCAAATTAAAAACTTGGAACTGCACTACCACATAATGAACACCAAGGAAGCAAATTATATTTTCTGAAAAGAATTGACTCAACATATGTGTAACCCCAACCCAATCACTCTCTGGATGGAAGCTACAAAAGCACTGGCATTAGTAAACATGATAGGGCACCACAGCCTATCTTGGCCAAAACATGATTTGAATCTGAAAACTTGGTGGTCACTAAACCACACTTGCATTTCCTTTCGAAAACCAGAAGATTTATATTTGATCACTCCCATGCTTTGTAACAACCTTGTAAATTTGAGGATAATTTACCATTCTGATTCACCCCTTAAAGTTAATGCTCTATTGCAAATTAGTAAAATAAGTTGCAGTACATCCTATGACTACGCTGATACGCTAACATGATACTGTGTATATTTTTTTTCTTGTATGAGCAATATAATACTTTCCAATATAGAATTTGAAGACGATGACTGCCCTGAAATGTACTCCACACCATTTAACAGCTTAGATTTTGCCTAGGTAGCTGTGAAATATTGCAACATATGCATGAAGTAATAGTTTTGGTGCATATGATATTACTGAACTACATCTAAGTTATGCATATGAGAGCTGAATATATCCAGAAACAGAAGCATAGAAAAATCATAACTGCAATACCTTTGAAGCACAGTCAACCCTTGTCATCAATACAATTCCTGGGTGAACAGCAGCCGCTCCATTGAAAAGTCTGGCAACTCTTTCATAATGACGCTGTAAAAGTATTGGTTGAGGCATCAGAAATACTTTAGCTAGCATTTTCCTACTTCAAAAATTTTCCTTCTCTTCTCCAACCGGGGATAGGGGTAAGGGAATGTTGAAGATAAAGTTGATCATTTAAAATTAAAAAACCCACATCAATACCTTATAATTTCTGCAAGCTGGACACCTGCCAGAACAGTTATAGCACATTCAGTGACATATCAGATGATTATAACTGATAAATCAAAATACGATATATACTATCTAAATGCAAATAGCATGACAATTTCAATTCAATGCGTTTGTACACAAGTACAAGATATGTTGACACGAATTAAAGCAATGATCAGGCAAAAGCAACTCTATATATCTCCTTATCCATAATGAATAAACTATTTTCACAATTTAGACCAGTATTATTCCCCAAAGTTATATTAGTCTGTTTCAGATTTTAGTTACAGATTATCTCAATTGTTTAGTCATCAAGGCAACCAAACCAATGATTCCCGATACAAACATTTTCAATTCATTTCCATGCACTTCATTATGTGTATGGATTCACAGTCTAATCCGCAAGAGAAACCAGCCAGACACTCTAATAATCCCACCTAGAAACCCAAGAAAAATCCCTTCAATCCCATACATTTCACTGGTTTCATTGATTTCCAACTTTTTTGCACTTGCCATATATGCCAACTTAAAACACTTGTATCAACATTTGATTCCATTCTAAAACCATAAACTGCATATCCAACAGTCACATTCCACCCCTTTCAGCAAATGATCCTACGCCACCATCCAGCTTCCATTTAACCAATACAACAACTCAAATCCTAATCAACCAACTCTCAGGCAACTCACAGCCTCTAAATCCCCAACCCAGCACCCCCAAAACAAAAAATAAAATCTACTTAAAGATCTAAACTTTTGCCTCTTTTTCTCATTTCTTCAAAAAAAAAAAAAAAAGAAAGAAAAGAAAACTTTCAAAAGCTTCTATTTTTTTGCCTATGCATGCTAATCCCCATACAATCCTCTTATATCAGACAAACACAGACATTTTTAACTAAACAAAACATTCAAGCATCCGAAAGAAATGAAGGAAAAAATGAAACTTTTTTCACTATACAACTTCAAAAATGGGAATATACCAGTGAGCGTAGAATTCAACGATGGCATAAGTAGCAGGAGTATCTTTAAGAACCGCATCGAAATTCTCTGGCGTCAACTCCACGACATCGCTATCTTTTTTCTCCACATCAATCTTATCAATTCGTATTAATTTCACGGAGAATTGATCTCCGAGAATAATACGACGATGATCCGATAGGAGCCGACGATGAATTTGAGCTCGAAAAAAATAGAGCCAAAAATATTAAAGAAATTAGTAAAGACATCGAAAATCAACAACAAAAATTTACATATACATAATATATACGTATACTTTTGTGTTGAATGTATATGTATGTATAGGTAGAGACAGAAACAGAGGGAGAACGAAAACGAGGTTTTATGTTTTTTGACCTGAGCTTGGATTTTTTTGGTACCGTTTTATGGGGATCGGCGGCGCTGGGAATTTATTGGAAGCTTTTGAGCTTGATGAAGACCAAGCCTATCACGATGCGAGTGTTGTACACTTGCTAAGAAACCATGACGTGGATTCCTGTGATTGGCTGATTGAGTATTAAGTCAGCAACATTTCCTTGTTTTTTTTTTTTTTTTGACATTTCATACTAATGTTTTTGTAGTTACAAGTAGGATTACATTAGTAAAACATTTGTTTTCTTTAAATTTGAAAAATATGGAAAGTCCTATGATTTGTCTAGGATTAGTGACTTTGTATTGACTGAAATCTTTGCTGATGAAATTGCACATTATAGGCAGAGAATTTAGTCAGGAAAAAGAGAAATGGTGCAATGTGAATCATCAATGTTGAATGAATCATCATACGAAATTAATGAATATTTCGTAACACTTCATGTTTACCATCCTTGTAAGATTTTATATAAAATCAATAATAGGGGAGTGAAAAATTAGACTGAAAACCCAAAGTCACTAACGCGGCAGTTATAAAAAGACAAACTAATACCCTAACCAAATGATGGGTGAACCCTAATGGATAATGAATTAGTTTGTCTTTTTATACATGCCACGTCATTCACTTTGACTTTTTACTCTAATTTTTCACTCCCCCAATCATTAATCTTTATATAAATGCATCATTTATTTTTTTATTAAAAATATAAATAACTTATGATTATTATTAAAATTAACAAAAGAACACGATGCACATTAATATAAGAAGTGAAGTATGGATAATCTCCGGAATGATTATCGGATGGATAATCCTACTGATGTTGTGGATGCCATAATGGCAAGAATCCATTCCTTTCCCTAGGATATTATTTTGGGTTTGGGGGCCCTAAATTAGTTGGGGTATGGAGTTGGTTTCAACAAGGCTGGACCAGACAATGAGCTAACCCACTACAACTAACAAGGTTCAAAATGACAAAATTATTATACTATTTACCTAATTAATACCAAAAAGGGAATACCATATTAAATGAATTGTGATAATATGATCTTATATTACTTACCAAAGAAATTGTTAAAGTGTACCAAACATGAAACATTTTTTTGATTTGTTTTCAGTTTTGTGTCAACTAAATGCAATAAAGTATATACATAGATAGATACACACAAAGTAAGGAATCAACCTAATAAATGATGCAATTCTAGTAGGGAGTCAAAAGTCGATCAATTTGTCTTTTCCCCACATAGTACTAAAAAAAGCAATATTGACAATGATTGTAGTTCTGACTATTTTTCCAAAGACAAATTTAGTTGTAGAATATGCTTCTTCAATGAATTTGTTGCAGAACAGTTATTGTGTCCACCTACATTGGAAATTGGAAATTGGAAATGGATCATAGGCAAAAAAACATGGTATTGAATTTGAGGTTTGGAATGGTGCTATGAAAGGACCCCCCACTTCATTCAGAACTTCTTTCACAGAAAATAAGCACTGAATTGCATAGCATTGAGGGGAACTTAGAGTATGCGAAAACTAAAACTTTTTTCAAAGAAAAAAGGCACTGAATTGCATTGCACTGAGGAGTATGCCAAAACTCAAGCTTTAAAGGGCTTAGATTTGTCCCATTTGGACCATCAAAAGCAATATAAATGCTCATCAAGTTACAAAGTCAGGAGTTCAAATTTCTTATTCAATTGGATCTTTACTTTATATCAATAAGTGTAAAATAAATGTTGCTATAAGTATTATTGAGGGACCAACTTTTCTTTCTCAAGAGATACACTAACCATTATGATGAATAGAGTTGCCAACAAGAGGAAATTAAACTTATATTATACACAGTTTGTAGACTAACAATGTAATGAAAACCAGCCCACAACTCAAATGGTGCTTCGCCCCATCTTGAGCTTGGCAGATGTGGAAGAACAATATCTAAAATCTGATCTTTTGATTTGAAGACCTTTCTCCTAGCGCTAATGTGAAGATTGTTCTACTCTAATCTCAAGAGCTCCTGGAGTTGGACTTCTTGAGGATATATCGATAACGTTATTGCTGCAGCTTTTCTTATCATTGCAGCTGCATTTCATTCGTAAACTAAGTTTCGCAAACACTTCCTCCCTTTGGGGGCGGTTTGCATAAATTATCCACAGCGCGAGACTGAGCATCACTCCTACAGAGATCATAGCTAGTCCTGCATTTACAGCTCGAAGATAGTGTTCCAATGGGGGACAATAATTCAAGGTGATGTTTCGGAATGTATCACGAACAAAGTTACAATTCTGAAGACTTAGTAGCAGTGGAGTGTAATGATCAAGAGCATAACTGATGTTAACGGCTGCCACCATTTGTGCATACATATCTGGTGTCAACCTCCCAAGACTGCTGCACAGCCCATCTGGTGAAGCGCTGCAAGTGTAGTTTTGCCAAACCTGAATGTTCAGTAAAGAGTTTCAACTCAAACAAGGTAACAATGAGAGAGCAAGAGGGAAACAAATTGGAATTCAAAGCGAGGTGGGGAAATGACTAGGACTTAGTTTGGAGCAGTTGGAATTCCAGAGTACATATGAATTCAAGCTTCGATGCAATAAATGAATTGTTATACATGACTTACAACAGAAGCATTTGCCATGGAAACTTCTTGATCTGAACAATTGCGATTTTGAAGCTGAGCATCATATGGATAACAAAGATGAGGCACCAGTGGCCCCGATTGATTGTAGGAGTCCATTTTGGCCTGATGATGTAGATTTAAGTTTGCATAGGAGTCTACAAATTCATTGACGATATTTATAATATCGTCAACAACTTGTTTACTCTTCCATAGAGTCTGGTTTGTTGTTGCCTGGTCAACACAGGGAAGGATGTTACTTAGGGCATTCTCTGCATGAGGGTTATCTACCCATTCTCCCATTGCCATACAGGTGTCAGCAATTGCACTGAAACATAAACCATATGTCGTTAAGCCTCATACTTAACATTAATTTCTGAACCCAAGCATGCATGAATTTGATATATCAAAAAGATAAATGCAACAAAGGTGTACTCCTTTCTGCTATGGTTCAACCTTTTCCTAACTCTTGAAAAGAAAAAGGTATATTCAGGAGATAAAAAAGGATTATGTTGGCTCTATCTAAGAATTTTAAGCAAACAGCGTGCACTAGGATGTTTAGTGTAGAGATTGGAAGGACTAATCATTTTCACAAACACATAAGTCTTCAGAGTTGACGCTTACTTGTTCAGGATAACAAATACTCCACAAAGAATAAAAGTAACTGCCACGAGCAACCATCCACTGATAACAAATCTGCACAAGTATGCCAAGTCATGAGTGTACTAAAAGGATATGTAAACCAAAAGAAAAGAAGTCTATGCTAATAGGCATGTCTATCACATGCACAGAATAGAGTCTTTTGTGGAGGAGAATAGAGGGGCTAGCAAGCTTACACATGGATTGCATGTTGATATCCAAATATAGAAAGGACTGCAGTAGAATAAATTACATCAGTAACATAAATAAGAGGGCAAGATCAAAAACATTAGGTAAGACACATCGTTGATCTTTTGTTTTTTCACTCTTAATTCCCTTTTCCTCAGCAAGCAAACAACATAAAAGGTTAACGAGATATTTCGATGCATACCAAGACCAAATAGGGATATAAGAAGCATCACAGCAGCAACTGCTATCAATGCAGATCGTCTGGAAAATATATTCACATATCAGCATGGTTCAATATAAAAGCCAAAGCAAAGGTGAAAATTAATCAAGACTGGCATATCATACACAGTGTTGAACACTCTCTCTATTTTCCCCGAGTTTTCATTGGTTTTTTCCTTCAACGTATCTGCTGCAGCATTCAGTTCAGTATTCAAATGGTCAATGTCATTTTTGACATCAGCAGGTAAGAAAACCTGGGCCACACTGACAGTTTTGGCAAGTTCCATATACTCTGTAACATTTCTTAGTGTGTCCACTGTGTAGTCTGACTGATTCACAACGTAATTCAAAGTGTGCAATGCCTCTCCATGGAATTCACCCTGTCCTACTGCAAGAAGAATGCACCCGATCCTGGTAGCATGCGCATAGATGTTAGACTAAGGCTTAAAGAAGAGAGATCTCCTACTCACAAAACAGTAAAACTACTTCGATTTTGAACAGGCGCTCACAGGTAAGGAAAAAAATAAAAGAGCATCAGGGTTATGTCAAAAATTAGATTATAATCAACCATCCTTAATTTTCTGGTTCAAAGCAATCTACCACAAACAATATAAAACATACCTAGAGGGGTAGAACTTCTACAATCAATGAAGCAAAAGTAGTCAGTAATCAAGAAACACTTCATCCAGGGGATTCCAATTAGAGTTACTGATGTCATACATATATTTTGGCAAAAGACACCAATGATTTATGGGGTGTCTGATAGTGTGACATTATAGGGTAACTTGTCAGTAAGAATAGGGTACTGCACTACTTAAAGTTGTGGATATTTTGCATTCATGTAGTTCAAGGTAAAAGTGAAGCACCAAGCAGAAAGGTAAAAAGGAAAGCGAAGTGCACTTTGAAAAAAATAATTCAGCTAAAAGTGGAGTTTAGAGAAAATTACGCAGCAGCACATGTGAAGAGAATGAGCAATATCAAACAAACTCTCTCGGACCGGCACGAATCCTTGCCTTTGATATCTATCCTCCATCCACAGCAATGATGTGCCAAAAGAGCCAAACCAAATGAAAAGAACCAGAGCACAGAAAGAATGAAACCAGCAACACCTGTGAACCCAACAGACTGTACAAAACAGTCAAATTTCAGATTAGGAACAAATGAAGTAACATGGTTTCCAGAAATTGGAATGCCTGCTTCGGGTAGAACAATTTAGGTTGGATAAAACAGAGTGAATTTACACAGAGGCACACTTACCAAACAGGGAAAAGTACAGCATCTCAAGATTTAACAGGGCGAGCATATTTTTTGGATGGGAGAAAGTAGCTTTTTGTGAATTTCTTGAGATCAGTTTCATAATACCATTACAAAGCAATACAATTTCTTTCTTCCAAAGGAAAAAAAATGAAAGGCTAGAAATAATTGAATTACCTACTTTCCTTGTTCTGCTTCAGGTTTTAAGGGGAGGTCAAAGGGAAATTGCTACTTCATAATTTTCCAACCAACTGACCATTTTCTACATTGTCCCCCCAAATGAACAACTTAATTGATAACTCTGTACCTTTTTTCAGTTCACACACAACAGAGCATGACCACTAACAGTGACCAAATGTTTCAACCACGGGAATCTACCACTCAGTATATTCAGTGTTCTTTTAGGCCAATCAAATTTATTAGGAATTACTTCCAAAAACAAGAATTTCGAATCAACAAATTATATTTGAAATGATATGTGATTTACTTGGAGTAACCTTCTTCTATGTTTCAAACAGAACAGGACGATTATATACCTGTTGACTCTATTTTGTTATGTCTAGGGAACTGACAGAGAAATCATCTTTTTTCCTGCCTGTTTCCAAAATCAACTTTCAAGCACAGTCAATTCTAAGGCTTTTTCGAGTTAAAAAGAAATGAAAAGAAAAAATCTACTTCAAACCAAGAAACAAAATAATAGTGACTGATTTATAGTTGATCCCAGATTTTATAGTCGCTGCATATGCACAATATATGCTCCGCATGCCTTATAAGTTTCATATTCACTCGATGTAAGCCTATCCAATCATGAATAAAACAAGGATAAATCACATCTATATAACATTTCTAATGTAATAAGCAACCAAGCTTAACAACAGAATGGTCTAAAGCAATAAAAGAAGAAAAGAATGGATCTTACAGCCCAGTAATGCTTATTGGCTATATCCCATCCACCTCTATATTTTCGAAAACCGGAAAGAATATCTGGCCTCTTTGTCCTGTTCGCTGCCAATATCAGTGTGCTCATAGACCCGTCATTAGAAGGTCCCGGTGCTCGTGCAGTACCTGCAGTTAATATTCCATCCTTCCACAACCCCAAATTCTCTTGACCTACATATTTCAACATAATTACCTCAGAAAAGTTTAACAGAGAAAAGGACAAGTTGACTGAAATAAAAAGAGGACAAAAGCAAAAACAAATCTTGCATCATCAAATCAAACAATTTCTCTAACAATCAATGAGAGAAAAGTTGCCGAATTGAAAGATTCACATAATTTAGAATAGACATTTAACACAAAATTTACAAGTATCAGGACTTCCAAAAGCAAAATCAGTTAAAGCAGCATTTTCAGAAGCCAACAACAGTTTTACAGCAAACATAGCATTGGCAAAATATGCAACACAAATTCACCAAATTAGGAAGTCTATTAACTATGATCCTTAGACTAGTAAATCACGTATCATAATAGATGAGAAAAAATATTTGTAATTGTCCAAATCGAAAAAACCAAAACGGGCAAAGATGCTAAATGCAAAAGCGAAAAACAACAAAAATAACAAAACTTATTCTTGCATGAAATACCAAAAAACCAACAAATCTTTAATAAAACTTTGAACATTCAAACACAATTCTCCACGAATGCAGCCTGAAGCAAACAGTTGTCTAATTTCCATAATCATCAAATAATCAATCATTTGAAGAACTACTTTTCGCTCTGCAAATATTCAAGCATGATCAAGAGCCCATCAAGACCAAAACTTTAATCATTTCAAGAATCGCATTTCGCTCCATATCAAAAACCCAGTTGCCGGAAGCATAAAACAAAACTACAAAATCCATTTTCCACTTTAAAGAAACAATTTTTATCACAAGAAACCCAAATCATACATGAAATATTTGAACATAACCAAGAACCCATCAAGCCCAAATCTTTATCTCATAACACGAATCCCATTTCACACACATCAACTAAAAAGCACAAAAACATAAATTAAAAAAAAAATCCACAGCTAAAACCACTAACAAAAACTAAAAAAATCCCAGTTTTACATTTCAAGAACCAATCTTTGTGACAAGAAAACCCGCACACAATCCAACCAATAACATTACAAAGATCAACAAACAAAACAAACCTAGTACAGACTTGAAAGGGTCTCTGTGGTGCGAGTGAGCTTGAACTGAGCTCAGAATGATGGAGACACAAATGACAAAAGTGAAGAAGATGAAAGCTCTCATCATCTTCGCACGTGGGTTCCCTGCAAATCTCACTGCAGTAATAACCGCACATGAAGCAACTGCATCGGCAACCCCTTATTAAGATTTTCAAACGTATTAATGGCAAATTATTTTGTACTCCTTTCCATTTACATATACATAATCTTAAAAGCTTTTGAATTTCATTGAGTACAGGATCTCAAAGGGTCCCTATAACATAAAACACTTGTGATTTTGATGCCATATATAAAGAGATTGAGAGAGCAGCAGAGGCAGAGTCACATGGGGGAAGTGATGAAGAGGGACTAAAAAGGCGGGTGTGAATGAAAGAAAGAGTGAGCAGTATCAACTAATCAAGCATACAAAATCATACCCAAAAATATATATATTAAATTATTAATAATAATAATAAGGGAAAAAAGAAGGGTCATTCACATTGTGAGTCCGTCAGCCGTCTCATATACAAACTCGTTAATAAGTTTCGTTTTAACCTAAGTATAAAAAATATGCTTATAAAATATTAAAAGTAATTTAGAAATATATAAAATATTAAATATTAATATATAATATATAAAAAATTAGCTCAGTATCATATAAAGTATAATTTACATATCACGTCAGATTTACAAAAAAATTTTGCAGAGAAAAATGTAAAGAAAGAGAGACAGCTGAATGAACGAATCGAATTGATGAAGAAGCTTTTGGCCTTTTGTTCTTTTAGTTTTTTTTTGTTTAAAAAAAATAGGTATTTTCAATTAAGTGATAAAAAGTATGAAAAAGTATTGATTTAATTAATCTCATGATTTTTATAAAGCATTATTATGCCAATAGTTTCATGAACGCGTTCTACACATTGTTTTTATGATAATAATTAAAAGAGATGAAAAGGACCATATTAAGTATAATGGACCATTTCTTTTCTTTTGGTTTTAATAATAATTTAGCAAAAATCTAATTCATATGATAGGCAAAGTTATAGTAGCAAATTTGTATTGCAAGTTTTACAAGCTTTACTATTTTTATAGAATCATTTTTTATGCAAATACATATAATGATTTCCAAAAGGAGAATATATGTATTATAATGCAAAAGATTTGTTATGGTAAAAGAGTGGCACTAAATCTTTTGTTTTCTTAATGGCATTGGTTTGATAAGCTAAAGTTACGCTTTTCAAAGTTGAGTTGAAAGTCTGTCTTTGTTTTGTTTGGTATGGTTTTACAAGTGGACAATATTGCCTTTGAAGGTGAAGATCAAAACTCTTCATGTTCAAGGATAATAATAAAGGGTTTTCTAAAAATGAATAAGTTTGTGATTGAAGGGAAACAAAACAGAAGTATATATAGTCATGAAGGCATTGTGAAGTTAAAGTTTAATTTTAGAAATCCAATTATTCATTGCTTTACTTTATTGGCTTTTTTTTTTATTTTCTTTCTTTTGAAAAGGAACTCAACCAAAATATTCAACAAAACCGATTTAGTAAACATAAACATTGAAAAGAATCAATGTGTGTTAGGTGCAGCCAAAGTGGCCATGTTTGTTTAATAGTGGTCCCTTTAAGAATCTTTGAAAGCCTTCTTTGTTAACTGTTTTGATGGATTCTGATGGTGAGCATCAATCATAATCAAAATATTTGCTATATAAATTGCATTGCAATCTTCATGTATAAGTAATTACCAAAAAAATTTTCCAAATATAAATGTGTAAATAGGACAAAATCTTAAAACAGTCCTTCACGTTTCTCATTAAAAATTAGAGGGTGATTCTTATAGTGATACTCCATGACAAATAATATACACCAGTTAATTTCATCCCTAACCTAACATTGCAGTGTACCATTATAAATTTATAATTTTTTTTTTATCCACCCACATTTACATCACTTGCATATAGTCTCCATCTCTAAATCGGGAGTCGGGAGGGTCGCATATGGTTTTGAACTCCAAATTGGGAGTTAGAAGGGATCTAAGTGTCCCTTTCTGGCTAACTCAATCAATATATTTATATTTATATCTATTAAGAGTCGAGATTGAGGGTAGGGAGGGATACGTACAATTTGAAAAGAATCAGGAGGGACGCATAATGTTCGGGAGTCAGGATGAGAGGGGATGGAGGGTTACATACGATTTGGAAATCGAGAAGAGTAGTCGGGAAGGATGCATATGGTTTGGAAGTTAGGGTTAAGGGGTTGGGAGGGATGTCTATGGTTTTGAACTCTAGATAGGAGGTTGGAAGAAATTTGACTGTCGCTCCCCGACTAACTCACCATACATAGATTAGTTTATAATTCTTTTTTCTATTTAAAAAAAATCTTAATCACTAAACATAATTGCACAATGATTAATTATCATGGAAAGTGTAAGACCTTTTTTGGAACTCAACATTCTTCAATATTATATACCTTGTAGGAAAAAAAAATCTTCAAAAGTCGTGCTTAAAACTGAATTTACAAAGAGATGTCTATATAAATTTTAAATTTGGCATAAAATTGTTTAATATTCCCTAGATTTTAATATTTTATGCATGATGATTATATATGCAAGGAAAATTGGAGAATATTGTGGAGTTTTTGAGTGCAAAATAATACCGAAGAACGTGACAGGCACAAGAGCAAGATTGATGGGTCAACATGAGAGGCGCATTATTGCCAATTACACGCCGCGGAGTCGTAGTGGCGAAAACAGCGAATGCGTGAAAAGTTGTGCACAGGCGCGGCGCAGAATTAGATCTCCATACGTGAAAAACAACGTTTTTAAAGACCTTTTTTTTTTTTTTCCCTTTTTAACTAAATTAAATAGGATAATTAAAAAAACTCCATTTTGTTTAAGAAATTTTCAAGTTAATCCTCAATAGTTTAAAATTTTATAAATTATATTCTCAAGATTTGAATTTTTTTTATAAAAAAAAAATAATAAAGAGATGATTTTAGAAAAAAATACAATATAATTCACAATAATAGGGCATTATACATCCGCATTGGATCCGACAGATTTACAAAAATAAATACTTTAAATTTCTATATTTTGTGTAGTAAAATGTAAATTTTTAAATAATATAAGTGTAACTTAAAACAATTTTCAAATTATAATTTATCCAATTAAATGGGATAGGAACAGAAACTGCTACAACTCTTGACTTGCATCTATGTTTTGTGATGAGTTTTTCAAGACGAAAATGTTGAATTCAATTCAACTTATATTTGACTGCTTTGCTCACTCTTAATTAGGTTTGCTTGACTTGTTTTGAGTATAAATTGACCACTTAGATCACCATATGGCATTAAAAAGAAGAAAAAAAAAAAAAAAGAGTAGAAGATAATATCTTAATTGGATACTCACCTACATCTCATCTAACTTATCTTAGTTGTATACTTACCCACATCTTATTTATATTATTATATACAAAGGAAAGGCCCTTTATTATTTTTTAAAAGATATCTTTTGATAACTACTCATGAAGATAGTAATTTTTTATTTTGAAAAAAAATATATACCTAACATAAAATCAATGATAAATCATACTAGTGATTTCTCAACTTCCTAATAAATATTATTTTTTTTAAAAAAAATTAAATAATAATTTCTCAATTTGAATTTGTAATAATATGAATTATCTTCAATTCATTTTTCATTCAACTAATGTAGGTTTCGTTTATTAAACGAATCAAAGCAACCTCGTTCAATGTCAACATATATAGCCATTAATCAATTAGATCGAAAATAAATTGAGAACCTTTCATTATATAAAATAAATTTATAGATCATTGCATAACTTTTCAAGAATAAGGATAACGGATCATTGAAGGAGACCAGATCCTCTGTCCAATATTTATTCTGTCTTATTCTATATAACGTTCAAAACGACGTAGTTTCATTAAAAGTAGGGACTAAATGCATAAATATCACTAAAATTACTTTACAATTATTAGACCCTAACCAAGAGATTAGTGAACCCTACAACGTAGTTTTAATTAAGATAGAATAAGACAGACAAAATCTTGGACAGAACATCCGGTGTCATCATTGAAGTCATTAACGATTAAACTTTTATTTCACTATATAATCATTGAGATAAGACATATAGATCATATTTCGTTATTTATTTTCCGAAAATTAATGTACAGTAAATAAATTGTTTTTCTTAACAATACAAATTAACATGCAAGTAATTTTGTAGAAAGTTAGAAACAGAAAAGACAATTTACGCGCTTTTTTTTTTTTAAATGACGTGATGTTGAAGAAAATTTAACAGAGAAATTTATAAAGCTGAAATTATAAAGTATTTGCTTTAGTACTTATCTTGTTAAACATAAATAAATTAACAAGTTGTGACCAGACGACAAATAAACATACGTATTTCAATGAAAAAAAAAATAAAGAAAGAAAGATACTACGTATGTGAATCAAAATGTTATAATTATAAGACAATTCTTTTAAGTATAGCTTTGTAAGAATACGATATGTTCGTTTATCTCCCTTTTGCAATTTGTTAGCACGTTTATCCTTCTTCCAGTTTTTATGTTGTTCGTCTGAATATTTTTTTTCAAAAAATGTTTCTTTCTACGGCATTATTTTAATTGCAATAATCCAACTTTTTGTTTCTTGTTTTATTTTTCTTTATAACGTTAGTTATATAATTTTCTTTGGTATAGATGATTTCATAAGGTGCTCGGCCACTATGCTTGGTATAGATAATTCATAATGTGCGCGTGATAATTTTACGCTAATTATAATCTATCGCAACTTTCTTTATTTGCCTAATATTATAATAGACTATTTATAGATAGAAAAATTGCATATATAGAGGAAGTTATGTTCTTAAGTATAATTTTTCAAAGTTTAACACCGACTATTTATAAAAATAATTATATATTCCACGATTTTGTATATATTATGAATGTTTATAAGTTATAAATCCTCCATTGCTCATTAATGATCATATTGGCCATTTGTTCAGAAACTTGCATTTACATATTCTGTGGCGTTGTGAACTCATGCCAAGACAAAAATGGCGGAACTACTTTACCTCCACATCAAAGTGAAGATAAGCATAAAAAAGAAAGAAAAAGATGGTCAGGTCCCATTTTTTCGATTAATTCACAGCCTCTCCTGAACGAATAAAATGATCTTAATATATAAATATTATGAAAATTGATCGAAGGAAGAATTTTCTGGAAAGTTTTGATTGTGTTGAGTCTCCATCCATGAACCATGATCCATCCAATGTTGAAAAAGATATATATCGCAAATACATGCGTACGTGAGCTTCCACTCACTATATTCTTTAATTACTTAACCGATTTTTCAATGGTGTAGTTCTCAATCTCCATCAAATTCAAGAGAAAGGTTGATGAATGATCGATGATGGCTGCCTAAATTAATGCACTTTGTTCCATTATTATTATTATTTTTTTTAGTGTTGGATCAAATGAGGAATGGCCAGAAGATCTGGCGAAATGCAGGGTTTATCAACAAGGGTTAACTTGAATATGAAATCAAAGGATTAAATAAGGATAAGGAAATCCAACATGAACGTAATTAACAAAATTAACGAATACGCAAAGTGAACAAGAATTATCAAAATGCATGATGGGGACACAAAAGGGCCATGTTTTGTTTCCTTTATTTTCAACATATTTCTATATGAGATTGGCTATTGATTTCCTTTTATTTTATTTTTTAACGTACGTACTCGACCTCACATGTATCTCAAAAGAATGAAACTATAAATTTTGAGTTCGGAATGCTAACTCTCTAATCACTAAATTATACATTAATCATGCATGCATTATTTGAACAATTCTAGAGTATGGAAATGATCTAGTTCACAACTGATCACTTGATGAAATGAGCATGCAAAAGTTTAATTACTTGATGAGGGCAGCTTAATTAATTAGCAGAGAAATGGATGGCCAAACCATGATATAAAACATTTTAGATTTCTCATCAAAAAAAGATCAAAATCATGCTTCTATACTTAAGAAATGTCATCATGATAAATCCTTGGTGAATGGTGTAACTTTTGACTTTTAGGAGAAAAAAAGTAGCAACACAATTAAAAGCATTAAGCAAATCCATATAGGAATTATAGCAAAAGACAAAAGTGAAAAAGTAGTGGGATTTTCTTAATTAGTATTCCTTTTCCTTGCAGCTCTCAATTAGTTTGACAATCATCCCATAACTTGTCTGCCCACATTTTTGGAAAAGCATTTCACAAGTTTGAACATAATTTTTTTTACCTTTTATTTTGTAGCATTGCTTAAGCTATATATAGTCCTAATGATTAAACTGTTGAACAATTGTTTTAGCAGTGCTTCTTAGTTGATTCCAATCTTCAATTTACAATTTTCACAATCTTGTTTCGACCTTTTGGTATTCAGTTCAAATTTCAATATCTTAAGACACATTGTTATGTTAATTTTCATGCCAAGCAATTAATATTTTCCATTGTGCCCAAATCCCACTAATTATTGGGCTTGGCTGGATCATTCCAATTCGGTTTCAATAGTTGAGGGCTTTTAGGTGTTAATGATTTTGGAAAACATCGATTACTGTGGAAATAAATCAACTCTGCTCGTACGAAATGATGCGAAATATGCCGTTAAAATTTCAGGGTTCCATTGGGTTGATGTGTAAGTTTGAGGCCAAATCCATTCGTGTGCTTCGAAAAAGAAACAGATATATAATATCATCGTGCAAGAGCATAGTGCATAGAGATGATTGTGGATGGATAAAGATAAATATTAATGCAGATTCATACCAAAACAAGAATGTTACAAGTTTAGATGTGATTGTTCAAGTTGGATTAGCCACTAAGGAACCATGAGGCAGCATTTTGTGCATAGAGCCAGTTGCTAGGGAGGGCTGTAATACTCTAGTGGTAAAAATGGAAGCCATTGATCATCTAAACCTAAGCAATATAATGCATTCAGAAGGGGATGGATCATGGATCAAAGTAGAAATTAATACAACTAGATGTAAAGGCTATTGTTACTAATATGCAACAAAAGAAAATTGCAGCAATGAAAACAATAACCATAGCCGAACACATTTTTTTGCTTAGTGAGATGCTAGAGGAATGTAGTTTTTCATACATTAATTGACAAGAAACATAACTATTCTTGCCATGTATTAGCTCAGAGGACATGTAAAAGTTTGGAGTCCTGTAAATGGGAGGAAAACTTTCACTAATTTGTGAGATAACTCACTTTTATTCCTTGTAAATTTAAAACTTCTCAAGTCACATTTTGGCTAAAATGGTTCATAGAGGTTTGAGTTCTCAAACTTAGGATAACATATTTTTCAGTATGATTGTTCAAGCCTTCAAGGCAATGGAACATATATAACTAACAGTCAATGGACTAATTGTAATATATATATTTTTGTTATAAAAATCATGAAAGAAACAAGAGGAAGAACCGGAATACAGTGCATAACTAACTGATTAAAAAGGTTTGGTCAAAAAAGGAAAATTGAATTAACAATAGCATGATTCATGATGTTTGGTAAATTAATCAAAAGAGAACAAATAATAGCCATATCTTTTGTCAGTGTAGGCAGATTTGGTGCTTGTGTTTTATCACAGTACTGTCTTCTGATGAATGGTCCTTTGATAGAAACAAAGTGGAAAACACTGAACAATGAGCAACATTAATCAAGAAAACACAACAGCTTGAGCTTAGAAATCAGAGCTTATTTTCAATCATTTTGCTTAGATTTTCATGGATAAATCTCACCTTATTTTCATTCCATGGCCAACAATGGGTCATTTAGCACAACTTGTGGAGCTTGCAAAGCTCATTCTCACACGAGAGAAAAATTTTCCATTACAATTCTCATCATGAAGCTTCCTGATTTCATTGATTCAACTGGCAGTGTCATAAACTCCCTTGCTGATTCCAACACAACCAAAGGCATTCAGTTCTTTCACCTTCCACCCACAAATCCTTCCCCTGAATGAAGTTCTAAGACTAGAGGATACTTTGTCAATAAACTAATAGAGTCTCAGAAGCCTCATGTGGGAAATTTCATTGAGGACTACTACTGCCAAATTCATCCTCAATCTCCCAATTCAAAGCTTGTTGGATGTGTAGTTGACATGCTGTGCACCACCATGATTGATGTGGCTGACAATTTTGGTCTTCCTACGTTTTCTCCAAAAGGTGTAAATTCCGGACACCCAAATCGGGTCATGCTAGCCCTGCCCTAGGCCTGCACGTGACAGGTAAATCGCGGGATGTGCCCTAACTAGCAGCCTGCAACATGACCTCTGCACTCTGAACTCATGTTTGAGGCAACATGTGCCTATTGCAACATGGCCTCTGCACTCTGAACAGCAGCTGAATGCATTCCAATTGGTTAGGGAATTGGGCTTGGCAATGGCGATTACGTTAGATTATCAAGAAGGGAAGGAAAATCAGCCATTGATTACAGCAGAAGAGATACAAAGGGGAATCAGGGAAGTGATGGATTGTGATAGTGAATCAAGGATGAAGATGAAAGAAATGAGCAATCAGAGTAGGATGAGCATGACACAAGGAGGTTCATCATACAACTCTCTTGGATGCCTCATTGATCAATTGCTGCTCTAACACATGCTGAATTAATTCTGATTCATTTTTGTAGCTGTGGTGTGTAACTCATCCATGCACAAGAAAATGCAAAATATCATCATTCATTAGATAAATGGAATGGTTAATTATTATCACTCCATAAATCTAAATGAGTTGATCACATTTGTGTTTAGAAATTTAATTGTTCATTGACAATATGATCATGATAACAAGCTTTTCAAGTTTATTTTCTCAATTTGAAGAATCAAAATTTGCAAGGTCTATCACTATCATTTTCTTTTGTCAAAGTATTCTATTCAATAATTAGAATTAATAATTAAAGAATGATGCAATCTCTTATAAAATTTCTTTATTTCCTCAAGAAAATATAAATGAGAAAATTTATAAATTTAAGATGCACTAAGTAATGAGTTTACAAATTTGATACAAAATTTTACATCTTCATCAGTTATTCAATTTTGATGAAATTTTATTTATATATAAAAATTGCACATTAATTGCCCCTACTCATTGTTTTTTTTTTTTTGAACAATATTCAGTTGTTTTAGTGACAATTCTGTAAGTTGTAATTTCTTCTATTAAATGTAATTAGTGGGGACTTAATGATAAATATTTTGTGGCATCAAGCGTTGTACACTGTTTATGATAACAATAAAATAGTGTCAATGAGAAATACTAAAGCTATTAATTAGTCTTTGTTTTATATATAAGACAACTATTTGTTTTTTTTATTGCTAAAATGAATTAATTAGAACAAATTAAGATGTAATCACTAACGAAATACATAAATGATGATCAGATTCAACAATCATTTAATACTAAAAAGTATCTATGTGGAAAATATTATTTTGAAAAATATTTTTATATATAAAAAATCCAATTTTACAATTCCATTTTTATCAAATTGTATAATTATATAACTAATTACTCGTCTTTGAGTTTGTAATTTTATTTTATATTGCATTAAATTGTTTATGTAAATTAATAATTAAATAAAGTGACAATTATCGAATATAATAAATAAATAATAATGTAAGTAAGTACACAACTTTTTAGTTAACTTCAGTAATTAATGTTAAAGTATTAAAATATGACAAGGTAATTAATCCTTTTAATTAAGCCCTGAAATAAAATAATTTCTTTTTTCTCTTTTCAAGAAATGCAACGATCGATGATATATGAGGAATTAATTAATATACCATTTTCTTAATTATTCAAAAGATTAATTTTAAGATAAAGATTTAAAGCCTCAGCCCTACAAAACCTACATAAATCGATTATATAAGTGGAAGATTTAATATTTTAATTTGTAGAATTAAAAATATTGTTTATTCAATGAAATTGCAATCCATAATTAACATTTTCCATTTCCAAATCAGATTTAGTAAGATTTCTTTTCCTATAAGCTAGGAATTCCATAATAACTAATTAAAGCAACCTTTACGTTGGGAAAAAACAAAAAAAAACCCTCAGTCACACTCATTATAAATACACCATCGTTCTTCACCCTGAAAAATTTTTCATTCATTCTAATATTTCTGTCAATCGATCCTAGAAAAACTTTTTCAATTCTTTATTCTATCAATCTCAAAAAAAACATCAACCCTCCACAGTTCTCATTCAATCAAACGTAGGAAAATTCATCAAACTAACCAGTGTTTGATTCTTCATTCTATTAGCAATACTACGTAAGAAAAAACATCCAACCACAATAGAAACTTTTTCATTAGTTCTTGATCATTCTATTAATTTTCGGTTCATGAGTACGTACATGATGAATATGGGTACACCCCCGGGCTTCCGTTTTTTGCCAACCGAACAAGAATTAATCCAGATTATCAAGATGAAGGTTCAGGGCGTAAAGAATATTATTCCTGATATCGTTCTTGAAAAAACATTATACGGTAGTGGCATGGATGCAACGCCGTGGAATGTTTTCACTCATGCCGATAATGATAAATGGCAATTTCTTGATAGTACGGGAAAGAATGAAACCAAGAAAGTTGCGTACGTTATTACAAAGTTGGTGAAGATGAGTGCCAAGAAAATATCAAGAACCGCCGGTTGTGGAACCTGGGATGGACAAACTAAGCCAGCCCACATCAAGAACTATCAAGGTAACAAGATTATTGGATGCATGAAGAGTTTAAACTATCTCGTAGATCCTAGTCATGAATCAGAGGCTGCCAACAAGGGTTATTGGTACATGCACGAGTATTCACTTTCTGAGGATTCTTTGAAAGAAATTGGGACTACTACTACTACTACAGATAATTATGTGATTTGTCGGATAGTAAGGGATGATTCGAAGGCTGCTAAGATGAAATCGTCAAAGGTGGATGGTGGGAAACCGATTAAGTATCAAGAAAGTGATCATTCGGTAAATCATAATGGGATTGGAATGGAGTCAGCTGGATCAAACAATATTCCGCCAGAAGCGATTATAGAAAATCAAATGTTGGCACAATCTAGCGTGGAAAGTTTTTCTAGTTTTCCTGATCCTCAAGTTTATGGAGGTACAAATCCTGCACAATGGTTTGGATTGGAGGGTGGATCAAACATCCCGTCAGAAGCGATTATAGAAAATCAAAGGTTGGCACAATCTAGTGTGGAAGGTTTTTCTAGTTTTCCTGATCCTCAAGTTTATGGAGGTACAAATTCTGCACAATGGTTTGGATTGGAGGCTGCAGGATCAAACATCGCGCCAGAAGGGATTATAGAAAATCAAAGGTTGGCACAATCGAGTGTGGAAGGCTTTTCTAATACTCAAGTTTATGGAGATGCAAATTCTGCACAATGGTTTGGATTGGAGGCTGCAGGATCAAACAATATTCCGCCAGAAGGGATTATAGAAAATCAAAGTTGGTTGGGACAATCTAGTGTGGAAGGTTTTTTTAATACTACTCAAGTTTATGGAGATGCAAATTCTGCACAATGGTTTGGATTGGAGGCTGCAGGTTCAAACAATATTCCGCCAGAAGGAATTATAGAAAATCAAAGTTGGTTGGGACAATCTAGTGTGGAAGGGTTTGCTAGTTTTTGTGATCCTCCAAATTCCGCACAAGGGTTTGGATTGGAGGGTGGATCATCATACGTCCCGCAACAAGAAGCGAATATAGAAAATCAAGGGTGGGCACAATCCAGAGGAGAAGATTTTTCTGCTCAATGTTTTGATCAATATGATATTGCATTTGCCAATTGGCTTGAACAACAAATGCATGGTAGCATACTAGATGGATTAGTAGATCAATGAGCTAGATTACAATAAATGTATAAATTATTTATATCTTACCATCAATATATATATATATATATATATATACTGAAATTGTTTTGTCTGTGCTTAATTACTTTTCACTTCTGAATGCATTGTCTTGAGTGATATTTTTGCATGCTTTCAATTTGTCACATCGATCAATACTGTAAATTTATCGCCCTGATCATGCATGCATGTTGATGGCATTTTCAATTTTGTCTATATCATGCCTAATGTTGATGGAATTATTGTAGTGATTCCCACTGTATCATCACATGAACTTCTAGTTGCATATATGCTAGCTTTTGCTTATTATTTCTACTCTTGATTGATTCTGTCACCATTGCCGTGCCCTTGATAAATCTAATTCGCATCTATGTTGCTACTTTGTTGAAAAAAGGGAAAAAAACAAAAAGAAAAACATTTTTACTGCCACTGCTCCTCTTTGCTCTTTGGGCCATAATCTTGTAGTACCATTTCATATATGAGATTTGTATATGAATTTCATTATACCGTATAAAGTATAAAAAATTAGCGTACTAGTATATAAAGTATTAAATATTAACATATGATATAAAAAAAAAATTAGCGTATTAGTATATAAAATATAATTCAAATACCACGTTTCATATATATACATATCGATATATCAGACGTCTCACAAGAGTTTTTGCATACGGACACATGACCAAACATGTGCAAAACTCTGTAAATATACTTACTGAGAAGGAGCACTTGTCAAAAAAAAAAGTTTGCTAATCTTGATATCCCAATTTATTAAAATCTCACACCAACCCTATTTCCTAAACTCCTATGCCTGATAGTTTATGGTTTGTTTGTTTGACAATGTTTTATGGTTTATTTTTACAAATCCATTTTTTCTATCAAAAATCTAAACAAAAATAATGCTATAGTAATATAATTTTTGATAAATAAAATATTAAATTTAAATTTAAATTTTAAAATTTTAATAACAAACAATTCTTTCTAACACAATTTTCAAAAAAAATAAAGTCATAAAATATTAATTCAAATTTAAATTTTAAAATTTTATTAACAAAAATTTATCAAATACAAATCTCAACAAAATAAACTCATGGATCCAAACAATTCTAAAATATTCATTTATTACAACAAATCCTCATAAAAAATTCTATTATAAAATCAAAAAAAATATCCCATCCAAACTAAACTAGTATATATTTATTACCCAATTAAAAGACGCTAAACAAGCCAAATATATTTTGTCATTGTACTAAATGACAAAGGTTAGTTTATGAATGTATCAAAATGATGAAAAAAAAAACAAAAGGAAAAGAATAGCTAAATGAATTATGCATGTGTGTCGTGACTATTCCTTTGACACAGACAACTCTAAATTAGTCATTTTTTATATTGTTTTGGCCATACAAACAAGACTACAAAAATGATCGATGACTTTAAGAAAAAGATTGAAAGTTAAAAAAAAAAAGAGTCCAAATCACATTTTTAATATTCCAGCTATAATCAAGACAATGAACTTGTGTTGTGCATTTTAAATTCATTGACAGAACATGTTTTATAAAAGAATTCAATGATTCATTGTCCTATATATTCGTACTATTTTTTTTTTATTAGGTCCAAATCCAATGTATTCACTCAAGTTTGACTAGTATTATACATGCATGAGACAATATATCTACAGTTTAATTATGGAATTAAAGAAAGAGATGAAGCATCCCTGAATTCCAGAGAGCCAACAAATTAAAGCCATTCATCTTCTTTCTTGATCAATAAGTTCTGATGAACTTTTTACAAATGGAAAAAGCAGAATTGATTTTCATCCCATGGCCATTAATGGGCCATTTAGCACAGCTAGTTGAACTTGCAAAACTCATTATCAATCATGGAAACAATTTTTCTATCACAGTCCTCATTTCCAGGCTCCCTGACTCCATTGATCCTGTTACTAATACCTTGATAGATTCTCTAATTGCTTCCTGCACCAGCCATGCACTTCAATTCATACAACTTCCTCCAACAAATCCCACTCCTGAATGGACTTCATTGAGTCGAGGCTATTTCATCCAAAAGCAGCTGGATAGCCAAAAACCCCACGTGAAGAAATTCATTGAGCAACGCCAAATTGATCAAACGAGCGATTCAAGATGCTTGGGAGTTGTTGTGGACATGTTCTCCACCTGCATGATTGATGTGGCTGATGATTTTGGGATTCCTAGCTATGTTTTCTTCACATCAGGTGCAGCGTTTTTAGGCCTAATGCTCCATTTTCAGAACCTTCAAGATGAGTGCAATAAGGATGTTAACGAATTCTCAAACGCAAAGATTGCTTTGCCTTTTCCAAGTTTTGCCAACCCAATTCCATCCTCAGTCATACCTTTTCTTTTGATGGATAAACAGATTTGGTTAAAGAGATTCCTACCATGTGCTCGTGCGTACAAAAGGGCCAAAGGGATTTTGATTAATACATTTTCTGAGCTAGAATCATACGCTCTAGACTCTTTTGATCAACAGAAAATCCCACAAATCTATCCAGTTGGACCTGTTTTAAACCAAGTCCAACATGTGAATCGGGAAGTACAATCAGACATTATGAAATGGTTGGATGATCAGCCTCCGAATTCAGTGATTTACATATCCTTTGGCAGCCTGGGAAGCCTGGAAATGAACCAAGTGAAAGAGCTAGCACAAGGGCTTGAACAAAGTGGTTACAGATTCTTATGGGTGTTACGTCGTCCGCCACCAAAGAATACCATTGTGGACTTCCCTAGCGCATTTGAGGATTTCAGGGATGTATTGCCAGAGGGTTTTTTGGATCGTACACAAAGTATTGGGAGGGTTGTGGGTTGGTCTCCGCAATTAGCTGTATTGTCACATGCTGCAGTGGGAGGGTTTATATCACACTGTGGTTGGAATTCCATATTGGAGAGCATTTGGTGTGGTGTGCCACTAGCCACATGGCCTTTAGAGTCAGAACAACAATTGAATGCATTTCAATTGGTGATTGAATTGGGAATATCTGTTGGACTTACATTGGATTCATCAGTGCATAAAAATCAGGCTCTAATTACAGCTGAGGAGATAGAAAGAGGTGTAAGGAAGGTAATGGAGATTGATTGTGAAGTTAGGAAGAAAGTTCAAGAAATTAGAGATAAGAGTAGGACAAGTATGAAAGAAGGCGGTTCTTCATATGAAGTTCTTGGAAGCTTGATTAACAACATGCATGTTTACTGAAAATGGCTTTGTCGACCTATGCTTAATTTTCAGTTTTGAATCTTCTTGAGTGATATCTTTGCTTTCAATTTGTCTTGTTGATCATGTCTTTAACATTCAACATGACATGAGTTTTAATGTTCAATGTAATATCTTGTCAATTGTTTCTGACTGCCTTCAGATGATCTGTGAGATTTTCTCTTGCCTATATATTTTGATTTGAATATATACAGTTTAAGAAGATATAACTGAATCGGTTCGAATACTTGCTTACTTGTGATCATCTCCAGTATCTGATCTCTTGATGTTCTGGAAAATCTAAAGCACAAGGAATGCTCATATGCAAGTTCAAGAATTTTGATTACTGAGATTAATAATCTGTAAATTTCCATTTTCATTCATCTGAGATATTGACAAGGCATTTTACTGTTTGAAATTCATCATCCTGTTCTATTTCTTGTGAAATTCTCCATGTAGTAAACTACATTTTCCAAAGTACATCACTTGAAAAATCATGTTCACATCAATCTATTTTGCAAGGCCAACTTTACTAGAACTCTTTTATCAGCCATAGCAACATGTGTAGAATAGAACAGTTTGATAAGCAAATCTTGGGTGGGAGAGAAAGAAGAATGAATGGTCATAATGCATTATTATTTATGTTTTTAAGGTAAATTAAAGAAAAATATACATGAAAGCTGGAATACGTGAGACAGATGCCGCCCATCCATCCTCAATTTGGAACACTGAATTCCAGATTACTCCAAGTGGATACAAGCAAAAGAGAGAGAGAGAAAGAGAGAATAAAACAAAAAGGAGAATCTGAAGAGGTCAAGAGGGAGGGAATAACAGACAGACTTGTTCTCTTGTTGTGACTTGCTTTGGCCATTCTGAGCATTAGAACAACTCAAAGCCGGCAGACGAAAATTTTTTACATTATCATAGAGTCAATAAATTAATACATTAGCATACTAAATATAATTGACAAGAAAGTTCAAACATCATTCTCAATGCATGCAATACTCTAGAACAACTACCTTCTTCACTAAAAGAAACCCTCCCTTCTTCTCCTGCAGTTTTAAGTTGATTTTCATGTTAATGTTCATATCAACAATCCAAACATGGCCAAAAATTGTTTCACTCTAGTTCTGTTAATAATCACTATATCACTTCCTACTTCTATTTCTCAGGTCTGCAATGGCATAGTAATATCATACCTTTATAAATCAGGTTATCAAATCCCACCAAACCTTTTGCCATCTGACCCTAATGGACAGCCATACAGGTTTGAATCCACCTTAACTGTTCTAAACTCTGGCCTTGATGAGCTTAAAGATTGGAAAGTTTTTGTGGGATTTCAGCATAAGGAATTCTTGGTTTCTGTCTCTCAAGCTGTCCTTGCTGATGGTAATATTGTGCCGGGAGATGTAAGCAATGGAACCATTTTCTCGGGGTCTCCGGTGACCGTTCTTAAGACGGCAATTGAGACAGCCGGGGACTTTAATCAGATTATGGCTCGGGTGGAATTGGTGGGAACACAATTTGGTGTTGCACCTCCAAATGCTCCATTGCCTGCTAATCTTACTCTTGTTAATGATGGTTTCTCATGTTCTGGTTCTAACATGCCACGAGGTAACAAATATTGTCCCTGCATTTACATTTAACTTAAAGCATTTAATCATCATCAAGGCCGGCTTGTTGCGAATTCGTTTTGCATTGTTAGATTATAAATTCGAATAGTTGAACACAAGCTTGTAGAAAATGCTTACAAATTTGCAAGGATATCGGGAACTCAAAAAAAAAGATTTAACTTTGGCTTTCTTAGATTGGTCGTCCTATATTTGTAGCATTAGTCTTTTGCAAGTTGTTCTTTATTTCATCGACAACTATTTTTTTTTTTTGTTATTATTCTAGGAGTCAATATGACACAAGTTTGCTGCATCAAAGACTTGAATGCAGTACCACCCAATGTCACAATAGATGAATCACCTCTTCAAGATGGTGATCTAAGTATAATGTTTGATGTGCTGAGTGCTTCTGAAACAAATTACTGGGCACAAGTCACAATCTCGAATGAGAATCCCATTAGCAGACTAGACAATTGGCTATTAAGTTGGGAATGGATGAGGGATGAATTTATCAAAACTATGAGAGGTGCTTATCCTACAGTTGTTGATACAACAGACTGCATTTTTGGTTCTCAGGGCAGGTATTACAAAGAGTTAGATTTTTCAACAGTCTTGAATTGTGAGAAAAAGCCAACAATCATGGACCTCCCTCTGGATAGAACAAATGATACTAACCTTGGAATGATTCCCTTTTGTTGTCGTAATGGAACGATTCTGCCAACAACGATGGATCCGAGCAAGTCAAAGTCAGCTTTTAGGATGCAAGTTTACAAAATGGAGCCAGACTTGAATATAACTGCAATCAATCCTCCTCAGAACTGGATGATTAATGGCACATCAGGCGCTGAATATGTATGTGGACAGCCAATTCGAGTAGGCTCGAGCCTTTTCCCCAATCCTCAAGGGATATCTTCAGACGTAGTAGCATTGGCTACTTGGCAAATTGTATGCAACATTTCACGGACCGAATCCCCTGTGAAGAGGCCAAACTGTTGTGTATCGTTCTCATCGTTCTTCAATGATTCTGTCATTCCATGCAACACTTGTGCTTGTGGTTGCAACTCCAATCAAACCAGTACGTGTAGTGCCACAGCCTCGCCGCTTCTTTTACCACCTGAGTTACTTCTTGTCCCATTTGAAAATAGAACTAAAAAAGCTTTGGAACATGCTAAGTTACACCATTTTGATGTGCCTAAACCTTTGCCCTGTGGAGATAATTGTGGAGTCAGCATTAACTGGCACTTGCTTACTGATTATAAAGATGGATGGACAGCAAGAATTACACTCTTCAACTGGGGTGAAACAGACTTTGTGGATTGGTCTGCTGCAGTTCAACTTGATAAAGCTCTGCCTGGCCTTGAAGAAGTCTATTCATTTAACAAAAGTGTCCTCCCTGATTCTAAAGATACAATATTCCTATATGGATTTCCAGGCACAAATTACCTTATTGCAGAAAAGAATGCAAGTAATCCACGCAAAAATCCTCCTGTTCCAGGTTCGCAGCAATCTGTTATGTTATTTACAAAGAAAAAGACACCTGGAATTCACGTAGATCGTGGCGACGGATTTCCAAGTAAAGTTTATTTCAATGGTGAGGAATGTTCACTTCCTAAATTGCTTCCAATTAGCTTTGGTCATGGGGAGAAGGCAGCATCAACTACTATCAGCATCCTTCTGAGTTTGCTAATTCTTATAATTTTGTTGCAATAGTTGTTAAGGGGCCTAACTTCTTTTCTTTCAATTTTTTTATTAACATTGCACCCCACTGATAAACTTAAAATTGATTCTTCAAGTTACACTTTCTTTTCTCAATCTTGATCTGATCAATGCCTTAAGTACGCTTTTGATCATTTAAGAACGCATATGGTAGTCATCTAAAGTTGTATTGACTAGTAAAGAACGCACTCAAATTAACATGAAAGACTAAACCAGTAAGAAAAATGATAAATTGATAGTTGGCATAATACTTAAACAGCAATATTTTTACAGTGCTTAATTTGGAACTATTTTTATCTATTTGGTTGATCTAAATCTTTTGTTATCCAATTCCACATAAACCCTATAACTATAAGACATTAGAAATGCAACTATGATAAACATCTACAAATGCAAAACCAGCAAAAGTCATTACTTCCCCTCATGATTATGTTGCTACAGTTCTCTGAAAAAAAAACACAGCCAGTTCATTTTTACATATATAAAGCAAGCTCAATGAGGGTAATAATGATGAGCTTTAAACTTGATGAAAGAAACACAATTAAGTGCTTCCCCCATTGAGCAGTCTATGAAGGACCTCGTAGCACAGTTCACACATTCAGCCACAACCACAAATTTCTAACTCTAAAGCTTAAACTTATACAAGTTCCCCAACTCTAAAAGTTAATCAAAGCACATATCAGTGTAATTTGGCCATTTCAGAAGTGTAATTTAAACGTCAAAAACTAATCCAATGTCATCAGGTGATCATTATAATGGTAAGCCGCATAATTTGTGATCACAAGAGCTCAAAAAAGAACTGCTTTGTACAGAAAGACCTTGTAGTTCACACAATTCACAAAAAAATTTCTGCATAACTCACCTCTGCTTATGTCAATGATAGTACTTGATGAGAAAGACGCAAGTTAACTTCTTCATCCACAAAAATCGTTTAAGTGGGTATTCTTGAATCACATTCCACAGGGCATTTCAATTTCAGAGTCTCAGAAAACACGAAGATTCTCTAATCTTAGTTCGGATCAAGAAAACATAAAGTTTGACACGCACCACAGGGAAAAAAATGGCATGAAAACGGTGTTTATGAAATTCCATTTCTTCAAATGAAAAGTATGCCACAAAGAAAATAAATTACGAGGATAAGAAATCAATAGAAAGTAATTGAACTTCTAAAGATTTCTGCTATTTCATTAGATAATGTCTCAAGACAGCCAAAAAATTGTATCAATTGATATAGTAGGAGTGATAAACTCCCACTTCTACATTACTAATTAAAACCATCAAAACCTCCATCCATCCAATTCAATCAAGACTAAATCTTGAAAGACCCTAAAGTTCCTAATAAGTCAGCTAATACTAATACATAAAACTAAAAGGAAAACTACCTCCAACTTCAAGTCAACTTATTGTTCACCGTGACACCAAACTCACCAGCAACAATCAAAGTAGTTGCCATGTCAAGAAACATCCCATGCTCAACAACACCAGCAAGCCTCAAAATGGCATCACTTGCAGCCTTCAAATCCCCAATATCCTTCTTGAAATACAAGTCAATAATGTAATTCCCATTGTCAGTAACAAAAGGGTCCTCGCTCTCCCCAAACATCCTCAATTTTCCAACACAACCCGCTTCCATAAACAACATCTCAAGCCTCTTCAATGTAAATTTCCAACAAAATTGCACAATTTCTACAGGCATAGCTAATCCACTCCCTCCTATATACTTCACAAGCTTGGATTCGTCAACAATCACAATAAACTTCTTACTTGCAGCCTCAACCATTTTTTCCCTCAACAATGACCCTCCTCTTCCCTTAACCAAATTCATATCAGGGTCCACCTCATCAGCCCCATCAATGGACAAATCAATAATAGGATGAATATCAAGATCTGACAAAGGAATCCCTGCCAAAATTGCTTGATCCCTCGTCATATTGGAGGTGGGAATCCCCACAATATTCTTCAACTTGCCCTGTTTTAAAAGCTCCCCAATTTTCGCCACCGCATGCTTGGCAGTGGACCCTGTTCCCAGGCCTAAAACCATGCCTGATTGGACAAATTCAACAGCTTTATAAGCTGCAATCTTTTTGAGCTCATCTTGGGTCAAAGCCTTTGAAGCAGCCCTGTTTGATGACGATGGTGGTTGTGTAGAAACCATTAATGGCTCCACGGATTTGATGGCCTTTTCTGAGCTCAAATAATGCTTATAGGCAATAGCCATGATAAGGATTTGGTTTCAAAACCACAAAAAATCAATCTTTATATAAAAAGAATGGATTTTTATTGATTGGGATATCAAATGGGAGGCTAGAACATGATTAAACAAAACAAAATGATTAAAGGGTTAGGGTTTATAAGGGACAAAATCAAGTGGGCTATTGGGGAAACGGCGAAATAAATAAGGAATTCATAAAGGGGTGGATTGATTTTTATTGGGAAAGATGAAAAAATGGAAATGTGTGTAAAAATAACAGAAGGGTTATGTCGGTTATGTGTTTATGGTAAGAGATTTGGGTTGGAAGGATGTGGACAGGAGAGGCCAGACGCTATTGAAATTTGAAGGAGGGAAGGGGAGGGGAAGAGAACAAGTGCAAGTAGGAATCGTTCATGGGGGACGGCATTTATAGAAGTGGATACAAAGATTGTCGCTTGGGGGAAACGCGGGGAAAGGGTGGGATTTGGACTTTTGAGGTTTGGAATTTTGAAAATATTGATTTTTCTTTTATTTCTTTTATTTATTTAGGGAGGAAGGAAAGGATTGATTATTGATGAGTGAGTGGTGGGATGATGGTGGTGGGGTTAGAGAATCCTCGAAGCAATAAATAAAGAATCCAATTGGAATTGGAGACCTTTAAAATTTATTTGTATATTGAGGCAATGGTAAGATACGAACAAACAGGTTTGTCATATTAGTATTGATTTTGTTGGAGATAAAAAAATTCAGATATTAAATTTATAACTTGAAATTAGTTCTTATTAGTGTTTTAAAACTCGTATCGGAGTTCGAATTGGTAGAGCTATTAGGTTAGGGGTCAATTGGTCAGACCAGTTGAACCGATATTAAAAACCAAATGACGTCATAAATATATTTAATATAAATATATTAATTAAATATTAACATATCTCACATTTTTTGTCAAAATAAAATAACCAAATTATAAAAAAAAATAATATTCAATTAAGTTCTTAGTTTCTCATCAATAAAAAATTCATAGATCGTATTGTTTAATAATGTTAATAATTATTTTGTTTAGAATTTAATACAATTTCATTAAAATAAGCGAGATATAATAAAGTATTAATTAATTTAATATCAAATCGATCATATTAAAATAAGTTAGAAAATGTAGTTCTCAATACATAATTTATTTATTTCAAAACTTAAACTTGTGAATTAAAAAAATTATTGACATATTATACTTTGAATTTAATTTTGTGTGCTATAAAATAATAATTAAATAAAAAATAATAAATATTATATGATAATTTTAAAATTCATATTTATTTAAATTATATGAATGTGATTGATTGAAAATATTGATGAAAAACATAATTTTCATATTCATTCAAAATCTTGTAATATGGTAAATTGGAAGTATTTATGATAATTAGAATTTATTAAAAATCTTAAAATATTGTAAATTGAAAGTATTTATGATAATTGAAAGATATTAAAATCTTGAATATGGTAAATTAAAATATTTATGACTATTGAATGTATTCAAATTTTAATATATTAAAATATGGTAAATTTGAATCATTAATGACAATTGGGGTGTATTGATGGAAAAGTATTAACTAATATTGATGGAAAAACATTAAATGTAGGTGTAAATATTTAAAAAAAACTGAAAACCGAAAATCGGGTTCTAACCAATTTCCGAGAAAGAACCCGGTTTTTCGGTTTTCCCGATTGAACCCGGTTTTTGACCGAGTTTGACCGGTTTTTTATGCTAACTCGGACCAGACACCTTGTCGGTTCCCAGTCGAACCGGCCGGTCCGAGTTTAACAACACTGGTTCTTATACCAACTATTTATCACAATATATGTGTTTGGTAGAAGAGGATTACAATCACAATATCAATTGTATACCACAACTGTCACACACCAACACAATTCATTCGCGGAATTTCTCGAAATTCGAAAAAGCTTTCTTCACACCTTTTTGAAGTATCTAATCTTACTCCTCTACCTCCCTCTATCTCACTCTACACAATTTCACAAAGATCTCTAATACCCTCTATTTATAGGGTAATAATAAATTTAAAACACACAAGAATTTGGGATGTGTATTCCTCAAAAATTCTAATTCCTAAAAAAAAAACAATCTAATAAACAAAATCTTATTAGAAATATAATTTCTAATTAATAAAGCTTAGTTTAATTTCTAACTTATTTCAATCAATTTGGTAGAGTACCTTATTGGAAATTTGCAATGAAATATTGCATAGATTTGTCAGCTTCAACATCAGATTTCATTCATATTTGCATAGCTTTTGAACATTCGATTTGGGGTTCCATCACTGTCGCTCAAGATTAGCTTGTTAAAACTTAAAAAATACTTATGGAAAGAACTGCAAAAGAGACATGATTTGGGCATTAAATCGAGATTTTCGGTGCATATGATGTTATAACTTCATACAAACACGAAATACATGCACAAATGTTAGAGCTTCTTTATTATCTATTCTAAGTTGAGACCAAAATGTGTGTCGTTTAATTTTGGCAGCCAAGAAATTGAGAAATGGTCCATGACCCCCCAAGAAGACGCATGCGACTTCCAAGTTCCAAGTATATTTGCTTCAACATTGAGCACAAATGACACCAAACTTATGATGACCGACCAGCCAAGTCTTTGGCAGAAATTTCCTTATTCAAGTTCTTTTCATTTCATGGACTCCCTTACATTGTTGCAATTCAGCTTCTTGGTTGTTTCCTTTTTGTTTTAGTCATTCTGTGACCTTTTGAAGTTCTTTTGGTTTTTGTCTTCTGTTTTGTGTTTTGGCTGGTAGTCAACCTTTCTTGTCCCTAAAATGGTGGATTGTATGACAAATAAACAAGTCCATCCTAATTTGGCATCTGTTCAATGCTTAGTGCCGTTTTGTTTTTCTTTTTGTGGCTGGATTTCTTTGTTGAATATTTGCATTTTCTTCAATATTATCCAAACAATTATATGATGATTTTGGCCATGCAAAATCAGAAAAGTAATTGGTTTGTTATATTCTTTAGTTTGCACTTTGCATAAGATCATAAGAAGCAATATCCTATTGGACCTCCGTAATTAATAAAAGAAGGCATAGTCTGACCATTACTTTCCATTGCCATTGGACCAATAATAGACCAATCATAAATGTTTCAACTTGTTTTTTCATAGCCATCCCAAGATGAAGAAAAGCAAAAGCAACCCTCCAAAATTTCAATGGCGAATTCAACGGTGGCATATATAGTTGCCCTTTCCTCTATGCCTTTCCCTCATTACAGAATTAACAAAGTTCATGTCAGCTAAGTTTAAGATAAGCTACTATGCTTTGATGAGAAATTCCAATTCAATTTTTTTTCTTTTAACATTTTGTTCACACCTTCCTTAATTTCCTCCCTTTATCTCTTCATTTTTTTTTTATGACTCAAATCCCAACTTACTATATTGGATAGTACTCTCAAATACTCTCACACAGTACCGGTTCAAGTTGGATACTTTCCTAATCTTCAACTCTATTACACACTTGATGCCTATGTGATGACCATTAAGCGAAAGTCTCGTATCTCTTCATTTTTTACCTGTAAGAATGGTATAGAAGCAAAAGTGTTTGTCCAGATGTGATGATGCAAAAGAATTAAAATCCTATCACTTTATGAAGTGCAAGCAACAACTTCTAAGCACAACAAAAGTATAGGTAAATCCCAAAAAAAAACAAGAGAAAAAAAGAGTGCATAAACTGTTTAGAAAATATAATATAGTGCATAAAATCTATGCTTTTGACTAAAGATATTGGATTTGATTGTCAAAAGCAGACAATGATATTGCATTGCTAAATATATATCTTAAAAGCAAACTTATGCTTTGCATGAGAATATGCTTCATAGATCGTTTTTGGCCTTAGTTTTTTATGTGTTGGTAGTCTCACTCATTGTGTATGAAAAGCATCATAAGAGCTTTAAATATTGTACAATGAAAGTGGCAAACAAGGCATGAATATTGCCTTCATTACAATTCTCCTCGTGTTCTCAATGATCGTTTGGCATCAATTATTTTCACTCTTTGCTTGGAGAATATTTTAGGGAATCATCAACATTTCAGTTCTTTGTAATCATTTTAGTACTATTTGATCTCACTATCATCACCCTATGCTTTAGGCATCAAGCTTAGTAATGCAAGAAATATGCCACTTCTAAATGCTTTTGGCTAAGCTTTTTCTGTTTTTTCTTATTGAAAACAACCACTTATAAGCTCAATAATAATGCAAATATATTTGGCTCAAAAGATGTTACTCGTCATACAAGAAGATTAACAAAAGATGCCAAGCAAACTCCATTAACATTGTCGAAAATTCTTTAAAATCAAAGTATTGGATAATACACAAATGACAATATGATTAAGGTTAAGTACACAACTTTGCATTTGTCAACGAATGTGCAACAATGCTCATTAAGCACTCGTGAACCTAACCTTTATAATTTGACTGCTGCTAGCCTGCTAGCTCACAAGAATTTAAGAACTTGGGGTCATTTCACACACACACACAGTACAGAAAGTTTGTGTCATGTAATTAGTTTCTGCATTCTTCTCTTTTTGTATTTAATGAAAACATGAATCATTTTAAATGCAATATAAACAAGTGTAGAACTGACGCCATGATCAAAAATAAGAATGGAATTGTTGTTTCCATAAGAGTACAGGTGATTATCTTCTAATCCTTGTCTCATTTCTCTAGGAGAAAAATCAAGGGATAGGCTTTGAGAGAAAATATTATAATCTTCTTCTTCCTCCTCCTTAATTTTTTTCATCTATTTTGCACAGTCACATTGCATGAAAAGGGTCAAATATCAACTTTGATTCGTCTGAAAATAGGTAATTACCAACAGATCGAAAATGAAGGAAAGACAACTTATAGTTTTCATGGTTATATTATTGAATTTTTAGGAAAAAAATTCGTAGTTGACCAAATGAACTATGTTTTCAACTCTCTTTTCATTGATTTTTTTATAGTTATTCTACAGTAATATAATGTGCCCTCTTTACCTTAACTTGATAATCATTGACAATCTACTCTCAGAACATATCTTTTGTATATTTTATGAAAAATTAGATTGCAGTTGAACGTGCAAGATTCTGATTTATGGAGCAAGTTGAGTGCCCCTCCTCATTTATTTGACAAAAAATGCAAATTTAGGAGGGTAAAGCTTCTTGACACAGTCGCAGGTTGAGAGATTAGGGGAAAAAATCACCATAAATCTCATCTCACTTTGCATTTAGTGCATAAAAGTATGCCACTAGCATCTACAATAAGCTCATATGCACTCAAACATGTATGCTGAATTAGCCAGATTTCAATCCTCTAACATGTCACAACAATTTAAAGTAAACAATGAGATACAATGAAAGGGAGATTAGTGCAAACAAATGCTCCCAGAAGAGCAGCGCTGATGACTCACTTACTGCATAACCTCTCAAGCTGGCAATTGCTCCAAGCAAGATTGCACTTGGTGTTGTGTATTGTAACAAAAGCACAAACCTAAACATCTTATCATCGTCAATAAGGAGATGCAACTTGTCAGCCAGAGCCACAATGCCAATCCCTAATAGAGGAAGTACCAACAGTCTTGCCACCGTGATACCGACCATGGTACGCAGCCCAAGCTTAGATTTGTTGGGACCCTCGGCAAGTATACCTCCAAGAAGAAGCATGACAGAGGGCACCATTGCACCTGCTAAGATCTCCAAACTGTCGGTGATGAAAGACAGAGGAGCGTCATTTCCAAAGATGAAAGATTTGGCCTGAGGGACCACACCAATTATTATGGCAAGCAGAGAAGCAATTGTTGGGGGTTGAAGTATGTGTTGTATTGGAGTTCGTTCAGCAACAACTTTGATCTTCCTGACAACTCTAGGAGTAGCAAAACACTTAACAGACCTGGGACTGTTTGTATTCCCTTCAGTTGCATTTTCAATGTCAGGGAGATTCGGCTGTGACACATTTGAAACGTTGTTGAAAACATTAGCAATAAGGGGTGTTTTGGAATCTTCAGTTTCTTTGTCCTCAATCCCAGGCCATTCAGCTTCTACAAGAAGAGGGCTACTAATATCAGCACCCCGTGATTCCTCTTCGCTTATATCTCCTTCTTCAACAAGCTCATAATACTCCACTGGGGGTTCCATCATGTGATAGACAAAAGTGTAAACCAGAATCACAGCAACCCATTGGGCAAATGAGACATATGATACCCCTTTACTATGGCAATCAGGCCCAAATGAATTAGCCTCATTATGACAAACGGTGCCGACAATAGCAAGGGGAAGATTCCCTGTATTACCAAATGAAGTCATAATGATGGTGAATCTAGTAAGCTCTCGAGGCGGGCGACATATGATCACCACAATAATCCCCAAGATGCAACCGACCAGAGTGCTAATGATGACATTAACAGGGATAAACCACCAACTTACAAAGTCTTTGAGCGTAATGGACTTCCCCAACTGAGTAAAGATTAAACAGGGGAGGAAAAGGGCAAAAACTAGCTTGCTAAGCAGCTTGAATGTTTCCTTCGGGATAACTTGCGTGTTCTTGTGAGCAAGAACTAATCCAAAAAGTGTAAGGGACAGGAGTTTTAGCAAAGGGAAAACAGCATCTATGACATCTTCTTCGCTAGATTTCATGTTGTTAACATACAATTCACCCAACAATTTTTCCTTAAACTCCAGTCTGTCAAATCTATATCGTTGTGTACCTAAGAAAGATCAATATCTCTCCTTTTTTTTTTGAGTAAAAACACCACCTTTCTGCCAATTAAAATCAAAACAGCCCAAAATTAGCAAAATGCAAATCAAACAGCCATAACACCAAACCAAACAAGTAACAGAATGTCTGAATTCAAATAGAAAAACAATTGCAAAAATTTGGTAAATCACTACAAATTCAAACAGAAATAAAGTAAAAGGAACTAAATTAAAAAGGCAATGAGCCCTTTAGAAAATTAAGATGAATACGCAAAGTATGTTTGGCAGATAAACCAGCAGTTACTCGTATACAAATAACACATGCAATCAAAAATTCAACTACCATCAATCGGAATTGAAACAAAGATGCAGCACATACATCATAAAAACTCAACAAAAAGATTAAAAAAAAACATGAACATAATAAAAAAGCAGCAAAGTAATACAAGAACAATCCCCCATCAAGAAAATTGAAACGAACAAAAAAGGAAGAGTAAAACCTTACCTTCAGCACTCAAAAGGGAGGGTTCATCTGGATTGAATCCTATAAACTGCAATGAAATAAAGCTGATATAAAAGGAAACCCACAAACAATTAAGGAATAAAATTTGCTTCAGCAACTGGGAATTATGCTAATCACAGCTATAATTATATAAAGATGCAATCTTTATTATATTTTTCCAAATGGGATTTGTATTTTCTTTACAAAATAAAAAGGAAAAAAAAAACCGTGGCCCTGATAATTGAAGCAAAGAAAGTTTTAGGCCACAAGTTTCAGAAAAAGGGATTTTCCAAAGAGCAAAGAGGGTGTGTTTTTTCTTACCGTAATAAGGCTTAAGCCTTAAGGGTCAACAATGGATGTCAAAGACGTTCGTAAGACAGCACCATCAATCATCAATGGGGGAATGATTAATTGAGGAATAGCGGAAAATTTTATGGGGCTAAAATGCGTAATCCAAAGAGAATCCACTGATTATGTTTTCGGCTACGTTAGGACTCGATGTCGACGAGAATTTTGTTTGATGTTGACAGATTACCCGCCGCCTCTGTTTTTTTACATTTATGTTATTTATCATTTTTTTTTGTTTTTCCAAAATTCAAATTTTCTTGTTTGAAACCAGATTAAATTCAAGATTATTCGATTAATCGGATTCAAAAAATAAATTTGAATAATTTAATCAAACTAAAATCACTCTGAATGTTCTATTCTATTTTCCCTTTCAATTCTGTTTCAATTTATAAATACAAGTCATATATATTTAACTAAAACTCTATCAAATAATTAGTGAAACGTAATAGAGATTGAAACAGCAGAAGATCCTCTAGAACTAAAAGTCTAATTGAAAATCGAAATGCCAATGTTAATTAATCAAATTGTATTCAATTCAACGGATCTATTATGGATGTTCATATGGGAAAAGCTATGCTAGCTCGTGTGATCGACGCGTTGGGAGTACCCATTGATGGAAGAGGGGCTCTAACGTGTTGAAGTGAAAGCCCCTAGGATTATTGAACATACATCTATGCACGAGAGTATGCAAACAGGTTTAAAAGCGTTAGATAACTTCGTTCCTAAAGGTTGTGATCAACTAGAACTTATAATCGGAATAGACAAACGGGAAAAGACAACTATTGCTATATTGAATGTTTCATTATCTGTTTGATTTTATGGATACTTTAACTAAATACCTACATGCGAATAGATAATAAAACGCATAATAAAACAGAAGATAAGTTATAACTCTTACTAAATGTACATTTTCTGAGAGCCAATTTATTTATAATCATTGTTAATGGCCCATTTTATACTGGATTAGACATTACTGTGACTTGGAATTATATGCTTGGGCCTTGAAGTATAATCTGGACTAGAAATTGGACGTGGCAATCGAAGAAAAAGACCTGTTTACTTCTTCGGGTAAGAGCCCAAAAAGGTATTTGTGACTAAACTCTAAAGATTTTAACTTGAGCAACTTTAACTCTAAATTTTGATGAACGTTTGATCAAGATACTGGCCCATATTTTTCTTTTTTTCAGACAATAGCAATAAAGTTTCATTGATAACAAAATTATGTAAATCAGCTCAAGAACCCTGAATCCAATTATACAGCTTGGACTAGTCATTCTCAAAAATGGTTTATCTATTTAAAATGGTACAATAAATTACTTATTACATTATTGCTCATATGTTTCGTTAGGGTTTTTCTCACTTGTCCTAACGCAAGATCGAGGTATTTATAGAATAAATATACATTCAAAGTTTTGAAGGATGAAGTTTCAGTTCACCATTCAATAATAACAACAATAATAACAACTACGCATTTATTCTGCAAAATAAGGTCGGTTATATAGATCATCTTTTGTTATCGTATTTTACACAATTTTTAATGTGATCCATATAATACGATATGGCAAAATTTTTATGACGACTATGAGTTTGTCCCAAGTCTTCCTCCTTTTTTTGGGTTTAAAACTTAGTACCTATAACGGACAAGTTGCTAATATATTCGGAGTTTTTAATTCACCGTTCTCGACTTTGAAAATTTTTAACAAAGTTTTGAGAAAAGTTCATGCAAAATTTTCCTCTTTTTTTTTTGGTTTTATATTCTAAGGTTATGCCACCATAATAATAGAATTGGTATTTACTACTTGAAGGTTAGGAGTTTGAACTTCAATCTAAAAGCGATTGCAAAATTAAGTTGATTTTCCATCAATTCTTTAAATTCAAAAAGCCCAAAAAAATTAATTTTAAGACAAATGCATGCAACTTCAAGCAATTTTAGATCGAAGAAGAAAATTTACAAGCCAAACTCACTCTTCTTGCTCAGATAAGAATTAATAATGTTTGCGTTGAGTGTCTAATAGCAAATAGTAACTAGCTAGTTGATAATGAATGAATGAACGAACGAACGAACGAACGAACGAACAAAGCTGTGTAGCGTAGTGGTAAGAAAGAGGCCAAAAATGTGTAGTTGTACCTTCAAACTTTGATTCATAGTTTCAAAGCTTTCATGATTACCTTATCTTATTATGAGATGTTTTTGTCCATTTCCAACATATGGAATAGGGCAAGAAATCCAGGTGATGAACAAAGTTCCCACAAACAGGAATGATCATGAACCCTTTATGTAGAGCTGCATCTTTATTAACTTATTCACTGCATAAACACATACTAACTTATGCTTTGAAACTTGACAATCTTAATTAAAAGAACATCATCTATGAAGATTGTGCAAGAAAAATAGACATAGTACTATCACCATTTCACCAAAGTATGCAAATAATTGATGACTTTATCTTTTGTTAGATGAGATATTAGAGCTATGGTTAGGCTTGAATATTTGTCTTAGTACACAGCAAGAAGAACTGCACAAAATGGTTAAACTTATTGTTTTAGATTGATTTTGAACCATGATCCTTAATTTTAAGTGCATAAAAGATTGATAAAAACTGAGGAACATAAAAACATAAAACATCATGCGAAACATGAAGACAGGTGTAGGGTTGAACACTGAAAATGAATGAATAAAATCACAGGCAATGCAGAGAAATGAATTGACAAATGAAATGAAAACTCAGAGGGCTTAAATTTGTCGGATTCTTGAATACTCCATCAATGGTCCCCACAAAATGAGACAATTGAGTCATCCAATCCATCAAAACTTCAGAAGATTCAAGAATATAATCTCCTCTTCTGCAAACAAGGACGATATGGGAAGTAGCTAGTTCAACTTCAACTTGATATACATTGGCAGTGATCATGACTTGCAAACTCTCAGTTTCGTTTGATGCTTCATAGCCCCCCTTGGTGGCATTGAAAGCTTAAGGATATAGTTGGCTTGGGACGAAATGGTTTGAATTATAAACTAGCCAATTGGGCTGGCTTTACTAAAAATATACATCCTAGGTTGGGAAGAATATTACCCTGGATGGTAATTTGTTCCTACTATTTGAAACTCTCTGAGTACTATGATTGCTCATTTAAACTTTGATGAATTGTTTAAATTAGATTGAAATCTACTTTGATTAATTGCATACTTTAATTCTCATGCATCTAGGATCTGATTAAGTGAGTACATGACTATCATAAATATATGGCTTGAATCACTAACCATGCTAATGGCAACAACAATAACTAAAGTTTTATTCTACTACGTGAGGTTGGTTATATAAATCATTTGTCGCCGTCATACTAATATAATCTATATCATTAAAGTGATGGATGTATATGATGGTTGTCAACATAAGTCATTTTTCTTTTTTTGAGTTTGAAATTGAATAATTATAGGCAAATATATCGCTTATAAACAAACGGAATTTGTTGTTTTTCATAACCGGCTACTTATTAGCGGGCTGCAAGCATGCTTATTACCATGCTAATGACCGAACAAGAAATTTGCCATATACAAGTAAATAGAATTTCTTGATTTTGTGCTGCAAATCATAACTTTTCTCTTATGTTTCTTAGGAGTATCTCCTTAATTCATTATGAAAAGCTCATGGAGGGTTTTCCATTAAGCTAATATATATGATTCTTGGAATTTTGAATGTCAAATTAAACAGTGCAGCAAAAGGCAAAGTTGAGACATGCATGATTATGAAAATATTGCATGCTTTTTAGCCTCTTAAGTTACCTTAATGGCATAACTTTATGTAATTTTCCAATTCATTTGAACAACAAACGAAAGATGATCATATCAATATTAATTACCATATGTATATATCTTCTCAAAACATCTTTGCATGTTGAGCATCCACAGTAGCAGACTTGGTATATAATAGGGAGACAAACATGGTAGGGAAAGGGAAAGCCAGCCAAATAGTAGTACTGATCCTATCATGCATACATAATAACCTTTATGCTTGTCACGTTAAGCCAGCCAACACAGCTGGATGATTAGATGTTCTCTGCATCTCTATTGTACGAAGCTTAAAGAGACACTTGTCCAATTAAATTTTCAGGTTCAAAATCAGTACTTGTTTTACATTTGCATTCATCACACCCTCCATCTGCAACTTGAATTTTCACTACTGTTCAACCAAATCCTTGTTAGTACGTAGAATTTTCCTTAGATTTTCATGTCCCTCTGTCCCTTTTCTTGATCAAATATATATATATATATATAATCATCCATTTTCCTCTTCCCCTCATCGACCTACGAGCACTTGTATATCCATCCATCCCTCCTCCTAAACAACACCCAAAAATCACACTGCTCAAACACAAAATTTCTACAAAACGCCATGCAGATTGCTTCTTCAACATAGGGTTAAACAAGACGTTCTAGTTTCAGTGCCATGCATGCATGCAAGGCTTTGATTGCAAATATTATGAGTTGGGATTGGGATTTTTAAGCAGTATGGGAGAAAGGAGCTCTCTTCAGTCCAGTCCGAGGCAGATTAAGGGCTGATAAAACAGCTGCTGACTCATTGATTCATGAATTCATCTTTGCCAAATATTTAGATGTTTTTTGTGATTGAATGATGCAGGAGCTGTGTTTCAGTTGTTGCTGTCATGTCTTGGACTGAAGGGAGCTCCCTTTCATTCCAAATCCTCTAAAATTTTCTTACTTAAATAAACTCAAATCATCAATATCTCAAATTCTCAACTAAAAATCCATGTGTAACAAACCCTCCTCAAGACAAGAATATATATATGCATCTTCAAACTTTTGCTATAAAATCATTCAAGTTTTGATTCTTAAATACAGCATACATACAAATAAATATTTCTAACTTTGTACCATGCATGCATATGTTTATATATCTTTTTAAAGATTACTTTCACTTGATCAAGTTTTTTCTTTTTGTGGCAGGTTAAAGAATCAGTGCTTCTTCCATCTAAATTCATTCCATCTGCAAATTCTATTCATTTCTCTTTGTGTTAAGGTAAACTCTCTTAAATGAATCACAGAAGAATCATCATTAGAATTAAGTCTCTGAAGAACAATAAAAATCATTAATGAAAAATAATCATTTTTAGAATGAGATGGTGTATAATTTTTTTTTTTTTTTTTTTTTTGTATATTCCAGGCCCAGTCAGTATATTTGGTCCAATATGATTTGAAGAGTGTGTACAAAGCCCAATTTTAAGAAAAATTTAACTAAGATTTGGAGGGGTGCGCCAGGCCCAGGCAGTAGTGTAAAGCCCAGGCGACGCACAAGAACCCCAGTAGCAAGCTACTGTAATGGGCCCTTCCCCTAAAAAAATAAATTTAATATCATGTGGGCCAATGGCCCACGTATCAGATATTAAACTGATAAGAACAGATACTACACTTGATCTTAGCCAAAAGGCCGAGAAAGGTATGCTTAATCATGAGTTTGATTTTTCAATTTATGCTGTTTTCTCTTCTGCCTCTTGTTTAACTTCCCGATGTGGGACAAAAAAAAAGATTATTGGAGGTGTATTTGCATAATTGTATAATTGTAAGGCATAAAGTTTCATTTACTGATTTTAATTGCCAAGATGTAGCTTTTTATTTTATGATGCTTTGATCAACTTTATACAAGATTATGGTTCATATTAATGCTGCTGTAGCTCCATGCTCAACAATGGTTTTGTTTTTTTTTTTTTTCTGTTATTTGTAAAGTTAAAAGCAAGCCAAAAACAAGAATTAGCAAAAAGGGTTATAAATGATGCACTTGTTTTTGCGTTTTCCATGTTGATTATGAAACTAATGATCAGAAGATAAACAAGGATATATATATATATATAATTTGTTTTAATAACCAGCTCGGAGTCAAATGATTATGAGATTTAACACAGGTTGTGTTGTGCTCGAGCTAGATTCAAATTCAGCTAAAATGTTTCAAGATTCCTTGTTAAGTCCAAATTGCTCAGAATCATGAACAAAATTAATCATAAATGCAGAGATTGGCTTTAATTTGTTAAGTCCCTAATTTGCAGCCTAAACCATGCAAATAATGGAGTAATGATTCTGTAGCATATTTTTGTCCAACTTGCCTTATTTGGCTACTTGTTGTTGTCCCATCAGCTTAATGTCCAAGTGATCATAATGATCTTTAAGCATTTTCAAATCTTTTCAACTGTTTGTACAACATCGCTTTATGTCATTAACTCACTTATCCTTTACGCAAATTTGACTTAAAGCATCCATTCAAACAGGCACTGATCGATATCCCACTTTCTCTTTTTTGATCATTTCTTGGTGTGGTTCTTGAAATATTTCGTTAGAATATTCACAACTTTTGCTTGGATTATTTGACCTTTTTGAGGTCCCAAATCCATGTTAATGCATAAAAGACTAAGCAAAATGACATCTATCCATCTCTATTTCACAATACATGGGAAACAATCAAATAATATGTTCTGGATATGCTATTTACAACACCATAAAAAGTATACATAATTAAGATGATTCTTTATCGATCTAAGATAAATGAATCCCAGATAAAACTATTTTGGTTAACTCCATGAGCTGAGAAATGACCACGAATGTTGAAGTTGGCACGCTCAAAGCAACTAAAGCAATCATCCCAACAGCCACGCTTGGCCTAGTATTCATCAAATATGATTGCAAGAACCCCATAGCTTCACAAATCATAGAATCATAGCTTGTGTAATAACTCTTCTCCCATTCCATCCATTCTGAGGGTGGCTCATAGTTCTTCTCTATCATATTCATTTCATGAATCCTTTTCCTAAGAACAATCATGTTTTCATCAACAATCTTACCACTGCTGCTGCTGCTGCCACTACTGTAATGGTGATCATGATGATGATCAGCCTCGGACCTTCTCATTGCAAATGCTGTTGTTCTTGGGGATGATGATCTTATTCTTCGATTTAATAATATTGCATCTTTTGATCTTGTGCTACCTAATGAAAATGGTCTGGGTGAAGCAAGAAAAGGTGAACAAATTGATGAAGTTGATGCTGCCATTGTTGTCTGAATCAAGAATACTCGAAATTTTTTACAAACAAATTCTAAATATTGATGGGATAATGATTCGTGGGTTCACGTATTTATAGCAAAAGTTGAAGGGGTGAATGCATCCTGCATGTGGTGGTGTGGTGCAAATTAATATCTTTGGACTTAGGCTTAATGGGGTTGCTTCGATGCGGCAAAACCGTGTCCAGCCCTACGTGACAGCAGCCGACCCTGCGGGCCTGCGGCGCGTTTTTTTAAGAATAATAGTTTTCCCTTTGTTTCGTGCGTAGAAAATGCAGAGGAAGTGCCATTTTTTCATGTTAGACAGCGACGCGTGTCACTGTCACGAGCGGTATAACCATCCATTTCTTTACCATTTCATAGCAAAACTTGGAAATGGGATAGCGATATACAATCTTCCCCTTTAAGCTGTATATGTATATAGTATTGCAAGACTTAAAATTGAAAAGAATTGCAACTCAGCATTTTGATGGATTGGATTAGTAGTAGTGGAAGAGAGGCCTGTTTTTGCATATTTTTCATAGCAAAACTTGCAAAAATAGGATAGTGATATGATCCAATCTGTCCCTTTAAGCCGTATATGTATATAGTATTAATTGCAATACTTAAAATTGAAAAGAATTGAAACTCAGCACTTTGTATATGTATATAGTATTAATTGCAATACTTAAAAATTGAAAAGAATTGAAACTCAGCACTTTGATGGATTGGAATAATAGTAGTGGAAGAGAGGCGAGTTTTTGCATATTTTGGTTTTAGTTTATGTAAACATTTGTTGATATTGATCCTCAATCAATCCATAATAATGATGGTGCTTAGAGGGCCAAAACTATAGTTAATGAAAGTTGTCTTGTAGAGTGGCAGTTAGGATTGGCTTGACTTTTATGTGGACGGCGCATATTTTATGCCCTCTACAGTTTGTAATTTATTGTTTGGAGGTCAGGATACATTGCAATTCGAGACAATGGATTCAGCTTTTAATTAATGGAAATATTCAAGAAAATTGTACCAACATAAGCTGCCTGCCAGAGATTTATGCTGCATTGCTGCTGATAGGAGCAATCAAGAAATTGCATTAAGATGACTACAGCTTTAACGTTAGTTGTTTAATTGTTTGTGTGTACGATGATCTCAAGAATGCTTCATAGAATATAAGATATATGACAACAAACGCTGTCAAAGGAAGGTAGGCTGGAAAATGCAATCCTAAGATCAGTAGGAATTTACAACAATTGATGCACTACTAAGAAAGCAGCAAATTTTGTAACATTTTGTTTTCAATGTCGTGGGTTTTATGTGAAGAGGCTTGTTCATGAACAAGTATAGTTTTCAATGTCGTGGGTTTTATGTAAAGAGACTTGGTCATTAAGAATCAATTATGGTATTGTGTATCCAGATGATATGATATGACCATTTCCTATTATGGAGGAGTTTTTGGAACATTTATTCATCTTTAACGAAGAAAGTTCTCAAAAGAGGGGCCAAAATTCGGCTTTCATTGGATTTTTCACTCACAACTCAAGTTTCTTTTTTGATTGCACATTGCAATTTGCATTAGTCCTCCTCTCAATGTTTATATTGTATTATTGTCACATCAGACCCGTAGGCAATAGCCATCAAACTCATACTTCTTCCTTCTTCCTAATCCTAACACACGTTCGGTTGAAGCTTTCCTTTGCAACACTCTCACAGAAACTTCCATCATCATAACATACATTTGCATATTGGGGCAGAGATAAACCAATCAAGTCAATATAACAACTTCCATAAAAACAAGTATCTAACTGGAAAAACTTAACTTGAATAGATCAATAAAGAGATTTGTTCACAAAATTTATCTAATTTTTACTAAAATATCTAGCTCTTTGAACAGAACTGTATGGTAAAGTCATACAATTTGAACTTGTAAGCTATGAGGATTAAAGATACAATAGCTATCAAATTCTTTGTTCTAGTTTTTATGGCTGATTATGTCAATAAATGAGACCTCCTTTATTGCACAGTCATCTCCTTTAGATTAGTACCTGTATGAGATAAATCAGTAAAAGTTTCCATATCTTACATTAACATGGTGAATGCCCAAGTAACTAGAAACCTTCTAGATCAAACAGATTAAGAAGCTCAGGAGGAGAAGATTCAAGCTTCTGGTTGGGTTTACCTTGGTCTAGAAGAGGAGATTCGGGTTGCTCGTTTGGTTGTACCGGATCACTTTCGAGTGGCTCTAGCTCTAGCTGATTTTGAGTTTGATCAGGAAGTGGCTGCTCAAGTTCTTGGTATTTAGGTTTGTTCCTTTCCAGAAGTAGGAAAGTTGTATAATACCAAAACAGAAGTATTCTGCTTTGAGCCACTATTGTTTCCTTAATAGAACAGCCTCCAAAGGAGAACCGCTCTAGTGCCTGCAAGATGGCAAGGAAGAGAATATAAGATGGTTTATATTGCTATGGAAGTACGTAAGCTTGTGAGTTTTGCTTTATCAATAGTAAATATAAATATGGAAAGCAAGAAACTAGCACGCGAATAATATGAGAAGCAAAATCATTTCATCTTTCAATCAAGAAGGGAGCTTCATCCTGGCACTCCATTTTTCTGTTTAGCTAATACTTATTTTGTGTTGTCATATAATGTGCTTGTAAAATGAGAATCAACATTTTTATGGAGTCATTCCAGTTAATTAATTGTCGTTTTTGCCTTTTTCAAGACAGTATAACACTACCACATAACTCTTAGTGTTTCACTCACTTGTTCCCCAGATTGTATGTCAAATGGCTGCTGATGATCAAATTGAAGACCCTTAAATTCATTGATGCATAGACCTTGAAATGCCCTGAAAGTAGCAGTTAATACAAGTGTTATCCAGTGCGAGAGCCCGGCGATTGGAAGAAAAGCCATTTCCTCTACCCCTAATATTAGTTTTTCGTAAGTCATTTAAGACATTAAAAAAGAAAAAAGATATCCAATAAGATTATGTGTTACCATCTTATGAGGGAAACTCGAGGAATCCATCGAAACACGATTGGTGTGTTCTCAGCATTCACATAGTAGCCACCAAATACAAGAAAAACTGTCATAAGAGATGGTCCCAAGGCCATTGCAGCTTCAGCAGTTGGAGCCATGGCCCCCACAGTCAGACCCATAGCAGAAGCAGAAAACGATTCCACAGTAATAATGCCGCAGAACTGACCAAATCTACAAAACATATGTTCTCAATCAGTGGCCTCAAATACTGTGAAAAGCTAAAATGAATCTTGATAAGATTATTCATCCTTTAACCCATTGGCTAATGCTAAATTGAAGCATTTTATTAATAAAACGAGTCAGAAAAATACCACATTTTTTTACATTAATGTTCAAGAAACAAAGTCTTTTTAACCCGATAATAAAATGTACAGATCACCTGGATATAGCTGGATGAAGACGAGCCATTGGATACAGAATGATGCCAAAGAGCAATGGGAATGATGCTCCAACAGGAATCTCGGCTAACAGCTTTGATAGCAAATATGGTCCTAGTGCATAAGACCCCTTGGCACGCTCTCTATCAACAATTGCACGTTCCTTGGGAAATACACCACCAGTCTTTGTGAGTGCAGCCATAGCAGTGTTTATAGCAGCAACCTGAGCAGGAGATAAGAAAAAATTATTAATAATGAAATATAGGTAAGCCACGTATTTGATCCTGCTTCTTGCATATACATTAGCATTCATTATTGCCATTATATTCAAGTGTCTGGATCCCCCCTTTTCAACCACATTCTTATCAGCAACTGCACACCATATTTCATCCTCCTAATCTCATTCCTCCTCTGTATCCATCATTCCTTCTGCCCAGATTTTTCAGTCACACTCCAAACATTCACCTCTCTGTCTTAACCACCAACCATAGCAACATTTCATTTGTCAACAATTTCTAGAGCCTCAAATATCAAGATGATGCTCACAGTACTCACGAATAGTAAAAGCATAGGACTTAGTCACTCAACATCTATTTATAACAAACATGAAGTTACCTTAATAATTCTAAATCTTGCATCTGCTGCTAAGTTGGAATCTGGTGAGAATGGAAAACCAGAAAATAAACTGTTCGTTGGTAAATGTTTAGTTGTTGTATATGCTTTCCAAAGAAGAGATTCGTTTGAGATAGCTGAGGAAGGGGGAGGAATGTAGCATACTTATTGCAGTATCTTTCAAAGATTCCATTGTTACAAGTTCAAGATCAACTGAAACAACAATTTTGATCCAAGTGGATGGCTGTTACTTAACCATGCAATCAGTTTAAAGTTGAGGCGATGTGGAGTTTTTGTGCATTTGAATGCAGATCACAACGCTAAGTTTAACCAAAAAATGAAAATCTTGGAAAGCTGAATATTTTAATACCTGAAGCAATCCCATTCTATCTTGGATTGTTGTCTGTGATCTTCCCATCCTCCAGAAAACAGAACCAAATATAACAGCTGATGCTATTGACATCCTTGCTCGAACTTTGTTTGTTGGGCCATCACGGGAAGCCTGCACACAAGTTTACAGCTATGAAACTTAGAAGTACAACAAAAAAATCAACCTAATAAGAATTTACCAATTTTCCACAGGAAAGGCAAGCAAGTTATATTCTGATCATAATGTACCAAAATTGTAAAACTGTCACTATGTGTAAAGATGAAGACACTGTAACATAACGTCATCAGCCATATGACATATTTCATAACAGATGGGTTATATAGATCCTAAACCAACAATATTTACAAGCTAAAGTAATACTAAAAAAAGTAACAAGTGTCATTTTGAAATAAATATCACACAGACACATACCTGCATCCATGCCCGCTTAAAGAGTAAACAAAACTGCCTCCACCAACCAACTTTTCTTTTGACTTTAGTTTTCTTCGCAATGTTCATTCTGCTCCCATAGTCTTCCTTAGTAAGTGGAGTCGCAAAAAGTGTTGATGATATTTGTTGGGAAAATGACTCGACAAGCCCATCAATCCTTTTCTTGGAAGCATAGACACTGTCAGCAGAACTATAATCCACAGATATCAGATCGGCCAAAAATTCAGCAGGATTCACATGATCTGGGCAGAGAAACCTGCCATGATATATTCAAATTGGTCAGTACTCATGCATTATAAGACGTTCCAGTTATATTGCTCCATACAAAGTTCAATTCTTAGTTGCACAAAAAGCATTAATTGGATGGAGAAAACTGACCCAAATTTAGAGAAGTAATCCAATGGTTTCTCTTGTGCAGGCCCAGCATAAACAAGTGCACCTTCTGTCAGAAGAACAATGTCGTCGAATTTTCCATACACTGATCCTCTAGGCTGGTGTATTGAGCAAATTACAGTGTGTCCATCCAATGCAAGCTCTCGTAGAGTTTCCATCACCTTTTCCGCTTGGAAAGCATCAAGTCCTGAGAGCATCATCATGTCACCCAAAGCAGTAGTTAGAAGTTATATCTACAATCATTGCAGAAACTTTTGTAGAAAAGAAGACAATATCCTGCCTGAGGAAAGAGTATGTCAAGGAAACTTTTCCTACAACAATTAATATTACCAAGTGAACTAAGGACACAATATTATAGTGACAAGAACACACTCATGTTTGCAATTATGAATATTTAACCTGGCTTTTCTAGTGTTCTAAAAACATAATTATGCACAAACTGAGACAACAGAAGATCCAATGCTGAGATGGATCCCCATTAAAATTTAAAGAGGCATTGAGCTCTCAGTATGTGTTAATTGGAGATAATGGTACAGAAGCAAGCTTTGCACCATTAGGAAAATGAGGTAAATTGAAGGAAATGCAACATATAGATGCTTGAAGAAATGCAAATGGGTAAATATGAAGAAAATATGGGGCAAAAAATTTATTAAGGACCTGTAGATCTAGGTTCCAGACTCATATAGATACCCCAACATAAACACATAAAAACATCATAAAATCATCACATGCATGGGAAAATATGTACGTTTATACACACAAATATATCAGCATTAGAAAATTAGGTAATTGAATTTTTTATTGTGATCTTTCTCATTACATCAGATGAGAACAACTAACTAAATAAGCAGAAATAAATAATACCAGTTGTGGGTTCATCAGCAAAAATGACAGATGGACTGGCAATAAGCTCACAGGCTAGTGACAATCGCTTCTTTTCTCCACCACTAATTCCACGGATTTTTGCATCTCCCACACGGGAATCGGCACAACTGACCTTTTGACAAAAGGATACACAAGCTATCAGAAGAAAGCAAAAACTCATTCAAACACAAATGAGCGAGTTCATCGATCAAATTCTTTAAAAGAATAAATTAAATACTGTGCACCTACTATACCACTAGAAACTTAAGATCAAATAATAATAAGCAATCTGCAATTTGTTTTCTCTTCATTTATATGTATACAAATGTACACTGACACATAAACATATACATCAATCATATGAATATATATGTGCATAAACATATGTATATGCATATGTGAGCAGATGCATATCTGTATGCATGTCATTACTGCATGGTAACATCTAGTTAGCCTATCCGATAGATTTTAAGCCAAAGCATGATGCTACATGCAATCAAAGGAGTAAAAATCAGTGGTGGTCTTACCAAGCCTAGTTTGAATAAGAGATTATTCACGTATTCATCTCTTTCTTCAACTGAAGATATGTCCACCAGCTGCATTTCCACTGCAAGAGACAGTGTTTCTCGAACTGTCAACTGTGAGAAGAAAAGGTCCTCCTGTCTGATATAAGCAGACCTGTACAAGCAACTCTTATTTAACACAAAATCTTAAACCAAAATGTATTGAACAGAATGCCACAAACTCAAAAGATTATATGCAATGCTCGCTTACTTATAGGCTTTCTTTGATATTTTCTGTCCATTGACCTCCAGAAGGCCAGATAAACGCAACCTTGGTGAAGCCATCAACTGACCAGCAAGAATATTGAGTAGTGTTGTCTTCCCTGACCCAGAAGGACCCATTATTGCAAGCAATCTACCAGGTCCTGCTTCTCCACTCACATTGTTTAGTAAAAATCTTACCTGAAGTTCAGGAAAAAAAAAACGAAAATTATGAAATCTCCACTATGCATGAAACTGAAGATCAGAATTAAGACTGTGTACATCTGAATCAATCATTGCCATGATATTCTAGAAAAATACTCGTCTTCCTAATACCATAGAATGATTGACATTACAGAATGAAACGTGTCAACCTCTAGAAACAAACTTGCAAAACACGTATAGCTTTGAGAATGAACTTTTGGACCTACAAAAATAACTCTTACAGAAGGGAACTCAAATTCCACTTAGCATAAATCGGTAAAAGCAAAATATGGTTAGTAGGGAGGCACTGGAAATATTCTAACTACAGTTCACTGATCATACTTTCTATCTTATGATGGAAGTAAAACAGCCTCTTTGTTTCCTTGCTGGGTAAACTGTATACACAGCCTCTTGCCTTGGAGCTCACAGTGAAAACATAATTGGAACTTGTGGGATCAATTAAGACTAACTCATAGCTTTAACGGGTAGTCCTAACATGCTGTCTTGTTAATAGCTTTAAGGCAATCTAGGCTATTAACAACATTCTTTAACCAACAAAAAAAAACTAACAGCCAAAATGGGATTAAATAACATAACAAAAAAGCAAATGGCCACACCTGGATATGCCCACTTTTATAAAGTTTTGAGTCTTTTACAGTGCTGAGGCTTATTAAAAAAAAAAAGTGTCAGTTTTAATTCACTCAAATGCCACAAAATACTCAACTGGCAGAAGAACCCAGTGGGTCCCACTACATAGTTTCTATGCTAAATTTGGAAACAAAAATAGTGCTAAATTGGTGACTCAGTTAGCACTTTTGCAATTTAATTTCCAGTATAAAAACAAATTGAAGGGCAAATACTGTGAATACATCTTCCATTTCTGTCAACAATAAAGCATTCTACCATAGAAAAAATCAATCTTGCCAGGATTTCTTAACAATAACCAAAAAAATAAAAAATAAAAACTATTCCCTACATGTATTAATTTAAAATTATAATAAATTTTGACTAAAAAAAAAGAATTAATTTAAAGTATTAGGAGAGAATTATGAAGGAATTACTGATTTCGAAGATTTATCGGAGAGTGAGCAAGTGATGTTAGTCCACTTAATATTAACCGGCGGAACTTTCCCGGTCGCCTGAGCATCTTCATCTCCAGCTTCACCATTTCTCTCGTCATGGTCATCATCATCAGCCTCATATTCCGGTAAAAGTTGCGGACCAGGTGCGGAGAATAAACGGAGGAGCAAAGCCGCCGCCACAGCTGCCAAAACATGACCAACTCCGCCGCCATTTTTCCCGCCAATTTTTATCATCATAATCTCTTCTTCTCTTTACTTCAATCCTCAGTCAGTCTTCAGAGTCGAGAAGATAAAAAAGAGTGTGATACAAATCGGAGTGTGTGAGTGTGTGTGAATTTTGTCAGAACTGACGGCGTCGTTTTGTGAGGAAATAAAAAACTGATTAATGGGTTGAATTTTGGTTAAATGCCGGGAAAATTGTTGTTACAAGAAAGGAACTTTAACGGTTGATGTTTTCTTTTAAATTTGTTTATTTTTTGGGTTGGTGTAGTACTGCACACGTGTCCCCGTTGGAGGATAAGATAATGGGTCAATTTTGACGGGAGGGATTTTGGGCTATTCATAGTTGGATTTTTTGTGTGTTGGGCTGGACTTTGAATATTGGATTATGGATTTTCATGCAACTACTTGAACTGTGGACATTATGACAAGGATTTCAATTATTTTGGAATTTTGGGATTGAACATTTTCAGGTTGATTCAAATTCTCCATTGGCCATTCTGTTGATGCAAGAGGCTGATGAATAATTGGAGACTTCTTACAAGTTGATAATGCAAAATCATCACTTTTTTTATGAGAAGGAAATATATGTGCAGATATTTTAGTAAAGACAAGTTTCAACTTACCATTAGAATTAATTAATGTGTTTTGTGACAATAAAAGAATATGAAGGATCTTTGTGATTTTACATATTAACTTTTAACTATCAAATTAGACCGAATAACCAATAGTATGACATTTTAAGAGTTTAAAGATGTTTTTGACGATAAAATAGTTCGATGATGAAAACCCGTATTTGAAAAATGTTTTATGACGTTTTTTACCTTTTGCTCTAGAATTAACTATATTTTCATATCCACCAAATGTATTGACGTCACTATTGAAAGTAGACCTAATAAATAGATTTTATTCTGGAAAAATTGTCATTATTTACCTCTAAATATTTTAGACAAGATTAGTAATATTGTCTAGGACAAAGGGGTGTAATATTTTTTTTTTTTGCATTACACACCTAATGAAAAAGGTTTTTAGGACTTCAAAAGCAGTACTCACACAAAGCTTTACACGCCAAAACAGGAAAATGATAACGATGGTTCAGATTTTGTCTTTCAAAAGAGGTTAAATACTTCCAAAACTACGAGTTGGGTTTTGGTTTTTTGTACGTTTATGTCTAACTAGTAAATACCATGATAGTAAAGCTACTTGGGGGAGTAATGCATCCAATTGAATGTCTAGAATTTTAAAAGCTGGAGACAACATTCTTTCCTTGGTATTTCAAGATTTTCGTGTTCACTATGATAACTCCTTTAACGTTTTGGTCAAGTTTATAAGGCACAAACATCATCATAATGTTCTAAACTTTTAATATTGTCTTTTCATTTCTCTTCTTGTTGGCTACTTAATCTTTAGTACCTTGAATTAGTTCATGCATATGATGCAGCACTTCTTGTTCTTGGCAACCTTGTGAACCAATGGTGTAAGATATTGCACTTAATTATGTGCCATCCATCCATGATCCACCAACCACTAAATGTTAATTCAGTGAACTAATCACTATGTTTGACTTGAATCACTCCAATTTTATAGCATACTAATTGCATATAATACTGTTTTGGATGACATAAATCCTCTTTGTCCTTGTAAGCCTAACCTGCATTAATCCCCAAGAACACCTGGCATTTGCAATCCCTATCACATACAAATATTTAATCTACATCTCACTTCATTAAATATAATAGTGATTTTGATAATGAAGAATATTCAAGAAGAAAGCTATACACGTGATATCAACACAAAATCCAAAACTCAAATCTTTTTTTTTTATATATATATATTCCTATTCATCGAGAACTCCACCTAATTATAAAATATATTATTTGCTTATAAATAATTTATTTTAAATTCGAAAAAACAAAAAAAATTACAATAGACGTATAATTGGGGTAATAGTTTTGTCTAATCTATTATATAAATCACATTAATAATCGTGTAAACGTTAAAACGTTTTCAATAAACAAATGAAATTAAATGGAGTACAATAACAAAATGTAATTTATATAACCGATACATTTAGAATAATAAAAGCTTAGTAGTATTTCTTATTTCTCTTCCATGAAAATGATAAAGTTCACCACAAGAAATGGAAATGAGTAATCTTAAAGTTTACATTAGTCACTTAAGTACTTAACCACTTAGCCATGCACATTTGGAACTATTTTAAGAAGAAAATCTTTTAAAGCCTATAAAAAGAAACCTCTACTCCCATTCCATTGCAAGAATGAGTTGCTATAACTGGCTAGTTTTAAAAAAAAATCATAAAAGAAACTTTTCAAGGATTTTTCCTATTTTAGAAAATGTAATAGATAGCAATTTGTGTTCCTTGACAAAGGGAAATTGCTATTTTTCACCAATATACCTTACTTGTATGTAAATTGGGAAAAAGTTTAAATTTGGAGAGTAAATTTTGCTTCTATAGAACACCATTTCTTTTTGTGGAAATACCAATTCAAATCATATACACTTGTTTTCTTGACAAACTTACAATATTATAATGTTGATGATAAATTAAAATTAACAACCCCACAAAATCTTTATACAACCATTATGCTTACATACAAAAGTGAATTTAGATTATCTAAGTAAAAACTTACTATAAATTAACTTGAATCAATGATCATTTTTTATAATCATTAATGTCTTAAACTACACTCACTGTCTTTTAAAGTGTGAGTGAAATGTCAAAAACATTAATTAGCAATATTGTTTCCACAAAAGCAGTAAAGTTTCCATTTTTGCTCATTTGACAAAAGAAAAAATTGAACAGATGTTCATCTCTCCAACCACCCACCTAAATCTGCATCTCCATTAAAACTACAGTAGTATATGTGCAAACCCTAACCAATTTTCCTTCTTCACATTCACACCAAAACAAAAAATCCCAACTCTCCCTAGAAAAGAACACACACACACACAGACCAAAATCAGATTCCAAAATCACACCAAAATTCAAGAGATCCTAACAAACTGGAAAGAAGAACCAAAACCCTCCATTTATGTCATTCAAAATCCAAACTTTATCATCCCAGATAATCAAAATCCAATCTTTCTGCAATTGGGTTCAATAATCTCAACTCATTCCATGCTCAAAAGGGTTTTTTCAGATCATTTTACAAGATCATGGGTGTGGGGTCTGAAAAGAAATGGCTTTTCGCACTCTTTTCTGCTGCATTTTTATCGTTTCTCATTTTTGTTTCTTCCATTTGTGGGTTGAGCTCGTCTTACTATGTTTTTTCTTCACAAAAATCATTTTCATCGTCGGCCCATCACGGCCCCGGCCACCCGCCGGCGTTTGGTTACTATATTTCTGGTGGCCGGGGCGATGTGGATCGGATGTTTAGGCTTTTATTAGCTGTTTATCATCCCAGGAATAGGTACTTGTTGCATATTGGGGCGGATGGGACAGATTTGGAGAGGAGAAGATTGGCGGGAATGGTGAATTCTGTGCCGGTTGTCAAGGCTTTTGAGAATGTGGATGTGATTGGGAAGCCTGATCCTGTGACTTATATGGGGTCTACTAATATTGCTGCTATTTTAAGGGCGGCCGCGATTTTGTTGAAGGTGGATGATGGATGGAATTGGTTTATTACCCTTAGTGCAATGGATTATCCATTGGTTACTCAAGATGGTAAGATTTAATTTTGGAATTTAATTTGGTTTGGTTTTTTCCTGTTTGGTAACATGTTTGTGGGGCGGTTTGTTTTAGTTCTTTTATTGGTAATGGTATGATTAATCGAGGGATTTGGTGAATTCTACTGTTATTTGATAAATTTGATTTTATGGCACAAATATTAACAGCCTTTTATTCTGGTTGATATTTTTTGCAAAGAAAGATTTTTTAGGACAGAACTAGCTTCATTTTGGTATTGGAGTATGACCTAAAGTTGTAGCAATGTGGTATATAGGCATTCAAGTTGGGGGTGGGGAGTGCAGAGATGGTTATCATATGCAAGTGATAAGATTAGAGGCCTTGCATAGTTGATATGTGCTTCATGAAATTTTAGTTCTGTTTGTGTAGAATTTGTAAATTTCTCTATTTTTGTCTAACTTGGTTGTAACTTGACTTGGCTGCTTTTTGATTTGATCTATATTTATGCGTGGAATATATTGTGCATACTGCAGCATGTTGAAGGTTTAGTGCTGTTGTAGCGTTGAAATTCTTTTAAATAGAAGGTTATTTTCCCCTTGCCATTTTAATCTGCATTGGTAGACAATAGAGCATGACTGAATTTTCATCCTTGGAAATCGTATGCTGTATAATCAAATGTTGATTTTCATTTGAATTGTTTGCTTCTTTTGCTTTGTAGCTCTGCAAGTGAACAATTTTGGTTCAGTTAGTTACTTAAATTGGATAACTGAGTAGCTTCTCACTTTATAACAAATCTTTGAAATTTTGATACAGTGATCCATGAAGTAGGCTATCATTGTACTCCTTTAATTTCTGACACTTCAATATCCCCGCCCCCCCAATTCTTCCCCTCCTTTCTAGAACTATACTTGGGGCTTTAACTGTTGCAGTATGGATATTTGTTGATTTAGCAAACTTATTATTGCTAATTTTCATATTTCTTCTAGATTTTTGTGTAACATGAAGTAAGATGCTTCTGCTGGTGCATGCCATTACTTGGGATTAATTCAAAAGTTGGAGGGGTTGCTTTCTACTAACTATTCATTTCCTTTATGAATTATAATATTTGTCCCTCATCATCTGATTGCCCCTCAAAAGTGTGTAGATTTTTTTTTCCTAATTTAATTGTCGTAACCATCCATTTTTTTGATCTTTTTCCCCCCTGTTTTTGGTGTGCTTTCTTTTTGTGGTTGGGGGCTTGCTGCTATGGAGCATGGGGAAGGAAAAGTTACCTTATGCTGAGTACATACGAGCAATAGAACTTTCTCTTCGTTTTTTATGGTGCTTTTTGGTACTCTAATCCATCTTGGTTATATTTTAGCATGGATGTGGTTATAACCAGTTTATGCATGCTTATTAAGCTTCTTCAGTCTACTTGTTTGCTTATTTGTTACAATGGGTTGCCTTCCTACTTAACTTATGCTGATTATCATATGCTTTTGTAATCTGCTTTCAGACTTATCCCATGTGTTCTCATCTGTTAGGAGAGACCTGAATTTCATTGACCACACCAGTGACCTTGGGTGGAAAGAGTAGGCAAACCCTCTTCACTAATTTTTAATCATGAAAATATAGTTCTGGCCCTGAACCCCTAAGTGATTGGTTATTTATGATGTTTTGCAGGGGTCAAAGAATTAAACCAATTGTGGTAGATCCAGGGCTATACTTGGCAAGGAGAACACAGATATTCCATGCAACAGAAAAGCGGCCAATGCCCGAAGCTTTCCGAATTTTTACAGGCAACTTCTTTGTGCATTTTGTAGTTTGTGAATTATAAAGAATGTTTATAGTGATCATCATTCACTATGTTTTTTTTTTTCAGGTTCTCCATGGATCATTTTGAGCAGATCTTTCCTAGAGTTCTGTGTTTTTGGTTGGGATAATCTCCCTCGAACTCTTTTAATGTATGTTACAAATGCAATATTGTCTCAAGAAGTGTACTTCCATTCTGTTATTTGCAACTCACACGAGTTCAAGAACACGACCATCAATGCTGATTTGAGATATGTGGTTTGGGATAACCCCCCTAAAATGGAGCCCCTCTCCCTTAACATCTCAGATTATGATGGGATGGTTCATAGCGGTGCTGCTTTTGCGAGACAGTTTGCAAAAGATGACCCAGTACTGGACATGGTTGATATGAAGATCCTCAATCGTGGCAATAACCGAGTTACACCAGGAGCATGGTGCTCAGGCCGGAAGACTTGGTTGATGGATCCTTGCTCTCAATGGGGTGATGTTAATGTTTTAAAGCCAGGTCCTCATCTGAAGAAGTTAGCAGAGTCTGTAAGCGAACTTCTCAAAGAATGGAAATCGCAGTCAAATCAGTGCCAATATTAGCTTAAATGATAACACACAATTCTTTTTCGGGGATTCTTCAGATCACATGTTTCTTCATTGTTTACGCTTGAGGATTAAATATGAAATGTCCATGCAAGAGAAATTCTTTCCCAAGTTTTGTGGCTGACCTTTGGTTTTGTTGCAAATTTATTGACCCAAAGCCACAGCCAAAATCTTCCCAACCATTTAAGTGGAGGTCTCCCATGTATTATCCACATCCATCATGTATTGTACCGTTTGTTGATTTATATTCAGGACCTTCCAAAGGTTGAACAAGATCGTCATTTGAGCTAAATATAAAATGTACGCTGTTTTCAGTTGGATTGCCGGAATGCCCAGTTCGTGGATGGATCAAAATTGTACTCTGGCATAGAACATGTTACATTGAAATGTTGAGCAAAATCTTTAATTATTTGAGCTCAAGTCCTAAATAGAGTATAAGGAGGATTCTTGAGAGAATAATCTATATCTTGTTCTTTCTTTTCTTTTCTTCTTCATCTGCATTACATAGGGAAGGCATCAATCATTCCTGGAACATATGTATAGTATTTGATGTTAAGGTATTGATTAAAGTGGACTTGCATACATTTCTTCCACAATACAAAACCATCATACAAACACAAAACCAATTAAAATGCAGAAAATTCAAGATCATAAAAGAAAATTTCTTCTTTTCAACATTTACAGGGGAAGCTCCACACTTTGATCAAAACTCAGAATGCTAAGACCATCAAAATTCAAGACAAATTGCATCATATTAACAATGCAAATCTCTTCCTATACCTCAATACAAGTTTTTACTCAAAATTAAACAAACTTATGCCGCCAAAAAGAGACGCAAACAACAGAAAGCTCAGAATTCACTCCGATCAGGTGCAGGACACTCATGCTCAACTTTTTTCACAAACTTAACCAAAGATATCTCTTCAAATTCAGGTTCTTCTGTAGTATCCAATACTGGAATCAATTCCCTCACTCCATGAATTGCAATCCATTCATTCTCATACATATCCGGAGCCATAATTCTAACCCCATTAACCATCACAGAATCACCAGATTTTGTAATTCTCATACTAAGCCCCTCAACGTAGTTTGCAAAAACAGTCCCATTTCCAATTGCATTGAGCTCTACCCAAGAAAGCTTACATGGCAACAAGTGCCTCAAGAAAATTGACGAATACTCAAGAAAATTCCCAGAATCCCCAATCAGTGCCTCATCCACTGGTGCAAAAATAGTCAATTTCATCTCAGTACCAGAACCCACAAAGCCCATCAATTGTAAATCAAGAAATGTGGCTATTATTGCATAACCCCTGGATTTTAAAACCCCTGATGGCTCCAAATAGCGAGAAAAAGTTGTGAATTTTATACATTCACTGTCAGGGCTTGAAACTAAATAAGGAGCGGGGACAGTGAAATTGGGTTCAAAGAACTTTTCAATGGCGAAAATTATCACAGAACCATCGTCATAAAGTGGGGACCCAGAGATAGAGACGTTATTGATTGAGATCATGGTGGGTTCGGAAGATGCGCTGATGGTGGTGATGAAAAGTGGGGTGGGGATTCTTGAAAGCGTGGGGATGGTGGAGGAAAATGGGAGGGAGTTGAGGGATTGGAGGGAGAGTGAAAGAGGGGAAAAATGGAGGAGGAGGAGAGCAAGGGAGGGTTGGCCGTAGGTGATAAAGGCGGAGTCAGGCGGGGCAAAGATGGTAAGAGAAGATGGCAAGGAGAGGAATTGGGGTTGGTCGAGGATGAGTTTCAGGGTCAAAGACATGGCTGTGTAGCCGGAATTTGAGAGGGTTTCCACAGCGTTGAAGAGTGACTGTTGTGGTGGTGATGGTGCTGACTGAGGCGGCGATTGAATTTGGGCGGCGGCGAGGGACAGGAGAGCTAGAAAAGTCAGGACAGTAACGGTGGTGGGGGTGGCCATTTTCATCCTGGAATTGTCTCACTGTGTGACTGTGTGCAACAGAAAATTGCTTCTAACTTCTCAGCTGTTTATAAGTCCACTTTCGTGCTGTATATGGAAGATTCAGTTGCGTTTAGGAACCGATATTTGGCGGGAAAAGTATCTGATAGACACGTCGCGGATTTTTTTGGTAAATCACTCGTATATCCTCTAACTTGGAAGTAAATATTTTTTTAATACCCAATATTGAAAAAGTTATATTTTGATCCATAATTTTGAATTTTATTACACAAATAGTTTCTAATTAATTTTTTATTTATTTGATAAAATATTGAAAAAGTTATATTTTGATCCATCAATTTGAATTTTAGTGCACAAATGGTTTCTATTTCATTTATTATTCATTTGATAAATAATGTCCTTAGTTATTTGATACCAAATGACGTAGTTTTGAATAATAAATAGTGTCACATAACTAACTATGTTACTTGTTAGACGAACGAAAAATAAGTTAAAGGACTATTTGTATGACAAAATCTAAATTGAAATATCAAAATATAACTTGTTTAAAATTGACCATCAAAACGATGCTTATTCAAAGTTTTTTTTTTATGCTTATTCAAAGTTAATGGACTACTGGAGCCATTTACTTTTTATTTCCTTTCAACTTTGAGATTCTTAATTAATCCTTTTTGTTTTGAGACTGAACTAAAACTTAGTTGTAAAATAAGTTATTGAGAGTTATTTTACTGATATATAAATTAAGGTGAGAAAGTGTGGTATTTATGAATGTATGTAAAACAATTTTTGAGTAAGTAATGAATGGAGCATTTGAATACAAAATGTCAATGAGATAGAGTTAGAGGTTTATTCTGCATAATCCTATATTCCTATGGTTTATTAAAGTCTTTTAAGTATAAGTTTGGATATAAATGTGACATACATCTTCAAAATTTCTTTTTATTTGTGTTTAATCTCGCTTACGTTTAGTTGACGATGAATATAAAATTTTGTCATGTTCTTGTTTGTGGTTGTATTCAACCTCGCTAAAGGAATTGTTTGACATCCAAAAAATGTTTCAATAGTGTAGAGCAAAATGTTTATCCTTTTCCTAGTTTTGTAAGAACAATTTGGTGTATTGATTAGAGATTTAGTTGAATCAATTTGTTTTTTTACAAATTGGGTTTTTAATCAAAGAATTAGTAGTCTAACTCTGAGTTAAATTCAAAAAAGAAAAAAAAAACTAAATATTTTTGTAGAATAGTGTTATTATGCAATGAAGACACCAAAATCCGGCTATTTGACAATGATACCCCAGACTTTGATACTAAAACCAGTAAGACCCTAAAATATATGGAAAATCATATTGGACTCCCCAATGTAATTTTCTTTTCTCCTCTCTGATTCATTCTTGTCATTCCCCACGCAAACCAAACGAGCATCAATATTTCAACTATTGAGAAAGCTCATGGCGTTTCTGTTTCAGAAATTTCAAGAGGTACACACATACTCTCTCTAAACAACCTCAAACAAGCACATAGAATGAGAGCTGAGTTCAATATTGTCCAATAATGTTCAGCTTTCGTTTAGTTTGCAATCATGGAGTAATGCCCATTTCCTGTTTGATAAAATACCTGTACGAACTTATAGTAATATGGTTACTCGTTAAATTTCCAAAGGTGCTGCTTTTTAAATCCATTGAGAAGTTAAATCAAACAATAGGGTTGTCTTTTTCGTGCTTCAATTGTGCCTAGTTTTCCTGTAGTAAGGCCTAATCACTTATAACTTTGTTTGTTTATTTAGTTATATGATCAAGCCCTTTTAGAGTTTGTGGAACTCTGAGTTGTCCTACGTTGTCATTTGGCTTGCTGTCCGGATTTTTTATTGTCTTGCAAGAAGAAATGACTAATAAAGTTGCAAGCTTTGAAGTAGTTAATGTCTTTTCCTGTAGCATATGTTGACATTAAAGCAAAGTTCTCATTTTTATGTTACATGAATCCTGCTTTTAGGCTGTGAAAGTTCTGGCAAAAAGTCCCACATTTGCTAGAGAGCCTAGACATCTTCAATTTGAAGCAGATATTAACCGCCTCTTCCTTTACACTAGGTGAGAAATATCTCATACTTTTACTGGTTTCATTTTTCATACTAATGTCTATAGGATAGTTGAGTATTTCATGCATTGTTAAGGTCACTTCGTTGTGTAATATTGTAATGATCTTTGGCTGAGTTGATGTTGTATTGTGTTTGATTGTTGGTCATTGACATGATTACTTACTGTTTGATGATACTTGCAATAATTCCTGGTTCTGCTATAAAACTTTAGATAATTCGCATGGAATTGGAGTTAAATGTTCATTTTACTGATCTGAATCTTTTGGATCTTCAGCAGTTCTATCCTTGAGGTGTTTCTGCTTATTGAAGCCTAAATGTGCTATGAGATTTAGCTCCCGACTTCTTTTCTTTTGGCCTCTTTAGTGTGTGCTGTATATTCTTCTTAGAATGAAACAAAAATGAAAAACAAGAAACTGATTGTAATGGAATGAGCAACGGTCCAATATGAGGATATTGTAAGTTATTACCAACATAATATTGTGAGGATAGGCCTTACCTTGTGATGCAGAAAAATGAAGCCAGGTCTATGAAGCTCGTTGTAGTGACCTGAATAAGAGTTCTAGATAACTTAACAAGACTTTTTTGTGTTGATTTGATATTGCCTCTTGTGAAAGCTTATTTTAGTTAGTCATTTAATACTGAAATTTGTCTTAGTAAACATAGAACAATATACAGAGAATTTTGGATATTCTTATAAATTAAACATTGAAACCTCTCTGCCTAGATTTTGTGTTCTTTTCTTTAGTCTTCATACCAGTGATAAGTGAAGATTTGGTATTTCATAACTAAAGAAGAAATTGATCTTAGGGAATGTCAACCACTTAATTGTTTATACTACCGCTAAGCAATATCTGAACTTCGTGACTTTAAAACTACAAGTATGACTCTGACCTTCAAGTCTAGAGTTTGAGACTTGGGGGATGCATGTGAGGGTGTGTAAGTGTTAAAAAAAAAAAGAAAAAAAGTATGACTCTGACTTCACAATGCATTAAAATGCATCTGAAATCAATTTTGGTGTCAGGGGAAATAATTTTTTGTGTTCCAGGAGACAACAGTGTATCCTATCTCGCACATTTTTTGAAAGCGATAAGTAGTTTGATGCCCATTTTTTAATTTCATTTTTTGATTCACTACAGTTGTAGCATTTTAGGTTCAAGCTCCTTATAAAAAAACTTCACTTTTCAGCTACAAGCTTTTGGGAAAAAATGCTGATGAAGCTGATGCTGAGAAGATCATTGACTTGGCTAGTACGGCATCACTTATCGATCAGCAAAAGCAGGTCCAAGAGAACATGCATTCTCAAATAAAAACCTTCTGCTCAACCATGGATGATATTCTCCTTCCTGATTCGCAAACTACAGACAAACCTCAGGAACCAGTTGCGGAAAAAAATATTACTTCTCGTCGTAGTGGTCTTAGCCTTGCTTTTGGTCAGAGTAGTCCATTGAATCATCATCCTGGTAAGTAGTGTAGGCCCGTGAAGTTCTAATACTTGGAGCAATTTAAAGTATCTGTTTAGCAGCCTCACATTCTTGACAGTAAATTTGAAGTCTCATGTGCTCATACCCTAGTTTTACCGTTTCTGGCCATGGAATTTCTTGTGGTCCAGAGTTTATTGTTTCTGGTTCCTGTTGTATTTCTATGATGCCAACTTCAATAATGATCATGATTCTACATAGTGATCCTTTTTGCAGTCATACTACCTTATTTGGATGATGCTGCATAATTAAACTATCAGTAACTGGAGTATATGATTTTGAGCAAAGACAAATTTGAAATTAATGCATAGTGAACAGTGTGTTACAATTTGGCTATTTGATGCTATCAGGTTTACAGTTTTGTTAACATTGGGAGAAACAGGAGTTAATGCTGGTCTTTGTTTCCAGCACATTAAACTGCTGCTATATTTGAAACAGATTAATATTTATTTACTTCGAATTGATTTGAAAAACGTCTTCCAGCAAATGTGAAATGTAAGTACTTCTGGAATTTTGATTACTGACTATTTTTCAGAACAGTTGCTCCAGAGACAAAGCCGTTGAGCCACTTAGAGGTGTCACACAAGTTGAAGGATCTCTTCGGTTACACTCTTGAGGTCAGGCAATCTGAAATTCCACACAAGGATGCTGGAAAAGGCTTATTCATAAATGGTGAAGCTGACGTTGGTACAGTCATAGCAGTTTATCCTGGTGTAGTGTACTCGCCAGCTCATTATCGATATATTCCTGGATATCCAAGAGTTGATGCACAAAATTCCTATTTGATCACAAGGTATGATGGCACTATAATTAATGCTCAGCCTTGGGGCGTTGGTGGTGAATCTCGTGTAGTTTGGAATGGTTCTGGTGTTTATGAACCTATGCCCAATATTGAAAGTGCTGAAAAGGGTTCAGATCAAATTTGGAAGATGCTTAGTAAACCTTTGGATGGCACTAAAGCAGGGATTAAAGGTGACATCTTGGAGAGGAGAAATCCTCTAGCTCTTGCACATTATGCCAATCACCCAGCTAAAGATATGATCCCAAATGTAATGGTCTGTCCCTATGACTTTCCACTGACTGAGAAAAACATGAGAACTTACATACCTAATATCTCATTTGGAAATGGAGAGGAAGCGAACATGAGAAGGTTTGGCAGTTTTTGGTTTAAATCTTGGAAATCAGGCAGCAAGGTGTCTGACGTACCTATTTTGAAGACTCTTGTAATTGTTGCTACTAGAGCTCTCTGTAATGAAGAGGTGCTCTTGAACTACAGGCTGAGCAACTCAAAACAACGGCCATCATGGTATGCACCTGTAGATGAGGAAGAGGATCGAAGAAGGTGGAGTTAGCCAGGGAGACTGAGATTGGGCTGTGGCCCCTAAATGTTAACATTTTGTTTTGCCTCCTCAGGTTTTAGAATTTTTTTTTACAATTCTATTTTCAGTTTCCCTTCATCTCAATCATTTTGATTTTGAAGAGTGTCAGTTCTTATCACTTGCCCAATATGATTCAAAAGTATGAAGTTTGATTGAGGCAGAGTTATGTTGTCCTTCAACTTAAAGTTTCATGAATACTTGATAATGTTTTTACCTCTGATCTCGTTTGATTGTTTGTTTGAGAATGTAAAGTTATCTGAGCATTTAATTACAAGAACTTTCATTTTTGTGTTTGGATAAATTAAGAAAGTAAACAAGGAACTGTCAAGATTACTTTAATCAAAAGTATTAGAAGAATCTTTTAATCCAACAACCATATTGTTTGACTAAAACTTAAAACAGTTCATTAATCTTCACAAACCATATTATTTAAAATTGATTCTTTCAATATTTAAAAATTTGAACACATAAATTATTTTAGATTCAAAACTTCAATTTTCAATTTTTATCAAACAAGCTTGAGTCGTTTCGTAACAATGAACTGTACAAAATCATTCTCATTCTCAATGTTGACAATTCAATTTTACTCCCCAGCCACACCCTCATCTCTCAATAACAAATCAGGGTGAAGATAAAAAGAGAGCCAAATGCTTTGTTATAATAATTATCTGACTCCTGAAACAGCATAACCATTTGAAGCTTCCATAGAAGTGCATTGAATGTTCTTAACTCCGTTCCGTCGAAGTGAAATCGGGTCCACTCCAGCCTTATGAGCTGCAATAACACCTATGGCTTCCCAATAGTTGGAGACCTTGACCTGGAAGATAAAGTTCAAAATTTTCTTCAAGTGAGTAGAACTGTACTATGATGTATGAACCAAACTAAAAGTGAAATACCATTGATTCTGCATGTATGCCTCGTCGATACTTTATGAAATCTCCAGAAAATTGAAAAAATTTCAGATGATTGTGTTCAACTAGTACAGATATCAGAGTGCTGGGAAGAATGCCGCCCCCACCAATCTCCCAAGAGACACATTTAGAAATGGAAAAGGAACTGCAGCATTACGACCTTTTCCACCTTATGATAATTACTAGAGTTTTTGAAAATTCTAGAGATTTTATGTTTCTCCCTGGAACCCATGAAATAAAGAAAGTCTTTGGGCATGTAACCACCCTTTGGCAGTTTACATTCATGGTATCTCCAACCAAATAGAAGGTAATGTGATTACTTACTGGGGCATGTAACCACCCTTTGGCAGTTTACATTCATTTGAACAAAGTTAATCATAGTAAGGACTATACATTTCAATCACATCATAGTCTTGGCGAAAGGAAACCAAATAAAACTTTAAACTGCACAAAATAAGGCGAAGTCCAATTGTGAAGCTCACTGCTTGAATTCCAAGTTTATCAGGTGTGTCGTTGAGAACTGTTTCATTCTCTTCCACAGCTATAATAAGAGGCTGCAATAAATCCAGTGTTAGGAGCAGAACAATTGGTTGTTTTAGTTATGTCACTATTCTAATTTTGAAGTTATTTGTGTTAAAGAACTTCGTTTCATTTTGTCATGTCTAGTCTGTCTTGTAACACTAGACAATATATGTTGAAACAAAAGGTCACATCTAATTGCAAAAATATACCTTGTTCCTCTTACTACTTGCAAATGCAAGTGCACCATCTCCTCCACAAGAATTGATAGGTAAAATCACACTATCCACATCACTTGATACTATGCAATCTCTCTCAGTGAACTGAGAGGTCTTCACTAAGTACTGCGGGGCAGTACTTAGCCCGGCAAGCACACACGGCAAGAAAGTGTATCCCGTCTATACTTGAGAGAGAAATTAATACAAAATTAATAATAAAAAAATGAGAAAGAAAGGACAAAAGGAAAAAGGACAACCCTTAGGAGCACATTAGTGGGGTGCCATGGAAGAAAAATATCAAGAGCTTATCTGTAAAGCAAAATGATATTCAACCTTATTATCTTAGATGCAATAGGTCTCTATATTGTTCATTCTCTCACGAAAAATTTACTAACCTCTTCAGCAGCAGATTTTGGACATAATGGAACACTTAGTGGGACAGGTGATACTGCAGGGGCATGAGCACAGGGAATACAGAAATTCTTCACAACTAAGTGGCTTATAATTGCCTCCAATCCGGCCAAAATATCTACTCCCTGCAGTTTAAGAAAATTATGAAAATCAGCATGATATTTAGACTATTAAAACTATGAGTTTGTTACATGCTTTTTCCTGGTTTCAGTCAAATATTTTTGAAGTATGACGAGTTACCTATTTTCATAAAGGATTACTAGAATGCTGACAAGGTTGGCCTTCACCCCATGATATATTAGAAATTCCAGTTAAAATATCTTTAAATATGCAATTAAAAATTTATGGGATGTTCTTCAAAATTTGTCATCTGCATGCTACAGATGACATTAGCATTGCAGGAAGTCTTCAGAATAATTGCTAAATATCCCATCAGAAAATTGGAAGGATACTTGTAGAACATTAAGTCTGAAAATAATCAAACTGGAAACAAAACCTTGTTCATGAAATTGGATTGTTGGAAATTGAGAATTATATTTTCTTGAAACTTGAGGATTCCTTTTATAGGCTGCCAATTAATATATCTTAACAGAAAGTCAGTCATAATAAAGCTCTTCCAGAATTGAAAGCAAAGCGAGAATCACAAATATTTAGAAGTTGATATTAAATAAATTTTGGCATGAAAAAAAATCATCACTAAATGTTAGAAAATTACATACTGTTCCTTGTCGATAATCATCAACATCTCCAATATCATCATCGGGAAAACGTGCCACAACTGCAACTGCATTCACTCTAGATCTTGTAAGCAATGTCTCAACAGCTCTTAATAATGACTCAGGATGTTGTATTCTCCCTGTTGATTGCCCACTCTTGGGGTCAATCCATATTTCTGCCTGTTCAAATTTCATATAAATTACACAAAAGAAATGAGGGAGAGGAGCATGCATTAGGAGGTAACAACAAATACAATTATTAAAGGATATAAACTAATCTCACTTCATTTTTGGTACATATGCTCGTATATGTTTCACATTATGGAGAACCAACAGTGTATAGTGGATGAGTACAAAGATTTCAGGTAAGTGAGATGTTGGGAAAGCTATAGTGCTGTGACTGTAAGATATGGTGATCAAGTTGCTCAGAGTGTGTCAACATCTTCACAAATGAAAAAGTAAGGGTTTCTACGAGTTTCTTCTTCTCCTTTAAATTGTTTACATAAAGAATGAAATAATGCCCTTGTAGCACCTAATATTATGTCCACACAGTCAAATTAGAATATGTCTAAACTAATTTACAATGCTGCATGAGTGTCTTACTTGTTCATTCGGTTACCATGTGCCTTATCATACCTTTAAAGGAGTATCGGTAACTGTACATTCTACAATAGGCAAGCCGAGGGAAGCTCTTGTTGCATCAACGACTTGAAGATGGCGAAGGCGAAGATCATCTTCTATTCCAGCATCAAGAATCAATCCAATCTGCTCCTCATAACAAATCCAGCATATGATTTAATGATAAGCATCCAGTAGAAGGTGTTCAAGCATACTGCAATTACTGGTAGCTTTCCTTTGAATGAACAGAGAAGAATCAAGGAAGAAAAACTGAAGAAGAATTCTTAGAAGCATACCCTATTCTGGTGAACTGGTTGTAAAGCCCAGAGCCCCTCTGCAAATTGATCAAGAGCATAACCCTCAACATACAGTACATTTGACATCGGCCAATACAGCATTGCTGCATTAAGAACCTGGAAGAATTACAGATTCATAGGTGGAAAATGCCACTAAGGCAGCTGATTCACAGGTGGAAAAAGCTACCCGGGCAGACACAAAAGTCTGCACTTTGCTTCATCAAAATTCAAAAGAGTGGTTTAGCATTAGTTCAACCAAAACTCGCCCGGAGTTAAAGCCTACAATTTCCAGTCACATATTACATTCGTATTACTCCACAAAGTTAAAAAGTTTTTAAAAGATTATATTTCCTTTTTGGTGGCTGAGAGTTAAAATGTTAAGGTCCTTTCCACCAGCATTCGAGATGGTATTTTTATGTCTTCTCTGAATCTTAAAGCACAGATCTTTAAGGGAAGTTCACTTTCTAAAAATCAATCAAAGCTTCATCCACGAGGAACTAAGAGGAAGTAACATTGTATAGAAGTTGTTAAACTATAACCCAAAGAGAGAAACTTTGGATTGAAGCACACATTTACGAGGAAAAGGAAAACCTCCCCAAGAGATTAGCTTTTGGTTTATCCCATTCCTCCACAACATTCAATGCACATTAGTAACTTCTTCCCTAAACTGTTATTCTTTTCGAAGTTCAATCAACTACCTTTCCATGTACCACATCACTCACTGTACTTCGAAGCTCAAGAACTCAAATCTCTTCCTCTGTATTTACAGATTGAGAGGTTTCTAGCCATTAGCCTATAGTATTTGAAAGTCCTTTTGGCCTGACTTTAAATGCATGATACCCTTGCCTGCAGTGCCAATCAATATATACAAACGCCTTGATTATGATAGATGATTCATTTTCTGAGCCTATCAGGGTAGCTAAAAAGCTCAATACACAAATTTAACATGTTCTTCACATTTAAAACTTCATGATAACAACGCTATGAACCCAAAAAGATATTTTTACGTCTCCTTCCACTTCCACATACAATAATATAAAAAAAAGAGAGGAGAAGTACATACATTGGGATGTGTGATTAGGCAATCGACAACGGTGGAAATAGCTCTAGCCACTGGCAAAGCATCACCAGCATAGCCACCAATGGCTGCACCCACCCCAGTTGGCACTATCATCACACTTGTGTATGGCCTCTTAAACTGTTCCAAAAAAAACCACGAAAAAAAAAAGAATTTAACAACAACCCTTCAAAGAATTAAGGCTAATTACTCATAAAAATGCAAACTTGATGATTATGGAAGTAGGATGAAAGAAACAAAACGAAACAAGAATTTGGATATAAAATTCTCACCTTGTTGCTAGGAAGATGAAGTGAACTGGAACATGAGATTCTGCATTTGGATGGGATCGAGTTGTGGTGGGATTGGCGGAGGAGAGGGAGGTTGTGGCCGCCTGTGGAGGAGAATGGACGGCAGAGATTGAGCAGAGTCATGGATTCTTTTGGATTTCAAGCATTTCTGTGCCCGCGCTTTGTCTAGTCGCGGAGGAGATAAAAGGCTGCAACTGGAAAAGAAAATTAACTAATTATGGTTATCTAATTTTACTATTTTATATATATATATTAGAAACACACCAATACAATCGATATCATACATAAAATGCGGATAATTAATATAATTTAAAATCATAATTATAATTTTTTTATCATTTTTTAGTATGCATTACAATTGTGGCTAACTTCCATTCTAATTTTCGGTGGAGTTTTTCTCTAATGCTTAATTTATATATTGGTAATTAAAAAAAAAACAAAATACATCAAATGGTAGACACCTAATTAAAGGTTACCCATATTAACCCTTTTAAAGTAGAGTAAAGTTCCAATTTTGTTACCAAACTATAGCAAATTAGAAGTTTTAGTCACTAAACTATTTTTTCAACTAAAAAGGTTATTTAACTATTATTTTTTTTTGCAAAAAAATAATTATTCCGTCTATTGCGATCGTCTAAACAAATGAAAAGACAATCATGTAACTTGCATGCCTATATTTTTAAGGATAAATTTATCAAAATAATATCAATTAAGGACTAAAATATATAATAAAAAATTATCCATCAACTTTACACAATAAATTACACTAAAAGGGCTTGATAGAAAATTTTCATCTTCTTCCCCATCAACTTCCCCATTCTAACAATTACTCTCTGTTTCTCCACACCCGCTTTGACCAATATTCATCTTATTAATTTTTGTCAATTTCATATTTTGATTACATAATTTAGAATAGAGAGAAAATCTCTTACAATTATAAATATCCTAAAGGGATGAGCCTTTTTTTTTTACTGAAACACCATAAAAATACTCAGTAATTTCTTTCAATGAGGATAGCCTTGTTTCTTCTTTTGCTGATTCTTTCGATTGATAAGAGTTTCATATATAATATTTAAAATCATCATACTCATTAAATTAATTAACCTTATTGTTATTCATGGCAACTTAATACAGTGAAGCAGACAACATGAACATAGCATGTCTCTGCAATTGAAATTGAATCATGGTGTGGTTGCCAATAGTGTATCGCTATAGGTGATAGAGATAGAAGTGATATGTGTGTCTTAAGAATTAGTAAGCAAAAATCCAAGTCAAATTTGGTTTTGCTTATCATAAAATAAAGTTAAAAATTTTCACCAAAATTTAAAAAATAGACAAAGCAATCAAAGTGTTCAAATTGAGAAATTCATATGCCTATAAGCTATTAAAATTTTTTTGATTGTTTGACAATTTTAGTATACATCTTTTGCAATGTTTAAAATAAATACTTATATAACACATATGTCTTCTTTTATGTTCAAACGTCAATACATAAGTGATTTGATATTGGCATGTGTATATATTTATATTTTTATTATTATGGTTTTTAATTTGATAATTTGTTAGTTATATACATATATGTGTGTATATATATATATATATATATATATATATATTAATTGTTGTTACAATTTTCTAATACTAGTCGTGATCATTCGTTCCATTTTGGTTTTGGTTTTGACATATAGTCAAGTACATTCAATACAAACAATAATAGAAGTATTTGAAAACTACAATATGATATTATAGATATAATTTTTTTTTTTTAAAATAAAACTCACTAAATGGACTATTGGATTTCAATCAGCATGATTCTTTTGGATTTCAAGCATTTCTGTGCCCGCGCTTTGTCTAGTCATGGAGGAGATAAAGGTTGCAACTGGAAATGAAAATTTTACTTTTTTTTTGTATTCTTTTTGAAAGGGTTAATTTATACATCGGTAATCAAACAAAAGAACGAAAGAGAAAATTCATCAAATTAAATGGAACCAAAAGAACAATGCAAATCCAACAAGTTGGTTTTATTCTCATTTGAAATCATTTTTTCCCATACCTCAATGTCCAATTACAATTTAACATACTAATTAAACATTTAAAGCATTCGATAGATTTTAACTTTAAATTAAGATATAGTTAGTGATTCAATTTAATTATTGCAGTGGACACTTATAGCAATTAAACTTAAGCATTAGAGATAATTTTTGAGAAATGAATTTGTGATTAGAAACTTGTGAGATTGAAACAAAATCTTCAATAGCAACATCCAATGCAAGCAAGCAAACAAGAAGCAATTTGATGCCATGATGAATATTGTAAGTTTCAAACAACTACTGAAGTTGCTTTTTCGGTCCTAATGAATGTGGATGGTCAAGATTTTGTCCGCAAATTCAACCAAATAAAATCCTTAATTTCCAAAACAATTTGGCAATGGTAATAAGTACTTGAACTTGTAAATTGTAACCAATTAAATGAGATAAAGTTTGCAATATTTGTCAAATTTATGCACATTACTAAGTGTTCGATCTGGATCAAAATGAATACTCAGGGTAATGCTAAACACATGCAAGTCGAACGAGAAATGGCGTTTTCAAGTGAGTGAATACCGTGTAAGAACCTGATTTGGGAGTTGCTAATACCTTGTAAGTTGAGGATCAAAAGAGGATTTCATTAATTATAGATGGAAATTTACATTCCTTTATACTAGTAAAGAATATTAATGTCCTTTGTCTATTAACTTATAAATAAATCCTAGGTAATGATACTGTGGTCAGATGCTCAACTCCAACAGGGTTGGAGAACATATAAACTTCATGTCAATTCCTTTATCTTTTACCATGCATCCTAACGTAAGATGAGTATATATACATGTCTGCACTACTTTGTGGCACTATGTTTAGTCATTCCAATCCAGCTGCTTGCGGATCATTGCATTGTTATTACACTATTTACGTATCCTGGATGGCAAGAAAAATGAAGAAACAACAAAAATAGAAGCAATTAATAAGACTGGGGAAGGAAAAAAAAAGAGCAAGATTTCATCCTAACTGAATCTAGGCCAAGTACATTGGTGATTTGAACATTTAATCAACTTGACCTTCCTATGAGTTGTTAATCAATTAATGAACTTCAAGGGTCTCATCATAACGTTATCTTCGTGATCCAAGATCTGCCAAAAAAACAAAATGAAAGTTCAAGATAATTTTGCAAGAGAAAAAGGACACAAATGATTGAAAATATATATTCAAGGTACAAAACATACTTGTGCAAGAAGAACAAGGTCCTAAAACATTGTCTACTACCATTTCAAACATAAGCTAACATTTCCAAACAAAAGAAGCATCGCTGTATGCGAATCCAAAAATTTTATGGACTTTTCTTTACATAATTCAGAGTGTACTGATAAATTTGAGGAGCCCTTTTCTTTATTTTCTCTCGAACTTGGAGATTAAAGAAAACACGTGAAATGAAGTGACTAACAAATTTTCTTGAAATCAAAACCACCTTGATTTGCTAAATGTTATCCTCAACTCATGAGATTTTTTGAGTCAAATTTTAGCTTATAGCATACTATCTATATATACTTTGGGGATACAGTTTCTAAAAGTGCAACGTATTTTCTCAACCTGAACTCCTATTTCATTACCAATCAATCAATATAACAGTCAATATAAATAAATGCATACAACAAAACTAAACCTTTACCCCCAACAAGTGAAGTTAGCTATATGTATCACATTTCATCATCGATCTAATCTCATTTACTCAAAAGTTTTAACATTTACTCGATTTTTAATATAATATATATTATAGAATTTGACAAAAAAATTTACGATGAATTACCGATAGACGAACAAGAACTGTATCCAAATCATAAGATTAGGACAAAAATACTTACATGGCAATGAAACACATAGCCAGGCTCTGCAGTTGCATCAAAGGGATATGATTCATTAGAGTGTATGAATGAAAATCTCACTATTATCGTTGTAACATGTCCAGGCATCATCTTATAAACATTCTTCCACCCCCTTTCATGAGCTGGAACCACTTCCTTTTTCCCAACTGCATACTTGTTGAATTGACACTTAACTGCATTGTTATACTTCAACATGCACTCTTTAAACTCATCCAAATTGACCAACTCTCTTTGATTCAACACTACAAAAAGCCCCAAATGAATATGCAATGGATGATTATCCTCTGTCAAATTAATCACGTACCAAATTTCACTAGTCCCAACTTTTGGTGTCTCTGTCACAGGCGCTTCATACGGTTTCCCATTAATGTACAAATGTGTAGGTTCATCAATTTTACTAGTGTACTCATACATGGCAATGTACCTCGTTTGTGCCACTTGGGATTCTTGGGACGATGGATATTTAATCAGTTCTTTTGGAATACGTGAGTTTTCAATTTCTTGATTCGGGTTTATGATGAATTTCATAACCTTACTATTTTCTTCATTCACAGGATCCCCTGAAGGGTAAGGATATGGTGCATCATTAGCTAAAGTTGCTGAATCAGTTTTGGACTTCGAAAAATCAACTACCACTTCAGCAATCTCAGACGGGGCGAGCAAGAAATCTTTGAGAATCACCGGCCGTTCATGATATGATGAGTCGGAAGCGACGTGAATAAATGTCAAATTATTGGTGAAGTAGAATTTGAAGAAACGAGCATTACTTGCATTGATGATCCTGAACCTGTACTTTCTCCGTCGGACGATCATGTATGGCCATGCTTTACCATTGACTATGATTGCATCGCCGAAGTATTCCGGTTGCCATTGCGGGTGTATGTTAGGATTATTTCCTGTGGAATTCATGAATATTGTACCATCTGAGTTGAAACTACGATCAAACACAACCAATGGACGATCAAATTCTTCATCATATGGTAATCCTAATGGGATTTCTATATTGGGTTGACGAATAATGTAAGCCCCAACCAATCCAGCCAAAAGATTGACTCTGGTCAAACCCATTGCATGATCATGATACCATAGAGTTCCAGGATGTTGAATGTTATGATAATGGTATTTTTTCTTGGTCCAAGTAGGGCCTGTTTGATTGAATTTATTTGTGAACCATGATTGGGAATGACCATCACTTTCAGGCTCATCAATGCCACCATGAAGGTGTACCACTGTTGGAATGCCCCTTTTTGTAGAAGGTATGGCCGTTGGAATTGTAGGATCCCATGGGAGGATGTGTTTTGAAGGAAGATGATTTAACCAAGTCACATATGTGCTTACTCCATGAAGGGATTCTATTGTTGGTCCAGGGACTGATGCTGTTTGTTTTGATGTACCATACGCAAACACTGGAGTTGGAGGGATATCTCGGTGAAATTTCTGCAAAGGTAACATTTTTTAGTGTCACTAGTTTATGCATTGAGGTTCATTTAAGATTACAATAACAACTACCACTGAGTTTTTATTCCACTAATTAGAATTGACTATATGAATCACATATTACAATCCGATCTAAGCTCACGGGTCCTACTCTTTACACAATTTCTAATATCGTCCGTATGGTAAGATTTGATAAAAATTTTACGCCAAATGTCAAACTGTCGCAATCTTAATTATTTTCTCGAACTTGTACATCATTGATTATTTATAAATAGATAGATGGCTTATAATTAGGCGGAATTCACTTAATAGTCCAAAATGTTCTAAATTCTTAACGGATCTTCTCCAAATTTTAATACTTAAAGATTATTTTGAATACAAGGAAACATTAAATTAAGTAAATTGTACATCAAAGTCCCATATCATCACACGGCTTAAAGTTACAAATTTTTCCTAAAAAGTTAGACACAATTAGTGGCTATTGTCATCTACCAAATGCATGCAATATAGACATCAGAACCCTTTAGACAACATACATGATCTAAATCTTGGACATTGAGTTGGTCCATCTAGCTGCCAATATCATAGTAATGTTGAAAAGGTTTGGATAAACTTTATGACCAGAACATATTCCATTGGAATTTGGAAAAGAAATTCTGATAGGGTATAGGACATTAATTAACCTGTGACAGAAACTCGTCTTAGTGGTAGTGCATGAAAGGGATTTGTTGATTTGTTCGTTATATTTAAGACGTGCACGTTTATGTCAAAGCAATCATCAAACAAAGAACAAGAAAAACATCGTTTATGTTGTTGGTAATGAACATTTGCTTGTGGAGAAACCACTAGCTAGGCAATTAAAGGAAAACCTTAATTTAATTTTCATCATCTCATTGGAGAATTCACAAAGTAGCATTATGTGGAATAAAATAATGATTAGGCCTTTATCAAGACAAGAAGCATAGATGCATGAATAAATTAACCTTTTAGTCAAGAAAAGTATGATTAGGAAAAGAAATCACAATGTTAGTGGTTGATATTCAAATGTCCAATCTTTAAATTAATGATATAGAATTCTTACTTAGCTGGCTACTGGTTTCTAATTCCATTTTTTTTATATCAAACAAAAGAGAAGGACAAGAGAAAAAATAACAAATGAAATTTGCAAAACCAAAGTACACAAAATTTATGTTTATAAAAGAAAGTGAAGAAATTAGTCATTAGATAGAGCCAATTGGCAAAACATACGATATATAGAATTACATTTTGAGTGTTTAGAAATGGAAAAATTGGATGCCTTTCGTTCTTATTTTGACTATAAACTGCATTGATAAACAACATGTCAGAGTATTCTTCAAAAAAAAAAAAAAAAAAAAAAGAACTTAGGGGAGAAAATACTTAAAAGGGGTTCATATAATCAAGATAGAAAATGCAGGGGAAATTAAGGAAAAATTTATCATTAATCACATTTAATATGACTTTTTTTTAAACAAATTAAAAATCATACAAGTCAGATTCATTTTTTACCTAAAAAATTATCTTAAACAGCATTTCATCACATGTGAACATATGAATTCCAAAGAACATTTGGAGATGTGAATCAAGTTATAAAAACCAAAATTTTTAATTAATTAAGAAAGAGATGGGCACAAGAAGCCACTGATAACTAAAGCAGAGATAGACAAGACATACAATCATATAATTTGACAGTCCATTAAAAGAAGCCAAGATCACAAGTTTTTGGAAATTTTAAATCACCAAGAAAATTAAACCAAAGAAATTATATAATTAACATATGAATGTTCATACTTAAATCATTTAATTTGATGAGAATAATTAATTAATCATGATAAAAAAAAAGAAAAACAAATTAAATAAGTTTTACTTACCCATTTCTTGTGAAACATGCCAATCTTCAACAATTTAGATTTAGAAACACCATTGACGACTTCATAACCATGGATTTTGGGTATTTCTGGGAGTTTATCAACAAACATTTTCAGTCCAGATGGATCTAGCAACCTGTCATCTGCCCATGTTATCATGCAAAGTGCTGAAAGAAGAAACCCCAGAGAAATTATCAAGAAGCTTTCCATTCCAGCCATGTTTGAATCTGTACTTTAGCTAAGAAACTGAAAACACATTAGGGGTGGGAGGGATTAGTGCAGAGAAGAAGATTATAGTCGTCCTAGAGTACTGTGAGTACTGTGTGTGCTTTAATACTGTCATAGATTTACACGAACAAAGTTAATCCTTACGTTTGGAAGTGAAAGGATGATGACTTAGCTGGCCATTTTGGTGGGATGGGTTTGGTGTTTGAAGAAAAAGATCATCAAGAAAAAGATGAAAAGACAACGAAATTTTTATGAAATCTTAAAGAAAGATAGCAGTTGAATTGCAGTCCATGCATGATTCTTACTGTAACTTTTATGACACAACTTTGTCCTCTCCTCACCTTATTTTTTTTTTTTGTTTGTTGGTCTAAATATGGTAGATTAATTAAGAAGTTTGATTTGATAATTTATTAGAAAAAAAAATATCATAAATAGCGGGGTTCAAATCATTATTATTAAAGAGTATTCAACTTTAGCATAATTATTATTAAGAGTATTTTTAAAAAAAGCAGAAAAAACATAGCTGGTATTTTGTTGAAAAATTTATTCGGTCTATCACGTTTAAAAATGATACATGAATATTTTTGGCATTTCAAAATCACACAAATTTTGTCATTTCATTACATTCCATCTATTACTTTAACAAAAATTAATACTTAAATGTGATGGAAGAAGTGGACAAAATATGATGGTAGAACGAAATTGACCTGTTTTTTAAACATGAAAAACGTATATGCATCATTCATAAATGTTAAGAAGTAAATAACAAAATAGCACAGATGTTTTTTTTTCTGATTTTCGTTCAAACATTAATTATTTTTTATGTAATTATTGATTTAATATTGTTTGACCAATGATAAAGCTAGTGGGAAATTTTGTGCTATATAAAGTAGATTAATTAAGGAATTATTGATTTGATTGTAGGGCACATACATTATTGCATCTTCACGGTGATTATTATTTATGCGGAAAGTGCTGAAGTAAACAACGATGTTGAATAGCTATGGTGATTTAATTTAATGGTTAAAACACTGATAAAGAAATTAATTATCTTCTATTAATTTTTGATGATTTTGAACAAAATTACAATTTGGCAAAAGATTTTTTCATAGGTAAACAAGATCAAGAATAAATATGTCACAAATCGAAAAGCAAAGTAAATGGAATGAAGAAATTTTTTTGGTGCACTGAATTTTTAATCTTGGGCAAAAATTTTGTGGGGTCAAAATCTAATCTCTTAAGAAATATTCTCATTGATGGGCCATCTTCAAGAGCCAAAAAATGATTGAATTTGTGCATTTTTTGGGGGAGGGTTAATCACTATGCAAACTCATGGTCTTACTTTTGTGTCTTTCTTTTTTTCGTTCGTGAACTTGTGTCATTTGAATAAAAAGTGATGAGAATTAATATGCACCACAAAGTATAAGAGCATTTGCTAAATTAATAATAGAAAGTATGATATTTTAAATTATTTCATTTAATAATTTTATTTATATGAAGTTTTATTATTACTTAAATAGATTAATATTAATTGTAAATCGATTATTATTACGTATTTTCTATCATTACTCATTTGAGAATCGATTCCTGCAATGGCAAGAAATTTTTGTCTCATAAATCTTGAAGAAAATCATTTCAGAATTGATCAATAGTACTCACACAATAATGTGTATATATTATAACTCAAAAACTTGAAAAACAATGAGTTAAAAATGGAATTTTTCTCAAATCTAACGTGACATGAAAAATTACCTAATGCGAATGTCATAATGGGTTCCATACACAAATCTTTTTTTTTTTTTTTTTAATGTTCATCAAAGTTAGAAATGCATTTATCATTGGAAATTCATCAATGCGTGACAGATGGGTGATAATGTGGTGCACCTTATAAACTATCTTTGTTAAGAAACAAGAAAGTGAAGAAATGCTGAACAAGAATTTGAAAGTGATGCGCATTAATTTTTATTATTTGTTGTAATAGAAAGACAAAACAATGCTCTAACTATATCTCCTTGGATACTAGCATTCACACCTTTATTCTATTGTTTGTCTTTCTTTCTCTTTCACCAATTATTTGATCATACTATCGTAAATGGTTGGAAAATTTTAAGTTATTTATTTTAAAATAACTTCAAATGCTTATAAGTAACTTGCTTGCCTATAAATAGTCTATCCCAAATTTCGAACGAGTAAGAAGGATATTTTAAGTTGACAACCAACGTAAAACTCTATCATTCAAATTATATATATGAATCGTATTAAAAATCGTTTAACAAAATACGATTCATGTAATAGAGTTGTATAGTAAAATAAATGCTTTATTGTTATATTTATATTTAAAATGATACACTTACATTAAAAATACACGTTAGATTGACCCTTTTATCTATTTGCACTTACTTTTTAATGAAAAATATAAACTCTGTCATGGTTAAATCCTTTACTTATGAATAGATGTAAAGATAAATTTGGCATAATATTTGTACCTAAGTGAACTATCAAATGGTAATAATATTTTAATGTAATTGATGAAAAAGGTTTAAATACATTTTATAATTTTTCCTAAATAGATCTATGGATTAATTAAGACTAAAAATTCAAGAAAGTAAAGTTAGTGTGCCAAAGAACTAAAATGTAACTGAAACAAATACCAAATCACTAGTAGCTACATTAGAAGAAAATAGAGCATAAGCAAATAAGGTTAAAAATACGATGAATTATTGCTTATCGTATAAAGATCTCCTCATTCTAATCAAACAAAATGCTTTTTCCTGTTTAGGCAGACATAGGAACAAAGAAATGAACATTTTGGGCTCCCAAGAATACGTTGCGACAAACTACTGCATGCAATAGTACAGACTACAGAACCTTTTTTTTTCTAAGGAGAGACGTTTGCAATTTTCATCCACATGCATTTGCGGTTTGCCATGGCCGGCCCTTCTTGTGCAAGGATCAATCAAATCATGCAATTCAGACTTGTCTGCATTCGTTTAATTGATATATTTTCAGTGTGTGATCCAAATGCAAAATGAGATTAGTTTTTGTAAATCTCGATCAAGTGTTTCACAATAGTGTATTATAAAGCCAATTTGAGTGTGACGGTAAATTATGAAGAATATTTGAATTTGAACAAATAAGTTACGTTAATTTGAAGATAAACTATTTAAATTCAACTTTTTCCCTATTTGTTTCATTATGCAAAACTCAAAATTCATTTTCAATTAGTTTCACGTCAAGATTATAGAATGATTTTGTACAAGCCAATATTCATTTACATCTCGATTCACATCAAATATCATAACATAAATCAATGTAAAATAATAAACTCCTGAAATTTAAAACCATAAACTCCAAAACTTAACAATTGAAACTCCACTTAATATCTTTGTTCTCTTAGTGAACCAATGCCTCCAAAAATATCATAATGAAACAAGAGCATTTGTCCAAGATCAATATGGGTATGGACCAAATGATAGAAAAGAAAGAGGTCCCTTAGAGGGGCTTACCCCGTATGCACTGTAAAGCAAACCGTCGTTTTAATTCCTATTCCATCCGAGGGATTGTCAAATAGTAATGATTAGCTAAAGAATCTCTTTTTGTTAACTTTTTATTTTTGGTAAACAAAAGGAATCTTTTTCATCAGAACATGTTAAAAAAAATATAGATGGACAGGTAAGAAATACAATTTGATTAGCAAAATAGTTTTTTTTTTTATCTCTTTTAACATGACCCTCTTCTTCATGTTTAGATTTTCTCTTTAAAATGGTTGATATCTATGAAGATAAAAGGAATGATGTGGAATGCATTTGATTTTGCAATGCTCAATTGAATTTAAGACAATTCTTCAACAAGTTCATGACCACCTTATAGTGATATGGATATTAATTAATATCAATAAACTTTAGTATGTATATGACATATTGAATTGATACCATTATATTTTATGCTCCTTGATTGTGGTACAAAGACTAAACCATTTAATGGTGTGCCATCATTTTCTTTTTTTCATCATTCTAATACACTTTGTTGAGCTTTGAGTGCTCGTCTCAATACGGCATGAAAAGTTTGTAATTCTTGGCACTTTGATTCCGAATGTGACATTATCCCATTCAAGAATCAAAATAAAAGGAATTACGAAATTTACAACATTAGCCTAAATTCGGAGGAAATAATAATCAAATGTTAAATGAAGTTGATAAGGTAATGGAGAGAACAAATAAGTTGGAGGAAGTGTTTACCTTATGATTAAGGATAGGAATACATTTAACATACACCATATCCCTATTATGTTGGCCGGGCATAGTTTGTTGGGCAAAATGTGTGGATCAAACAATTTGAGTGATGAACAAGGTACAACACTAGAGAAAAAGAACAAACTTGTGAGGGAATTACAACAATAACTAAGTCTAAGGCGTGTATATCACTTTCCTTAAAGTGTTAATTGCCTTCACTATTTTGCTAACCGGATATTGTGGCAATTTACTTCTAGGATACAATAGACTTTAGAAATAACCAAGTAGCAAATTCTTGGATTATTTCTACAAGAATAAGAATGCAATAGTTAGTAAGATTCTCTTCCATTTGATCAAGAGCACACACATATATATAGAGCTCTTGAATTTGGGATATAACCCTTCAAAGAGGTGCCTCAAATTTGTGGTGCAACTCTTCAAAAGAGGTACCACAATATTAGGATGTAACTATTCAATAAGAACATCATATTTGGGATGCATCTTTCCAAAAAGGATGTCACAATTGAAGAGATGCAACTCTTTGAAATATAGCTACACTTGAATTTAATATTACAAACTAAAATTCCAACATTCCCCCACTTAGTTTGTAATATAAATATCAAATTAACACAAAAGATATCATGCATAAAGAGAAGTAACTTTCGTTTTAAACTTTTCTTTTAGTGTAAATAAATCACAAATCTAAATTAAGTAATTGGTGGCCAGGTTGCTTAAACCAATACTCAAAAATAGATCAGAAATATCACACACATGAACTATCAAAATGCATTCTTGTATTCACATACAATTTTAGCACTATTACAGGCCATGTGCTCATCCTAGTTTCATAATCATATACAAAAGATTTACTCCAAACTTTTGCTAGAAGCGGCACCACTTCTTATGATTACATAGGTGGACTTTTACCTTAAGTTTTATATATTGTACCAATAAAACACAACAAGATAAATCCATTAAGAACTTAAAGTTCAACCTACTCACTTAAGAGTAACAATATATGCACCGTTAACTTGGAATGGTGTACACAAACCAGGTGCTCACAACCACTTAATGACTTGTTTTTACCCTTTAAACCTTTCAATCTAGGAAATACTAGAAGAAGGTTGGGTTCCCATCATTGAATGATTTTAGTTTAGGAGTTTTAATCCCATTCCGGATGTTGTCTTACTCACCAAATCTCTTGCTAGAGATTTTGTCACCGGATCCGCTAAGTTATTATGAGTTCGTACGAACACAATAGAAACAACATCATTATTTAGCATTTCTCTAATAAATGCATGTATGAAACTAATATGTCTAGATTTACCATTGTACACTTTGTTCAATGCTCTGGACATAGTGGCTTCACTATCACAAAAGATAGTTATAGGTGGCATAGGTCTAGGCCAAAAATCTAGATCTAGTAATAGATCTTTTAACCATTCAGTTTCTTTACAAGTTGAAGACAAGGCCACAAACACAGCTTCCATAGTAGAGTGAGTAATTAGAGTTTGTTTCTTTGAAGCCCAAGAAACAGCTCCACCACCTAATAGAAAAATCCAACCACTAGTAGGTTTTTGATCACTAATGCTAGTAATCCAACTTGCATCCGAGTATCCTTCAAGAACACAAGGAAAGTTATTATAATAGAGTCCTAAATCTCTTGTTTTCTTGAGATAACCAAGAACTTTTGTCACTGCTTTCCAATGTTCACTACTAGGATTCTTGGTATACCTAGCTAGTCTACACACGGCATACGAAATATCAGGTCTTGTACAACTCATGACATACATAAGACTCTCAATAACACTAGCATATTCAAGCTGAGCTATTAGATTACCATTATTAACATGAAGCTTAAGGTTTGGATCAAAAGGAGTGCTAGCTTATTTCACATTCAAGTGTTGATACTTCTTCAAGATTTTATCAATATAATGTGATTGAGAAAGAGCAAAACCCCCACTATGCCTTTTAACTTTTATGCCTAAAATAGTATCAACTTCACCAAGATCCTTCATCTTGAACTTAGAAGATAGATACTTTTTAGTTTCAATTATGCCCTTTGTTGTATTACTAACAATGAGCATATCATCAACATAAAAACATAACTATTACACCATACTCACTAGTGAATTTAGAATAAATGCACTTATCAGCATTATTATACCTGAATCCATTTGAAAGTATAACAGCTTCATATTTTCCATGCCATTGCTTAGGAGCTTGTTTAAGACCATACAATGATTTTACTAACTTACACACTTTACTTTCATTTCCAGGAAGTACAAAACCTTCCGGTTGTTTCATCTAAATCACCATTTAGGAAAGTCGTTTTCACATCCATTTGGTGAACATGAAGATTCAATATAGAAGCCAAAGATAAAATTACTCTAATAGAAGTAATTCTTGCAACAGGCGCATAAGTATCAAAATAATCAATTCCTTCTCTTTGTCTAAATCCCTTAGCAACCAATCTTGCTTTATATGTGAGAATTGTTCCATTAGTAGCACGTTTTCTTCGAAACACCCACTTGCAACTAATAGGCTTGGAACCTTGGGGTAAATCAACTAGAACCCAAGTATTGTTAGACAATATTGAGTCTATTTCATCATTTATAGCCGCTTTCCACAAAGCTGAATCTCTAGAATTTATAGCCTAACCATATGTTTTAGGATCTTCCTCTACACTAAATAAAAATGGAATTTTTATTCAGTAGAGAATTCCTAGTTCCTTCAACAAGAAACACATTGGTTTGAGACCACAAGAAATCTGAAGAAAGATGATTATCTTTTCTTTGTCTTTGACTTCTTCTTGGTTCATTTGGAGTGACAACTTCAGTTCTTGTTACTTCACTAGAAGTATCCAAATCTTGGGAAGTACTTGGCACAAATGATGTGTCCATTCTCACACTAGAATCTTTAAGAAACTGATTCTCAAATAATTTCACATCTCTTGATTCTATTATTACATTAGAATCAATGTCAAGCAATCTATATGCTTTGAAATTTTTAGCATAGCCTACTAGCACACTTTTAAGTGCTCTAGGTCCCAATTTTGTTCTTTTGTTATCAGGAACTCTATAGTAAGCTACACAACCCCAAACTTTCATATAAGATAAGTTTGGTTTCCGTCATTTCCATAACTCATATGGACACACTTTAATTTTCAAGGAAGGAACTCGATTGTGAATATGACATGCAGCCAACAAAATTTTACTCCACAAATCATTTGGCAAACTAGAACTTAAGTACATGAACTTCACCATATCTTGCACCGTTCTATTTTCCTTCCAACCAAACCGATTTGTTGTAAAGTGTATGGTGCACTAATATGATATATTACGTCATTATCTTCACAAAATTTTGAGAACTCATAAGAGAAGAATAAGAATTCATCATGTCTACCACTTCTCAAAAATTCAAATGATTTTCTACAAGATACTTACAAGTCTTAAACAAATAAAATACTTCATACTACCTTTTCATTAGATATACATGCACACATCTAAAACAATCACTAATAAAATTATTGAAGTATTTAATTCCACATCTTGTTAGAAGATCATTAAATTTTCACTCATTTGAATTCACAATATCAACCATATATCTATTCCTTTCAACTTTTAGGAAAAGATAACTTTGCAAGTTTCATATTTATTTATTCTCATGGACATTATTAGGAACCAAACTTTTCAAACATGTAATGCAACCAACATGTCCTAGTTTATCATGTCATTGAGAAGAAAGAAATATCAATACAATATAATAAAAGAAACTTATCTGGACTTGTGATTCATATAGCGCCGTCAATCAAACCAATCAAACTTGACAAACCTTGATTCACCACTTTGATAGCGATCTCTTGTGCATACTCCATAGTTGTACAATTAACACTTTAAGATTGTTGGGGAAAATGTGTGGATCAAACAATTTGAGTGATGAACAAGGTACAACACTAGAGAAAAAGAACAAACTTGTGAGGGAATTACAACAATAACTAAGTCTAAGGCGTGTATATCACTTTCCTTAAAGAGGTAATTGCCTCCACTATTTTGCTAACCGGATATTGTGGCAATTTACTTCTAGGATACAATAGACTTTAGAAATAACCAAGTATATATCACTTTCCTTAAAGTGTTAATTGCCTCCACTATTTTGCTAACCGGATATTGTGGCAATTTACTTCTAGGATACAATAGACTTTAGAAATAACCAAGTAGCAAATTCTTGGATTATTTCTACAAGAATAAGAATGCAATAGTTAGTAAGATTCTCTTCCATTTGATCAAGAGCACACACATATATATAGAACTCTTGAATTTGGGATAAAACCCTTCAAAGAGGTGCCTCAAATTTGTGGTGCAACTCTTCAAAAAAGGTACCACAATATTGGGATGTAACTCTTCAATAAGAACATCATATTTGGGATGCATCTTTCCAAAAAGGATGTCACAATTGAAGAGATGCAACTCTTTGAAATATAGCTACACTTGAATTTAATATTACAAACTAAAATTCCAACATAGTTTAGTATAGATTTTAAGTGAGTTCGATTGGATTATGCTATGTATGCATGATCTTTTACATTTCATAGGAGATTTTGGTTTTTTATTTATAGTTTTTGCATTAAGCCGTGTGGAATTCAAATTTTGGGGAAAATAATAGTATAATGTTAGAGGACATCGATAAGGTAATGGAGAAAACAATTATCTTACCACGAAACGAAGTGTTTACCCTATTATTAAGGATCGGGTTACATTTATGATTTAACATACACCGTCGGTCTAAATTTCAGTGAAAATAAAAATTAAATGGTATGCGACATTTGTGTTTAAACTCACGCACTTAGATCACATACATATATATTATGTAGACATTAACAAGGTAATAGAGCGAACAAATATCTTACCTTGAAAAGAAGTTGAAGAAAGTGCGTACCCTATTATTAATTTTTCGGGTACATTTAACATACACCATCTACCAAAATTTTGGGAAAAATAATAATCAAATGTCACACACACCACGTGGATAAGGTAATTAATAAAGATAACAAATATCTTACCTTTACATAAACGGAAACATGGATTTTTTTTTTCACTCACCTCAATTGTGAACATGTATACTTGTAAACGGTGTAAAAAAGTGAAATTTTCCATGGGTTATAATACATGCATTTTAGCCAAAAAATGGCAAAATAAAAAAGCGTTGATTTTAATTTTTTTTTCATTTTTTGCATCCATCCCAATTGTGAACATAAATTATAGTGAATATTGTCAAAAAATGTGAAAATTAAAATTTTCACAAAACCTCCATTTTTGATGGGTTATAGCACTCGTATTTTTGTAAAAAAAATGGCAAAGTAAAAAAATGTGTTGATTTTGACTTATTCCCTACTGCTTTTTTCACACACCCCAATTGTAAACATGCATTCTATTGAACACTGAAAAAAAGTAAAATTTATTTTTTTTTTCACAAAATTTTACTTTTTCATGGGTTATAACCCACGTATTTTAGCCAAAAAATAGCAAAATCCAAAAAGGTATTGATTTTGACTTTTTTGTGATTTTTTATACCTGTCTCGATTGTGAAAATGTATTCCAGTGAATCTTTTCAAGAAAAATTTAAATTTAAAATTTTTCACAAAACCTCCATTTTTCAACGGGTTATAATACATAATTTTTGTAAAAAATGAAAAAGTAAAAAAAGTATTAATTTTGGACTTTTCCCTACTATTTTTCACTCACCTTAATTGTGAACATGCATTATTGTGAATGGTGTCAAAAAGTAAAATTTGATTTTTTACCAAATTTCTATTTTTCATGGGTCATAACACACATTTTAGCAAAATATTACAAAATAAAAGCACGCATTGATTTTGACTTTTGTTGGTACCGTTTTTGCACCTATCAGAATTGTGAACATGCATTCTAGTAAATTTGTCAAAAAAATTGAAAAATAACACAACTATTTTTGTGTGTTATAACACAACTATTTTTGTAAAAACTAATAAATTCTAAAAACGTATTTATTTTATCTTTTTTCCTAGTGTTTTTTATACATACCTCAATTGTGAACTTGCATTCTAACGAATGGTGACAAAAAAAGTGAAATTTAGTTTTTTTTCCATAAAATTTCTATTTTTCATGAGTTACAACACACGTATTTTTGCCAAAAATGGCAAAATCCAAAGAGACCTTGATTTTGACTTTTTTGTGATGGTTTTTTTACTCCTTCCCCGATTGTGAACATGCATTACAATGAGTATTGTCAGGAAAAAGTAAAATTTATTTTTTTTTTCATAAAACTTCCATTTTTCACGGGTTTTAACACACGTATTTTGTCAAAAATAGTAAAGTAAAAAAACGTGTTGATTTTGGCATTTTCCCTACTGTTTTTTTCACTCACTTTAATTGTGAACATGTATCATTGTAAACGGTGTGAACAAAAATGAAATTTAAATTTTTTACAAAAGTTCCATTTTCCATGGGTTGTGCACGCATTTTAGCCAAAATGGAAAAATTAAAAAACATGTTGATTTTGACTTTTTTTTGTTCCGCTTTTTGTATCCACCCCAATTGTGAATGTTAATTCTATTGAATATTGTCAAAAAAATGTGAAAATTAAAATTTTCACCAAACCTCTATTTTTGTTGGGTTATAACACACGTATTTTTGTAAAAAATGACAAAGTAAAATAAGGGGTTGATTTTGACTTATTCCCTACTTGTTTTTACACACTCCTCAATTATAAACATACATTCTAATGAATAGTATAAAAAAAGTGAAATTTAGTTTGTCACAAAATTTCACTTTTTGAAGTATTATAACACGTATTTTAGCCAAAAAATGGAAAAATCCAAAAAGGTATTGATTTTGACTTTTTTTGTGATTTTTTATACCTTCTTCGATTGTGAACATGTATTCCAGTGAATATTGTCAAGAAAAAGTTAAATTTAAAAATTTTCACCAAACCTTCATTTTTCACGGGTTATAACACAAGATTTTTGTAAAAAATGACAAAGTAAAAATCCGTATTGAGTTTGGCCTTTTAACTACTATTTTTCACTCACATCAATTGTGAACATGCATCGTTATGAAAGGTGTCAAAAAAATTGAAAATTGATTTTTTTACCAAATTTCTATTTTTCATGGGTTATAACACACGCATTTTAGCAAAAAATTACAAAATAAAAAAAACGCGTTGATTTTGACTTTTTTTGTTCCAATTTTGCACCTATAACAATTGTGAACATGAGTTCAATAAATATTGTAAAAAACAATTGAAAATTAAAATTTTCATCAAACTTCCAATTTTGTGAGTTATAGTACACATATTTTTGTCGAAAATGGTAAAGTATAAAAACATATTGACTTTAGCTTTTTCTCTACTAGTTTTTACACACACCTCAATTGTGAACATGTATTCTAATGGACAGTGACAAAAAAAGTGAAATTTAATTTTTATCACAAAATTTCCATTTTTCATGGGTTACAACACACGTATATTTGCCAAAATGACAAAATTTAAAGAGGCATTGATTTTGACTTTTTTGTGATGTTTTTTTACTCCTTCCTCGATTGTGAACATGCATTACAATGAATTATCAAGAAATAGTAAAATTTAAAATTTTTCATCAAACCTCCATTTTTCACGGGTTATAACACGTATTTTTGTCAAAAATGGCATAGCAAAAAAAGTGTTGATTTTGGCCTTTTCCCTACTATTTTTTTCACTCACTTCAATTGTGAACATTTATCCCTGTAAACGGTGTAAAAAAAGTGAAATTAAATTTTTAACAAAAGTTCCATTTTCCACGTGTTATATAACACATGTATTTTAGCCAAAAAATAGCAAAATTAAAAAATACATTGATTTTGACTTTTTTCTTCCTTTTTTTACATCCACCCTGTGAAACCTCGGAATTTTCATATAAATAAATATTGTTTTTAATAGTTTAAAATGTTACGTTTTTCGTAGTTTAGAAACGAATATATATTTAACTAGTTTTTTTGCTTAACATATAGGAATTTTGATTTAAAATCACTATGAGAAAAACATGTGTCGATTGTTATTTGTAAGTTTACGAACCAACACGAGAAGATATTGGAATTAATTGTACAATCCAAAAGTTTTCCAAGACTTAATTGTATAAACTAGCTAAAAGTTGTGGGTTCTAGTTAATCACTTTAAACTCCAAGTGTGAAACCCCATAGTTTTATATAAATATCTTTATCGTACATGATTGTTTAAAACGTTAAATTTTATTTTTTCTGTTATACGAGTTTTGGTTTAGTGCTTGGTTTAGGAACAAATTTTACCTCGACTTACCAACAGATAAAAATATAATTATAGTTATGATTTAAAATTATTAAGTTAAAAGCGTGTGTTACTTATTAGTTATCTATTTTTAAGTCAATACCGAATAGTTTCAGTCGTTAGTGCAAATCCCTAAATTTCTAGGGATCTAATTGTATAAGTTAATTAAAATTTGGTGACTTTACTTGAACCCTCGGAAACCTAGGGACAACACCTCAATTTAAACTATTAAAGGATATACATCAGCTTGGTTTAGGGCATAAGCCACTCAAGGAAATCGTGTAAAAAAAAGGAAGAAAGCACAGACGGAGGTACAGCTCAGTGTAGGAGACGCAAGTGAAAGGAAATTCTGGTGGAAATTGGTGAGTAAAATTAAAAGGCTTTTTAGTTGTTCTTCTCTTTTGGTACTGTACTTGGTTTGTGAGAAAAATAAATGATTGACATGGTGCGGTTATTAAACAAATTTAGTTGCCTAAACATTAAATTTTCATAGCATATCTGCCAATCTTTGTGGTATTAGAATAGTAGAACATTCTGTAGGTGGACAATGTTTTCAAACTTGTAGTTTTTTAGTTTATTTTATTTTATTGATTGATGGTGGTGGGACCTTGGGCCACAATACATTCATGAATCATTTATGCATGCTTGTTCCGCATTACTACTGGAAATTCCCAAATTAAAGTTGTAAAGGGTTTACTTCCTGCATATTCAGCAACATATGTGAAGAGAAATGTGGGCAGCAATCACTTTGAAAATATGCAGCTTTTGATGTGAAGGAAAAAATAAATTTGGTTATGGAATTTTGGTGAGATGATTGACTTCTTTTTTTAACTGGATAGGCTGCAGAATTTTGTTATGCTATGTGGGTTTTGATTTTTATGCCTTCAACCCATTCGGTGTAATGCTTGAACGATGAAGTTTAAAGTTTATTCATAGGGAGATGCACACATGCCTATTTCAAGCTGCTTTTCGACCCAATTTTGTGCATAATTTGAAGCTGATTAAAACATAAAAGTTATAGGATTATAAACCTAGTTTGCTATAGTTTTGGTTTCATCCTATTTGGATATTTGGTTTCCAAGTTATGATTATTTGAAGCATTGATGCCAGAAACGGAATTTCGTGTCAGAAACTTAATGCCTTCAACGATTTTGGTTTGTTTTGTTTTTTACTTTTTAGGCAGAATTCTGAACATTGTATAAAAGAAGCAATTCTGTATATTGAGTCTAGTTTAATATGGTTTTGATTTCACACTGTTTGGATTTTTGGTTGCCAAGTTATGGCCAATTGAAGCAACCTTGTCAGGGCTAAAATCTGTTACGGGATTTCAATCCTACATGAAGTTTGAACAGTTTTTAAAGCTATTTGTAAAATGAATTTGGGATTTGGTAAAACATAAAAGTTTTAATATTATAAATCTAGTTTCATATGCTTTTTATTTCATATTAATTGGAGGTTTCGTTACAAAGTTATGACCTTTTGAAATCACTATGGCCAAACTAAATTTGTTACGGGATTTTAGCCAATATAACAACTTTGAACAATTTTTACACTAAAGAGCAAACTGAATCCAGAATTTCATAAAACACAAAAGTTTTAGAGTTTGAATTAAAGATTTATACAGTGTTAGTTTTATATTATTTGGGCTATTGGTTGAGAATTTATGGTCATTTGAAACAGACATGGCAGAACTGAATTTCTGCTGCTGGATTTTAACCCATTGAAATCATATTTGATGGGATTTCCGACACTTTGCAAAGGGAATTTGGAAATCAATGCAACACAAGAATTTTTGTATTTCGAGTCTAGTTTTAAGTATTTTCTTGTTTCATATTGTTTTGATTTGTTGTTGCCAAGTTACACTGATTTGAACTAAACACGACATTTCTGAATTTTGATTCAAGAATTTTAGACTATTCTTTTAAACTAACTTTTGAACATGTTCTGTATGGAACTTTGTATTCAAGGAAACATGAACGTTTTACTATTTGAAATCTAGTTCCATATAGTTTTGGTTTTACATTATCTGAATTCTTGGCTATAAAGGTTTAGACATTTGAAACCACGTTGGCAAAGCTGAAACTTGGTTACAACTTTTGTGACCGCGATCGGAGACTAATTTAAATGCATTCATTACAAATTTTGAGGATTTATAAAATACAATACATTGTGGGTTTTGAGTTTAGCTTTATTGGGTACTAACCCTAAATTTATTCGATTTGTTTCCATCACCTTTGAAAGGGGAGAATGAGTCATATTGGGAACTGTTTATTAAATATATTTCATATTGAATCTGAAGGGGATATAGGCATTGTTTGAATTGTGGACACGCACTTGTCCTGCATTAAAGAGTGCACTTTTTGATAAATGAGTTTTTCTCATCATTTGCCATTGACATATGTTGTAATTGATATGTCGGTGTATATGTGGGACTTCACGTCCATAAATTATGTATTGATAAACGAGGTACGTTGGAACTAAGTGCTGTGCGGAGCTAAGTGCTACGCCACTTTAAAGGCGGGAGCCACCTCTAGAGTCCGTACGAGCCACCTTTAGAGTCCAACGTTATACCAGTGATTGGTGAATAATTGGGATGTACTTGGTGAAAAGTGATTGTCATATGATTTTTTGGATTTTGTGAACGTGTCATATTTGTATTGTATTTGATTATATGGGCCCTAGTAGGTGTTGGCTTGGAGGGTGATCGAGATGGCATTGGGCCGACGATTTCGCCAAGACCACACTGGTGAGCCCCGTCACGTGATTAAGGAGTTTTTAATTCCGTTAACAGGAGTCGAAGTGGCAAATTCGGATGCCACGTTAGGCCTACGGGGCCGTTGTGGTCACTGACCACTAGGAAGGATAAGGTAGCTTCTCAAGTCGTGTACGCATCAATGAATTGTTATGGGATATAAGGTTGGTAAAGTTCGGCAAGGCCGATCGTGACAGGTACCCGATTATATGTCTAATGTTTTATATGGGGTTAACGACCAAGTTATGTGATATATGGATATGTGCATTGCACAATCTTTTATGCGATATTTGAGACGTGGTCATATGGTTATTTGCATTGGAAAAACGATTGTCATATGGTTATTTGAACTGGAAAAATGTTTAACTGAAATTGTGCTTTCTTAAAGTTACTTTTCTGAAAATTATACATTACCCCATCACTGAGCTATTTTGAGCTCACCCATTTTATGAAAATATTTTCAGGGCGACTCAAGTTAAATGGTGAATTAAATTATGGATTTGCAGATACGCTGAAGTAATAGGAGTGTAGAAGGTTAAGGTATTTTAATCGTTCAGATTTGGATTGTAATCACGTTGATATACACATGTTTATTATTTTGAATGGTTTGTCTTTTGAGAATGTAACATAAGGTGAATATTGTGTTCAAAATTTTATTTGAAAATTTCAGTTTATAATTTGTTAATGTTCAAGGTTAGGACCCAGACGTTTGTCGGGCTTAATCTAACGTTCCCGTTACATTTCCGTTAAAGGAATTGGGCGGGGCGTTACACACCCTATTGTGAACATGCATTCTAGTTAATATTGTTAAATAAATGTGAAAATTAAAGTTTTCACCAAACCTCCATTTTTGATGTTTTATAACATACATATTTTTGTAAAAAATGGAAAATTTAAAAAAATGTGTTGATTTTGACTTATTCCCACTGCTTTTTACACACACCTTAATTGTAAACATGCATTCTAATAAACGGTGTAAAAAAGTGAAATTTAGTTTTTTCACAAAATTTCACTTTTTCATAGGTTATAACACACGTATTTTAGCCAAAAATGACAAAATTCAAAAAAGTATTGGTTTTGACTTTTTTGTGATTTTTTTATACTTTCCTTGATTGTGAACATGCATTTCCATGAATATTGTCAAGAAAAAGTTAAATTTAAAAATTTTCACCAAACCTTCATTTTTCACGGGTTATAACAAAGGATTTTTGTAAAAAATGGTAAAGTAAAAAAACGTGTTGATTTTGGCATTTTTCGTATTGTATTTCACTCTTCTCAATTGTGAACATGCATCATTGTTAACTGTGTCTTTATTTTTTATTTTTTAAAACCGAGCCATATATTCATAGTAAGTAAAAGCAGATGCCGGATATACCCAAGCACATCTGTACAATAGTGAAAACAATAAACGTGAAGTACTACTCCATTACTTGTAATTGCAAAGTACGCACGAAGATTAAGAATCCGTCTACTTTGGACCGAATAGGAACAGAGTATTGGATTTTTTCTCTCCAAATAATTGACACCCTAGTCATAATTTAAAGTAGGGATTAGAATTAAGCAAAAGTGTGATAATCCAAAAGGAGATTAAATGAGTCCAACCCATAATAAAAAAAAGAACTTCCACCAATTCTGCTCTTCCTTTCCTTAATTCCTCTTCAATCTGTTTAGTGCCCTTCCTACTCTTCCAGGAATAAACCTGCACCTTAATAAATCTATACCACCCTAAAACCTCATAACAACCAAAGACCTACATTACAGACCCAGCCAAGGCTTCCATTACTAAGAAACCACAATAACATCTCCTTCATCCCATTCCAAAAACCAAAACCTAACCCTAGTTCCATAGAAACTGTTAATTTCAGCAAATGATTCGTCATAAATTCTGCCTACAAGTGTCAATGTAACCAAAGATGTTCTCAAATCATTGTTAACTGTGTCAAAAAAGTGAAAATTGATTTTTTACTAAATTTTCATTTTTCATGAGTTATAACACATGCATTTTAGCAAAAGATTGCAAAATAAAAAAAGCATTGATTTTGACTTTTTTTGTACTGTTTTTGCACTTATCACAATTGTGAACATGTTTTCTAGTAAATATTGTCAAAATATTGAAAATTAAAATTTTCACCAAACTTCCAATTTTCATGAGTAATAACACACGTATTTTTGTCGAAAATGGTAAAGTATAAAAATGTATTGATTTTACCTTTTTACCTACTATTTTTTACACACACCTAAATTGTGATTCTAATGAACGGTGACAAAAAAAAGGGTGAAATTTAGTTTTTTTATAATAAATTAGCATTTTTCATGGGTTATAACACACTTATTTTTGCCAAAAATGGCCAAATCTAATAAGGCCTTAATTTTGACTTTTTTTGTGATGTTTTTTACTCATTCCTCGATTGTGAACATGCATTACAATGATTATTGTCAAGAAAAGTAAAATTTAAATTTTTTACAAAACCTCCATTTTTCATGGGTTATAACACGTATTTTTGTCAAAAATGGCAAAGTAAAAAAACAAGTTGATTTTGGCATTTTCCTTACTGTTTTTTCACTCAACTCAATTGTGAATATGTATCATTGTAAACGGTGTCAAAAAAGTGAAATTTAAATTTTTTACAAAAGTTCCATTTTCCATGTGTTATAACATACACATTTTAGCCAAAAGTGACAAAATTAAAAAATGCGTTGATTTTGACTTTTTTATTCCGTTTTTTACATCCACCCTATTGTGAACATGCGTTCTAGTGAATATTGTTAAAAAATGTGAAAATTAAAGTTTTCACCAAACCTCCATTTTTGATGGTTTATATAACACACATATTTTTGTAAAAAATAGAAAAGTAAAAAAACGTGTTGATTTTGACTTCTTCCCAACTGCTTTTTACACACACCTAATTGTAAATATGCATTCTAATAAACGGTGTAAAAAAGTGAAATTTAGTTTTTTCACAAAATTTCACTTTTTCATGGGTTATAACACACGTATTTTAGCCCAAAAATGGCAAAATCCAAAAAAAGGTTTTGATTTTGACTTTTTTGTGATTTTTTTATACCTGTTTCGATTGTGAAAATGCATTCCAGTGAATATTGTTAAGAAAAAGTTAAATTTAAAAATTTTCACCAAGCCTCCATTTTTCATGGGTTCTAACACAAGATTTGTTTTTTAAAAAATGGTAAAGTAAAAAAATGTGTTGATTTTGGCATTTTCCTTACTGTTTGTCACTCATCTCAATTGTGAACATGCATCATTGTTAACGATGTTAAAAAAGTGAAACTTGATTTTTTACAAAATTTCTATTTTTCATGGGTTATAACATACGCATTTTAGCAAAAGATCGCAAAATAAAAAAAGTAACGATTTTGTCTTTTTTGTACCTTTTTGCACCTATCACAATTGTGAACATGTTTTCTAGTAAATATTGTCAAAATATTGAAAATTAAAATTTTCACAAAACTTTTAATTTTCATGAGTTATAACACACGTATTTTTGTCGAAAATGGTAAAGTATAAAAATGTATTAATTTTACATTTTCCCTACTGTTTTTACATACACCTAAAATGTGAACATGCATTCTAATGAATGGTGACAAAAAAGAAGTGAAATTTTGTTTTTTTTCCCAATAAATTTGCATTTTTCATGGGTTATAACACACGTATTTTTGCCAAAAATAGCAAAAACAAATGAGTCCTTAATTTTGACTTTTTGTGACGTTTTTTTTACTCTTTCCTCGATTGTGAACAGGCATTACAATGAATATTGTTCAGAAAAAGTAAAATTTAAATTTTTCAACAAACCTCCATTTTTCACAGGACGTATTTTTGTCAAAAATGGGAAAGTAAAAAAATGTGTTGATTTTGGCTTTTTCTTTACCGTTTTTTTATTCACCTCAATTGTGAACATGTATCCTTTTAAACGGTGTAAAAAAAAGTAAAATTTAATTTTTTTTTATAAAAGTTCTATTTTCCATGGGTTGTAACACACGTATTTTAGCCGAAAATGCCAAAATAAAAAACTCTTTGATTTTGACTTTTTTGTTCCCTTTTTTGCATCGATCTTGATTGTGAACATGCGTTCTAGTGAATATTGTCAAAAAATGTGAAAATTAAAATTTTCACCAAACCTTCATTTTTGATGGGTTATAACATACTTATTTTTGTAAAAAATGGAAAAGTAAAAAAAAAACGGGTTGATTTTGACTTGTTCCCCACTTCGTTTTACACACACCTTAGTTATAAACATGCATTCTAATGAACGATATAAAAAAAGTGAAGTTTAGTTTTTTTTACAAAATTTCACTTTTTCATTGATTATAACACATATATTTTAACCAAAAAATGGCAAAATCCAAAAAGTTATTGATTTTGACTTTTTTGTGATTTTTATGCCTGCCTCGATTGCGAACATGCGTTCTAGTGAATATTGTCAAGAAAAAGTTAAATTTAAAAATTTTCACCAAACCTCCATTTTTCACGGGTTATAACACAAGAATTTTGTAAAAATTGACAAAGTAAAAAAAAGTGTTGAGTTTAGCCTTTTCCCTACTGATTTTCACTCACCTCAATTGTGAACATGCATCATTGTGAACGGTGACAAAAAAAGTAAAATTTGATTTTTTTACCAAATTTCTGTTTTTCATGGGTTATAAGACACATTTTAGCAAAAAATTGCAAAATAAAAAGAAAGCGTGTTGATTTTGACTTTTTTTGTACTGTTTTTGCACCAATCACAATTGTGAACATGCATTCAAGTAAATATTGTCAAAAAAAAATTGAAAATTAAAATTTTCATCGAACTTCCAATTTTCGTTAGTTTTAGGACACGTATTTTTGTTGAAAATGGTAAAGTCTAAAAACGTGTTGACTTTAACTCTTTCTCTACTGTTTTTTACACACACCTCAATGGTGAATATACATTCTAATGAATGGTGACAAAAAAGTGAAAAATAGTTTTTCTCACTAAATTTCCATTTTTCGTGGGTTACATTACACGTATTTTTGCCAAAAATGACAAAATCTAAAGAGGCCTTAATTTTGACTTTTTTTTGTGATTTTTTACTCATTCCTTGATTGTGAACATGCATTACAATGAATATTGTCAAGAAAAAATAAAATAATTTTTTTTTTAAAAATTCACCATTTTTCACGGGTTATAACACACGTATTTTTTTAAAAAATGACAAAGTAAAAAAAGTGTTGATTTTGACATTTTTCATACTTTTTTTCGCTCACCTTAATTGTGAACATGTATCCTTATAAACAATGTAAAAAAAGTGAAATTTTGCAAAAGTTCCATTTTCCATGTGTTATAACACACACATTTTCACCAAAAATTGTAAAATAAAAAAACGCGTTAATTTTTACTTTTTTTGTTCTAGTTTTTGCATCCATCCCAATTGTGAACATGAATTCTAGTGAATATTTTGTACAGTTAATTACACTTTGACACCCTATGCTTTGTATGTAGCTACACTTTATCACCTTATGCTTTCAAAATATACACTACTTTACCACCCTCTTGACTAATCAACAAGTTAGAAAAGTAACACCATCCAAATATATGTATGAATTGACATAAATATTCCTCATAATAAACTTTCTCCATAAAGTTAGGGGACCAAAATGTGATTACATCTAAATTTTATTTTTCTCTTTTTCAAATTATACTATTTTCTAAAATATTTATAGTTCATTAAATTAAGCTACAATATTTGATAATAATTAATAAAAAATTTAAAATTTCAAAAATATACATTATCACTAAAGATGTCTTTTCTAATCTATTTTTTTCAAAGAGAAATTCAACATTTTCATTCCTTTTTAGCACATTTTTAAATAGTAATATTGTTGTTTTATTATAAAACATGATTGTATGTCTATAATGTTGCCCCTCCGATTTATATTTTTTTGGGGACTTTAAAATAAAAACTAAAAAAAAACTGTATATTAATATTAACCCAAATTATTTGATGAAATTGTATGATTAATATTTCCTACACGTTTAGAATTTCTCCTCCAATGAAGTTCTGAATTTTAATTTGATAAGTGACTTTTGAATTCAAAAAAAAAAATCAAATACAAACGAAAAATAGATTTAAAAAGTAACATAAGTCTCTATTTGGATTGAGTAATTTTGTTTTTGGAAATGCATCTTTTTTGTTATAAAAAATGAATATTTTATATGTGTTTGGATTAACTAATTTATTTTCGCTGAATTTATGTGGTAGAATATTTTACTATTACAATTTTAATTTCAATTTTATTATGCAAATAATATTTTATTGTTAATATTTAAAAATTTAATATTATTATAAATGAGTGAACACTCTTTTTTAAAAATTCAATAAACTTATGTCTATTTAGTTTTTATAAAATTTTTGGAAAAGAAATGCTAAATAAGATTTTCGGGGGGAAAAAAATGCCTAAAGACAAAGGTATTTTGGTCCAAATGTAAGTGACATTAATGTGGGGTCATTTTGCATGGTTAAGTTAACTAACACTGTTACTTTAAGGGTGGTAATGTGTATATTTTAGAAGCATAGGATGGCAAAGTGTAGCTACCATCAAAGCATAGGGTGGCAAAGTGTAATTAACCATATTTTGTAAAAAATGTGAAAATTAAAATTTTCACCAAACCTTCATTTTTCATGAGCTATAGCACACGTTTTTTAATTAAAAAATGAGCCATTTTGCACCCATATTAATAAGGAACATGTATTCTAGTGATGAATCGAAAAAAAGAGTTACTTAAATTTTTTGAAAAATAATTTTTTTTTGTGAATTATATAGCACATGTTTTTTGATAAATAAACGATCTGTTTTTTCACCCATATCAATAACGAATGTGCAATCTAGTGATTAATATAAAAACAAGGGAGACTCAAAATTTTGAAAAATCACAAATTTTTGTGAGTTATAGCACATGTTATTCGGTAAAAGAATGATCCAATTTTGCAGCCATTATTATAAGAAACATGCATTCTAGTGATTAATCCAAAAAAAAAAGAGTTACTCAAATTTTTTAAAAAATCACAACTTTTCGTGAGTTGTAGCACACATTTTTTGGTAAAAAATCTAGTCATAATTTCACCCATCTTAATAAGGAACATGCAATTTAGTAATTAATCCCAAAAAATAGTTATTCAAAATTTTTGAAAATTCACAAAATTTCATGGGTTATAACACACGATTTTTGGTAAAAAAACGAACCGTTTTTTCACTCATATCAATAAGGAATATGCAATCTAGTGATTAATGCAAAAAAAGAGAGATTAATTTTTTAAAAAAAATCACAAAATTTCGTGAGTTATAGCACACATTTTATGGTAAAAAAATGAGCCGTTTTTGCACCCATATTAATAAGGAACATGCATTCTAGTGAACAATAAGAAGAAAAGAGTTACTCAATTTTTTTGAAAAATCAAAACATTTCGTAAGTTATAGCGCATGTTTTTTTTTTGTAAAAAAACTAGCCTGATTTCACCGATTTCAAAAAGGGACATGCAATTTAGTATTCATACAAAAAAATAGTTACTCAAAATTTATGAAAAATCACAACTTTTTGTGAGTTATAGCTCACGTTTTTTTGGTGAACAATTAGCCATTTTTGCACCCAAATTAATAAGGAACGTGCATTTTAGTGATTAATCCAAAAAAATGAGTTACTCAAAATTTTTGAAAAAATCACAAATTTTCGTGCGTTATAGCACACATTTTTTTTATTATTAAAAATGAGCCTTTTTTGCACCCATATTAATAAGCAATATGCAATCTGGTGATTAATCGAAATAATATGAGTTACTCAAATTTATTGAAAAATAATTTTTTTGTGAGTTATAGCACATGTTTGTTTGGTAAATAAACGATCTATTTTTCACTCATATCAATAACGAACGTGCAATCTAGTGATTAATGTAAACAAAAAGAGAGATTCAAAATTTTGTCAAATCACAAATTTTTGTGAGTTATAGCACATGTTTCTCGATTAAAATGATCTATTTTTATAGCCATTGTTATAAGAAACATTCTTCTTGTGATTAATAAAAAAAAGAGTTACTCAAATTTTTTAAAAATCACAACTTTTCCTGAGTTATAAAACACATTTTTTGGTAAAAAAAAACTAGCTGTAATTTCACCCATCTTAATAAGGAACATGCAATTTAGTAATTAATCAAAAAAATAGTTATTCAAAATTTTTGAAAACTCACAAAATTTCGTAAGCTATAACATACGATTTTTGGTAAAAAAATGAACCGTTTTTGCACTCATAAGGAATATGCAATCTAGTGATTAATGAAAAAAAAGAGAGATTAAATTTTTTTAAACAAAATCATAATTTTTCGTGAGTTATAGCTTACGTTTTTTGGTAAAAAAACGTAAGCCATTTTTGCATCTATATTAATAAAGAACATGCATTCTAGTGAACAATTAGAAAAAAAAGTTACTCAAATTGTTTGAAAAAACTAAACTTTTCGTGAGTTATAGCACACATTCTTTTGGTAAAAAAACTAGCCGTTATTTAAACCATTTCAATAAGGTACATGTAATTTAGTAGTTCATCCAAAAAAAATAGTTGCTCTAAATTTTTGAAAAATCACAACTTTTCGTTAGTTATAACTTACATTTGTTTTGGTGAAAAATTATCCGGTTTTGCACCCAAATTAATAAGGAACATGCATTCTAGTGATTAATCTAAAAAAATAAGTTACTCAAATCTTTTGAAAAATCACAAATTTTTGTGAGTTATAGCACACGTTATTTGATTAAAAAATGAGCTATTTTAGCACCAATATCAACAAGGAACATGCAATCTAGTGATTAATCTAAAAAAAAGAGTGACTCAAATTTTTTGAAAAAATCATAAATTTTCTTTAATTATAGCACACATTTTTTGGTAAAAGAAAATGAGCAATTTTTCTACCCATATTAATAAGGAATATGTATTCCAATGATTAATAAAAAAAAGAGTTAAATTTTATGAAAAATCAAAAAAATTTGTGAGTTATAGCACACGTATTTTGGTAATTAAATGATATGTTTTTTCACCCATATCAATAACGAACGTGCAATCTAGTGATTAATATAAAAAAGGAGAGATTCAAATTTTAATAAACCACAAATTTTTGTCAGTTATAAAACATATTTTTTGGGAAAAAAATGATCCATTTTTTCGGCCATATTAATAAGAAACATGCATTCAGTGATTAATCCAAAAGAAAGAGTTACTCAAATTTTTTAAAAAATCACAACTTTTCGTGAGCTATAGCACACATTTTTTTGGTAAAAAAAATAGCCGAAATTTCACCCATCTTATTAAGGAACATGCAGCTTAGTAATTAATCAAAAAAAATAGTTATTCAAAATTTTTTAAAATTCACAAAATTTCGTGAGTTATAACATACGATTATTGGTAAAACAACAAACCATTTTTTTCACTTATATCGATAAGAAATATGTAATCTAGTGATTAATGCAAAAAAAGAGAGATTAATTTTTTTTATAAAAATCACAAATTTTTGTGAGTTATAGCACATGTTTTTGGTTAAAAATCGAGCCGTTTTTTCACCCATATTAGTAAGGAACATGCATTTTAGTGAACAATCAGAAAAAAAGAGTTACTCAATTTTTTTGAAAAATCAAAACTTTTTGTGAGTTATAGCACACGTTTTTTTGGTTAAAAAAACTAGCCGTGATTTCACCTATTTCAGTAAGGAACATGTAATTTAGTAATTCATCCAAAAAAATAGTTACTCTAAAATTTTAAAAAATCACAACTTTTCGTGAGTTAAAACTCACATTGTTTGGTGAAAAATTAGCCGTTTTGGCACCCAAATTAATAAGGAATGTGCATTATAGTGATTTATCCAAAAAAATAGTTACTTAAAATTTTTGAAAAATCGCAAATTTTCGTGAGTTATAAAACAAGTTTTTTTATTAAAAAATGAGTCATTTTGGTACCCATATCAATAAGGAACATGCAATCTAGTGAATAATCTAAAAAAAGAGTGGCTCAATTTTTTTTAAAAAAATCACAAATTTTCGTGAGTTATAGCACACGTTTTTTTGGTAAATAAAATGAGCCATTTTTGTACCCATATAATAAGGAACATGTACTCTAGTGATTAATAAAAAATTAACAAACGTGAAATCTAGTGATTAATGTAAAAAAATATGAGTGATTCAAAATTTTAAAAATTACAAATTTTCGTGAGTTATAGAAAATGTTTTTTGGTAAAAAAAAATGATTCGTTTTTGCAGCCATATTAATAAGAAACATGCATTCTACTGATTAATCCATAAAAAAAGAGTTACTCAATTTTTTTAAAAAAACAAAACTTTTTGTGAGTTATAGCACACTTTTTTTTTGTAAAAAAATTAGCCATAATTTTACCCATCTTAGTAAGGAACATGCAATTTAGTAATTAATCCAAAAAAATAGTTATTCAAAATTTTTGAAAAATCACCAAATTTTCATGAGTTATAGCATACGTTTTTTTGGTAAAAAAACTAGCCGTGATTTCACCCAGTTCAATAAGGAACATGCAATTTAGTAATTCTTTAAAAAATAGTTACTCTAAATTTTTGAAAATCAGAACTTTTTGTTAGTTATTTCTCACTTTTTTTTGGTGAAAAATTAGTTGTTTTTCAACCCAAATTAAAAAGGAACAAGCATTCTAGTGATTAATTCAAAAAAAAAGAGTTACTCAAATTTTTTGAAAAATCATAAAATTTTATGAGTTATAAAACACATTTTTAATTAAAAAACGAGCCATTTTTGCATCCCATATCAATAAGGAATGTGCAGTCTAGTGATTAATCTAAAAAAATCACAAATTTTTGTAAGTTATAGCACACGTTTTTTGGTAAAAAAAGTCATTTTTGCACACATATTAATAAGGAACATGTATTCTAGTGATTAATAAAAAAAACTGTTATTCAAATTTTTTGAAAAATAATTTTTTTTTGTGATTTATAACACCTGTTTTTTGGTAAATAAATTATCTATTTTTTTCACCCATATCAATAACTAGAGATAACGAACCTGCAATCTAGTTATTGATGTAAAAAAAAGAGAGATTCAAATTTTTGAAAAATCACAAATTTTCGTTAGTGATAGCACATGTTTTTAGATAAAAAATGATCCAAGTTTGCACCCATATTAGTAAGAAATATGCATTCTGGTGTTTAATCCAAAAAAAGAGTTACTCTATTTTTTTTGAAAATCACAACTTTTCTTGAGTTATAGCACACATTTTTTTGGTAAAAAAAAAGAGCCGTTTTACACCCAAATTAATAAGGAAAGTGCATTCTAGTGATTAATACAAAAAAAGAGTTACTCAAAATTTTTGAAATATCACAAATTTTCTTGAGTTATAATAGAACACAAATTTATGATAAAAAATGAGCTATTTTTGCAGCCATATTAATAAGGAACATGCATTCTATTGAACAATTAGAAAAAAAAAAGTTACTAAAATCTTTTGAAAAATCAAAACTTTTCGTTAGTTATAGCTCGCATTTTTTTGGGGTTAAAAATTAGCTGTTTTTGCTCCAAAATTAATAAGGAATGTGCATTCTAGTGATTAATCTAAAAAGAAGAGTTACTCAAAAATATTTGAAAAATCACAAATTTCCGTGAGTTATAGCACACATTTTTTTATTAAAAGATGAGGCATTTTTGCACCCATATAAATAAGGAACATGCAATCTAGTGATTAATCTAAAAAAAAGAGTGACTCAAATTTTTTAAAAAAATCACAAATTTTCATGAGTTATAACACACGTTTTTTAGTAAAACAAATTAGCCATTTTTGCACCCTTATTACTAAGGAACATGCATTCTAGATATTAATCGAAAAAAAGAGTTATTCAACTTTTTTGAAAAATAAAAACATTTTGTGAGTTATAGCACATGTTTTTTTGGTAAATAAAGGATCTGTTTTTTCACCCATATCAATAACGAACGTATAATCTAGTGATTAATGTAAAAAAAAAGAGAGATTAAATTTTTTGAAAAATGACAAATTTTTGTGTGTTATGGCACATGTTTTTCGGTAAAAAAATGATCCAATTTTGCAGCCATATTTATAAGAAACATGCATTCTAGTGATTAATCCAGAGAAAAAGAGTTACTCAAATTTTTTAAAAAATCACAACTTTTTGTGAGTTATAACACACGTTTTTTGGTAAAAAATCTAGTCGTAATTTCACCCATTTTAATAAGGAATATGCAACTTAGTAATAAATCCAAAAACAAATAGTTATTCAAAATTTTTAAAAAATTACAAAATTTTCATGAGTTATAGCACACATTTTTTGGTAAAAATATTAGCCGTGATTTCACCCATTTCAATAAGAAAAATGCAATTTAGTAATTTATCCAAAAAAAATAGTTACTCTAAATTTTTGAAAATCACAACATTTCGTTTGTTATATCTCACTTTATTTTGGTGAAAAATTATCTATTTTAAACCCAAATTAAAAAGGAAGGTGCATTCTTGTGATTAATAAAAAAAAAGAGTTACTCAAAATTTTTGAAATATCATAAATTTTTGTGTGTTGTAAAACAAGTTTTTTAATTAAAAAACGAGCCATTTTTCACCCATATCAATAAAAAATATGCAATCTAGTGATTAATCTAAAAAAAGAGTGACTCAAATTTTTTGAAAAAATCACAAATTTTTGTGAGTTATAGCACACGTTTTTTGGTAAACGAAATGAGCCAGTTTTGCACCTATATTAATATGGAACATGTATTCCAGTGAAAAAAGAGTTACTCAAATTTTAAGAAAAATAATATTTTTTTGTAAGTTGTAGCATACATTTTTTGGTAAATAAACAATCTGTTTTTTCAACCATATCAATAACGAATGTGTATTCTAGTGATTGATATAAAAAAAGTGAGATTCAAAATTTTAAAATATCACAAATTTTTGTAAGTTATAGAACACTTTTTTCGGTAAAAAAAATGATCCATTTTTTCAGCCATATTAATAAGAAACATGCATTTTAGTGATTAATCCAACAATAAGAGTTATTCAAAAATTTTAAAAAATCACAACTTTTCGTGAGTTATAGCACACATTTTTTGGTGAAAAAACTAGACGAAATTCACCCATCTTAATAAGTAACATGCAATTTAGTAATTAATCCAAAAAAATTGTTATTAAAATTTTTTTAAAAAATCACAAAATCTCGTGAGTTATAGGACATGAGTTTTTGCAAAATAACAAGCCATTTTTGCACTTATATAAATAAGGAATGTGCAATCTAGTGATAAATGCAAAAAAGTGTTTTTTATCAAAAAATCACAAATTTTCGTTAGTTATAGCACACGTTTTTTGGTTAAAAAAGAGCCATTTTTGCGCCTATATTAATAAGGAACATGCATTTTAATAAACAACCAGAAAAAAAAGTTACTTAATTTTTTTTGAAAAATCAAAACTTTTCGTGAGTTACAGCACATGTTTTTTTGAAAATAAAATTAGACGCGATTTCACCCATTTCAATAAGGAACATGCAATTTAGTAATTCACCCGAAAAAATAGTTATTTCTCATGTTTGTTTCGTGAAAAATTAGCCGTTTCTGCACCCAAATTAATAAATAACATTCATTCTAGTGATTAATGCAAAAAAAGAGTTACTCAAATTTTTTAAAAAATCACAAATTTTTATAAGTTATAGCACAAAATTTTTTATTAAAAAACGAGCCATTTTTGCACCCATAACAAGAAGGAACATCCAATCTAGTGAGTAATCTAAAAAAAGAGTGACTCAAATTTTTTTAAAAATTATAAATTTTCATGAGTTATAGCATACATTTTATGGTAAAAAAAATGAGCAAGTTTTTGCACCCATAGTAATAGGTAATATGGATTTTAGTGATTAGTCGAAAAAAAGAGTTACTTCAATTTTATGAAAAATAATTTTTTTGTGAGTTATAGCACATGTTTTTTGGTAAATAAACGATCTATTTTTTCACCCATATCAAGAACGAACGTGTAATCTAGTGATTAATGGAAAAAAAAAGAGAAATTCAAATTTTTTAACAATCACAAATGTTTGTGAGTTATAAAACACATTTTGGGAAAAAAAAATGATCCATTTTTTGGCCATATTAATAAGAAATATGCTTTCTAGTGATTAATCCGAAAAAAAAGTTATTCAAATTTTTTGAAAATTCAAAAATTTTCGTGAGTTATAGCACACCTTTTTGGTTAGAAAACCAACTGAAATTTCACCCATCTTAATATAGAACATGCAATTTAGTAATTAATCCAAAAAAATAGTTATTTAAATTTTTTTGAAGAATCAAAAAATTTTGTGAGTTATAGCACACGATTTTTGGTAAAATAACTAACTGTTTTTGCACTATCTAGTGAGAAATGCAAAAAAATAGAGATTTTTTTTTTATAAAAAAATCTCAAATTTTCGTGAGTTATGGCACACATTTTTTGGGTAAAAAAATGAGCCATTTTTGCACCCATATTAATAAGGAACATGCCTTCTAGTGAACAATCCAAAAAAAGAGTTACTCAAATTTTTAAACAATCAAAACTTTTCGTGAGTTATAACTCATGCTTATTTTTTTGTCAAAAACTAAGTCGTAATTTCACCCATTTCAATAAGGAATATGCAATTTAGTAATTCATCCAAAAAATAGTTACTCAAAATTTTTAAAAACTCATAACTTTTCTTGAGTTATAGTTCACGTTTTGTTTTGTGAAATATTAGCCATTTTTGCACACGAATTAATATGGAACTTGCATTCTAGTGATTAGTCCAAAAAAAGAGTTACTCAAAATTTTTAAGAAATCACAAATTTTCGTGAGTTACAACACACGTTTTTTTGATTAAGAAACGAGCCATTTTTTCTCCTCTATTAATAAGGAACATGCAATCTAAGGATTAATCGAAAAAAAGAATGACTCAATTTTTTTGAAAAAATCACAAATTTTTGTGAGTTATAGCACACATATTTTGGTAAAAAAATGAGCCATTTTTGCACCTATATTAACAAGGAACATGCATTCTAGTGATTAATCCAAAAAAAGAGTTACTCAAATTTTTTAAAAAATCAAAACTTTTTGTGAGTTATTGCACACGTTTGTTGGTAAATAAACATTCTTTTTTTTCACCCATATGAATAAGGAACGTGCAGTATAGTGAGTAATGAAAAAAAAAGAGTATAATTTTTGAAAAATCGTAAATTTTTCGTGAGTTATAGCACACGTTTTCGGCAAAACAAAATTATCCATTTTTGCAGCCATATTCGTAAGAAACATGCATTCTAGTGATTATTCCAAAAAAAAGAGTTGCTTATTTTTTTTTGAAAAATCACAACTTTTCGTGAGTTATAGCACACGTTTTTTGTGGTAAAAAAACTAGCAGAAATTTCACCCATCTTAATAAGGAACATGCAATTTGTTAATTAATCCAAAAAAATAGTTATTCAAGATTTTTGAAAAATCACAAAATATCGTAAGTTATCGCAAATGATTTTTGGCGAAAAAAGAACCGTTTTTGCACTCATATCAATAAGAAATATGCAAACTAGAGATTAATGCAAAAAAAAGGAGAGATTAATTTTTTTTAAAAATCACAAATTTTAATGAGTTATAGCACACATTTTTTGGTAAAAAAACAAGCCATTTTTGTACCCATATTAATAAGGAATATGCATTCTAGTGAACAATCCAAAAAAAATAGTTACTCAATTTTTTTTTAAAATCAAAACTTTTCGTGAGTTATAGGCCATATTTTTATGAAAAAAAAAACTTGCCGTGATTTCACCAATTTCAGTAAGGAACCCGCAATTTAGTAATTCATCCAAAAAAATAGTTACTCTAAATTTTTGAAAAATCACAACTTTTCGTAAGTTATAGCTCACGTTTTGTTTGTAAAAAATTAGCTGGTTTAACACCCAAATTGATAAGTAACGTGCATTCTAGTGATTAGTCCAAAAAAAGAGTTACTCAAAATTTTTGAAAAATCACAAATTTTTGTGAGTTATAGCACACGTTTTTTGATTTAAATACAAGACATTTTTGCTCCCATATCAATAAGAAACATGCAATCTAGTGATTAATCTAAAAATAAAGAGTGACTTAAATTTTTTGAAAAAATCACAAATATTCGTGGGTTATAGCACACGTTATTTGGTAAAAAAAGAGCCGTTTTTTTACCCAAATTAATAAGGAAAGATCATTCTAGTGATTATTCCAAAAAAAGAGCTAGTCAAATTTTTTGAAAATTGACAAATTTTCTTGATTGATAGAATATGATTTTTTGATTAAAAAACGAGCTATTTTTGAACTTATATGAATAAGGAACATGCAATATAGTAATTAATCTAAAAAAAGAGAGTGACTCAAATTTTTTGAAAAAATCACAAATTTTCGTGTGTTATAACACACGTTTTTTGGTAAATAAACGATCTATTTTTTTACCCATATCTATAACGAACATGCAATCTATTGATTAATGTAAAAAAAAGAGAGATTAAATTATTTAAAAAATCACAAATTTTCGTGAGTTATAGAACAGGTTTTTTGGTTAAAAAAAATGATCCATTTTTGCAGTCATATTAATAAGAAACATGCATTCTAGTGATTAATAAAAAAAAAGATTTACTCAATTTTTTTTGAAAAATCCAACTTTTTGTGAGTTATAGCACACGTTTTTTTCGTAAAAAACATGCCAAAATTTCACCCATCTTAATAAGAAACATGCAATTTAGTAATTAATAAAAAAAGTAGTTATTCAAAGTTTTTGAAAAATGAAATTTTTTTTTGAGTTATAGCACACATTTTTTGGTAAATAAATAATCTATTTTTGCACTCACATCAATAAGGAATCTGCATTCTAGTGATTAATGCAAAAAAAGAGAGATTAATTTTTTTTATATTAAAAATAACAACTATTCATGAGTTATAGTACATGTTTTTTGGTAAAAAAATGAGCCATTTTTGTAGCCATATTAATAAGCAACATGAATTCTAGTGAACAATTAGAAAAAAAGTGTTACTAAATTTTTTTGAAAAATCAAAACTTTTCGTGAGTTATAGCAAACATTTTTTTGGTAAAAAAACTAGACGTGATTTCACCCATTTCAATAAGGAACATGCAATTTAGTACTTCATCCAAAAAAAATAGTTACTCTAAATTTTTGAAAAATTTCAACTTTTTGTAAGTTATAGCTCACATTTTATTTTGTGAAAAATTAGGCGTTTTTACACCCATAGTACTAAGGAACGTGCATTCTAGTAATTAGTCAAAAAAAGAGTTACTTAAAATTTTTGAAAAAACACAAATTTTTATGATTTATAACAAACGTTTTTTGATAAAAAAAAACTAGCTGAAATTTCACCCATCTTAATAAGGAACATGCAATTTAGTAATTAATAAAAAAAAGTTATTCAAAATTTTTGAAAAATCACAAATTTCAAGAGTTATAGAAAACGATTTTTGGTAAAAAAAACTAACCATTTTTGCACTCATATCAATAAGAAATATACAAACTAGTGATTATACAAAAAAAAAAGAAAGACGAATGTTTAATGTAAAAAAATGAACAATCTATGTTTTTCACCAATATCAATAACGAGAGTGAAATCTGGTGATTAATGTAAATAAAAAAGAGATTCAAATTTTCATGAGTTATAGCAAATGTTTTTTTGGTAAAAAATATGATCCATTTTTCCAGCCATATTAATAAGAAACATGCTTTCTAGTGATTAATCCAAAAAAAAGAGTTACTCAAATTTATTGAAAAATTAGAACTTTTTGTAAGTTATAGCACATGTTTTTTGGTAAAAAACTAGATGTAATTTCACCCATGTTAATAAGGAACATGCAATTTCGTAATTAATAAAAAAAATAGTTATTCAAAATTTTTGAAAAATCACAAAATTTTGTGAGTTATAGCACGCGATTTTTGGTAAAAAAAACGAAGCATTTTTGCACTCATATATATAAGGAATATGCAATCTAGTGATTAATGCAAAAAAAAAGAGAGACAAATGTTTTTTAAAAAAATCATAAAATTTAATTAGTTCTGCCACAAAAAAATGAGCCTTTTTTGCACCCATATTAATAAGGAACATGCATTCTAATGAAGAAATAGAAAAAAGGAGTTACTCAAATTGTTTGAAAAATAAAAAATTTACGTGAGTTATAGCACACGTTTTTTTGGTAAAAAAATAGCTGTGATTTCACCCATTTCAATAAGGAACATGCAATTTATTAATTCATCCAAAAAAAATAGTTACTTTAAACTTTTGAAAATTCACAACTTTTCGCGAGTTAAAACTCACGTTTTCTTGGTGAAAAATTAGCCGTTTTGGCACCCAAATTAAGAAGGAAAGTGCATTCTAGTGATTAATCCAAAAAAAAGAGTTACTCAAAATTTTTGAAAAATTAATAATTTTTGTGAGTTGTAGCACATGTTTTTTGATTAAAAAACGAGCCCTTTTTGCACCTATATCAATAAGGAACATGCAGTCAAATGACTAATCTAAAAAAAGAGTGACTCATTTTTTTTTGAAAAAATCACAAATTTTCAAGAGTTATAGCACACCTTTTTTAGTAAAAAAATGAGCCATGTTTTCATCCATATTAATAAGAAACATGCATGCTAGTGATTAATCCAAAAAAAAGGTTACTCAAAGTTTTTAAAAAATTACAACTTTCTTGAGTCATAGCACACGTTTTTTGGTAAAAAAACTAGCCGTAATTTCACACATCTTAATAAGAATGCAATTTAGTAATTAATCCAGAAAAAATTTGTGAAAAATCATTAAATTTTCTGAGTTATGGCACACAATTTTTGGTAAAAAAACGAATCATTTTTGCACTCATATCAACAAGGAATATTCAATCAAGTTATTAATGCAAAAAAGAGAGATTAAATTTTTTTTATAAAAATCACAACTATTCGTGAGTTATAACACACGTTGTTTGGTAAAAAATCGACCCCTTTTTGCACATATTTTAATAAGGAACATGAATTTTAGTGAGCAATCTGAAAAAAAGAGTTACTCATTTTTTTTGAAAAATCAAAACTTTTCATAGGTTATAGCACACGTTTTTTTGGTAAAAAAACTAGCCCTGATTTTATCCATTTCAAAAAGAAACATGCAATTTAGTAATTCATTCAAAAAAATAGTTACTCTAAATATTTAAAAAATCACAACTTTTCGTGAGTGATAACTCACATTTTTTACTGTTACAAATTAGCCATTTTTGCACCCAAATTAATAAGGAACATGCATTCTAGTGATTAGTCCAAAAAAATAGTTACTCAATATTTTTAAGAAATTACAAATTTTGGTGAGTTACAACATACGTTTTTTTATCAAGAAACGAGTTATTTTTGCTCACATATCAATAAGGAACAGGCAATCTAAGGACTAATCTAAAAAAAGATTGACTCAATTTTTTTGTGAGTTATAGCACACGTTTTTTGGTTAAAAAAAAGAGCCATTTTTGCACCCATATTAACAAGGAACATGCATTCTAGTGATTAATCGAAAAAAAGAGTTACTCAAAATTTTTTAAAAATAATTTTTTTTAATAGTTATAGCACACGTTTGTTGGTAAATAAACGATCTATTTTTTTACCCGTATCAATAACGAACGTGCAGTCTAGTGAGTAATGTAAAAAAAGAGAGATTAAAATTTTTGAAATATCACAAATTTTTCGTAAGTTATAGCACACTTTTTTCGGTAAAAAATGATCCATTTTTGCAGCCATATTAATAAGAAAAATGCATTCTAGTGATTAATCCAAAAAAAAAAGTTACTCAATTTTTTTGAAAAATCACAAATTTTCGTAAGTTATAGCACACATTTTTTGGTAAAAAAACTAGCAGAAATTTCACCCATCTTAATACAGAACATTCAATTTAGTAATTAATCCAAAAAATAGTTATTCAAATTTTTTGAAAAATCACAAAATATCGTGAGTTATAGAAAACCATTTTTGGTAAAAAAAAAGAACCGTTCTTGCACTCATATCAATAAGGAATATGCAATCTAGTGATTAATGCAAAAAAAGAGATATTAATATTTTTTAAAAAATCACAAATTTTCGTGAGTTTAACATATGTTTTTTTGGTAAAAAAAAAGTCATTTTTGCACACATATTAATAAGGAACATGCATTCTAGTGAACAATCCAAAAAAAGAGTTAATCAAAGTTTTTGAAAAATCAAAAAAAATTTTGTGATATATAGCACACATTTTGTTTTTGTAAAAAAACTAGCCGTGATTTCACCCATTATTTTTTGGTAAAACAACAAGCCATTTTTTTCACCCATATTAATGAAGAACATGCATTCTAGCAAACAATCCAAAAAAAGAGTTACACAAAATTTTTGAAAAAACAAAAAATTTCGTGAGTTATAGAACAAGTTTTTTTTGTAAAAAAACTAGCCATGATTTCACCCATTTCAATGAGGAATATGCAATTTAGAAATTCATTAAGAAAAATAGTTAATCTAACATTTTAAAAAATCACAACTTTTCATGACTTATAGCTCACATTTGTTTTTGTGAAAAATTAGCCGTTTCTGCACCCAAATTAATAAGGAACGTGCATTCTAGTGATTATTCCAAAAATAAACGTGCATACTAATAAGGAACATGCATTCTAGTGAACAATCCAAAAAAAAGAGTTACGCAAATTTTTTGAAAAATTAAAACTTTTCGTGAGTTATAGCACACATTTATTTTTGTAAAAAAACTAGCCGTGATTTCACCCATTGTTTTTTGATAAAAAAAAAAGAGTCATTTTTGCACCCATATTAATAAGGATTGTGCATCCTAGTAAACAATCCAAAAGAAAAGAGTTACTCAAACTTTTTGAAAAATCAAAACTTTTCATGAGTTATAGAATACATTTTTTTTGTAAAAAAACTAGTGGTGATTTCACCCATTTCAATAAGGAAATCGCAATTTATAAATTCATCCAAAAAACTATTTACTCTAAATTTTTTGAAAAATCACAATGTTTCGTGAGTTATAGTTCATGTTTTTTTTTTTGAAAAATTAGTAGTTGCAAACGTTTTTTTTTGTGAAAAATTAGTAGTTGCACACGTTTTTTTGTTAAAAAACGAGCAATTTTTGCACTCATATCAATAAGGAACATGCAATCTAGGGATTAATCTAAAAAAAGTGACACAAATTTTCGTGAGTTATAGCACACAATTTTCAGTAAAAACAATGACCCTTTTTTGCAGATATTAATAAGAAACATGAATTCCAGTGATTAATCAAAAAAAATAATTGCTCAAATTTTTTGAAAAGTCAAAACTTTTCGTGAGTTATAGCACACGTTTTTCTATAAAAAAACTAGCCAAAATTTCACCCATTTGAATAAGGAACATGCAATTTTATTAATTCATCCAAAAAAATAGTTACTCTAAATTCTTTAAAAATTACTACTTTTCGTGAGTTATAGTTCACGTTTTTCTTGGGAAAAATTAGCCATTTATACAGTCAAATTAATAAGGAACGTGCATTTTGGTGATTAATCCAAAAAAAGAGTTACTCAAAATTTTTGAAAACTCACAAATTTTCGTAAGTTGTTGCACACGTTGTTTGATTAAAAAACGATCCATTTTTTCACCCATATCAATAAGGAACATGCAATCTAGTGATTAATCTAAAAAAAGAGTGACTCAAATATTTTTAAAAAATCACAAATTTTTGTGAGTTATAGAACACATTTTTCAATAAATAAATGATCCTTTTTTGCACCCATATTAATAAGAAACAAGTATTCTAGTGATTAATAAAAAAAATAGTTACTTAAATTTTTGTAAAAAACACAACTTTTTGTGAGTTATAGCACATATTTTTCAGTAAAAAAAACTAGCCAAAATTTCGCCCATCTTAATAAGGAACATGCAATTTAGTAATTAATACAAAAAATATAGTTATCCAAAATTTTTGAAAAAGCACACATTTTTCTAAAAAAAAAGAGGTGTTGATTCTTGTCCCAAAAAATAAACAATTCATAATTTCCAATATATAACATAAGAAAGGGAAAATTGCAAAAACCGTCCTTCACAGTTTTTTGAAAAACTTTTTTCATCACTCACGTTTAAAATGATTCAATCTCATTACGACAACAATAACCAAATCTTTTATCCCACTATATGAGATCGGTTATATAAATTATATTTCTCTATAATCTCCTATTTATGCAATTTCGTTACTCACATTAAAAATTCACAATAAATTAATCCTTTTACCAAAGAAAAAATTGCAAAAATTATTCTTCACATTTGTCAAAAAAACTTTTTTTCGTTGCAATTATGTCACTTTTATTAAAATTTTATACCAAATTTATCTTTCCATCAAATACGATTTAATTTTTAAATGAAAGTATGCATGTGTACATGGTCCAACAATAACTTAGCATGTGCGCATCGTCTAAAGATGAGATCGGATATTCTTTTCAATATTATTTTATCTTATCTTATCTAATATTCAAAATGATTTTGTTTCATTAAAATTAGAGATTAAAAATATAAATATTAAAAAAATTAAATTTACAATTATTATGATCTAGGCTAGGGGTGAACCCTATTTTTTTAATACTTATTTTAGTACATATGCACACGTTGAAGTTTGAACCATAATGGTCTTATGGGTTGACAACATTTGACAGAGAGCACGTGATGCACTCATGCTTACTACCTACCCAACATGACAACAAGTACAATGATTTACTAATTTACTAGTGTTCATTAACCGTATGTACATAAATGTGTTATGGTAACACTGTCAATAAAAGTGTTCCAACTATCCCTCTCTTCATACATTCATGCTATATCATGTCCCTCTGCATCAATTCAAGTAACCAATGTCACACTTTGTCTGCACAACAAAAACATAATATGAACATTCAAAGTTGACTTTGCAATCCTCAAAAGAAAAATACAAGAACTTCTTTAATTACTGGTTAATTACAATAATTGAAGTTCACAAGTCACAAACTGAAGATGGATGAAAGTCAGTCCTTAGACAAAAACAGGAACTAATTGTCTTAAAAACGTCACATCAACTAATAGTAGTAATAGATAAACTAGCCCATCCATGATCCATCCTTGCTGAAAATTATGGAAGATCTTGTCAAAAAGAAAAGTTTACTGCCATTCCAAGATTACATTATTGAACAGCTGCTTGTGTTCTCATCATTGAACATATCAGTAGTTGCAGAGTGATGAATGTTGCTGGGATTGTTATAACTAGGGTCAGTACTCAATTGCGCATAAGGAGGAACTGGGGAAGGACCATAACTGTAGTAATAACCAGTGCTTGCAGGAATGAAAGGAGATCTATTGTACATCATCTGAGGCTGTTGCATAGCATGCCTGTTTTGCAAGTTCATCAGCATGGATGAGGAAGGGTGGTTGTACCCACCGTTCATATTCATCATCATGGATGAAGGATGATGATGGCCTGTGGCCATCCCACCAGTTGGGATACCTGCAGAAGAAGTCCCCATGAATCCATTTGGCTGGGCTTGGTTATAAACTCCTCCTCCTGCTGCAGAACCAGTAATAGCATTACCTCCCAAAAAAGAACCATAATTATTAGCACCATTTCCATGAAAACCACCAAGATTCATCATTGCATTAATGTCATTTCCCGTCTTCCCCTCTCCTGGATTTATATTTGCATTGACCCCAATTTGAGCATTGTTCATTTTTAAAGCTTGCATTGTTTTCTGATCAATCCCACCACTTGGATTCACCTTCATTCCCATGTTCTGGTTAAGTTGATGATTTCCTTTCTTTGCAGCACTCCCATTTCCAGCATTGTTGTTCATTTTACCATTGTTTGAAGCTGCTGCAGCAGCCATAGATGTCCCAAAACTTTTCTTTGCATTGTTTCCTTGCATAGCTGCTGCTTGTTGTCTGATCATATTTATCTGATTAGCTTTCTCCCTTAAAAACCTCAACTCATCTTCTTCATAATCATCTTCCTCGTCATCATCAAGATAATCCTCATCATCTTCTAAGTTAAAGGGAAACTTCTGCTGGTTTTTGAGAGCTTCAAGACCTTTAATCAGACCTTGTTTCTGACCTTTGTTACTTTTGTCATCTTTTATACACTTCTGTTTCTGGTTTTGATTAGTCTTTTGTGACCAGAGCTCAGCATGTTTTCCAGCTCTAACCAATTTTTTTATCAGGGTTGCAGAATCTACACCTCCTGATACAGTAACTTTCTGTTGTTCTGCATCTATATTAACTTGGTAGACTCCTGTAGAACAAACAATAAAGGGAGGAGAAAAAGAAGAAAAATAAATGGCCAACAAACAAGGCAGCATAAAGATCCAGTTTCAGACTCAAAAGTAGCAATAGATTGCCTACAGTTCTCTCTAGTTGGAAACAGGAAAAAGTAACTCAAATATCTATGGTCTTAAAGGAACTTCATAGTGAAATTCATCATCATACTATAAACATAAGATAGTGTCAGGATAGTTATAAAGTTTCAAACTTTCCATCCCATAATCATAGATTAATTACTAAAATTACCTTAACCTTTCCAAAAAACACCCAAAGTGCATAAATCGAACAAGAGCAAAGCTAAGACTAATTAAAAAGTACGTACTATTGAGTAATTAACCTTTACAAAAACAGATGCACAGTAAATTATCATGCCAAACTTCAAAATGGGACATCATCTTTGATACTAATCAAAAGAAAAAACGCTCAGAAATGGGAAAGAAAACAACTTGGCACCTTCAATTCTCTGGAGGAGCTTTTTAACTTTCTGCTTGCATCCATCACAGTGAATGTTCACCCTTAGAACACAAGTCTACAACAACAACATGAAAATAAGAAATAGCCCATTAAACAAAACATGCACAAGAACAAAAGAATGGAGAAATTTTTAGGAAAATGGCATGATTTAACTTTTACTTATACACATGCAGACACATCAAAATGTCTTTGCAGTCAAACAGAATAAATTGTTTCTGAGACAACATTTAAAAACAAAAAAAAAAAGGAACACCTGGATCTTGAGGAGCTTAAAGTCCTCATCTTTAGTCATTTCTTCCCTGGTGTTTGGAATGAAAGATCTGCTACAAAAGGGAAAACAAATTAAAAACAACAACAAATATCTTTATATATAGTATATGATGGAGGGAATTCTAAAAAGGGGCTTTCAATCTCTATCTATCTGAGCTATAAAGAAGCTATTAAAACAGAATAAAAGAGCACAGATTCTTCTCCAACCCTTTTTTTTTCTCTTCTTTTTATTGTTGTTGTGGTACTTTTATTTATTTATATAAGAAACAAACAAAGCAATGAGCACATGGGGTATCTTAAAAGCTTTTACTAAACAGAAAGGGACTAAAGGGTACAATCAAAATAAAGATTCAATGCTAAGAGAAAACAAGGGAAATCCCATTCCCATACATTATTCTTTATTTAAAGAAAAAGAGATAGCTAGCCGATGAGAAAGATGCAGATAAAGAGGTGATGAAGAACGGCAGAGAGAAAGAAATCAAGAAATGGAATGGTGGGTTGTGAAGAAAAAGAGTAGAGAAGAGAGGAGCAGTAACGGGAGCTTCGAGGGAAAGACTGAGAAGTGTAGTGTTGGTCTGAAATCTGAAATGATGTGATTTAACGTTAAATATAACTGAGAAAAACAATAAAAGAAGAACAGCGACTTGACAAGCCGACTTCTATGCCTGTCTCCTTTGTCCTTGCCACATGCCTCTCTCTTTGTACTACTACTACTACTACCTTCATTTCTCGCCAATTCTATCCTTAATGCAAAATTCCATTGAAATATTCTCAGTATTTCAATGTGTTTGTATGTGGGAGATTGTGGGAGCTGGGATGCAATTTGGATTAAGTGTCAAGAAGTGTGTGTTTTTTCGTTTGTTTTTGATTAATTGTTGTGTGTGTGTGTCTGATTTTTCTTTTTTTTCATTGGTGTGTGAATGAGTGAGTATTTGTTAGTTTTGATGTTGTGCATTTCTGAGCCTAACGGCACTCTTTACTTCCAATGCTCTTTACTGTTTGTATTATTGTTTCATGAGATGGATTTTGTTTTCTTTCTGATTGTTTTTTCATTTCCATCCCTCTTAATTTATTGGGATGATTTTTCTTTTCTTTTCATGGTTGTTGAGCTTATTGAAGATAGTGATCTTAATATGAGATGAGATGATCGAGCTTCCAAGAAGTTGCAAATGTAAACTTAGCTCGTTTCCCTAGGTCAAGAAAAAAGAAATAGGTGAAGGTTTTTTCTAGTCAACTTGTTATTTTAGTCTACAAATGAGAAGTAATTTTTGTATGGTTGATGTCATTTTTAATGCAACTTTGATTGTTCAAATTCAACTATTGTTGCTTAATCTTGAGATGCTAATTATGCAAGCAAAAGTGCTTTGATGATAATATATTTAAGTATTGCTAAGTCTATCAATAAAAAGAATCAGAAGAATTTATGGTTGAAAAAAATGGTACAAAACTAAATTTGATTGATATTTGTAAAGTTTGCATTTAATCTTTTTGTTAGACATAATTTAAACCCTCTTATTATTTTAGAGAATTCAATATACATTTGAAATTTACAGACTGTTTAGTTGCCTTATAACTTGACTTCATATGTGGTGATAATGCAATGAAAATAGACTGAGCCCCAATAAATGCATGTCAGTGTTAAATGAGTACAATATATTTGTGTTCAGATATTCAATTATGGCCAGAAACATTCTTTATACATTAAGGATTAGGCTGTTTTTTTTTTTCAAAGAGAAAAAGGTTTTCAAAGTGTGCTATGCTAGGCTAAACATACTTTTTTTAAAAAAAATTACCATTAATTAGTTATAGCTGGAAAATAGTACTATATTGAATATCCATAACACTATTCAACAAAATGAATTTCATGAAGATCCTTAAAACAAAAATATGGCATTATCTGTCACAATTTGTATTTAATTTTTATCTCATTAATTAGGATCGATTATAGTTTATACTAATGACAAATACATATCTTCAATGAGTTACCTGCATTATCTGCCTCCAAATAAGGTTTGACAACATAAGAAGAATTAAGGAAAAGGGTGATTTTTAATTATAAATTTAGACCTAATTTTGTAATCGTGTCTAGACATGAATTGCATTCACGTAAAAAAATGATTTAACCGGCATTCTCAAATTCTTCTTAAAAGGTCCCGAATTTTACAACAATTAATTAGGGTTACATGGTGTAAGAGGATCTATAACTTGTCCATCCTTCTTCCACAGACAAACCAAAAAAATTGTGTACAAAATATCAGAGACATTATGGAAGAAAGTTTTGCTTAATGTTTTGACCTTTTATGGTACACTGTTTCCAAGCATGGTTGCAAATATTTTAACCAAAATTGTGCATACTTTCCATCCCCAAGACTACTTGTGACTTGAGAGTTAACTTTACTCTCCCCTTGTCCCAAGGGGTTTTTGTTTTAGTTTGTGAGAAATAGTAGAGACTTGGGAGTTGGGAAGAAGCAGCACCCTCAAAATAGTACTACTACAAACTTAACTGCACGCAAACACACAAAAGGTGAAATATAACAGTAGTGATTGTAGGAGTTTATAGTAGTAGTAGTGTTAGGTCCATCATTACTTCCTCCCCAACACCTGCAACTTTCACTGCTACTTCCTGTCCTATTTTTTTTTTAACTTTTCCTACTTTTACTTTACCTTGGCTTATTGTTGAAGTCTCGTTTGTTTTCATTTTTCAACCCCATCATAATTACCTTTAACTGTCATTGTTTCCTTTTGTCCAATTTGCTTCCACTTTCCAAAGTAACATTTTTTATTTTGCCCCAACCCTCCAACCAATGAGAAAAAAATACAATTATTATATTAGCCCTTGGCTCAATAGTCATCAACTAAGCATTAATTGTCTAAGAGAGTTAAAGTAGTTCAATTTTTATTGAATTTATCTTCAATAAAAATTACCTCTTATTTATAGATAAATGGAATAGAGGAATATTTGTGAAACTTCAAGTCCCCCGAGGCATATGCGCAAGTAGAGAAAGTCTTATGATACCTACGCGCAAGCCCTGGTACCAAGCTTGGACCGGTACTATGAGAGTAGAATCCATCTGCGTGCACATCCCGCAATTACCCAGCTTGGACCGGTAATATGAAAGTAGTATCCATCTACGTGCACATCCCGCGATTTACCTCCTCAGAATGGCTAGGGAACGATTGACTTGGAGTCCAGTATAACATAACGTAAGTTACAATCTGGGTCATAAAAAAAAAAAGCAATTCTTCTACCTTGTCTTGGCATTACATGGGGATGGTTCATCACTCAATCTTGATCCCATCAATATCATATTCAGATATTTTTTACATTCAAGATAACCATTTTGTATAGTGAGAGTTGTTTTGTGAAACAAAATTGGAGTTGCAATTGGGAAAAGTGCAACATAAGTGGTTATGGTATTTGTGCCACAACCATAGCATTAGTCAAATATGATGCTCAAATTTCAGTAATGTACACAATATGCTCTAGATTATGCACTACTTCTTGAACAAATAGTCTCACTACTGTTCTTGTACAAATTCTTCTCTTTTTTTGAAGTAATTGTTCTTAGAAACTTTATTAAGGTCTTAACTAACTAGAGATCCAAATCCCACACTGTAATCTTTCTGCATTTGACAATTCCTTTAAAGTTTAACATTGACAATTCTTTACCACAAGTAAGATACACCTCGAGCTAAAAAAAACCCAAAAAAGATAAATCTTTACCACTACTTAATGATCAATCTTATCTTTAATAGGGAACAAAAAGTACAAGTAATATCTACTTTGGATTTGTTGTGAAGAACTATAACTGACATGCTGTGTACCACAAATTCCTATTGGAGAATAAGCGTGGAATTTATAATTCCTATTACCACAGTAATGCCACATTCTATGTCCCATTAACTTCAAACATCTTCTATTTCTCTAATAAAAATAGACCTTATGGAATTGATGATAAGTTTCCAAAATCATAACATCATATTGATTGGATATTATTTGACATCATATAGTTTATCGTCCTCACTAATTCAACTTAAAATGAGTGCAAAAAAAAAGACACGAATACGGTCTATCATTTAGTTTTCAAATCTTGTTTTTCTTTTAAACGAAAAAACTGTAAGTTATAGTCTAAAAAAAAAATGACGTTTAAATCAAATTATTAGTATTTCTTAACTTAAAGATATTATTAACAGATAGTCATTTCTTAACTTTTTATTGTATGGAATTAAAATTTCTTGTTCTAAAAAAGTAGCACAAACATAGATGAAGACGAACACGTGAGGATAAAATAAAACAGATGCATATATGCATGTTCATTTGAGACTATGCATGATTGTTCTTCTTATCTGCACACTTGCTCCTTCAGCATAACCAAAACCTTATTGGCACACACTATAATTGGATTGTGAAATCTCAATCAGTGTACGAATAAGTCCTTTTTCTGCTTATTTTATTTTGTTATTATCACAGAGACGCAACAATTCGTACTAAGTTGGTATAAGCAGTTTAATTATTGGTACATCTTCCTACTGAAATCAAAAGCATGGTTTAAATTTAGCACTATTTTCTCACATGTAAGTGTCGTTTTCATTTATTCACAAGCAGGAAAAAACAACTAGCAAACTGCCAACAAAGTGCCTATTCATGCATCAAAAATTTTTGAACGATTTTGGGATGCCACGCTGAAAGTTACCAATCAAATATGTTAATTAGTATTCTTTTAACGAACTATTTTGCATGTCTGCTGAATTTATGGTGGTTGATCAATTCATCAAATTTTATGTAGCATTTGTTTTCAGTGTTTAACTACATCTTTCTTAGTCTAAATGCCACAATGGAAAGTGATTTAGAATAGGTTGATGATCCGTAATAGGATGTGCATGATCAATGTAAGAGGGGAAAAGATATTCAATCATTTCGTTAATTTTAAACGAGTATAACTTTCTTATACGAATTAAGAATTGATATTATAATATAATGTTTTGACTCTCATTTACAAGAATCTTTGGATTTTGACAAAAATTTTGTAGGTTTGTACAAATTTATGAACAAGGCCTTAGGATTGCGCAGTTAGGGCTTGTGTTTGAAAATTGCAGCAATAAATTTTCTTGGTGAAAGTTGTAACTTGACTGTTTTCGTTCAGTTCTGGTTTATCAAAATAATGGGACAAAAAAAAGAAAAGAAAAGAAAAAACTGCAGTTAACTTTAATCGGTCTACAATCAATACTCAATTGATCAAAGGTTAATCTCCTGTGAAATAGATTGATATATGCAATGACGATTTAATCACGATTTCAACGCCTGATAAAAATCGTAAAAAATTAGAATCACGATTTCAGTAGTAACTAATTGTTAGTTTCATATATGGAATTATGAACCACATTTTAAATATGAAGATTTCACACGAGTTTTTTGCAGTCCAGATCCTCTGTCCAATTTTTATCCAGTGTTATTCTGTTTAACGTTTAAAACTACGTAGTTTCATTAAAAGTAGGGACTAAATGCATAAATATCATTAAAATTACTTTACAATTATTAGACCCTAACCAAGAGATTAGTAAACCCTACTACGTAGTTTTAATTAGTACATAATAAGACAAACAAAATTTTGGACAGAAAATCCCCGTCAATTTTTTGTGAATATCTATTTGGATCTCCTCAACTAAATTTTGACAAAACTGGTCTCTCAAGTTTGTTGAAGCTCAGACCTTACATTAGGCTCATTGGATCTCCTATCCAATGCCATTCATTCTACCAGTTATAGGCCTTTTATGCTGTTTCCAAATTACTGGGCTATTAATAGACTTGGGCTGGATCCTAACACTGGATAAAACTATGTGGACATACCCGAAAAACATTGATATCCGGATCATTAGCTTTAATCTCGAGGCCTCTAGAAATTATTTATAACAGATTAAGAGGTAATCAGGAGAAAATAATTGTGAGAGTGATCAATAAAATAATATTTATATATTCTGACACTGGGTTGCAATGTTGTTACTAAAACTAAATTATAAAGTTTCAAAGTAACAATAGAGAGTTCAAATTGATAACTTAATATGGACCGATTTTGTAGAAAACAATTATATTTGTAAACGACTAAAATTCATAAAATTTGAAATATTTATTGAATAATATTATTCAAAGTTGTAACAATGAAATAAAGTACTACAAACGTTTATATAGTTGTAAGGAAATTTAAACCAAAACATAAAAGGAATTGAAAATAATTAAGAAAATTTAAAAAGGCATAAAAATAGTTTAAACAAGTGAATTTTGTCAAAAAAATGATATACATCATGGGGTAAATTCCCATGTGTCTTGTAAATCTCATTGAAAGTTTTGAAACACAATATTATATAGGTAATTTTGACTTCGAATGAGAAAGTTATGCAGTTAACCTGTTTATAGTTAATAGCGGGATTTAACCTTTTTCCCATTTTTTGATTGATCCTATCCAATCCCGTGCACATTCTCAACTCGTTTCACATTATATATGTCATAATTTCATCATTTCATTATTATTAACACATTTATTGGAAATAGACAAGTGAAAGAGTGATAGTGTTTATAATTAGTGTTTCGTTTGTGAGCTCTAATGAGTTAATGTTTGTGAAGTCTAATAAATTAATGTTTATGAATAGTAGATAGATAAGTGAATGAATGATAATATTACCTTCAAATTGCGACATAATGTGTATGCTCAGTCTCTATCATTACTATAATGTTCCTGATCACTACAACCGTTCAAGTAGAATTATAAAATTATGTAAAAAAAAAAAAAGTGGCATTCTGTATTATTACTCTAAAATTTTAATTGCTGAAAAAGTTGGTTATTGCTTACAAATTTTATTGAGGCTTTTATAGGATTGGTAGACTTTCTTGCTCAACAAAGATATGGATGAGATTGAGTTTGTAGTTTTTCATTATCTATATATGCTTAATCATTATAATTTTGAAAAAAGAAGAAATAATATTATAGAATGTTCATTTGCAGTGCAACTTTACAAATTAATTACTAAACAGTTGGTTTTGAATCTAAATGCCTAGCCAAGAAGATATAATATATCTTTCTTTCCTGTCCCTCAAATTCAATGATAGTGATCCATTATATTTAACAATTCACAGTTGATTAGTGGTCCTAATAAAAGATTATCGTTAAATGGATGAAAGTATGTTAAAGTTGCCAAACAAAAAAGTTCCAACTAAGAAGCTTCTCCCCGACTCCCACAATAGCTTAAGAAGTAGGTCCAATCCCAGAAATTATGCACCTTTAATTAATATTCTCTCCCACTTTTGAGGTACTATTATTAAGGATAAATTAAAAACATCTTGTCTTTTAAATTCTTTTTCTAAAGGAATGTTTTTCTTTTTTTTCTGCTTTTTGTGACAAGAAATGAAAATGTCAACTCCATGATAGATTCTCTTTTTGTCATCATTTGATAGATTATTACAAGGAAGGATTGCCCATATAAGGCATCAAATATTTGTCTAAAAACTGTTCCGGCACTGGCAGCTGCAGAATAATCACTTGGTTAATGGGCATTTGTAAATTATAAACAACAACATCAACTAATCTATTATTCCGCTAAGTAGGCTCAGTTATATAGATCACATTTTACCACTATACTTTCTTTGTCAAGACGTCATAGTAAAATACAGTAACGTGTTTTATAAAATCGAGAGCGTCTTAATCTTTACACAATTTCTAACATGATAAAATTTTTATGCTACTATATTGTCGCAACTTCCCTCATATTCTCACGTTTAGAACCGGTTATATTGTAAACATACATATTACTTATAATTAAAGGGAGTTACACTTGTAAATTGTAATGCACCAAAATTTTAATAGTGATTAATTGTAGATAGGTAGTATTTGCATTATTGCACATGTAAAATGATGGAATCATCCAATCAAACCCCAAACCCTCTTGAAGGCATGGAAGGACTTATGATAAAAGTCAAAAAGCTAAGGAAATGAGGGAGCTATGCATGCTTTGATTATGAAAACTCTAACAGTGTTCTAGAGTTTTATGCAAAAGGTCGAGTTCTTGATGGCAAGAATCACCTCGGGTTGAAGATGCTAAATTTGCTGCTTTGATTATCATTCCTTGTGCATTGAAGCAAATTGATGGATTTTATGTCCATTCTTCATTTAGATATCTATGGTTTAAGATGCTAAATTTTGCTAGCTAATCATGATCAAAACCATACATATCATTTAACAAAAATATTTACACTAACAATATATTACCCACGAAGACAAAGCTCCTAGCTCTGCATCTGTGTTTATCTCAACCTATATATATTTAGTTCAACCATACAAAAAGAGCAGCTACTTAAAAGACAATAGCAATTGCCAATATTCTCTTTTGATTCTTCCATTTTCTCCTATGGCTGGCTATGCATGGCAAGTTATCAAAATTCAGAGAGGCATTTTTCTCCATTTCCTAGCATTTTTTCCTTACATGATTGAACATGCATTGGGATTATCATCACTGAAAAGTGAAGTGTAACGCTCAACAGGAGCATTTGGGCTTGGAAATGCTTGAACAACATTTCTAACAAAACCAGATGGTGCCTTTTTGTCATAAGCCTGTGGAGCATATGGATAAGACACCAAATTATATTGCACATATGGCCAAAATTCAGCCCTTTTTCCTGTGCTCTTTACTTTGTTTAAGACTTTGCCTGGATCAACATTTCCAGTCACAGTCACTCGGCTTTCCTTTCTGCTAACATCCACTGTTTTCACACCTAAAAAACCAAGGCAGAAAATTGTTAATAAAATCAATTCTTATAGGTTTATGCAATTTTAGTATAAAAATATATCAAATATTGAACACAAAATTTCAAAACAAACATAAAAATACATATGGTTGATACTACTCCTTAGAGGATGATAATGACAGTGGAGCTATCATGAACATGAACCAATATTATAATTAAATTGTATGCAACTACACAATGATGGTCCGCCAAGTTTGTTGGCACGCTTTTTTGCATTAATGGTGATATTGATTCTAATTTTTTTTCTCTAATGCTGCCAAAATTTTCTTATTCTCATCCTCAACTGAATTATGATTATGTTATATTATGCAACTTTATCAATAATTCATAACAAAATTAAACTAATTAAACATGTAATTTTGAGAAAGTGAAAAACTTTGAAGAGTATGTTTTATTCAAAAAAATGAAATTAAAGTCGTTTTATTTGTATATATTAAAACCCTTGTAAAATAAATATTGGTAATATATATATATATATACACACACACTAAGTCTTCTCTTAGCTATGGTCCAAGAAGTTAGGAACAAAGCAAGGATGAGTTCCTTCCTTTTGTTTTTTTCTGCATAAAAGTTTTCCCATGTGTCAAAAACATCGTTCAAATACTCCAAAAAAGAAAGTTTTCACAAGAATCGTCACAAAAACCTAAGCCTGCACTCTATATTTGTCCCATATATAACATCTCATGAAATTATTGAAGAAGAGTTGCAAAGAAAAAAGAGCCCAAAGAAAAAAGAAAAGTCATCAAGGAACATATATATTAAAGAGTTGCAACTAACTATATATATATTCCCCAAGCATGGAATACTTTTTATAGTATTTCTCTCTTCAAAAAGTTCTAACGTTTTTTATGTATAAGCTTGAAAAATTCACAGGTCTTACGATTAAAAATCTTTTCCTAAGTTTTGTACTTCTGTTGGCAAACATGTTTAACTTTCACACACACACACAGTTAACGATCTATCCATCTATACCTCTCATGTGGGTAACAGCATTTTTAACTCTTCTTTCGCAACCATCACAATCCATCTTTACCTTGATTTTAACCGTCTGAAACAAAAATTAAGAAGCCACATACAACAACAACGTTAATAATGAAATCATGAAATCTAAAACAGAAAGAAAATTAACACCAGTACCCCTCCAAAAAGGAGAAACACACAGAGATGATGGAGCTACCTGCATAGGTCTGCGTTTACGCTTAGTCATCCGAGTTACATCGTCAGTTGCATCAGAGCAAACTTCTGCGATGTGATCAAGAAAACCCATGATTTATTTTTGAGTTTTTTTTTTTTTTGCTGGCTAAGAGCAAGAGAAACTAAGAAAGTTTGGAGTAGCCAACAGTTTTTGCTGTGCTGCAAGCCTGCAATGTTTAGATGTGTGTGTAGGCATGATCATTTGGTGTGTATTTATATGGAGAGAAAGAAAAGTAGTGCTTCAAGTTTGAATGAGTAATATTATGTACAAGTTGTAAACGAAAACTGTGCATTAAAATAATTTGGATCCCAAAGAAAATGACTTGTGTCTGCTAATCATGCCATTAACTCCCAAAATATCAGGCCGGACAACTGTGAAATTTCTACTATTTTTTTTTTTCTTGACAACCAATCAATCAACAGTGATTTCAATTTTTTTTTGTTTGGGTGTCAAGAAAAAGTGCACCAATTTGGGGTTAATCATTGAGAACTTCACTCGTTGGAAAAAATTCATTATTGATGAATCAAGTCGGCTAGCTTGCACATTCCTTCAATGTAAAAACGAAACAATTAATAATCCAGAAACGTACATAATTCATCGATTGCGGTGCTATATATTTTGTCGATATATAGTTTGCGCTAAAGTATGTTTGTGTAGATCGTAAACAATTTATATCTATAAAATTTGGGCTAACATCCTCAAGCTCCGGAATTTTTGTAAACAAAATTAGAAGTTTGGAAAAACTCACATTTCTTGGATTCCAAGAATCTGAAAGTTAAACTCCCACCATGGAGAGCAAATCCCTAAGAATCCAACGTTAAGCTGGTTTTTATAATCAAGAACAAAGATAGAATTATGTTTAATAAAATTTTTTAAAATTTGAGTGTGATCAGCATTTCAGATCATAAGAACTGTTGTAGTAAGAATTGCCAAAAGCAATGCTTGAATTCTTTTGTTGAAAGACGATCAAATTAACAAATAATTAATTTTCCAAATTAAAGCAAATTACTCTTAACCTAGCCAAAAAAAAAAAATAATAAAAAAAAAAATTGGTATAGTAGATTAGTCCAATCGGTTAAGGATTTAGAATTCACGTTGTTGACAATAGGAAAAATCCTAACGGAAAGTGCTGCTCTCTCTCTCCCTCTTTTTTTTTTTTTTTTTTTTTTTTTTTTTTATAAACAAAAATAAGGCATAAAAACATTTGAAGATAGAAGAAATAAACTGCAGCTCAAAGGTTGACGACAACTAATTAAATAAACTCAAATTAATTAATGGACAAAAACATCAAACACTATTATTATTATTATTATATTTAATGTTGCTTTCTTTTAGGATTTAGAATCATAATCGCTTCTCAATTAAGAATGATACGGATAATTGTTTCAGCCAAAACGTAACTTTTTTCTAAGTGATGATTATTATATATGGAAAGAATAGTTTATAAGCATCTTATTAATTATACAAAGTCGATTTTTTTGTCTTTTTTTTTGTCTTTTATTAATTTGCTCACCAATTCATGATTGATTTCATTGGTTCAATAAATAATTTGTTTCTTTAGATTCTGTATTATCAAGAACAACCAACAAAATTAGATCCAATATTTGATATTATCAAGGTCCGACTTCAATCACAAACAAATATAAGGTGGGGAAAAGAGAGAAAAAAAAAAGTCTACAAGAAGATTTATTTTTTCGAGTTCATCATCACATTCATTGTTAATTAACTGAATGTTTACTCTTAAGCCTAAAGTGATACATATCATGCTTGGCCTGCGATTACCAATTTGGTCATTTAATTGAGCGGAAATTTTATTTTTTAGCCATTATTTTTTTAAAAAAAAAAACTTTTTTTTTTCTTTGTCACAATTTGAGTGGAGCTGGGAGTGAACATCAATGAATGCATATTTAACTCAATAAATCTCAATAAAAAGAATGCTTATTGCTCAAACTCATCCTTTAGGTCAACCAATTGGCACAGTTAATTGGATCATAAAAATGAATTCAATTTATTATTTAAATCTTTATAATACTAGTGCTTTTATGCTAAACTTAGGTATTATACTTCAGTCTAGATTCTAAAACATACATTAGAGTCCTGTTTTATTTTGATCGTGTTCATGCTCAGCATAGAAATATTGAAATATATATTTTAACACAAAAATTTCTCAGAATCTAGTTCATACACGAAATGAAAAATTAATTGACATTAAAATTTTGATTACACTTTTTTATCACATTTTTTACGTGTTAAAATCGCGATTCATCGTAACAGTATATATCAACATTTTTATATGAGAGCAACTGTTATTTTAAACCCTGTTCATGAAATACCAAAAAATCATGGCCAGAAGCACTCTTTTCAAAGCAAAATTAAATACTTCTTGAAGAGCACATTGTTCAAAATATTTTCATTTTGCTAAGAGCATATATAGTCAAAGGCAATGCACAATCAATGATCTGGAGCCCATCATTGTTGCATTATTGTGAGGAAAGCTTGGATGTTCAATGTTCAATTTTAGCTTCCATTCTCGTAGTCCACACACAACCCCTTTCACCATTATTATAGCAGATTGTGACCTCCATGTATATCCCATATCAAAGTTCCACACTTGTACATTAAAAAATATACCATAACATTAAAAAAAAAATGAAGAAAATGATAAAGTTATCATACACAACCAAATTTATCAAACAAATTGATCATTAATTCATTCAATTATTACATTTTTTTCAACAAAAAATCCAAAAGAAATGAAAAACAATTAAAGGGCTAGAAGTTCTTAGAGCAAATGGGCAAATGGCCACATGTTTTGCTAGCCAAAGCATTCCTCCAATTCTGTCCGGGCAACATCAAAGAAGAATACCACTGTTATAGGGGGAAACAAACTAAATCATGGATGTGCAATTGTGCATACATTATTTAAGATCACAGGAATGTAGAAAGTTCCATTGTAAATTATTATTGTCCTCGATCATTGTCTTTTGATTGTTTTCGTCCTTTCCATTTTGCAACAACTATTGATTATCTAATGGAGGACATTGATTCTGCTTTCAACATCGAATTTGATGTCGTCCTGTACATTAAACTAACAAAATTTGGGGAAGTTCATACTTGTACAACTGCAAATGCAATCTCTACAAAAATCTCTAGATCTTTCTCCAGCTAGAAAATTAATTAAACTCAAAATTATTTATGTAATAATCATAAAGAAATGATGTAGCAAACATCATAATCATTGAGGGGAAGACATTTAGGACATGAATTCTCTTATTTTCGTAGTAATTTACTATGACTTGTAAAAGGGTTCATTGACATGTAGGGTTCATTGACATGTACAACAAGCAATGTCTTAAAGCTTCACGAATTTAAAGCCAACTGGCATGTTAGCAAGAATTTAATTGGGTAATTAACTTACTTTAACTCAGCATATTGAAAGTAGCAATATTGCTGGCATGGACAGTTGCATGCATGCTGCACCAACCTTTGTTGACGAGCAAGTTAAATTACAGCCAAGAATATATATTAATTAATCATCTCTAGCTGTACACGGTCACCATAATACTAATATAAGATCTACTTTTGCATAAGATTGGAAACTTAGCTTGCTAAACTATAGTCATGCCGATGGTGTTATGTGAGCCGAGTTCACATATGAAATAAAAGTAAATCATAATTTTTATGCATAATAAAAATATTAGGAAATTAAAATCACAATTTCAATGACTATTAATTATTCATTTCATATATAAAACACGTCTCATATATGAATCCATTTTGTAAGAGTTTTTGTCATAATTTTTATAATATTTCTTTTTTCTTTTTCAGATATTAATTATTTCTCACATATCATTTTAAAGAAATGGTTGAGATCCTGCTATTCAGAATTTCAAAATAATGTAAAATTAATACAAGGACAGATTGATGGAAAACAAACAATTTTTTATAAAAATACAAAATTTGAGGAAATTCAATGAGTTTATTGGATAATTATAGTACATATTTCTAACTGCATTCTCAAAACTAAATTAGAAAAGAAATTCAAACTGACTAAGAAAAAAAAATGCCGAAAAAGTAATCAAAACAAACAAATAAATGATAACCATTGACTCTGAATTCAAGTCTCAACTGCCAAAAATTCGTAGAAGTAAAATTAAGCAGCGTTTATTAATTGTGAAAACGTAGGCCTTGACTTTCCAGTCCACAAGGAATTATTAAGAGTTGAAATTTCTTCCAAACTTAAGTTGTAATAATTAAGTATGTGAACTTGGCACAACTCATGCCACCGCTTGACTTGATTGGAAAACAAAAACACTCAGACTCAGAGAGAGAGGGCAAGTTAATTTATAACATGCAATATGACAAAAAGAAAATTAATTAAATATAAAAAGAACGAATCGTCATATCTTTCCTACAAGAACACGTATTCGTAAAACACAGACAAACTAAAAATTGATAATTCATTCAATGATTATCAGTGTTAATTGAACTTAGAACCTAAAAACCATTAATTGTATGAGAAAGATTAGCTTCGCATTAATTGCTTATATATCTTGAAATATACTTGAGCAATATTGAAAGTGAAAGTACTGCCAAAAAAAATTGTCTAAGAAATTATATATATGAATGGTTAGAGATTATTTATGAACTAAGAAATTAAACTCTAATACAGTTAAAATTGTGCAGCATATATAATATCACTGACATTAGACTCATTGTTGCAAATTGAAAATGAATCGACATTAGACTCATTGTTGCAAATTGAAAAAGAATCGAGAGTTGTCGAGATAATAGAGATTTAAGTATAATTTGAGATTTTGATGAGAAATTTTTTTAGAAGATTTAATTGCATGAATACTTTAAAATTTGGAGTTTTTGTTTATTTTATTGATCATTGATGTTTGACTAGTGGATATTTGGAAATCGTTTATTACGTACTAGAGGTGTTATGCTTCAATAAAAATTTTAGCCTAAAAAAAGAGTGGTACTAATTATTTGCTAAATGAATATAAGTTGTGCTGGAAATATGTAATTTTCTTTGGGAAATTACTTGTTTTATTATTATTATTATTATTATTATTATTATTATTATTATTATTATTATTTTGTGTAATATGTAAATTGATCAACCTATTTTGTCTTCTTGTAGTTGTAATCAAATTTATCTCGGAAAAAATGCAGCAATTAATTGCTGATGGTGAATTAGAATATCTTTAACCTTCTTTTTTTATTTTCTTTTTTTTTTCTGATGTGAATAAAAGAGTTGAGTGACTTGGAAACGAATTTAAAGGGAGAAATTTTCATTTATTTTTTATTTTGCAAACCATAATAGCTATGGTACGAGAAAAAACTTGCATAATTAATAATTTGTCTTTTGAATTATCCGCTAATTTAAAATTTTTACTACTTATATTTGGATTTCCAAATCCTATTCCAATTCGAATTTAATAATAACCGAACGATCTCTATATATAAATCCTTCAATTTTGTTTTGATCCAGCCCTTCATATTCTACTTTGTTTCGAAAAACTAATTAATTTTCATACCAAAACAGTAAAACTTATTTAATTATTATTATTTTTTGTTTATGCATGAATTGTGTCAATATTGTTCTTGCGTTGTCGCTTTTTTACGTGTTGCTGTAAATCTACAAAAACAATTACGAAGAGATTAACAAAATCGAGACGAAAATTATAAAGAATTTAATGAATCCTTGCATGATCCAAGCAACGTCGCCCGCTGAGATTTTAGGCAACTGTTTAATGGAGAATTGGTCATCAGGGTTTGTTGATGCTAATAATGTTGGGAATCATAAAAAGGGTGAGAGGAAGAAGGTTATGGCGGTTGCTGGAACTGTGTCAACGATATTGGGGAAGAATTATGTGTCGTCGATACAAAGAACAAGTTCTTTACGATCGAAACGATTCATGAATGAAGTAAGCTGGAGCGAGGAGGAGCAGTTCTTGTGGCAGATGCTTGGGGATGATTGCGAATTAAGCATGGATGTGATTCGGGATGTTCTCTATGGATGTGAACATGATGTTGAAAATGCTCTAAACTTTTTGCTTGAATTGTCTTGTGCAAAAGGGCTTGCAGAATCACCATGTTTGGACATGGATTTCGAGTCAGAACTTTGTCACAAAGTGTTGGAATCTGTGTTTAGCTCTCGAAAAGTATGGAAGTTATAAATGAGCACAGCCCTATGAATTGGAGCAAAATTGTTCAAAAGATGGCGATTTTGGGACAGGGATTGAAAACTAATCATGATTCGGGTGCTATAGGAGAGGATGATGAATATGAGTTGTTGAGACAAAATGCAAAGCAACATTGGGATTCAATGAAATCGTGTTATCAAAGGGCTGCAATTGCATTTTCGAATGGACAAAGGGATCAAGCGTCTTATTTGTCCGAGCAAGGGAGGATACACAAGAAAATGGCTCGAGAAGATGAAGAAAAGGCTAGCAAAGATATCTTCAATGCAAGAAATTTTAACAGGGGAAGAGGGATGATGATAGGAACAACAAAGATTAATTACAATTGATTTGCATGGACAACATGTCAAGCAAGCAATGAAGATTTTGAAGATGTATCTCCTTTTTGCAGCATTTGATGAACGTTGTGTGAATTCATTGAGGGTTATTACGGGTTGTGGAAGGCATGGTGATGGGAAATTAACAGTGAAACAATCGGTTATTAATCTATTGGAGAGGGAAGGAATTAAATGGAGTGAAGAAAATCAGGGAATGCTGCTTCATCATGAGCACAGTCGACAGTTCAAATTTCAAGATTCTGATAGTGAGTTTGTTGATCAAATTGATTAATTTCTTGAATTGGTTAATGCTGAAGTTTGGAATGCTATATATTCCTATTTTTTGTTTTCTTTTGTTCATTCTAATTAGCTCAAGTAGATTATTGTAGATCTTGAATTAACTTTTGGAAAAAATAAGGAATTAATGTTACCATATAGTACTGATAAACAGATGTAAAATTTTGCTACATCTTTATAATATGGATCTCAATATAAATAGTGTAAAGGTTTAAAAAAACTCACAATCACTTGGGATGGGATACTTACTTCTTCTCAAATAAAATATTAAGGGTTTTATGATTTCTTTTCCTTATTTTCACTCATATGAATTTATTTAAATTAATTAAATATTATAAATATTAAGTACGATCTGAGGAGGCACTAACCATCGTCACAAAGATAGGGTTAAATCAAGGTATTCATTGCATTGAAGCATCAAAATTCATATCAAAGAATCACATTATTCACAAGTCACACAACTCCTAGTTTTTTCATTCAAATTTGGGTATATGTGTTATACCTCACCAAAAAAATGTGGTTTTTTAAAAAATTTTAAGGTTTCGTTTGGATAGAGTATTTTTAGATTTTATTATGAATTTTTTTCTTAGGATTTGTTTTGAAAAATGAATATTTTGGGAGTGTTTGGATTAATGATTTTGTTTTATTAGGGATTTGTATAAGAGATTATTTTATTAATAAAAGTTTAAAAATTAAATTTAAATTAATATTTTATTAGTTTGTTTTAGTGGGAATTCTGTTAGAAATAGTTGTTTATTGTTAAAATTTAAAATTCAAATTTAATATTTTATCTATAAAAAAGACTGTAGAAAAAATAATTAATGTAGCATTGTTTTTTATTTTAAAAATTTTGATAGAAAAAATGAGCAAAACAAACATGGCATTTTAGTTTTATGAAATAAATCATTAAAATTTAAACAACCAAACATAGCCTTGGTTTTTCCCTTTTTGATATGATTCACTAAATTGCAAGTACAATTGAAAAGAGTTCAAAAAAGGTAATAAAAACCTCTGTTGATTAGTTTATGAGTTTTAGCCAAAAAAAAAATGTGTGTTATACTTCATAAAAATAAAAAACATTTAAAATTTTAAGTTTGTTTTTTTGTTTTGTCACACTATTCAATAGTACGTTTGGACGTTTCCAATTGATATGACCAGTACAAAAATAGAAAAAGAGTCTCGGGAACAAAGTTTTTTGAGTATTTCTGATTTTAGTAAAAACAAACGTGTATTATAACTTGTAAAAAATGATATTTAAAAAAAAAAAGATTTTCACCATTCATTACATTGTGCGTTTCAAATTGAGATGGATTCAAAACAGGATTCATCAAAACAGGATTAAGAAAACAACACAAAAAGAAGTCACATTAGCTAGTTTTTGTTAATTTCTTTCTAACAAAAGGTATATATATACCTAAGCGGATTGACAAGGTAAAAAGAGAGCAAGTTAATTGATTCCTGACTTATATAATAATCACGATAACATGATCATCAACTTCGTTGTTCCACCTCTTTCAATACTCAGTTTCACAATTTATTTAATTTTTTTCTTCAGAATCTCATCCAATGTATGTTTGTACATCTCTAACAACAACATCACAATCATCATCATTGCCTTGAATTAATTTTGGAACTCCCCTAGATTCATTTCTTTGAAGAACAAATATATTTTTTTCCTTTTTCCTTCTTGTGCCATTCAAGACAATTTACATTCATTCTTCAACGTTTTCAAGGTTCCTTATAGGGCGCTGCCTTCTATTTCTGATTGTGGCACGTTGAGGTTGAACATTGTTTTCTGAAGAATCCATCAACTGCTCATTTCCAGCAGGAATATCACTAGGCTCTTCTTCTTTAACTTCACAGTTTAATACTGTATCAAGACCATCGTCACTCTTTGAGCTTGGTATGTAATCCGGAGCTCCGACGGCCGTATAGTTTAAGCTAAGTTCAGTCACCTCGGACAAGGATTTCGTTAGCAATGGCCGCTGGCGTTTCAAAAACATGCATACCACTGCACAGTCATCCATATTTGCTCGTGGATACTTGTATCTCCATGCTCGAGAAGCAAGATCTACTAATAGTCTTGCTGCCATGGATCGTTTCCTTGTTGAAGCAACTATTCTGACCACTTCATTGTTGGATAAGACATCCCATACCTGTACGAAAACAAATTAGATTTAGTATTTTGATTATTAGCAATAAAGATATTATAAAGGCCTTAAAGAATCAGCAAGGTAATTGTTACATGAAAGATATTTTACCGTAGTCTTAGCTAAATATAACAACAACATCTAACCCTTTATCTCATTAAAATAAATTGCCTAGATGAAATTTAGTCATCGTGATTGGTTGGAACTCATTTTCAAGTGGGAACGTTTTTTACCAGTTTATTGTCACCTTCAAGTTTAAAACCGACTACTTATAAACAGACAAAATGCTTATAACTAGACGCGGATTTATTGTAGTCTTAGATATACGGTGCACACAAAACCGTACCATTGACAAATTAAGTTAACATAGATAATTAAGGTTGTTCATGATGGATGGGTGTTCATGATTCCATTCTCCAACTGTCCAACAAAAGAAATTAAGGATATGAAATGGGATTTGAAAGTGAGAAATAATTAAGCTTTACCCCATCAGTCGCTAAGACCACGAATTCATCTCTCTCCGAAAGCTTTCTATAAGTTATTTCAGGCGTTGAAATGACACCAAAATCTTTTAAGCAAAAATCTCCAAATGCCCTTGCCATTGCAAGCCCAGGGCTATCTTCATCAGGCATCCATACCCTATATACACTTGGTTCTCCTTCCATTGCCATAACTCTGCCTTGACAATTTCTAATGCGTTCAAATTCACCTGATCAAGTTAATAAATTAACAAGTTAATCAAAACAAATTAGCAAGTCTTTAATGTTTTTGGAGTGAAAATTAAGCAAATCATACTTGGAAGATTCGGTTTCAAGTCGACGGTTAGTTGTTCAGCAACAAGTTGATCTTGGTCATCTCTAGTACATATAACAGCTCGAGAATCACCCAAGTTTGCAACAACAAGGTGTTCTTTCTGAAAATTGAACAAATAAAGAACAGTTAGTCTTATATGAAACGGATTCATATATGAAACGAGAGTTAATCTCGATTTTAACATATAATAAAAACAACAGGAAATTAAAATCGCAATGTCAATGGGTTTATTTTGCATATAAATAACGTTTTATATATGAATCGATTTGATAAAGAATGTCCCATTAGAGTTTTAAAACCTTCCATTCCTACACCAAAATCTATGTAATGGTATTCGTATTTGTGCACCTGTTTTAGTACTGCCACTGATGTTGTACCGCTGCAATAACTCTCAATTGTAGATTCACCTTCAAGTTCTTCATCCATCTCCTTGAAAGACTTCAATATACGAGATCTCCATGAAGTTTCAAACGAATTATGAGACTTGCCACTTTCATGACCACCGCCACCAATTTCATGATCTCCAGCATCTTTAGATGATGATGAAAGTTTAGATGGCAAGATATCGCGCACGTAACGTGCCACCTTGTGGCCAGATGGACCATGCCCGTCAAAGACACCACAGAAAATCATATCTTTCTCTCCGGCAAAGTTCTGATCATCAAGATATAAAAGGAAATCAAAGGGTTAAAACTTGTTGGCCCTCATTTTATTTTTCTGGAACATACATGGAAGAGAACAAATTAACTCAAATGAATCATTGCAATAGTCCAAGATTATTTAAGAATACATTAGGAATTCATAAACAGAAATATGGGTATATATGTGTATTGAGAAAATCTTGAAGCCCAGAAAATCAAACAGATTACAAAAGTGCAGAGAAGAAGAATTTCAATCGCAAAAATGAATCCAAAAACATGCGAATCAGAATGGGATTTCGGATGATTAACGTTAACGAAATAGGAAAAAATTAAGGATCTAATTACGTGCCTCCCAAACAGTCATGGCATCCTGATTGGTTCCCTTTTTTCCTTGCTGAATAAACGTGGATACGATTTTGGAAGATCCCTGAAGCCTTACACGAGCACCATAATCGCCTCTTCGAACCAAAAGATCGTCATCTTCAACCTCTACTTTTCGTACCACCTCATCTTCAATATAGAAACCATCGAATCTATCAATTCTTTGGCACGAACAACATGCACCCATGACTGAAGTCTCTCAAAATACAAGCCTTGAAAGATCAAAAAATCAAAATCATTAATTTTTAATAACTAACAAGCCCACAAAACCTTTAATTTCAACAAAACTTTTAAAGAAAAAGAGGCTACCTACCTTGGAAAACAAGGGTGCATGAAGATCGAAAAGGAGAAGAAATTCAAACGATGTATCTTATAATTCTTGGGTGCATGTAAATTAATTCAATTAATATTTATGCATTTGGGACAAAGACAAAAGAGACAAAAAGAGAGAAGGATGGATGATCAAATACAAAAATTAAACAACGTTAATCATGCATTATCTTTAATTTCATCATCATCATCATCAACATCGATCATTAGAGAAGAATGAAATGTCTTTTGGGGTGGATTGATGATTTGCAGTCAGTAATTTTTTCAATTATCAACGAGCTCTTCCAGACCAACGTAAAAAGTTAATTAGAAGAGCTCTTCTCGTCGATAATGTGGCCATGTGATATACATTCTTCACATAATTGGCATATCTACCAATTTTTTTTTCACCTTTCTAATCGTTGGAACAATCTTTGCCTCTCTCTCTCTCACTCTTTCCCATCCTTTGCTTTTGCCTATTTTTCTGACCGCTTAATCACTAATCTTTTTTTTTGTACACTTATTTTTACATGTTATGTTCTTCATCAACTCCTATTAACCAATCACTACTATAGATTAAAATAATAAATATAATATCGATTGGTCATGTTTTTCCTACTACAATTTACTGGTCCAAGACAAAAACTCTTGTAAAATCGGTTCATACATAAGATATTTCCGTTCAAATTGTGATTTTAATTTCTTATAATAACTTTCGATTCATATCTGAACCCGTTCACATGAGACCAATTGAATTTCCAAAATAAAAATATCAAACTCAATTTTTTGTGTAAAACTCCTGTGAAACCGATTCATATATGAGACATGTTTAATATATGAAACGGGTTCAAATATTGATTTTAATCTTCTGTCACTTTTATTATGCGTTAAAATTATGATTAACTCTTGTTTCATATATGAACCGCTTTGAAGGAAACCAATTCCAATTTTTTCATTTCACCAACCTAATTTTTCTATACTTCTAAGCTAAATTTCCCAACGATATGACCAAATTCTCCATCTTGATAGGAACTAATACAATGAGCAAAAAATTTTAGCTTTGCTTCAAATTTTGAGAACCCTTTAATGCCTAACATCTAAGAACATAAAAAACAGCCAAATCTACCATCAGAATTTACATAAAAAAGAAGATTTTTTTTTCCTTTTCCTGTGTCGAATGTGTATACTTTTAATTTCTTACTATCTATTGATGCATGTTGATATTTTTCTTGTTCCATTGCATCTACTTTTCTTGTTCATTTTCAATTTTCACCACTTTTATGTTTCCAAAATGATTTCTACTTATTATACAATATCCTCAAAATTTAGTTGGAGGGACATCTTCAATTAATTAGGGCTTCAAAACTTTAATTAAGAAATTAAATAATGCTCTTTAATTAAAAAAATTTAACAGTCTAAATAATATTGTTTTCTTAAAGTCAATAATTAAGGAATTTATTTCCAAACAATAGCAAAGTTTTACGTAAATAAAATACCAAACAATAATTAAAGTTTTATTTTCAAACAATAACAGTCTAAATAGTAGTTTTTATTGACTATTGAATTTATAACAAAAAAATAGATCAATAAACGAGTAAGGCTATAGCTTGTAAAACTACTAGGATTTTAAATTTTTTTTTTCATTTTTTTTGCTATAATTTAATAGTTTACATGATTTCTATCTATAAAAATTGAACCACTAAAAGTATATGTGATATTCTTTATTTTTTCAACAGTTTGATCACTACAAAAAATGTTACTTTTTGTGACAAATTTTTGTAATAAATTTGTGTTTCGTTGCAAGAAAATATTTTAATGTGACAAATTTTATATTTGTCGGAAAAAGTTATATTTGTATTGATAAACCATAAACTTGTTGCTAAAATATAATCTTATTGTGTTAAATTTAAAACTTCATCACCTAATCTTTTTGTGATAATAACATTTTGTCACGAAAGTATCATTTGAGACAACTAATATTTGTCAAGAGAAGTGTATAGCTTATGTGACAATTTATATGTCATTGTGACATGTCTTTTTGTTACAATATTGTATATCTTATTATGACAACAAGCTTTGTTAAGATAAAATTATTTGTGACAAATTGTATTTTGTCACAAGAATTACATTATATAAGTGACAATTTATATATTCTTGTGACAAATATAATTGTCAAAATGTATTAGCTTTTATTGTGATAATAGTGTTTTGCCAATAAAAAGTCATTTGTGATAAACATAAATTGTCACGAGTAAAATATTTGTAGTGACCAATTACATCTTCTTGTGAAGAATGCATTTGTTAAAATGTAATTGCTTTTAATATGACAACGATGTTTTGTCAATCAAAAGAAATTTGTGATAAATAACATTTGTCACGAGATTGAGCTTTATTTGGTGACAATCCACATTCTTTCTGTGACAAATATTTTTGTTAGAATTTTGTGTCTTTATTGTGATAACAAACCTTTGTCAATATAACTTTCGTGACAATTAGTATTTAGTTAGTCATAACTACATTTATTACAATGTCTTACCTTTTATTCTTACAACAATAATTTGTTAATAAAAAGGCATTTATGAGCATTAATACTTATCATAAATTTAAACTTTTTTGTGTGACAATTTGCTATTTTTTGTAATTAATATATTTGTTAAAAAATCAAAACTTTTACTTTGACAACAAGTTCTATATTAGAAAGAAAATCAATTGAAGAAAATACATTTATTATTTAAATTTGTTGATGAATGTTATCTTAGAATTTAATAGTTTTTCTTGTAACACTAATTTTTTGTCAAATAATACCAAAAGAAATAAGTTAAATTATAACACATTTACTTAAAATATTAAATTTAATGATGAAAATAACAAAAAAACAGTGTAGTTTTCTTTAGAATTAGAATAATTTTCTAAAAACTATCACAAATTAACATAACGAAGTTCTAAAAAAGAGTGATACAATTGTCTATTTAGTTATTCACCTCATTATCCTCCTCAAAAGACTCGCCATCTTCACTATCATAATTTTGATAAATGTCCTCATTAGCTGTATCATCAATGAAATCCTTGTCTCTAATGTTTTGATTTTCATTGTTTGGTCTCGATTTGTTGAGTCTTTGCATAGCTTTATCACTAATAACGTCTTCTTCTCCATCTTGTCTGCTCAACATAATAAAATCTTGATCCTCATCATCTTCATTCACTAAAACAATACCATTTGATTGATATTGTTGCAATGCTTCATGTGACATTTCCATCTCTTCCCCATCTATTTCCTCCGCAGCAGAAATTTCCTTTTCTGGTAAGTCCCATGGATGTCTGTGTTGGACCTAATTTTGTATCATCCACATAAAACACTTGTTGAACTTGATTTGGCAACACGAAAGGGTCATCCTTTTACCACGGTGATCTAGTATCAATACTAATGAAATTACCGTCATTTTGCATAGTTTTTTTATTTCCTGTATCAAACCATTCACATTGAAAAAGAAGTACATTTCGATTACCTAAAAATGCTAGTTCAACAACTCCATTTAAAGTGCCATAGAACTCAACCATATTTCCATTATGATATCCTTCAACAAAAATGCCATGATTTTGAGTTCTTCGACTACTATCACAATATTTAGTGTGAAAACGAACCTCATTCACAATGCTTGCAGAATAAAGTTTGGTAGAAAATCTATTGGGGCCATTAGCCAATGCCCAAATAATAATTTTATGATTTGAAACACATTCTTTGTAATGTTCATAATTTACTATAGGAACTTAATCTAATATCAACTCAAATAAAAAATGAAGTAAATCTGTGGTGATATATATGATACTCAAATGAAGACAAGTTAATTTGTCTCATTAGAGTTAAGTATAAGAAGTAATTAATGTAATTTCTAAACTATTAAAAACACAATTACACCAAACATTTAGTGTTACATGATTATACTAAAAAGTTTAAGAAACTACAATAATTTTAACTTATCTACTATGTTTTTAAATTATGTAACGATTATAATTATAGCTTAATTTTCCTTGTAAATATATTTTTCTTCCATAAATGAAATTATGGCTTAATTTGGACAAAAATAAATGGTTGTGATTAAACTTTTATGTACTTTCAGTTACTATTTTAGATATTTTAGTTTTAGCCTTTAATTTATACTACAATTCTAAACAATTTAATAAACTACAATAATTTTAACTTTTCTACTATATTTTGAACTTCTGTAACTTTTTTAACTGTTACAATTAATTTTTTATGTATTGAATTAAATGAAACGGTTTATGAGTTGAATTTGGTTTGAATGTTTAACACTTATTGAAACTCTATCTCTTATCGTTAAATACAAAATTTAGCAAATACTTTTGTAAATAAATTACGAAATGAACTAGTGTTTATTTCTTATAGTACCATCATTAATCATTCAAAGCTTAAAAAGATCTCATATGACAAACAGATTAAAACTCTAATTTAAGTGAGACATGACTGTACAGTAAATAAGTAAATATTTTACTTCAACTATCACATGTGATTCACTAAATATGCATACATACAGTAATAAAACCATGACCATTGTCAAAGTTCATCAATCTGATCCCATGATTAACATTGTAAAGATTAACATTATTTAGCTAGTACTAATCACAAATTTAGACTTTTTATATGATAATTTGCAATTTTTTTATCAATATATCTATTAAAATACCAAAAATTTTAATCTCATTACTAAAATAACGCAATCATCATTATATAAACATAAGAAAATAACAAGAAGAAAACATGAAAAGTAATATTGTTAAAAAATAACAGGAAGAAAACATGAAAAGTAATATTGTTAGATCATGTCGTATAAAAATTTTGAAAAAAAGTAGAAGATTTGATTACCTTATATCAATCGCCAATATAATTTTATTGATTGATTATCTCTTTGGTAATCGGTAGGTAATTCTTTGAGTTTTCACGATAATGTTTTCAATTAATAATAACTATTTATACACAAAATATTTCCTATTTCCTATTTCATTGGGAGTTTTACAATAAAATATAGTTTCCTTACATTATTAGTTTCCTTGATAGAATAGGATTCCCTCATAATAATAATAACTATTTTGATAATGTTTCCTAATAAATTCAATTCTTTTTTGTCGTTTTCTTACCAATCAAATTTTCCTTTAAATTTTTCGTATCAATCCAATTCCGGTTCACAGTTTCCTTATCAATTAAATATTGCTTTTCTCGAGAGTTTCTCAACATGTTCTCACTAATATATTTCAATTAAATTTAATTAGTTTTTCAAAAATTGTTTCTAAAATTTAGTATTTCCTTATCAATAGAATTTTACTTTAGGAATTTGAGTCTAACATGACGTTCATCCATATATTTTAATTATGATAATTGGGATTTCCCACCATTCTTTCTAAATTTTCATTTATTTCCCTCCATTTTTTTCTAAAATTTTAAAAATATTTACGCCTCTTTAATTAGTTTTACTTTTATTTATTGAATCCCAAATCGCCACCATTTTCTCTTGTAGCATTCGTCTTCCTTTTGAACTTTCATCTAAATTTTTGTTTTGCTTCAAAATTTGCAAGCAAATTATAATCTCCATTCCATACAAAGGCAATCAGGTTTTATCTCTATCTTATGAAGTATGTTTTTAAGATTTATTTTTCAATGAACATGTTATGTGTTTTAACTTTTATCTTATTAGGATTTTTTTTCGTATGTTGTTAAAGATTTAATTTTTATATGTTGTTAAGATTTTTTTTGTTGAATTCCAATAAGTTTTGTTCCTAATTTTTTTTAAAAATTTTAATAAATTATACTTGCTAATAGCAGCCATGTATAGCAATGTATAGCATATTTCTTGGTGAGTGTTTTTTTGTTCTGGATTCATATCTGTTTTACACAAAGTAAAAATTTGTTTACTAGCGGCAATAAATGATAAAAGGGACATATATCATATGGGGTACAGTTGTTGGGCTTAGATGAAGCAAATTGTGGTTGTTTTTTGCATCCATGTCTCGGCAAAACAAAAAATAGTTCAATTTGTTTTAGATATATTTACATAATTTGATGGTGATGATTGAGGTTGTTGGAGTAATTAGTTAAAAATAATTCGAAACTACAATTTCCTTCCACCTGTCATAAAAATGGTTATTGAAAACTATAACCTGTTTGCCTAAACGCAAAACAGGGATGTGCACTAGTTCAATTTTGAGTACTGGGGCTAGTAAGTCCAATTAACTTAATTATATCCACATCTATGGATGTTTGTGTGCATCTTTATCTCTCCGTCTCTGTGTTTTGTTGTGAGTTGAGGAGGCAACGATACTTCTGAACTTTGATGATTAGTTTGTTGGGGTTCATTTAATATTTTACAAGTATGCATTTGCAAGCCTTTCAAAGATTTTTGTGAAATTATGAATTGGAGTTTTTGCTCCCTTCTTAAAGTCATTAATTAATGTTTTTGCTGGGAAGAGTAAAACCCACTCAAATTTAACAATTTTACTGCTAGTGAAAAGACAAACAGTAATGATGTTTACTTTAAAGCAGTTTCACACTTGTAATAATCAGTCAAAATTCCATCCAAACCTTTCTGTTTTTCTCTTTTGGCAATAAAATGTTAAACGTATGCATCCGTTCTTTTGATTTTTTTTTTTCCAAAGAAAAAAGGTTGCACATCTATTTCTTGGAAAAAGTTAATAAATCTTGATTAATAGATACTCCATCCTTTTAACTTTTATTTGCTTGATATTTTTCATTCTCTTTAATGAGCAGCGTAAATTTTATTATCTAATATGATGGGCTAAACATATTCATAGATTAAATTATAGCATTAAGAGATTTTGAATGGCTATGTATGCAGTAAACTATCTTATTTTATTCTTATTCTTGGTTCTATTTTGAATGGCTTGTGGCAATTTTTCTTACTCTTGGTTCTATTTTTTGTATGGTTTTGGTGGCAAGCATTCGGTGAATTCAACTGTTACCCAATCTTCAAACATGCTAACATCAGAAGGCGGATCATCAAGCAATCGAACTAGTACGAGTGCTAATAACAATCTTTGCTTCTATTATGTCTTTATATTTTAGTATTAAATATTATGTAATTTTGAATGTAAAACTACTAGTTATTTTTTACAGGTTCTATTAAGTTAAAGAGAGGAAGAGGTTCAACACGTTGTCTGAACTTGGATAAAAGAGTTTTGCAATTAATTGATATACAATTTTGTTAAACTATTATTAATAAAATAATTTTGAATTTTTATAATATCATAACCTTCTTTTTTTTTCTTCTTTAAGGATGTAAAGAAGATTTCTATCGTATTTGTTCAAGGAGAAAAAATTCCACAAGAAAATGATGGAGATTTTGCTAGAGGTGTTGGATTTCTTGTCAAAACTAATGCTCCCGTGGCAAGAATACGTTATTGGCATGAAGTTCCAGATTCAGAAAAAGAACAGCTATACTTTGGCTTAACTGTAAGTAGTGTGAAAGTTACTTTAATAATTATGTTCAACATATAAATCATATTCATATAATGTTAAAATTTTTAATGTTTTCAGAAATGGTTTGAAATTGAGGATTGGTCTACAGCTCGAGTAAAAGCATGCATATATGCAATATTTCAAACTCAATATAGGCGTTGGAGAAGCATATTAAAACAAGGATATGACAAATTGAAAAGTAATGGGGTGGATCCACGATCATTGAGTCCTCGGGCAGAGGTGAGATTAGAGGCCTGGCGTCAAGTTTACTCAACAATTGAGAGCGAAAATTTTCAGGTAATATTTAATTTGCATATTTATTTGTAATCTAGTTTAAGATTTATTTATTGTCTCAAATAATGCTGATATTTATGTATACATATAAATTTTACCAGTTAAATTTATGGTGAAATTTTTATTTTTTAGAATCAATCGACGGCAAATAAAAAAAATCGCAAGTTGATACCATATCCTCGTACTGGAGGTTCTCAGACAATTCTTAGGCGCTATAAGAAAATGGTAAATTGTTTTTCTTATTTATTAGATTTTAATAACATCTAAATAACCACATGTATTGAAATATATTGAAACAAATTGATTTTCATTGTTTTCCTATTTATTAGATTTTAATAACATCTAAATAATTGCATGTATTTAAATTTCTTTTATCTCTCACAATAGGTTAATCGTAGTAAAATCACACTTTGGGGAATGACACACAAGAAAAAAAATGGATAATTTGTCAACGATGAAGCCCGCACAATATTTGTAAGTATTTAATATTGGAAAATGTAGTAGACTCTACAAATTTTACAATATTGAATAAATGAATTTTAATTTGATAGGAAAAATTATCATCTAAGGAGCAAGAGCAACAGTCATTGGATGAAGGAACAGAGCCGATCGATGAAGATAATATAATGAGTGATGCACTTGGAAAGAAACAAGGATATATGAGAGGCATGGGCCATGGAGTTGAGGTACCTCGAGATAGGAACAAAGCTTCTTCTACTATTTTGCTAGATCTCACACTCAAAGATCGCTTAAACCAAACCGAAGCAGAATTTGCAAACACAAAAGCTGAACTTGTGGCAGCCAAGACTCAAATTGCAGATCTCGTTGAAGTGAACAAAACTTATTTGGAGCGATTAAACAATCTAGATGCTCAAAATAAAGACATGAGAGAGTTCATGATGGAGATGCGGAAAAAGCATGATGAAAATAATAATTATTAGTATTTATTATCTCTTATTTATTTAGGTGGTTATTTTGAATAAATATTGGTCTTGATTTTGCTTTGTTTTCTACTTTTTAAATGCTAGTTTTTTTTTGAATATTACTATTTAATAATACAATTTAGTTAACATTTATAATTTGCTTTTATTTACATTTTTTATCGACAAAATAATTGATAAAAAATAAATTACGTATAATTTATGACATGGATAAGTAATTATTATGATAAATTTATTATTCAAACAAATCTTATTCATTTTATACTTACAAACAAGTATAGTTTTTTTGACAAAGTACTCATTATAGTAAATTATAATTTTACGACAAACTATAATTTTTTATAGCAATAACTTGATTTGTTTTAACAAAAATGTACTAAAAATTGAGAAAATATTCATCATTATAAACTCAACTTCAATGACAACAATATTTTATGTCACATTAATTTCTTAACTTTTCAGACAAAAAATATAATAAATATCAACAAACTATTAGTTACAATACCTTACTGTTATATGACAACTTTAGTATTTGTCACTTGAACGAGTTAGTAGATGTGACAAATTAATATACTTACTAACAAAATATGATGTAATTATTCAAACGCTATTCGTCACTATAAATGACATTCTTATGACAATTCTTATAGTTGTCACTTGAATACATTTACTTTTGTGACAAACTCATATATACAGTGATATAAGATTGGTAATTACTGACAAATAAATTATCATTATATGTCACCTCTTATAACGACTCTAGTATTTGTCGTTACAACATGCTAATTATTGTGACAAAAACAACTATCATGTGATGAAAAATATAGTTAATATTGACAAACAATTTGTCATTATAAATTCTATTTTTATGACAATTATAGATTTGTCACACAAATGTTTTGATCTATTGGGACAACATATTATGTTTGTCATAATAGCTTATTGCGATGGGGTTATTGTGACAATATAGGTGACAAATATTTTTTGCCGCGAAAAGCATATAGTGACAAAATATGTACCTCTATTGACAATTATTTTTACCACAAAAAAGTGATTTTTTTGTAGTGGATCATCTTTATCTATTTATATGTTTTGCTATTGATTTGGGAACAGAAAGCAAATTGAGAAAAGTAAGAATGTGTTGTTTTTTATAAATAGTATTGAACAAATCAAATGTAAGTAAAACGATAATTAGTAAATTTAGAAAAATAAATAAAAAAATGGCTAAAGTAAAATTTTTAGTATTACAGTTGTAAATATGAAGTAATTATTAAAATTATTATGAATTAATTTTTGCATGATTTTACTAATCTCAAACAAATTTATAAAACATTTTTTAATTATTTCGCACAACAAAGGGAAAAAGAATTTGAAAATTTTGGGTTATTATTGTGTATTTTTAATTTATGAATACGGTTTTATTAGGCAGCTGTTAATGCTTGAACAATTATTAGCTCCCAAACCAATAAATCACTATCTTCCAAATTTACCCTTAATTATGAACAAATTGTTTTGCAAAAACATGAGCAAATGAATGATTGTTGTTAAACTCTAAATTAAGAGAAAGAGTCAGAAAAACAATGAAACCCCTTATAGAGATGGCCACTAACATTTAGAATCGGAATCGTGGTCCCACCAGAACTAGAACCGATTGGAAGGTTTCGATTCTTAAAAATGTGGAATCGAAATCGGCAAAAAAAATTATTTTTCATTTTAATAATTCTATAAATATTTTTATATATCTTCATTTTCATCATATAATTCTTTTTTTAATAATGATTTTTTACTTTTTTTAACTTCATATTTTAGGTTTTAAAGTTTATAGTTTAGAGTTTAGTGTTTAGGATTTAGGGTATATATATATCAAATTTTTTAAATAATTATTATAATAATACTATTATATTATACTAATATGCTATTTGAATTCCACTTAATAGTCCAGTCATTCCAATTAATATGCTATTTTTCTTTCTCACTTATCTAATCCTTCATAATTCTATTTTTCTAAAATCTCTCTATACATTAGTTCAATTTCAACTATTAATCTAATTAATATAATTTATCAAATTTTTTAATTTATATTATCCTAATTCTATTATTCTATTATGCTAACATACTATTTGAATTCCAATTAATAGTTCAATCATTCTCTCTATATATACTCTTATTATTTCTATATCTTACTTTCTCACTTATCTAATCTTCATAATTCTATTATTTTAAAAAATCTATATATTAGTTCAATTTTAACTACCATTCTAATTATATTATTATATTATACTAGTTGAATTTTAATTAATAATTCAAATGTTCAATTATTCTTTCAATTTTGTTATTATTTTTATATCTTTCAATCTCACTTATCTAATTCTTCCTAGTTCAATTCTTTTAAAAACTCTATATATTAAGTTTAATTCTAACTATTATTATTAGAATTGATGCAAGTTTCAGTCTTTTGGGCTGCTTCAAACATGCCATATATGGTCTGTTTAGCGATTTGGACTGACTCCAAAATTTGGGCTTGAACCATCCGTAAAGAGTCCAGGGATTTGCCAACGGATTCAACCGTTTGGGCATTTGAAGCCTTTAGTGTTTGGGCTTGAAGATGAAGAGACTCAACAGCCTGGGCATTGTGAGCGGCAATGTCTTTAAAATTTTCCACAGAGATCCTGAGGGCTTCCATAACACATTTTGCTGCTTTCCCGAGTGATGATACTGTAGTTATGTTGTTGTCGCATCGTTTGTGCTTTGTGGAGAATCGACATCTGCATGCAGGAGTGATATCGAGCCGAGTACGAGCTTTAGGGTGTTCAGGCCCTGTTCGTTTATTAATCGAGTCTAAAAATTTATTCATGTTCGTTTATTTATTAAATAAACGAGCTCGAACTGAGCTTTACGTGAACCGAGACGAGCCTGAACTTTGTTCATGAACACTTCGCGGCTCGCATAAGAAGGTATAATTTAGTTAAATTAATATATTTTGTATATTTACATAAATGTCCAAATTTAATTCAAACTCATATATAATGATTTGTGTGCTTGAATGTATAAAAAATTGATTTCTTTCTATTATTTAAGAGTTTTACTTAGGGTATATATTATTTATATTATATAATTCATATTTTAACTAAATTCTTAACGAGTTGTTGACCAACCTAAACAAATCTTTCACTTGCTTGTTGATTTATTATTCATTTATTAATCGAACATAAAGTTTAGTTTGTGTTCATTTGTTTATTAAGTAGACGAGATTGAGTGGAACTTTAACGAGCCAATCCCGGTCTTGTTTATAAAGGTTTATGTTCGTTCTTACCACCATATAGTGTAATTTGTGTGTCAATAAATATATATATATAAACCCAATTATATATTTCTATTATTTAATAATTTTATTTCGTATATAAGTTCAATATATATTATATAATTAATATTTTAACCGAGATTTTAACGAATTTTAATCGAGTTATGAACGAGCTTTTCATGAACGTAAACAAGCTTTCACATATGTGTTCATTTATTAATCGAGCCTAAAATTTTGTTCGTATTCGTTTATTTATTAAATAAACGATCTCGAGCCGAACTTTAATCGAGTTGAGGCTGAGCTTGTTCGTGAACGTTCGTGTTCGTTCTCAGCCCTATCTACATGTATTTGGATCATCCCAAAAGTTAGAATTCATGGTTAAGTTCCCTCTACATATTTCTGGTGGCAAATGGTATTATTATAGAAGTAATTCGGTCACTAACTGGTTATGTAATACAGCAAACTTTAACATGGATCACTTTTTGGTCCCCTAAGCGTTTCAGTTATGTTCATTTCATCATATGATCTTTGCATGTATCTATCTTAATTGAAATTGTCCATCTATGATCTTTTCATGTATCTATTTCATTTCATCATATCATATGTTTTTTTTTTGCTAAAAACAAAATAGGAGGTTCTTCATATATAGAAATTGGTTACATGGGGTTCACTATGAACTTGATAAAACAAGTTCAAACAACTGTCAAAAACTAACGAACACAAACCAAGTGGCTAGAAAGCTAAAACAACTCTCAGAAACTAAGAAACAGAAACTAACCGGCCAGCCACAAGCTAAAACACAAAACACAACTATCAGAATCTAACAAACATAAACTACCCAGCCAGCCAAAACTAGCAGAAATTAAAATCCAACCAGCATAGACAAGCATAAACAAGCATAAACTATAATTAACTTAATTGAACCCACCACCCTCCTCCAAAATACAAAATGACCACCCTATGATCATTTGAATGGTTTCTTAACCAATATGGCATAGAGGGCAACCAACTGCCACATAGCCATAAACAGTGAACAAGCACTGGCGAAAAATCCGGGTCATAAATTAGGGAAGAAAGTATACTTGCTATCAAGTAAAACATTGGCGCCCAAAGATAACCAGAAACCACAAGCAGCACTGATAAATAAATGCAACACATTGTTATCAGTTTTGTCTGGGGCTAATCCAATAGCGATGACAGAGGTTACCGCGAGTATGGTAAAGGTTGCGTTTATCATTTTGCAACTCGATCTAAACCAACGGGCTACCTCTAACTCTGGTGGAGGTGGTGGTTGTGCGAGGATTTGTGATTGTGGATCCATGAGTGACTGTTCAATAAACGATCTCGAGCCGAGGTTTAATCGAGTCAAGTCCGAGCTTGTTCATGAACGTTCGTGTTCGTTCTCAGTCCTATCTACATGTATTTGGATCATCCCAAAAGTTATAATTCATAGTTAAGTTTCCTCTACATATTTCTGGTGGGAAATGGTATTATTACAGCAGTAATTCGGTCACTAACTGGTTATGTAATACAGCAAACTTCAACATGGATCACTCTTTGGTCCCCTAAGTGATTCAGTTATGTTCATTTCATCATATGATCTTTGCATGTTTCTATTTTAATTGAAATTGTCTATCTATGATCTTTTCATGTATCTATTTCATTTCATCATTTCATATGTTTTTTTTGCTAAAGACAAAATAGGAGGTTCTTCATATATAGAAATTGGTTATATGGGGTTCACTATGAACTTGATAAAACAAGTTCAAACAACTGCCAGAAACTAACGAACACAAACCAAGTGGCTAGCAAGCTAAAACAACTCTGAGAAACTAAGAAACAGATACTAACCGACCAGTCACAAGCTAAAACACAAAACACAACTATCTGAATCTAACAAACATATAACTACCCAGCCAGCCACAACTATCAAAAATTAAAATCCAACCAACAGAGACAAGCATAAATAAGCATAAACTAAAATTAACTTAAGTAAACCCACCACCCTCCTCCAAAATACAAAATGACCATGGTTTCTTAACCAATATGGCATAGAGGGCAACCAACTGCCACATAGCCATAAACAGTGAACAAGCACTGGCGAAAAATCCCGGTCATAAATTAGGGAAGAAAGTAAACTTGCTATCAAGTAAAACATTGGCGCCCAAAGATAACCAGAAGCCACAAGCAGCACTGATAAATAAATGCAACACATTGTACGATGTGCTATGTGTATTCTTTCACTGATTTTAAAGGACTTGTGTTTTTATTATTTAGACTTATACTACAAGGCATGCATTAAAGGCTTAATGAAATTAGGTTTACACCATTATCATTCTTGTAAAAGTTAAGCAAATATAATATTATTGAGAGAATAAGTACCATACAAAAACATTAAGCACTAAAAAAATAATAGACTCTCTAATAGGTCATGAAATAGCATTTTATTTTTTTGTTCCAAAGTGCTAATCCATAATTTTGAGACATTTGTCCATGGATAACTAATTTGGATTCTGAGAGTTCTTCAGTAAGTCAAATTAGCATTCTTTTGTATATAATGAGAATTTTAATGTTTTCTTTTTTTATTATATTAGAATTTGAAGGTGTGTTCATATATGCATTTTGTTATCCCTCTATGCTAACTCATGAAAAGGGCAGGGAAAGGGGCCGGATGATGATACAAAGAGCACCAATGGACATTATTTGGCTTCTGATTGTTGAAAAATTACCTTCTTTAATACTATTATTAGGGCTTCCACTTCAATATTTTCCTTTCACTTTATCTTCATTTATAAGTTTCTTGGAGTTTAATGAAGAGCAAAGTGTCAATTTAGTCATTAAATTATGGAGAATTAATAGTTTTGGTCACTCAAATAAATAAATGGAGGGAGACAACATAAGATTTTTCTGTTAAACCTTTTTAGTTTATTTTATTGTGTAAAGTTGATGAATATTTTTTTTATCTCCTTAAATGATATTGTTTTGAAAAATTTATCCTTAGAAAATAATTGATGTATTTCTGTATTCTCATATGGTCTAAATGGATAGAATGAATTTTTTTTGGCAAAAAATAATAGTTGCGTAATTGTTGGGCTGAAAAAATAATTTGATCATCAAAACTCATAATTGGTGATAATTTAGTGATTATTTTTGCACTTTGCTCTCTAATGAATGGATGTGGATTTGGTGAACATGAGAGATAAAAAAAATTATTTATTTTCCACACTCATTTTTTCCATTACAAATTTCCTAAAGTCTATCACACAAATATAATTCCAATTCTTGGAGTGAATAGATAATTCCAAATCTAAATCTAAATCTAAATCCAGTTCATGAAGTCTCCCTCAACCCTCGCTACATTCCAATTCTTCAAGACAATGTGTTTTCCTAGACGTATTAGGATTTAAATTAAAAATTCAATGGTTTTCTATGGCAATTTAATTTCCTACTTTTAATTGTTTTCCTATTTAGTCTATATCATTAACAAAATTTTCCGATAATTTCCTAACTTGCAAAAGGTTAAAAATGTTTTAATTCCTCAATCTTAATTATTATTGGAACAATTATTAATGTTCTTTTAATGGTTAGAATAAAATATGATGTTTAGGGGATAAGGGAATGAATAAAAAATGATTGACACAAATTATTAACCCTAAACAATTAAATACCCTAATTAAGTTCGGCTTAATTCAACAAACCCTAAATAGAATATTAGGGAGAAAGCAAATGCAGCTGTGAGTGAAAATCTGGTCTGGAGGCCGATTGAGATAGTGCCAAGCTTGAGCCTCCCATTTGAGATCTGGAAACATTTGATGCTCCCGTTGAGATCGTGACTTCATATACTCTATACACAAATGCTTTATAACAGAAGTGAGGAAAGTGCTGGATTGGGCCTTTCAGCTTTTAGTTTTCCTATTTGTAGAGAGAAGGCAGAGAGAATATACTCTATACACAAATACTTTATTAAAAAAAAAGAAATCTTAATGACACCTCTGTGTGAATCATGTTCATATGCATTGAAGTCTTATCGTTTGAATTTTGTTTTTTTTAATATTTATTTTCAATAGCGTGGCTATCTTTCTAATCACATAGAAGACAAATATCATTAATCAAATCCTTTTAGGTATGCAAAAGTTTGTAAACACAATTATATTCCATTCATGAACACAATGAGAGGCGAGGTTCTTGGTTACATGGGTTCACTATGAACTTGATAAAACAAGTTCAAACAACTGTGAGAAACTTACCAACACAAACCAAGTGGCTAGCTAAAACAACTCTAAGAAACTAAGAAACAGAAATTAACTAGCCACAGCCACAAGCTAAAACACAAAACACAAGCATGAACCCACCACCCTCCTCCAAAATTTTGAATGACCACCCTATGATCATATCATTGTTTCTTAACCAGCATGGCAAAGAGGGTAACCAACTGCCACACAGTTGCAACCACCCCGGCAGCAGTGACCACAAATCCGGGAATTAATATAATACCTATAAACCAAACATAAGGACCAATTCATAATTAAGTAAAACTATAGGGGCTTATTAACAAAAATTGTAAAAGTTGGTCTTAAGACCCATTTTCTTTGTTTAGACTTAAGCTTTATTTTCTTTCCCAAATTCACTCCTCTTTCCCTCTCCTAAACTAGGGCAAGAAGAAGAAGGAGTGGATTGAAGAAGAAGAATGAAACAATTCTCTCTCCAAGTCCAACCATTTTGAGGTAAGGAAGCTAGTAGGTCTAATTGTCCATAGTAAGGTCTTTATTTAGTATTTTGGGATTAGTAAAAGGTTGAATCTTGTTATGATAGGAAAGTGAGTAAAGAAGTGGTGATATCTTAAATCAAGGGCAAGGTTAAGAAAGTGAATTCAAGTAAGTGGTTTGATATTCCTTTATGTTTTTACATACTTTTGATAAACATATTTGGAAAGTTTGGTATGTTATTATATGGAAATGGATTGAGCATGTGTTAGTTTATAATTTTGATGATTATGAAATGTATGTAGGGCCTTTGTGAAAGTAAAGTGTTTGATGAAATGTTTAAATGAATTTGAATTGTTAATGGGCTCTTGAATGCTTCTTGGAACGATTGGTAGGAACATGTTCCAAATAATGTAATGGCCTACCTAGCGGGATAAACAACTAGGAACCCAATGTAATGGCCTACCTGAGGGGATAAACAGTCAAGCCTGGATCCAGTGTACCAAGAGTGACTTGAACTATTCTTGAGCTAAACGACAAGTACTAAATGTATTTGTAAATGTGATTGATAAATGATTGTGCCACTTGCTATGGTATATATGTGTGTGTGAATTGAAAATGTTTCCGAATGTGATTTTCATGTGTTGAAATGTTTTACGAAAGTATATTACGTATATAACATGCTCAAATCCGTGAAGGAATGTCATTATCACTTACTGAGCATAGTTTTGCTCATACCACAAGTTATTGTCATTTTTGCAGATTTTGATGTTCGGATGCCTTTTGGTGTGAATGATTTGGAGAGAAGAATGGGTATTTTGTGTAGTTTGTAGTTAATAGAAATGACATGTGAATATTGTAGTAATGTGTATGTGGTGTAAGATGATGAACATTGGAGCTTTTGTATTCCTCCTTTTGGTTATAGTGAATATTCGTAGCGTAATGATATTATAGATGTGTGAATATGTAAATTGAATTGTAATGAATGTTTGGGAGATTGAAATAATGTATATATGGTTTTGGTGTATAGAATGGATGATGGTTTGAAAGGGTATGTAAGTTGGAAAAAAAAAGAAGAGAATAGAAGCTTCAAAAATCAAATGGCCCGACATCGCGACGTGCGGCTGTCTACGTCACGACGTCCATATTAATTCCCACGAAAAATTTTGGCAGTGAGTAACGTCGCGACGTGGAGACCCCTCCCACGTCGAGACGTGCACCCACGTCGCGACGTGGGGACCTCCACGCCGAGACGTGGGGAAATTTTTCAGCACTCGGGAAATTTCAGATTTTAATTGTTATCCAAGGTTTTAAATCTTGCTTTCTTGGCCCAAATGTGATGTTTATTCATAGAGGAGATTTGATCATTGATTGAGATAAATGTTATGTAATGTTAAGTCCTACCAACGACCTGAGGATACGAAATGTAATTATGTAATGAGGCTTCGCACTCTTGAGGACTTCATTCCAAGGGTGTGGCCGTGCCACGTCGGAGTTCGGGGCTTTACAATTAAATTAGGGAAGAAAATAGAGTCGCTATCAAGTAAAGCATTGGCGACCAAAGATAACCAGAAACCAGCAGCAGCAAAGCCAAATAGATAGATCGCATGGTCATCAGTTTTATTTGGGACTAATCCAATAGCGAGGACAGAGGTCACCGCTAGTGTGGTAAAGGCTGCGTTTATCATTTTGCAAGTCGACCTAACCCAACGGGCTACCACTGACTCTGGTGGAGGTGGTGGTGGTTGTGGTTGTTCAAGGATTTGTGCCATGGATGACTGGTGTGTATAGCCTATGGGGATGCATACCTTTTGTTCCCCAATTTATAGAGAGTCAATATAGGCTTCATCTTGGTGTATTCAAACCTCCAAGTCTCCTGAGAAGAAAGAAATCAGAAACAAAAATTTTCCTTCCTTCAAAGTTTCCCATTCTGGTATTTCTTGAATTTGGTCATTACTGATCTGAAATGGTTTTGTTTGTTTTGATGACAAATTTCTCAACCCCTTTTTTTACAGCAAAGCTGCTTTTTATCTGCTCACCACCAAAGCAGAGTTTTTTTGATCACATAAATGTGATTAGTTGAGGGGCTCGAGGCTCGTCTTTTCTGGGTGAGGGGCTCGAGACTTGTCTTTGATTTGAATTGCTGTTTAAGTTCTTTGATGATGATAAGAAGCTGGCAACTTGTAAGATTGCATCGATTGATACATTTTGGAAATACTGATTGGATTGTCTCAGTTAATTTTGGATACAAAAAAGGTGTAAATGCTAGACACCCAAACCCGCCTACTGCAGAACGCCCCAAACCCAGCCTGTGAGATGTAAACAGGTAACTCGAGGTCCCACCAGCCGGAGGTGAAAATTCCCGACACTCTATTTTGTCTCAGTTAATTTTAATATCTTCTTTTGGTTTGTTTAAGTGAGTCATTATCTTGAGGGTTTTTTTTCTTTTTTTCAATTTTATTTCTACAATGTACTTTTGATCGGCTTGTTTGGTTTAGAATTCTTTGATGTTTCTTGGAGTTCAGAATGCAGATTGTTGTGTAGTGAGCAATTGACACTTACAAACTAGGGACTTGGTTGACTTTATAGTATATTAAATAAAAAATTACCTTCTTTGATACTATTCTGATGAGGTGAATTTATTCACCTTTTATATAATGTTTATACTTAATTCTTTGGTCGTTCTTGTTCCTTTTATTTGTTTTAGTGTTTTGTTTGTAGGATTATCAATCATTGTGGATGTTTGGAAGAGGTAAACCATATGAGAGCCAAATTGGATGCAAAATGGAAGAAAAGATTGAGAAAGATTAAGAAATGTGTGATTTAGGCCAAAGGGGAGCTAACAGCTAACCAAGGAGTGGAAAAGGAAGAAACCATTTTTCTGTCATAGTTAAATTAGATTAGTGTATTTGTAAGGTTTCTTTCCTAGGAGCTCCAAAAGAACACACAACTTTTGTGTGTTCTTGATATAAATAGCCTCATTTATGTGGATGATTTTCTTGTAATCCTCATGTGTTTCAAGAGTTTGGAATCATTGTAAAGCTTGGACATTTGCTTGGAATACACATTTGGAAAGCTTCCTCTTTTGTTTGATCAAATGGGCAGTTTATTTTCCTTGTACTTCTTTGATTATTTCCTTGCTTATCCATATATATTTATGATGTTCTTGTGTGCCACGAGAGGCTAATTTGCTAACACCCTTGGATTATGGTTATGATTTGTTGATATATTGTGTTAATGTGTGGATTTTAGGCTATGGATATTTAAGGATTAAGAATTACATGCTAAATTCTATTTTATGGTTTTTGTGGAATGAGTTTTATTGCGTTCTTCATAGTTATGCATGATTTGGCCAGGTTATGTATGATGAACATTTTGTAAAGTGCGGTAAATTATTTAGGGACAATTTGCTTTAATCTTGCCTCTTGCCACATAGGAGGATTAGAGTGGATTGTTTAGAGTCTTGTGTGGGTTTGTTGTAAATTTATTAAGTTGATTTCACATTAGCTCTTGCCTCTTGCCACATAGGAGGAGTGAAGTGAATAAATTTAACATAAGTGAGACTTGGTTTAATTGTTGCCTCTTGCCACATAGGAGCAATCAAATTTCAGTGTTTGTTTTGTTGGTTGTTACACAAGATTTTGGGTTGATCTATGAAGTGAATCTTGCCTCTTGCCACATAGGAGGGTTCAATGAATTAATCAATACCTAAATAGGTAAATAACTAGGTCATGCCTTGCCTCTTGCCACATAGGAGGGTTCAATGAATTAATCAATACCTAAATAGGTAAATAACTAGGTCATGCCTTGCCTCTTGCCACATAGGAGGGTGTGATTTATGTCATTTATCCTTGTTTTGCATTAGCATAAGTAGGATGTATGCATGTATTCTTTATGCAAACCACACATAACACTAACATTTGAGATAACCAAATCCAAGGGTGTGCTTTAATTGCTTGAAACTTTGTCCACACATTTGAATATTTACTTGGTAGCATTAGTATAGTTTAGGATATTTTCCTTGATTATTTTTACTTCCACTACAACACACATATTTTCACTAATATCATAAATTCATTCCTTCCTTGTGGGATCGATCCCTACTTCCTCTAGCTACGAAATGTCGGTGTCTTGATGCACCTTAAATGCGTGAGGATTAGGGTAATAAATTTATTTGATTCGGTTAAGCCTTAGTATTAGACCCTAGCTCCAAAATACTGCACATCAAATTGGCGCCGTTGCCGGGGAAGGCAATTGATTTTAGGATTGGTGTTTTTGTGTGTTGAATAGTTGTAAATATTTTTGTTTTGCATATTTGTTTCTTGTGTTTTTTTTCATTTTTTTTAATTTTTTTTATTTTGTGTTGAGGTTTGACCAAATATGTCTAGGTTGTTTAGAGACTTTCTTGAACTAAATCATGATGACCCACCAATTGTGGTGGATGATACAAGACCACAACCAAGAATATTTAGAGATTTTCACCATTTAGAATATGGGAATACCAATGGATGGGGATATAATGAACCTTCATTTTTACATTGTTTTGAAAATCTATCAACAAATTTGAATTTGTATGATAATGAACAAGCTACTTTGAGAATGAATGTTGTTTCTTGTAGGTTGTGCCAAGGAGATCATCCCACTTATCAATGCTACTCTCAATTTGGGAATGAATGCAATTATCAAGGTGATTATGAATCACATTTGAGGGAGCAAGGATCTTATACATGGGGATATAACAATGATTTTGGCCAACAATCTCATTCACATTCTCAAGAAGAGTTTGGATATTATCCGGGTTATAATGGAGATTAGTCGATTCAAGAACCAAGCAAGGACTATGTGATCAATAAACTCTCGGAGATAATAGATAAATATAGTGATGAGCTATTTAATAAAAGACTTGTTAAATCGGATGAATTCATGACAAGTCTAGGTGACATGTTGGGAGAGAATGGTGCCGCAATAAAAAATGCGGACGCGCCTATAGAACAACTCAAGGAAACTCTACAACATGAATCTCAAGAGTGTTCATATAATGCAACATGGATCAATAGTGAGGTACAACTTGTCCAATCACCTCATATTTCATCTTCTAATTTGCAACATAATTTGTTTCATCATAGTGTCCCAACTTCTATGGATTATGATTTCGAGTTTAATAATTATCATGATGATTTAAAGTGTCCTAGGAAGTTGAAATCTTTGCATGTTGTTGATAATTTAGAAGAATGCATTAATGATGAACCAATAATAGATGAATCCAATCTTGTTTGTTTCGATAATGAAGAGACTTCCCATCTTGACCCCTATGTTGGTTTATGTGATGAATACATTTCTATTTGCAATGAATTAGCCAACATAGTGATGCACACGGAGACACCATTATTAAATGATAATATTGTTCAATGTGTTGATGATGTGGAGGTGCCTAAAACTGAATACCATGTTGGTTTAGATGAGGAAGACTTGTGTATTTCTCATGAAATAGCTAATATGGTAGAGACTTGTTTTATTGAAACATCCATATTTGAAATTACTAATGATTTCATTGAGACCATGGATGTAAAGCCATTGGTGGATTTTTGTAGTTCAAACTTGGTAGAAGAAAGTGTGACATTGAAGGGTGATAAACCATTGGAAATTCAAAAGTTAATGGTGAAAGAAAAGAAGGAGGAGCCTACAATGTGGGAGCAAGAGTGGTACAAAGTTGAATTTGTTGAAGTCGCTTCCCATGAACATGAGCTCAAGCCCCTCCTTCAAAGCTTTAAAATGGTCTTATAAAAGGCATAGAAGTGCCTATGAAAGGGCATTTTTTTGGTATCGGGATGGTTATTCCGAATCTTGAGGGAGTAGCCACAAGAATAAGGTCTAGCTAGGGACCAAATAAACCTAGAACTACTATTTCTTTTCATTTTTTTCTGTTTTATTTTTATTTAAATGTTAGTTTTTGTGTTTGTTTTGTGTGTTTAATGTAATTTGGTTTGTTTTTCTTGTAGGAGTTCAAAGAAAATAAATGTGAAAGAAAGAATATGAGAAAATGAAAAATGTGCATAAGTGATAAAAAGAGCTAAGTGTGGGGGGGATGCATACCTTTCACAAACTTGCTTAATTCTTTCTTCTTTTTCACTCTTATAGTCAATAGCACACAAACACACTTTTCACTCTATATCACTTCATGATTTTCAATGTTAAATTGCATGAGTTAGCATATGTGGTGAGGCTTCAAAAGCTTGATGTGTGCAATTTTCATATATGTGGATAATGGCACATTCATTGTTTACCTAGCATGAATTCATTAGGACTCAAGTGCACATAAGCTTAATGAATGAGATTAGAATTTGAACATGATTGTGATGCACACATAGCACAAAAGCACTCACATGAGCATATTGTAAAAATTTCTCATGCATGCCATAGAGTGATTGTGAAGATTTTTGTTTTGAGTGATTACGTTTGAGTGTCATGTATAGAACTTATTTGTTTAAATGTTTTTTTCTTGAACTCATACATGGAATTAGTTTACTTGTTTTTCTTTCTTTTTGTTTTTTTCAGATTTTCCATCCATGAGGAAGCAAACATGAGAGGCATTTTCACAATGGCCAAATTCAATGAAGAAATGGCCATAATACATTCACCTCGGGGATACAAAGCATTTCATGTTCAACGGGTGTTTTCTTATCCCTCTCTTATTTTTTGAAAATAATGCATATTTTAAGTGTGGGGAGATAATAATTGTTGAAGATGCTTGAAACTGTGCTTAAGTGAATATTGTGTGATTTATGGATGTAGAAACTTGAATTTTTAGTGTTTTTTTTTTATTTGTGTGATTTTGTGTGTTAAGTTTGAATAAAGAGAAAGCTATTTGAGATATTGTCAAGGCCTCAACTACACAACAAACCTACCAAAGAATGCATGGATAATAAGTAAATTTTTTTTTCTCACACATTGAGGACAATGTGTATTTTAAGTGTGAGGGGGGATAAAATTCATGTTATTTATTCCATGTTGTTTTGTATGTCTTTATGCGTAATTTCTTGGGAGTTGAAGTGTGGATATTATGCCTTGATTAATGGTTAATTAGCTTTTGTGTCAATTTTTTTTATTTGTTTTGATAGGCAACTAATAATAATAAAGATTTATCCAAAATGTGATAATTGTGATAAGTGTTATAATGCCAATGATTTGATTTTATTTGAAAATTTTGATGTGGGATAGGAAAGTAATATACTATTCAAGAAGAGTTAAGTTTTTAGTGGAAAATTTAGCATTTTGAGTCAATCATTTTTATGTACTTAGAGGAACTACCGAGGGGATTAATGAGTTTATAACTATTAAGTAGATTGGTGTGTTTTTAACACTTTGTTTAATTGAGACTTATATAACTCGCTTAAAATTGTGCTTTTAAATGAATGTGCATAAATGTTTGCACTTAATATTTTTATATTTTAAGCTTGTTTTTTTTACAGGCTTCATATTGCCACTCCTCTGCGAGACTGCTCTTAAACGAAAGTTAATGGAGAACTTGCATGAGTGGAAATGGGTCTAAAACCCTAAGGTGAGACAGTACCCCAGGTGGATGTCACGGGACTTCCAATGAGATATCCTAATAAATGGTGACAGTCTGGGGGAACGAGTGATTATTTATGAGCCTTAAGGTTCACCGAGTGAATCCTCATTAACAATGAGTAAATAATGAAAAATGATTTGAATAGTGAGGAAAGGTTGAAAATTAAACTTAGTTGTTGAAACCCTAATTTATGGCGTAGTTATGAATAAGTTTTGAACTTAGGTAGATCCTAACGCACACACACACATGATTGACTCAACGTGTTTAAATGAGTACATTAACATACTTTGATAAATTTTGAGAAAGTATATTATGAGTACTTGACATTTAAATGCTACAGATTATGAGGCATTTACATAACACTTGTCCTTGGATTGAATTGATGAAATTGGATACTTCTTATTATTATGTGTTGATTTTTTTGTTTAGATTTTGTATTTTGAGTTTGGTTTGTTCGAGGACGAACAAAGGTTAAGTGTGGGGGAATTTGATGAGATGAATTTATTCACCTTTTATATAATGTTTATACTTAATTCTTTGGTCGTTCTTGTTCCTTTTTATTTGTTTTAGTGTTTTGTTTGTAGGATTATCAATCATTGTAGATGTTTGGAAGAGGAAAACCATATGAGAGTCAAATTGGATGCAAAATGGAAGAAAAGATTGAGAAAGATCAAGAAATGTGTGATTTAGGCCAAAGGAGAGCTAACAGCTAACCAAGGAGGGGAAAAGGAAGAAACCATTTTTCTTTCATCGTTAAATTAGATTAGTGTGTTTGTAAGGTTTCTTTCCTGATCCTTGATGCAAATATTAAATCTATTTGACAAATAAATCAGTTATAGTTATCGGGAACGCCACTGACATAACCTAATTTCTTCTTACTTGTTGGTAATTAAAAGGACGCCTTATTAATTACTCTCTAATTAATAAACAACCTAAGAGGACGCCTCATTAGATTTAATTCATTAAAAGCATTAAGATAAAAGAAACCTGATACTAATATGCCCACATGGACGCCATATGCCCATACTAGCCCCTATGCCTACTGTCGATGAATGACAGCTTCACCACCTATTAAAACTAAATGGACAATTACGGATCCACTGTTTTAATTGGCCTTAGAACTTCATGCAATTAATTAAACATTGTACACTATTTAACAATTACATAAAATTCATAAACTATTTATCACAAGACATAAAAGGTACTTGTCTAACAAATTTATTTAAATTCAAATTAGATCTCACAAGATTTTTAATTAGTGCTTCATCAATATCTTAACCGGATAAATAAATCTAGCTAGAATACATAATTAAATAAAAGAAACAAGAATTAAGAAAACTAGAATTCATATTCAAAGACAAAGATTAACTTACTAGCTATTTAAAAACTCACTACAAATAGGGAAACCACTAAAAATTGATGTCTAATTTGAATACCAAGACTTGATGTAATTTCTGAGTCAACAACTATGAAAATCGAATTAGAATACTAAATTAAATATAAAACCATGTAGACTAAAATCAAAACACTTTCATTATGAATAGTAAACAAATCATTGAAACAGAAACTTGAAAACTGAAGCTTACTCAAATATTCATCAACTTCACTTATAAATTCGAATTGGAATCAATATTCAGAGTCAAACCAATTTGATCAGAATCAAAGCAAAGCAATTCACTTATGAATACGAATTGGAATCAATTCTTGAAAAGAACAAATTCTAATAAATCCTAACTTTAAATAATTTGAAATCAAAACTAAAGAGTTTCTTAAACTTGACTAATAGAAAACTGAATGAAAAACTGACTACTAACTAATAGAAAAAATGAAAGATTAACTGACTGCCTCTCTTGCGTAAAAGCTAATTTATAGAGCTCCTAAACCAAATTCTACTCAAATTCCTAATATTAATCTAATTCCCCAAAAGTGGGAATTATCCATAAATATTGAAATTATCCTAAAAACTATAATTATCTAATTATCTCAAGAGATAATTATTTGGAATAAATCCCATAAAACTAATGTCAACCCCAATCTCAATCTTCACACGTCTTTGACAGAATTTCTCCAAATAAATAGGAGACTTTTCTCCAACTTCTTTGCTTGACCTTTTGTTCTTCAACTCAACTTCTTCAATTATCCTTTAAGCACATGTCTTGAATCTTCCCAAAAATATGTCTAGATCCATTTTCCACCATTCTTGCACATTTATTGCCCAACAACTTCTTCCAGATAAATCTGCAATTATCAACACTTTTTACTATTAATAATACCAATATTATCCAAAATAAATATAGATAAGTAACAAAATATTGGTATTATCAACTCCCCCACACTTGAATCATTCTTGCCCTCAAGTATGGTTAACTAATTAAAACTACAACGACAAACAAGACTCTTAAAAGAAAACAGAGATTTAAATGATACATTTAACTAACATGAATAACAACTTGGACTTGAGCACTTCCATCTTACCAACAAACCCTTCTCTATTTCAAAAATAATTCAAACACCCCTTAATTCCAGTTAAAATAAACAAGAATTAACATCCTCTCAATTTTCACTCATGATATCACTCATTGATGAATAGGAAATTTCACACCTCACAATCAAATGACATTACCATAAGTTTGCAATGAGGTCATATCTCCACCACATAAGAAAATGATGTTATGCATAAATCAAGAAGGTCTTTATATGGTTGAAACGGGGCTAAGGTTAAGGGAAGGATAAAAGGATATTAATTGGCTATAATTTATCAAAGAATAAGTAACCAAATCAAAGTCTTTACAAACTTCAAAAACTACTCCTTGAGCTCTTTTTTACGATGCTTCTCAATCAACTTTTCAACCAACAACAATTATTATGCCTCTTTTTTTTTTCTTTTTTCTTTCTTTTTCTTCTTTCCTAAGGAGATTTCTTTCATTTTCTTCTTTCTTTTCTCCTTTTCTTTTTCTCTTTTATTATTATTTTTTTTTATTTTTTTATTTCCACAACAAGGATTTCATAACTTGGAACACATATACCCAAGGAGTATTAAATAAATTCAAGACTTAGCCAACATATTCTTTGACAAAATGGGCTAAACAAGAAAGTTAAATAATAAGGTTTATGGCTGATTTTTGTGGTTTTTAAAAGCAAAGAAAAGGTTTAGGCTCAAAGGGGTTCACTAGGGGTCAATTTAAAAAGGTAGGAATTTTTAGAAAGTTAAAAGGGTTTAATCCTAGGTGCCTTAATCATTTTTATGCATAAATCACAAATAATTTCAACATGTACCTCAAAGCAAATTCTAGAATGTCTATTTAATTATGACATACTCTCAAAAAAATTCATTAAGTACCAAGAAAGTGGTTCTTGTGTACTTAAGTTCAAAACTCACCTCAAAAATTTACGAAAAATTAATTCTTGAAATTCATCATTCCGGAATACATACAAGGTATTTAAATTATTCCAAAATAGAGACTACAACCAAACTTCCCAAACCATGCTCAAATCCAATCGTATGTTATTCACAAAGTTTCAAGGCATCATTTAAACAAGACAAACAAAATCCAAACACTAAACACTAAAATTAAAAGAAAATCAAACAAAATCCCCCCACACTAGAAGTAGACATGGTCCTCCATGTATAAACTAGGAAGGAATCACAAACAACATATGAAAAATAACACATAGAAAACACAAGACAAACACTTTAACAGTAATATAAAAATAAAAAGAGAAGAGAAAGGACTCATTCTGGAGGGTATTTAAAACCCTTATGCTTGAAAAAGGCAAGAAGAGCAGCTTCCATTGAATGAACGCGTGAATTCAAGGTATCAATTGAAATTTGAAGGGAGGTGATAGTATCATGGTCAGCAGGCTGCTTCTTTTGGAAATTCCTCACGAGTACCTGTAGAATGTGGAATAGAGCTACTCGGTGGAGATGTCACCGGTTCACAAAATGTAGGAACGCTATCAGTAGAAACTGAAATTAAATTCATTTTAGCTAAACAAGATATGTCCAGAGGTGCAGGTTCAAGAGCTAATGATAAATCAGGTTCAAATTGAATTCAATTAGTAGTCTTGTGTGTGAAGTGTCATTATCCTAAAAGAAAAGAACTCTATTATTATACGAACATTGAAACCTAAAGAGAAACAAACATGAACATGAAAATATGATAACTAATGAAAACAAACTCTAAGATTGCATTAAAAATTTTTAATTTTTAATTTTTAATTTTTAATTAATTAATTTTTTTTAAATAAAATTAAATAAGTAAAACTAAAAAAATAATACTAAAATAATACTAATAATAATAATATGGGTTGCCTCCCATTAGCGCCTTTATTTAATGTCTTTGGCTAGACAGTGCATGTGACCTCAGACGGTTGGTGGGAACACAAAATGGATCTCTTCCACTATGCCATGTGGTGTCTCATAAAAAACCTTTAGTCGATGCCCATTTACTTTAGATATCTTGCCAGTGACAAGACTCTTGATTTCGAATACTCCGTTTGGGCATAAGGATATGACTTCAAATGGGCCCAACCATCTTGATTGTAACTTTCCTGCCATAAATTTCAATCGAGAATTGAACAACAATACCTTCTGTCCTACCAAAAATTCTTTGTGGCGTAAATGCTTGTCATGGAGGTATTTTGTACGTTCTTTGTAGTGCAAGGAAGTATCATATGCCTCCATTCTGATTTCCTCCAATTCTTGGAGTTGGAGTTTTCTTGTCTGTTCAATGGAGGTTGAATCCATGTTGCATGCCTTCACGGCCCAATATGCCCTGTGTTGGAGTTCAACAGGTAAATGACAAAGTTTTCCAAAAACTAACCTGTACGGGGACATGCCTATTGGTGTTTTGTAGGCAGTGCGATATGCCCATAGGGCATCTTCTAGGTGCAAACTCCAATCTTTGCGCTTTGGATTTACCATTTTTTTCAAAATGCCCTTGATTTCTCTGTTGGAAATCTCTGCTTGACCATTGGTTTGTGGGTGATATGTCGTGGCCACGCGGTGGTGAACGCCATACTTTTTCATAAGTGCTTGAATAGTTTTGTTGCAGAAATGCGTGCCTTGATCGCTAATAATGGCACGTGGTACACCAAACCTGCTAAAGATATTAGATTTAAGAAACCAATCATTCTTGATTTTGTTTCTTTGATGTGTACTGAATCCTTTTGGGAAAATGCCCATTGCAAGGTAGTTGACTATATCGGCATACCATGGTTCTTTTCCATTTTGGACTGTCACTGAGTATAAATACTCCTCTGGAAATGTCTCTGTAATGGGCATCTCGTCAGTTCTTTCATTGATGATGCGACTTAGATGATCTGCAACAAAATTCTCTGCTCCTTTTTTATCTTTGATTTCCCAATCGAATTCTTGGAGCAAAAGGATCCATCTGATCAGCCTTGGTTTGGACTCCTTTTTTGCTAGTAGATATCGCAATGCTGCATGGTCAGAAAAGACAACTACTTTAGAACCTAATAAATATGAACGAAATTTTTCAAAAGCAAAAACTATAGAAAGTAGTTCTTTTTCTGTTGTGGTGTAGTTGCATTGGGCAGGGTTCAATGTCTTGGAGGCATAGTAAATGACATGACTTTCTTTCCCAATTTTCTGCCCCAAAACCGCTCCTACGGCATATTGACTGGCATCACACATGAGTTCAAAAGGTAGACTCCAATTTGGAGGTTGAATGATGGGGGCAGTGGTCAATTTCGTTTTGAGCAAATCAAATGCCTCTTTGCACTGATCTCCAAATTCAAATGTAACGTCATTTTGGAGTAAACGAGTTAGTGGTTGAGCAATCTTCGCAAAATCCTTGATAAACCGCCTGTAAAAACCTGCATGGCCAAGAAAACCACGAATTTGTTTAACTGTTGAAGGATATGGCAATTTATCAATAATATCTAACTTAGCTTTATCAACCTCTATGCCCCTTTCAGAAATAATATGCCCTAAGACAATCCCCTCTCTTACCATGAAATGACATTTTTCATAATTAAGCACAAGGTTATGCTCAATGCACTTTAACACTAACTCTAAATGATGAATGCATTGATCAAATGAATCCCCATAAACAGTAAAGTCATCCATGAATATTTCAATGCATTGCTCAATTAAATCTGTAAAAATGCTCATCATGCATCGTTGGAAGGTTCCAGGGGCATTGCAGAGTCCGAATGGCATACGACGGTATGCAAATGTGCCAAATGGGCACGTGAAAGTTGTCTTCTCTTGATCTTCCTGTGCTACAAAAATTTGAAAATATCCTGAGTAACCATCAAGGAAACAAAAGAATAACTTTCCAGCCAAACGTTCTAACATCTGATCAATAAAGGGCAAGGGGAAATGGTCTTTTCTGGTGGCGGCATTCAATTTTCTATAATCAATGCATATCCGCCATCCAGTCTGAAGTCTCATGGGCACAAGCTCATTTTTTTCATTTTTCACAACTTGGAAACCAGATTTCTTAGGCACAACGTGAACGGGACTAACCCATTTACTGTCAGATATAGGGTAGATTATGCCTAACTCTAACAATTTTAAAATTTCTTTTAAAACTACCTCTTTCATTGGTGGATTGAGCTTCATTTGAGGGTCACGGACAGGTTTGGAGTCATTTTCTAATAAAATACGATGCATACATACCGTAGGACTTATGCCCTTAATGTCTGCCAAAGTCCATCCAATTGCCAATGTGTGCTCTCTCAACATTCTCACTAACCTTTCTTCTTGTGCAAAAGTTAGGTCCTTATTGATGATTACTGGAAGTGTCTCCCCATCTCCTAAGTAAGCGTACTTTAAATGAGTAGGAAGGGGTTTTAGCTCTAATATTGGTGCCTGCAAAACAGAAGGAAGAAGTTTCTCATTATTAACTGAAATAGGTATAAGGGATGGTGTTACCTCCTTTGAAATTTCTTCCAAGGCATATAAGCTCATGATAGCATCCCTTATCTCATCATCTTCTTCTTCTCTTGCGTTTTTGTCTGTCTGGCTTTGAGTCATGGTCCAATCAAGGGCATCCTGCACAAAAGTTCTTTGAACAAATTCATTAATCAATGGTTCAATAATATCTACGTGAAAAACAGACTCTTGGTCATATGGGCATTTCATGGCTTCAAAAATGTTAAAAGTAACAATTTCTCTATCAATTTCACAAGTCAATGTTCCTTTGTCCACATCAATTTTTGTTTTTGCTGTCTTCATAAAAGGTCTTCCTAAAAGAACAACAGAAGTATTAGTGGAACTTGACATGCCCATATCAAGAATATAAAAATCTACCGGAAAAATTAAATCATTAACTTTTACCAATACATCCTCTATTACTCCTTCCGGGTAGACATTTGAACGGTCAGCCAATTGAATTATGACTCTGGTCTCTTTAAGGGGTCCCAAATTTAATTCTTTGTAAATTGACAAGGGCATCACATTGATGGATGCGCCCAAATCAAGCATGGCTTTCTCAACTTTCTTATTACCAATTAAACAGGGAATAGTAAACATACCAGGATCCTTACACTTTTGTGGCAACTTACGTTGTATGACCGCAGAGACATTCTCACCAACTATCACCTTTGCATCATCATTATGCCTTATCTTTTTAGTATAGAGTTCTTTTAAAAACTTGGCATATTTGGGGACTTGACGAATTGCCTCAAGGAGTGGAATGTTAATTTCCACTTTTCGAAAAATATTCAGGAGATCTTGTGTTTCCTCTTCTTTCTTTTCTTTAGCGAACCTGCCAGGAAAAGGTGGTATTAGTACAACTTCAGATTTATCAACTTTAGGTTCACTACTTACCTCGAATTTTTGCATTGAATCTGATATGGGCAAATGAGTTGAGTCTTCCGAATCTGAATTTGAAATAGGCATTTTGTGATCATTTACTTTCTGTTCAGGATCCTTTAGTTCCCTACCACTCCGAAGTGTTACAACACTTACATTCTCCCTCGGGTTGACTTCCACTTGTGATGGCAACTTACCCTGATTAGCTTCCAACCTTGCTATTGCTGTGGCCATTTGAGTAATTTGTGTGCCCATATTGACAAATCCTGCACGTGTTTCTTGTTGAAATTTGACGTTCTCTTGTTGAAATTTGATGTTCTCTTGTTGAAATTTGATGTTCTCCTGTGCCATATACTTCATCATATCTTCTAGATTTGGGCCTGTTTTGGGCGCTGGAAGTGTAAGTGGTTGTTGTGCATTTGGTAAAACCATTTGGTATTGTTGTGGAGGAGGATGGCGAAATTGGTTGGGTTGGGCATTCTGGAATCCTGGTGGTTTATAGCTAAAATTGGGATTGTATTGGTTGGGGAATTGTCTCTGTGTTTGTTGGCCTATAGCATTTACTTTCTGGGTCATATCATCCTGAATATTTGGACATGTGTCTGTTGGATGCTCATTCAAACAGACCCCACAAGCTTGTACCTGTTGAGCTTTTCCTATTCCTGTAACCAATTTTTCAATAGATTTGATTAAATCATCTACACGAGGATCTTTAACCATGCCTACCTCATACATTCGACGTGATGTATCTTCGCCAAATTGTTGTCCATTATCTGCCATGTTGGAGATTAATGCTTGTGCCTCTGTGGGCGTCTTGTTCATGAGAGCTCCTCCACTGGCTGCATCGATCATGTCCCTTGCTGTGGACAATAGACCTTCATAAAAGTATTGAATTAGCAACTGTTGGGAAATTTGATGTTGTGGGCATTTTGCACACAATTTTTTAAATCTTTCCCAGTAACTATGAAAAGTCTCTCCATTATTCTATTTAATGCCACAAATTTCCTTTCGTATGTTAGCAGCCTTAGATGCAGGAAAATATTTTTCAAGAAATTTTCTCGTAAGTTCATTCCAAGTAGTAATTGACCCTGCAGGCAAACTAAACAACCAGTCCCTAGCATCATCATGTAAAGAAAATGGAAAAGCTAATAGTTTAACATATTCAGCCAAATTCCTATTATTCCTTATAGTTGAACACACAAGTTGAAAGTCCTTTAAATGTTTATGTGGGTCTTCTCCAGCCAAATTATGAAACTTAGGAAGGATTTGTATTAAACCAGATTTCAATTCAAATTGCTCAGTAGTAGTAGGGAGTGTAATGCCCATTGGTAAGAAATTAATGCGAGGATTAGCTAACTCCCTGAGGGTTTGTTCTTGTTCTTGTTCAGCCATAACTGCTTCGTCTGGTGGAGTTGTTATGCTTGTATGCTGATTTTCCAAATCGCCCTCCTGTTCAACCACAGTGTTTGAACTAGAGGCTTGTTTTGCCTCTTTTGTCTTTTTCGTTCTTATCCTTGCAGACTTTTCGATTTTAGGATCGTACTCCAATTGTCCTGTAGGATTAGAACGTGTCATAAACCAAACAAAGATTTTACAAATTAAATTAAATGAAATGAAATATGAAGAAAAATTAACAAAGCGCCGCTCCCCGGCAACGGCGCCAAAATTTGATAGTGTCGTTATGCCACCAAAATTAAAACCTACTCTTCACTAGTATAGCAATGGAGTAAGGTCGTCTCCCAAGGGAACGGATGTAACTTTTCTTCGGACTTGTCACAAAAAGGGATTAGAAACAATTAAACAAAATAGACTATTAGAGAATTTAATCAATAAGAAAGAAAACCCGGTTAAAACATTGAATCCACACTAATTAATAACTTGATCCTTGATGCAAATATTAAATCTATTTGACAAATAAATCAGTTATAGTTATCGGGAACGCCACTGACATAACCTAATTTCTTCTTACTTGTTGGTAATTAAAAGGACGCCTTATTAATTACTCTCTAATTAATAAACAACCTAAGAGGACGCCTCATTAGATTTAATTCATTAAAAGCATTAAGATAAAAGAAACCTGATACTAATATGCCCACATGGACGCCATATGCCCATACTAGCCCCTATGCCTACTGTCGATGAATGACAGCTTCACCACCTATTAAAACTAAATGGACAATTACGGATCCACTGTTTTAATTGGCCTTAGAACTTCATGCAATTAATTAAACATTGTACACTATTTAACAATTACATAAAATTCATAAACTATTTATCACAAGACATAAAAGGTACTTGTCTAACAAATTTATTTAAATTTAAATTAGATCTCACAAGATTTTTAATTAGTGCTTCATCAATATCTTAACCGGATAAATAAATCTAGCTAGAATACATAATTAAATAAAAGAAACAAGAATTAAGAAAACTAGAATTCATATTCAAAGACAAAGATTAACTTACTAGCTATTTAAAAACTCACTACAAATAGGGAAACCACTAAAAATTGATGTCTAATTTGAATACCAAGACTTGATGTAATTTCTGAGTCAACAACTATGAAAATCGAATTAGAATACTAAATTAAATATAAAACCATGTAGACTAAAATCAAAACACTTTCATTATGAATAGTAAACAAATCATTGAAACAGAAACTTGAAAACTGAAGCTTACTCAAATATTCATCAACTTCACTTATAAATTCGAATTGGAATCAATATTCAGAGTCAAACCAATTTGATCAGAATCAAAGCAAAGCAATTCACTTATGAATACGAATTGGAATCAATTCTTGAAAAGAACAAATTCTAATAAATCCTAACTTTAAATAATTTGAAATCAAAACTAAAGAGTTTCTTAAACTTGACTAATAGAAAACTGAATGAAAAACTGACTACTAACTAATAGAAAAAATGAAAGATTAACTGACTGCCTCTCTTGCGTAAAAGCTAATTTATAGAGCTCCTAAACCAAATTCTACTCAAATTCCTAATATTAATCTAATTCCCCAAAAGTGGGAATTATCCATAAATATTGAAATTATCCTAAAAACTATAATTATCTAATTATCTCAAGAGATAATTATTTGGAATAAATCCCATAAAACTAATGTCAACCCCAATCTCAATCTTCACACGTCTTTGACAGAATTTCTCCAAATAAATAGGAGACTTTTTCTCCAACTTCTTTGCTTGACCTTTTGTTCTTCAACTCAACTTCTTCAATTATCCTTTAAGCACATGTCTTGAATCTTCCCAAAAATATGTCTAGATCCATTTTCCACCATTCTTGCACATTTATTGCCCAACAACTTCTTCCAGATAAATCTGCAATTATCAACACTTTTTACTATTAATAATACCAATATTATCCAAAATAAATATAGATAAGTAACAAAATATTGGTATTATCAATATATTAAAATTCATGTGCTATATATTTTGCAAAAAAAAAAAACCGTGTGTATTTTGGTGCTTGAAAAAATGTTTTTGTTCTTTTGTTTTGGTGGGAAGGCGCTCCTGGACATGAAGGAGAAATTAATGGAGGATCTTGAAGGAGAAATTAATGGAGGATCTTGATGTATATACAAGTCGAGATTTTATATTTTTGCAGCTCTTATAATATTGGAATATTTGTTGTTGAGCTTCAATCTCTGCAAAAACCTATGATTTTTTTTTTTTTTTTTGTAATTTTGTTTAATTTGCTTTGGTCAACTATATATTAATAATTTAATTCATACATGGAGTATTGATGGAGAGGAAAAGGAAGATGGAAACGGTAGAATCTATTCTATATAGAGAGAGTCAGAGAGATGTGAGTTTCGTGTAAAATTGGGCAAATCATACTAGATACTTGTGTGTTGTTTCGGTTTTGACTATTTTGACGAAAAATCATTACAACTTTTCAGCTTTTAAAGTGATGTATGGTTGTTTCTATCATTGTCTTGGAAAGATTGAAACTTTATGGATTTTGAGTAGCCATAATGTTTGCCTTTTTAGAGAGTTGAGAGCTGTTTTTACAAATTTGGAGAATTGCGTAAAGTGCACACTTTTAGTAACACTTTACTTTTGTTTTATCTTCTACTCTATTTTTCCAAAATTGGCCAAAAAAAAAATTAAATTAAATTAAATTAATTTGTTTCGTTTACCCTACTTCATCCTTGTTCTATTTCACGGTAAACTCCTCTTCCTCCTCCTCTGATGCATGACGCATAATCAAAATCAAAGAAGTTGTTCCTAAATAATCAGCGCATATATAGCTGCATTTAAGGTTGATTGCTCCGTGGGAAAAACTCAAAAAAGGGAAGAGATGATAGTATATTTGGTGCATGCAGTAAAGGCAGAGAGAATGATGCATATATATACTCCATGCCATGGTACGAGAGAATTGCAAAGAATTGACAATTTTAAAGAAGAGAAGAAGAAGAAGAACTTTTCTCATGTGGTGGCAATTGGCATGCATTAATCATGAATGTGTGTGTCATGAAAACAGACTCTTCAATTAATCCTTTAGGATTGTTCTAGTTCTGAGGTTAGCGCTGTGCTGTTGACAGGACATCAAAAATGCCAATTTCTTAGGCAGCAATGAAACATTAAATGTTGGTGATGCATGAGCAATGAGGGATATTTGATTATCTACCGACAAGTCAAGCTCAGCAATAGTACTAGTACAGCTCCTTTTTTTTTTTTGTTTTTGGCGCTCAATTAAATTCAAAGACGATTAATCGGCAGCCGCAGAGGCCCACTTTACTTTACTTGGGCGAATGATAATATTTTCAAGATATAGTAATGAAAGCTATTGGTGAGTTGGTTTTTGGATTTAATCATTAATAAGGTTTAATTGGAATTAATGTTTACTAAACCTTAATTGAATAATAAATACTCCATTAATAATACAGATTTCCTATGTGTATATATATATATAAAGATCCATAATCGATCGATCATTTACGTTTTATGAGGCAGAGATATGCAAATTTATAAATTTATTAGTAATTCTTTAATTGCTTCTTCTTCACTTTGGTCAAACAACAACGTATTGATAAACAAACAAACAAAGGTACATATTATGCCCAAAGGCTTTCAGTTCAACTCTTTCATGGTATCAAAATTTTAGCATCCACAACTCGGCCATATTGAAAAAATGCCTCCAAGAAGCCCGTTTTTGTACTGTAGAATGGAAGTCTTCCAATGTAGAGTTTGGTAGTTATCCCTCTATGGCTGTATGCTACCTCATGAAAATGGCAGGGAAAGGGGCCGGCTGTTGATACTAAGAGCACCAATTGACATTATTTGGGTTATGATTGTTGAAAAATTACCTTCTTTGACGCTATTCTTAGGGCTTCCACTTCAATATTTTCCTTTAACTTTATCTTCATTTATAAAAGTTTCTTGAAGTTTTAATGAAGAGCAAAGTGTTAATTTAGTCATTAAATTATGGAGAATTATGACTTTTGGTCACTCAAATAAATAAGTGGAGGGAGACAACATAAGATTTTTCTGTTCAACCTTTTTAGTTTATTTTATTTTGTAAAGTTGAAGAATATTATTTTTTTATTTCCTTAAATGATATTGTTTTGACAAATTTAACCTTAAAAAATAATGGGTGTATTTCTATATCAACGTACCGACTAAATGTATAGAATGACTTTTTTAGCCAAAAATGATAGTTAAGTAATTGTTTGGGCTGAAAAAATAATTTGATCATCAAAACTCATAATTTGTGATAATTTTTAGTGATTAATTTTGTACTTTGCTCTCTAATGATCATCAAAATTCATAATTTGTGATAATTTTTAGTGATTAATTTTGTACTTTGCTCTCTAATGAATGGAGTGGGTTTTGTGAATATGAGAGATAAAAAAAAATTATTTATTTTCCTCACTCATTTTTTCCATTACAAATTTCCTAAAGTCTACCACACAAATATAATTCCAATTCTTGGAGTGAATAGATAATTCCAAATCTAAATCTAAATCTAAATCCAGCAGTTCCTTAAGTCTCCCTCGACCCTCGCTACATTCCAATCCTTCAAGTCAATGTGTTTTCCCATTGCAATTTATTTTTCTCAAGTCAAAATTTGATGGTGTTTCATATTACAACTTAATTGAAAAAAATTTTAAAAAAAAATGGCGTTTTCCTACTTATTAGGATTTAAATTAAAAATTCAATGGTTTTCTATGGCAATTTAATTTCCTACTTTTAATGGTTTTCCTATTTAGTCTATATCATTAACAAAATTTTCCAATAATTTCCTAATTTGCAAGAGATTAAAAATGTTTTAATTCCTGAATCTTAATTATTATTGGAACAATTATCAATGTTCTTTTAATGGTTAGAATAAAATATGATGTATAGGGGATAAGGGAATGAATAAAAAATGATTGACACAAATTATTAACCCTAAACAAATACCCTAATTAAATTCGGCTTAATTCAACAAACCATAAATAGAATATTTTCTATTATTTAGATAAAATAAAACCCAATATATACCCTAACCACAAATTCAAAAAAATAATTTGATAGTAATTCAACAAACCTTAAAACAGAATATTCAGAATGATAGAATGAAACGATGTATGTATTCATTTATTTATTTAAATAACCAATCCTAAAATTCACTAAATAATCATAATACAGCTCTAACTGCGAAAATAACAGGAAATAGAGAAAATAGCCCAAAAAAAAACGTAATCAAAATAATCGAACACCGCTTCAAAATGAAGCCTAATGTCTGCTTCAGGCATGCATATGAGCACATGGCGCCAAAAGACGACAGCACTGCCAAAGCGAGAACGATTGCCAAAATTCGATAGAAACATATCGCAAGCTCATCTCTTAATATGACAGGGATTCGCTCAATATCAATATCGGAGAGTTATTTTTTCTGCCAGAGCGCTAGAAAGATCCCTGTCAGCAAAAACACAGTCGAGATTACAAACATGTACGCAGATGCTTGGTCGTATCTAGGAGATACTGTCGTGGAGTACTCCTCCGATGGTATAATAGAGGACTTTCGATCTTCTCTTATAGGGGTAGAATTTGAATTTATGATCACCGGGGCAGGAGCAAAATTTGGGGCGGAAGCCGGGGTACGATAAAAATTATTGATCATCACCGGAGTTGCCGGAGTAGGTGTAGAATTTGGGGCAGGAGTAGTAGGAGCCATTCGAGTAGAATTTGGAATCTGATGGATGCTTTCACTCAATGGGCAAGGATGAAGGAAGGCGGAAGAATTTATATTAGCCAATATTCCTTACTGATCCAAGTAGAATTTGTTTTTGTATCCGAGTAGGATTTGGATGTACAGAACAGTAGAATTTGAATTTTTATTTGTATAATTGTATCTGGATACAATTTGGGATGTCTGAGTCGAACTCGATGCATGCCATCACCGGCGGTGGTCGGTGGTGGTGGAGTCTCATAGCTTGGGTAAGGACTGATTCAGTGTCTTGAGCAATTCGATCACTGGCGAAAGAGAAACATATATGAATGGTTTTTTCTTTTAGTTGATAATTCTTTATTTATGTAGTGGCGGAGCCACGGTTATGGAGAATCACTTTACCAAATCTGGTATAGATTTGTATAATTTTTTTTTTAAAAAAAAGATCATTATCTTGATTTTGCCTTTAATAATTTATCTTAAATAATTATTTAGTCATAAGTAAAGAATATTTGTTCACTTTTTAAAAATGGTAATATATTCGGTGATTTTTGTCATACTAATTTTTAAGCAATTACCCTACTCAATTGCTTTATTAACTGATTCTTATCTAATGAATATTTGAAGGTATTATTTTTATAATTTGAAATATATAATAAACATCTAATATTATTTTAACTATTTTATACAATTTATATATGATGGTTTTAATTTAAAAATAAACCATTGTTATGCCTTAACATATTTAATAATGTTGTCTGTTATTTTACTTAATTTTGTAAAATTCATGATTTTTATTGATTTAGATAGGTCATAAAATTAAAAAAAAACTAAATGAAAGTTTTAAACCATTTTATTCAACTAATTTAGTTAGCAAATTAAAGTGGCATGAAATAGTATAATAAAATAAAGTACAATGATGTTTTCTAATAGTTATATAAATTTTTGAAATTTTATTTCTATTCTTTACATTGGTATTTTATAAATTATAATTGTAACTTTAGAAATACTTATAAAGTGATTAAAAAATTAGCCATAAATATTTCATACATACTAAATCTACAATCACATATTGTTTTTAAAAATTGTCAAAAAAAAAATAATTTAGTAGTTTAAAGTCATACATGTATATTCATTATTAAAAATATTTTAAAGTTAATTCAATAAAAAGTGAAAAAAAAAAATAAAAGTATTATATAAAAGAATAAAAATAATATAGTATTTGATTATACTTATAATTAATTTGTCCCCCACTCACTTTACCCAAATCTATATAGATTTGCTAAAAAAATTTTTTAAAAAAAAAGATAATTATCTTGATTTTGGTCTTTAATTAATTATCTTAAAATAAATTATTTATATAAGTAAAATATTTATTCAACTTTTTAAAAATGGTAATTATTCTGATTTTGTCATACTAATTTTAAGCAATTACCACTCAATTGCTTATTACTATTCTTATCTAATGAATATTTAAGGTATTATTTTATAATTTGAATAATATAATAACATTATATTATTTTACACTATTTTATAAATTAATATGTGGATTTTTATTTAAAATATCATTGTTATGACTTGCGATATTTAGATAATGTGTGTCTTGGATTTTACTCATTGTAAAATTCAATGATTTTTATTGATTTAGATAGGTCATAAAATTTGAAAAAAACTAAAATAAAGTTTGTTACCATTTTATTAACTAATTTAGGTTAGGCAAATTAAAGGTGGCATGAAATAGGTATAATAAAATAAAAGTACAATTATGTTTTCTAACTAGTTATAGTAAAATTTTTGAAATTTTATTTCTAATTCTTTACATTCGTATTTTATAAATTGATAATTGTGAACTTTTAAAAATACCTATAGAGGTGGATTAAAAAATTAGCCATAAATATTTCATACTAAAACTACAATTCACATATTTGTATTTGAAAAATTGTCCAAAAAAAATAATTTAGTAGTTTACAAGTCATCATGGGTACATGTATATTCATTAGTTAAAAATATTTTAAAGTTGAATTCAAGTAAAAAAGTGAAATAAAAAAAGTAAAAATATTATATAAAAGAATAAAAATAATATAGTATTTGATTATACTATAATCAATTTTGCCCCCACTCAAGTAACCAAATCTGTATAGATTTGGTATAAATTTTTTTTTTTAAAAAAAAGTAATTATCTTGATTTGCCTTTAATAATTATCTAAATAAATTATATTATATAAGTAAATATTTATTCAACTTTTTAAAAATTTAATTATTATGATTTTGTCATAGCTAATTTTAAGCAATTACTACTTCAAGTTGCTTATTACTATTCTTATCTAATGAATATTAAGGTATTATTTTTATAATTTGAATATATAATAACACTATATTATTTTACTATTTTATACAATTTATATATGATTTTTATTTAAAATAAGCACTGGTTATGCCTTGCATATTTAATAATGTTGTCTTTATTTTACCTCATTTTAAAAATTCAATGATTTTATTGATTTATATAGGGTCATAAATTGAAAAAAAAAACTAAAATAAAGTTTTACCATTGTTATTAACTAAATTTAGGTTAGGCAAATTAAGTGGCAATGAAATAGTATAATAAAATAAAAGTACAATGATGTTTTCTAATAGGTTATATAAAATTTTTTAAATTTTATTTCTATTCTTTACATTCGGTATTTTATAATTATAATTGTAACTTTTAAAAATACCTGTGACGAGTGAATTAAAAAATTAGCCATAAATATTTCATACTAAACTACAATTCACATATTTGTATTGTGAAAATTGTCCAAAAAAAATATTTAGTAGTTTACAAGTCATACATGTATATTCATTATTAAAAATATTTTAAAGTTAATTCAAATAAAAAAGTGAAAAAAAATTAAAAATATTATAATAAAGAATAAAAATAATATAGTATTTGATTTAACTATAATCAATTTTGCCCCCCACTCACTTTACCAAATCTGTATAGATTTGTATTAATTTTTTTTAAAAAAAAGATAATTATCTTGATTTTGCCTTTAATAATTTATCTAAAATAAATTATTTATATAAGTAAAATATTTATTCAGCTTTTTTAAAAAATGGTAATTATTCTGATTTTGTCATACGAATTTTAAGCAATTACTACTCAATTGCTTATTACTATTCTTATCTAATGAATATTTAAGGGTATTATTGTTTATAATTTGAATATATAATAACACTAATATTATTTTAACTAGTTTTATACAATTTATATATGATTTTTATTTAAAATAAGCACTGTTATGCCTTGCATATTTAATAATGTTGATCTTTATTTTACTAAATTTGTAAAATTCAATGATTTTTATTGATTTAGATAGGTCATAAAATTGAAAAAAAACTAAAATAAAGTTTTACCATTTTATTAACTAAATTTAGGTTAGCAAATTAAAGTGGCATGAAATAGTCATAATAAAATAAAGTACAATGATGTTTTCCTAAGTGTTATATAAATTTTTGAAATTTATTTCTATTCTTTACATTGGTATTTATAAACTGTAACTTTTAAAAATACCTATAAAGTGATTAAAAAATTAGCCATAAATATTTCATACTAAACTACAATTCACATATTTGTATTTTGAAAATTGTCAAAAAAAATATTTAGTAGTTTACAAGTCATACTATGTATATTCATTATTAAAAATATTTTAAAGTTATTCAAATAAAAAGTGAAAAAAAATAAAAATATTATATAAAAGAATAAAAATAATATAGTATTTGATTTATACTATAATCAATTTTGCCCCACTAGCTAAAATTTCTAGCTCGTACTATTATGTGGAAATTGGGAATTCTATTAATTTAGTACTTATTAATTAATTAATATTAATTATTATTATTATTTGTCTGAAAGCCTATACTTTCCATTCCTGGTGAGGAAATATTATAAATTCAATCAAACAATGTGTTTATCCACAAATCAATGTACGCATGTCAAAAGGACTGGGAAACTTGCAATAAATTTTAAATACACCAAAAATATAGGAGGTTAAGCGAAACTATAGATGTTGAGGGTATGATAGTTTTTGGTGGTATAGAAAGAGAAGATGGTTTGGGACGTATGGTAAAAAAATGGAACGCAAAGGCAAAATTTTTCATACATATATAGCAAAAAGAATAGATTTAAAAAAAAAAATTGAACGCCATGGGTTAGTTAAAATTTTGCCCTATGCTTGAAATTTAGTTTTCCATTTCTTTGGACACTAATTTTAATACCAATATTTTATTCAAAATATTAATAAATGTTTTAATATAGTTTATTTTTTTTACCGTCTTAATTAAGTGTCTTATTTAGTTGTATTTGAGACAACATCTCAAATACTGTCTTAAATTAAATGTCTCAATATATTTATTGAGACACCTATTACTATTGTCACAAATGCTTAACCTCTTGAGACGATTTTTATACTGTCTTAAAATTGTTGTCTCAAAAGGCAGTTTTCTAGTAGTGATTCTCAACCACAAAAGTCAAATATTCAATTACAATTAAAATTAGGGACTAAACGATCTAGTTTAACTAAAATTAGAACTAAATAATAAATATTACTAAAATTACTCTACTATTAATACCTTAACCAAGAGATGAGTGAACCCGTAATTTTAATTAAGACAAAAAAAAAATTTAAACAGAATATCCTGTGTCCTTACATATACATCACGTAGATATTAGAAGCATAATGCTGTTTTAGTGTTTAAATTCTATAAAACTGTTCATAATAATTAATTCTTGAAATATACAAATCCAATTCAAAATTAGAATAATATCAATCAATCTTCAGACAATTTAGGAAACAGAATTGACTGACACACTAGTACACTGACTATTAACTAATTAGAAACCTCACTGAATTTCTAAATTTGTTGGGGTTTTTATTCAAGAATATGATTTTTAATCCAAATTTAGTTGGTTTCTTAGAAATGATTTTTCTTATTCTCTTCTTAATTAATTTTTGTTGGGTTTTATTAATGATTTTCTGGAGAATTTTAATCTATTATATCATATTTTACTTACAGTACAAAATATATTTTTTTCTCTGATTAAACTCCATGATTATCGTGGTTGAGGTAATTTTTTATTGGAGGGTATCTTTATTCATTCTTTTTTTATGGCAATTTGTTGAGTATCAAATAATAATGTTGCAGTGTTTAAGAGTTTTATTTTTTTAAATCATATTATACTCTTCTATTAATTTTCCTTGGCTTCTTATTAATCATTTTTGTTAATTTTAATCTATTAATATCAATTTTATTTATTGTATGCTATTATTTGTTTTCTCAATGAAACTCCATGATTATGTTTGTTTGAATTAATTTTGATAGAAATGGGTCAGTATTCTCTATTTTTTTATGGTAATTTTTTTAGTTTCAAATTATAATGTTGGAGTGCTTTAGAGTTTTATTTTTTAAATCCTATTAAAATTTTCTTAATTAATTTTCTGTGTTTCGAATATATCACATATTATTAGCCTTGTAGTGTCTTTAGTATTTAAATCCCTATGAAAACTCTTATTAATTAATATTCGGTATCGAATTCTTTGTTTTTTTTTGCAATTTTTTGAGTTTCAAATTATAATATTTTAGTCTTTAAATTATTAAAACTCTTCTTAATTAAATATTTAGTCTTTAAATTCTATTAGAACTCTTCTTAATTAATTTTTGTTTGAAGTGTGTCATATTTTTTTTTATTTAATTTTTTGAGTTTGAATTATAATGTTTGAGTGCTTTATTGTTTTAGTCTTTAAATCCTATTAAAACTCTCTTAGTCTATAAATTTAAGTTAATTGGATGAAAGATAAATTATTTTCGTGATTGTAGTGTGTCCAAAATTTTCATTTTAATGGAAATTTTTTTGAGTTTTAACTATAGATGCAATCAATGTTTTATCAGTGTAAAATTTATTAGGATGATCGACATTTGTCATGCACCAATCGTTAAGTGTTAAGTGAGATTTTTTTAAATATTTGGCCGCAATAATTATAATACACGCCCAGTTATATGATAAATATCTTTATACGTCCTTCATGATCGAGTTTAAAATTATTTTATCTTTATTATGTATATTTCCAAAATTAAATCTATAATTATTATTCGCTAAGCTATGTGAATGAACCAAGGATATGGTTTTAAATCTTGATTTTGTCTTTATCTTATTTATCAGTAAAATAAAATTTATAATTATTAAAGCCTAATCCATATGTGAGTAAACCTAAGATATGATTTTAATTTTGATTTTAGTAAAATGAGACCGTTTTGAATATTGCACTATATATGGTATAAGTTTGGTGTATTATTATTGATGTAAAATATTAAAAACTATTTAGGTAATACTAAATGATTGGTGTCTTGGGGTTTATGAGGATAATTCTGATAAACTTTAAATTGATGTTTGATTGTTTAGCTTTTAAATCCTATTAAAACTCTTATTAATTAATTTTTGGTGTTATCGTGTTTTAGTTTTTAAATTCTACTAAACTTTCTCTAATTAATTTTTTATATATAAAATATATAAATCCACTCAGAAATAGAATATCTTATTCTTTAAATCATATTAAAACTCTCCTAATTAATTTTTGGAATAAATTCAATCAAGAATAGAGAAGTTTGATGATTATTGAATTTGTATCGTGTGTTCGTTTATTTGTAGTTTGTTTGTATTCTCTGTCTTTGTTTATTTTTTATGGCAATATGTTGAGTTTCGAATTAGTGATAGTGTTTTGGTATTTTATTCTTTAAATTCTATTAAAATTTTACTTAATTAATTTTTGGTATATAATATTTAAGTTAATTGAATGAAAGATAAATTAATTTTGGAGTGTCTGTATTCTTTATTTTTTTATGGCAATCTTTTTTTTTAATTTATTGGTCCAATCTTAGATTCGCATAATAATTAAGTACATAATTAAGTACCTTTTTAATCTTTATATTTTTGGTTTTAAAGTTTATAGTTTAGAGTTTAGGATTTAGTGTATATATAAACTTTTCTAAATAATTATTCTAGTTCTATTATTATACTATACTACTATGCTATTTGAATTCCAATTAATAGTTTAATTATTCTTTAAATGCTCTTATCATTTATATATTTTTCTTTCTCACTCATCTAATCCTTCATAATTCTATTTTTCTACAACCTCTATATATTAGTTCAATTTCAAATATTAATCAACTTATATTATTTATTAACTTTTTTAATTTATATTATCCTAATTCTATTATTTTATTATGCTAATATACTATTTGAATTCCAATTAATAGTTCCAGCATTCTCTCCTTATATATACTTTTATTCCTTCTATATCTTACTTTCTCACTTATCTAATTTTTATAATTCTATTATTCTAGAAAATCTATATATTAGTTCAATTTTAACTACTATTCTAATTATATTATTATATTATACTAGTTGAATTTTAATTAATAATTGGAATGTTCAATTATTCTTTCAATATTTTTATTATTTTTATATCTTTCAATCTCACTTATCTAATTCTTCCTAGTTCGATTCTTCTAAAAACTCTATACATTAAGTTCAATTCTAACTATTATTATTATAATTATATTATTATGTTGTATTATTTGAATTTGAATTAATAGTTGAATCATTTTTTCAATAGAAATCAAGTTAAAAAGTGGGATTAAAATCAAAATCGAAACTAAAAATTAAAATAAAAACTAGAATCTGAGCAAAATTGTAATTGGAACCAAAATGGGGGATTCCAATTCCTATGAACACAAAACCGAGAAAGAATCGGCTATTGGAAAACAGTGTTGATGTCTAACTCTAATCCTTAAATTGTTAAAAAATTCAATGATTGATTGTCATAAAATTCTTCAAGGTTTCATAGCTGCCAATCAAAATATTCTCGTCCCACCTGTATTCCTTTGTCTTTTTCTTATGTTATCCCCCATATATCCAGCTTCGCTTACACGGTTACGAGAATCTCGCCACATTTTCCTCCCATTTGTATTGCAAACTTCCTTTGCCTAATGATTAATTTGCATTCCTACAATATTTCAACCTTGAAAAAGATTTATAAATATGCTAAAAATTCTGGATGATTGACATACTTTTATGGCTTTTTATACTCAATCAATTATTTGTTGTCAAATGTACAATGTGTGTGCATTCTTTCACTGATTTTAAAGGACTTGTGTTTTTATTATTTAGACTTACTTCTTCTGTTATTTAATAAATATCGTTTTAACTCTTATTTTTTGTTCTCAAAAAGTCTAAATGCTTTTAATTTTACCCTTTATCCCATTTATTTATATAATGTTATTTAAAATAAGAGAGAAAGTTATGATTATAAATATAGGTAAATAAGAGAATTTATCACTTTTCTTAATTAGTGTGCACATTTCTAAAGGCACACTTATTAGAGAACAAATGAAGTATACTACAAGGCAAGCATTAAAGGCTTAATGGAATTAGGTTTACACCATTATCATTCCTGTAAAAGTTAAGCAAATATATATTATTGAGAGAATAAGTACCATACAAAAACATTAAGTTGGCTAATCATCTCATTTGTGGGGGGCGCCACTCCCTGTTTTATTGATATTAAAATATAAAGATAATAACGGAAATATCCACACCATTAGTACAATTTAAAAGCACGATAAATAGGGAGGACTCCTCCCTTACATTCCAAGCATCTAAATAATGTTTTGAAAATAAACAAAGAGTACTTCCTCCTTTACAAATCCTAAGTACCTCATTTACTAAGTTTCCGTAGAAGTCTGTGAGCATCGAAAACATGAGAGATAAACCAAGATTGATTAAAGCATTTGCTAAAACATGATACAGTGGCCTAACATCAGCAGCCAAAAAGGTTCTCAAACATAGACTAAACAGCCAAAAAGGTTCTCAAACATAGACATTATTTGGCTTCTGATTGTTGAAAAATTACCTTCTTTAATACTATTCTTAGGGCTTCAACTTCAATATTTTCCTTTCACTTTATCTTCATTTATAAGTTTCTTGGAGTTTTAATGAAGAACAAAGCGTCAATTTAGTCATTAAATTATGGAGAATTATGAGTTTTGGTCACTCAAATAAATAAATGGAGGGAGACAACATAAGATTTTTCTGTTAAACCTTTTTAGTTTATTTTATTGTGTAAAGTTGATGAATATTTTTTTGTATTCTCATACGGTCTAAATGGATAGAATGAATTTTTTTGGCGAAAAATAATAGTTGCGTAATGTTTTTTCCGCACTCATTTTTTCCATTACAAATTTCCTAAAGTCTATCACACAAATATAATTCCAATTCTTTGGAGTGAATAGATAATTCCAAATCTAAATCTAAATCTAAATCCAGTTCCTGAAATCTCCCTCGACCCTCGCTACATTCCAATTCTTCAAGTCAATGTGTTTTCCCATTGCAATTTATTTTTCTCAAGTCAAAATTTGATGGTGTTTCATATTACAACTTAATTGAAAAAAATATAAAAAATGGCGTTTTCCGACGTATTAGGATTTAGATTAAAAATTCAATGGTTTTCTATGGCAATTTAATTTCTCGCTTTTAATGGTTTTCCTATTTAGTCTATATCATTAACAAAAATAATTTCCTAATTTGCAAAAGGTTAAAAATGTTTTAATTCCTCAATCTTAATTATTATTGGAACAATTATCAATGTTCTTTTAATGGTTATAATAAAATATGATGTATAGGGGATAAGGGAATGAATAAAAAATGATTGACACAAATTATTAACCCTAAACAAATACCCTAATTAAGTTCGGCTTAATTCAACAAACCCTAAATCGAATATTTCTATTATTTAGATAAAATAAAACCCAATATATACCCTAACCACAAATTCAAAAAAATAATTTGATAGTAATTCAACAAACCTTAAAACAGAATATTCAGAATGATAGAATGAAACGATGTATGTATTCATTTATTTATTTAAATAACCAATCCTAAAATTCACTAAATAATCATAATACAGCTCTAACTGCGAAAATAACAGGAAATAGAGAAAATAGCCCAAAAAAAAACGTAATCAAAATAATCGAACACCGCTTCAAAATGAAGCCTAATGTCTGCTTCAGGCATGCATATGAGCACATGGCGCCAAAAGACGCCAGCACTGCCAAAGCGAGAACGATTGCCAAAATTCGATAGAAACATATCGCAAGCTCATCTCTTAATATGACAGGGATTCGCTCAATATCAATATCGGAGAGTTGTTTTTTCTGCCAGAGCGCTAGAAAGATCCCTGTCAGCAAAAACACAGTCGAGATTACAAACAGGTACGCAGATGCTTGGTCGTATCTAGGAGATACTGTCGTGGAGTACTCCTCCGATGGTATAATAGAGGACTTTCGATCTTCTCTTATAGGGGTAGAATTTGAATTTATGATCACCGGGGCAGGAGCAAAATTTGGGGCGGAAGCCGGGGTACGATAAAAATTATTGATCATCACCGGAGTTGCCGGAGTAGGTGTAGAATTTGGGGCAGGAGTAGTAGGAGCCATTCGAGTAGAATTTGGAATCTGATGGATGCTTTCACTCAATGGGCAAGGATGAAGGAAGGCGGAAGAATTTATATTAGCCAATATTCCTTACTGATCCAAGTAGAATTTGTTTTTGTATCCGAGTAGGATTTGGATGTACAGAACAGTAGAATTTGAATTTTTATTTGTATAATTGTATCTAGATACAATTTGAATGTCTTGAGCAATTCAATGGCGAAAGAAAAACATATATGAATTGTTTTTGTCTTTTTAGTTGATAATTCTTTATTTATATAGTGGCGGAGCCACGTTATGGAGAACAAATCTGTATAGATTTGTATATTTTTTTTTTAAAAAAAAGATCATTATCTTGATTTTGCCTTTAATAATTATCTTAAAATAAATTATTTATATAAGTAAAATATTTATTCAACTTTTTAAAAATGGTAATTATTCTGATTTTGTCATACTAATTTTAAGCAATTACTACTCAATTACTTATTACTATTCTTATCTAATGAATATTTAAGGTATTATTTTTATAATTTGAATATATAATAACATTATATTATTTTAACTATTTTATACAATTTATATATGATTTTTATTTAAAATAAGCATTGTTATGCCTTGCATATTTAATAATGTTGTCTTTATTTTACTCATTTGTAAAATTCAATGATTTTTATTGATTTAGATAGGTCATAAAATTGAAAAAAACTAAAATAAAGTTTTACCATTTTATTAACTAAATTTAGGTTAGCAAATTAAAGTGGCATGAAATAGTATAATAAAATAAAAGTACAATGATGTTTTCTAATAGTTATATAAAATTTCAAAAATTTTGTTTCTATTCTTTACATTGGTATTTTATAAATTATAATTGTAACTTTTAGAAATACCTATAAAGTGATTAAAAAATTAGCCATAAATATTTCATACTAAACTACAATTCACATATTTGTATTTGAAAATTGTCAAAAAAAAATATATTTAGTAGTTTACAAGTCATACATGTATATTCATTATTAAAAATATTTTAAAGTTAATTCAAATAAAAAAGTGAAAAAAAAATTAAAAATGTTATATAAAAGAATAAAAATAATATAGTATTTGATTATACTATAATCAATTTTGCCCCCACTAGCTAAAATTTCTAGCTCCGCTATTGAACTGTTTTGTGGAATTCTATTAATTTAGTACTTATTAATTAATTAATATTATTATTATTATTATTTTGTCCGAAAGCCTATACTTTTCCATTCCTGGGTGAGGAAATATTATAAATTCAATCAGACAATGTTTATCCACACAGCAATTCTCAACCACAAAAGTCAAATATTCAATTTACAATTAAAATTTGGGACTAAACGATTTAGTTTAATTAAAATTAAGGACTAAATGCATAAATATTACTAAAATTGCTTTACTATTAATACCTTAACAAAGAGATGAGTGAACCCGTAATTTTAATTAAGACAAAAAAAAAATTTAAACAGAATATCTTGTGTCCTTACATATACATCACGTAGATATTAGAAGCATATTGCTGTTTTAGTGTTTAAATTCTATTAAAACTGTTCATAATTAATTAATTCTTGAAATATACAAATCCAATCAAAATTAGAATAATATCAATCAATCTTTAGACAATTTAGGAAACAGAATTGACTGACACACTAGTACACTGACTAATTAACTAATTAGAATACCTCATTGAATTTCTAAATTTGTTGGGTTTATTTAATTCAAGATATGATTTTTAATCCAAATTTAGTTGGTTTCTTAGGAATGATTTTTCTTATTCTCTTCTTAATTAATTTTTGCTGGTTTTTATTAATGATTTTTTTTTGGAGAATTTTAATGTATTTATCAAATTTAACTTACAGTACAAAATATATTTTTTTTCTCTATTAAACTCCATGATTATCGTGGTAGAGGTAATTTTTTATCGGAGGGTATCTTTATTCATTCTTTTTTATGGCAATTTGTTGAGTATCAAATAATAATGTTGCAGTGTTTTAGAGTTTTATTTTTTAAATCATATTATACTCTTCTTATTTAATTTTCCTTGGCTTCTTATTAATTATTTTTTGTTAATTTTAATCTATTAATTATCAAATTTTATTTATTGTATGCTATTATTTTGTTTTCTCAATGAAACTCCATGATTATGTTGTTTGAATTAATTTTGATAGAAATGGGTCGGTATTCTCTATTTTTTTATGGTAATTTTTTTAGTTTCAAATTATAATGTCGGAGTGCTTTAGAGTTTTATTTTTTAAATTCTATTAAAATTTTCTTAATTAATTTTCTGTGTTTCGAATTATAATATTTTAGCCTTGTAGTGTTTTAGTATTTAAATCCTATGAAAACTCTTATTAATTAATATTCGGTATTCGAATTCTTTGTTTTTTTTGACAATTTTTTGAGTTTCGAATTATAATATTTTAGTCTTTAAATTTTATTAAAACTCTTCTTAATTAAATATTTAGTCTTTAAATTCTATTAGAACTCTTCTTAATTAATTTTCGTTTGAAGTGTGTCCATATTTTTTTTATTTAATTATATTGTTTGAGTGCTTTATTGTTTTAATCTTGAAATCCTATTAAAACTCTTCTTAGTCTATAAATTTAAGTTAATTGGATGAAAGATAAATTATTTTCCGATTGTAGTGTGTCCAAAATTTTCATTTTAATGGAAATTTTTTGAGTTTTAATAAGTTAAAACATTATTAGATGCAATCAATGTTTTATCTGTGTAAAACTTATTAGGATGATCCATATTTGTCATGCACCAATCATTAAATGTTAAGTGAGATTTTTTTAAAATATTTGGCCGTAATAATTATAATACAGGCCCACTTATATGATAAATATCTTTATACGTCCTTCCTGATCTAGTTTAAAATTATTTTATCTTTATTATGTATATTTTCAAAATTAAATCTATAATTATTATTCGCTAAGCTATGTGAGTGAACCAACGATATGGTTTTAAATCTTGATTTTGTCTTTATCTTGTTTATCAGTAAAATAAAATTTATAATTATTAAAGCATAATCCATATGTGAGTAAACCTAAGATATGATTTTAATTTTGATTTTAGTAAAGCGAGACAGTTTTGAATATTGCACTATATATGGTATAAATTGGGTGTATTATTATTGATGTAAAATATTAAAAACTATTTAGGTAATACTAAGGCTATGTTTGGATTGAGGGAAAGGGAGGGAAAGGAAAGGAAAGGAAAATGACGGATTAGAATTTTTGCGTTTGGAGATATTTTTTGGGAGGGAAAGGAAAGGAAAGGGAGGGAAATGGAGGGATTAGATATAACTAGTTTAGTCCATATCTCTTTCCGTCCAAAAGTGGGTGTAAACGGAAGGAAACGATAATTCTTTTATAATTAATAATTTATTATTCTAAATTTATCCTTCTAACGTAAACTTTAATTTAAAAATTACAACGTAAATTATCATTTAAAACTTATAGGACAAACTTGGAGGCAATCTTTCAATTATAGTACAATTGATATTACTACCAACATTTATTAGAATATTATTATAATTTTATTTGATGTCTAAAACTTTATTAACTTCTAATTGGTTGCAAGATTATAAAATTATTATTTCATAATAAACTAGAGTTTCAATATATTACAAATTCTAGCCACCCATAAAATAATAATAGAGTTATACTCTATTTAAATTTGATTTAATTTACAAAATTTTACTAATTTCGATATTTTTTAATTTAATAAACGTTTAACTACCAAATTTATGCTACAGAATATCAAAACTCTAAAATAAATTAGCTATAATATAAAATTTATTTTATCTAGGTTTTAATCATCATCCAACATAAAGATATAGATATACAATATTATACTATAAAACATCATCAAAGCTATCCCTAAATAATAGTTTTAGATTTTTCACACAAAAATAACAAGTTTATCTCAAATTAATAAATTTTTTATTAGATTGTTGTGTCTATATATTTTTATTTTATTGATTATATAATTTTATTTTTTTTCCTAAATTATATTTGTGATTGATAATGCTAAAGAAGTATATCTCCATTCTTATACCTTTATAAAAGAAAATACAGACTAAATTAAATTACATTTACTTAACAAATGATAGACCAAGACTACCAAAAGAAATCCAAACTCTAAAATAATTTAGCTATAATAGAAAAATTATTTTATCTAAGTTTACAATCATCATCCAACATAAAGAAATAGATATACAATATCATATTATAAAATATCATCAAAGATGTCGGTAAATAATAGTTTTAGATTTTTCATATAATGTTTTTAGTATATCCTTTCCTTTCTTTTCCTTTCTTTCCCAATTTATCCAAACAGGTTAGAAGGAAATCGGTTTCCTCTACTCTACTTTCTTTTCCTTTCCACTCGTTTCCTTTCCTTTCCTTTCCCTCCCTTTCCCTCAATCCAAACATAGCCTAAATGATTGGTGCCTCAGGGTTTATGAGGCACCAATTTCAAATCTAAATTATTTATTTTCCGCACCCATTTTTTCCATTACAAATTTCCTAAAGTCTATCACACAAATATAATTCTAATTCTTGGAGTGAATAGATAATTTCAAATCTAAATCTAAATCTAAATCTAAATCCAGTTCCTGAAGTCTTCCTCGACCCTCGCTGCATTCCAATTGAATTTTCACATCTTTGCCATTTTTTTCGCCAAAAAACGTGTGTTATAACTCATGAAAAAAAATCGAGGTTTTGTGAACCATTTAATTTTCACTTTTTTTACAACATTCACTAGAATGCATGTTCATAATTAGGATGGGTGCAAAAAACAGCACAAAAAATGCTCAGGGCTAGCCCGTTATTGAATTTTCACATCTTTGCCATTTTTTCGCCAAAAAACGTGTGTTATAACTCATGAAAAAAAATCGAGGTTTTGTGAACCATTTAATTTTCACTTTTTTTACAACATTCACTAGAATGCATGTTCATAATTAGGATGGGTGCAAAAAATAGCACAAAAAATGCTCAGGGCTAGTCCGTTTTTGAATTTTCACATCTTTGCCATTTTTTCGCCAAAAAACGTGTGTTATAACTCATGAAAAAAAATCGAGGTTTTGTGAACCATTTAATTTTCACTTTTTTTACAACATTCACTAGAATGCATGTTCATAATTAGGATGGGTGCAAAAAACAGCACAAAAAATGCTCAGGGCTAGCGCGTTTTTGAATTTCACATCTTTGCCATTTTTTCGCCAAAAAACGTGTGTTATAACTCATGAAAAAAAATCGAGGTTTTGTGAACCATTTAATTTTCACTTTTTTTACAACATTCACTAGAATGCATGTTCATAATTAGGATGGGTGCAAAAAACAGCACAAAAAATGCTCAGGGCTAGCGCGTTTTTGAATTTTCACATCTTTGCCATTTTTTCGCCAAAAAACGTGTGTTATAACTCATGAAAAAAATCGAGGTTTTGTGAACCATTTAATTTTCACTTTTTTTACAACATTCACTAGAATGCATGTTCATAATTAGGATGGGTGCAAAAAACAGCACAAAAAATGCTCAGGGCTAGCCCGTTATTGAATTTTCACGTCTTTGCCATTTTTTCGCCAAAAAACGTGTGTTATAACTCATGAAAAAAAATCGAGGTTTTGTGAACCATTTAATTTTCACTTTTTTTACAACATTCACTAGAATGTATGTTCATAATTAGGATTGGTGCAAAAAACAGCACAAAAAATGCTCAGGGCTAGCCCGTTTTTGAATTTTCACGTCTTTGCCATTTTTTCGCCAAAAAACGTGTGTTATAACTCATGAAAAAAAATTGAGGTTTTTTGAACCATTTAATTTTCAATTTTTTTACAACATTCACTAGAATGCATGTTCATAATTAGGATGGGTGCAAAAAACAGCACAAAAAATGCTCAGGGCTAGCGCGTTTTTGAATTTTCACATCTTTGCCATTTTTTTCGCCAAAAAACGTGTGTTATAACTCATGAAAAAAAATCGAGGTTTTGTGAACCATTTAATTTTCACTTTTTTTACAACATTCACTAGAATGCATGTTCATAATTAGGATGGGTGCAAAAAACAGCACAAAAAATGCTCAGGGCTAGCCCGTTTTTGAATTTTCACATCTTTGCCATTTTTTCGCCAAAAAACATGTGTTATAACTCATGAAAAAAAATCGAGGTTTTGTGAACCATTTAATTTTCACTTTTTTTACAACATTCACTAGAATGCATGTTCATAATTAGGATGGGTGCAAAAAACAGCACAAAAAATGCTCAGGGCTAGCCCGTTTTTGAATTTTCACATCTTTGCCATTTTTTCATTGGTCCATCAAGATTCTTCAAGGGATCATGTAAACTCGGCTTTGGCACCAAGGATGTGGATGGATTGCTATAATGTGCTTTCCCATTGCAATTTATTTTTCTCAAGTCAAAATTTGATGGTGTTTCATATTACAACTTAACTGAAAAAAATAAAAAAAAAATGGCGTTTTCCTACGTATTAGGATTTAAATTAAAAATTCAATGCATCCAACTCAAAACCAATTGGCAAGGAGTGGAGTAGCCCAAGGGTTTTATTAATTAGTTCAAGTTAATTTATTTAATCGATGTGGGATTATCCCTTAACATCCCCCCTCAAACATGACATGACTTAGCCCAAGTCGTCATGTTTGAAAGGCCCAAATTTAAACACAGGTAAGAGCTTACTAGGCTGCGGCTGCTAGGGCTCGGTTACCTGGCTCTGATACCATGTTAAATCCTTGTGCATCCAACTTAAAACCAACTCAAAACCAATTGGCAAGGAGTGGAGTAGCTCAAGGATCTTATTAATTAGTTCAAGTTAATTTATTTAATCGATGTGGGATTATCCCTTAACATACCCCCTCAAACATGACATGACTTAGCCCAAGTCGTCATGTTTGAAAGGCCCAAATTTAAACACAGGTAAGAGCAATTGGCAAGGAGGGAGTAGCCCAAGGATCTTATTAATTAGTTCAAGTTAATTTATTTAATCGATGTGGGATTATCCCTTAACAGTTTTCTATGGCAATTTAATTTCCTGCTTTTAATGGTTTTCCTATTTAGTCTATATCATTAACAAAATTTTCCGATAATTTCCTAATTTGCAAGAGGTTAAAAATGTTTTAATTCCTCAATCTTAATTATTATTGGAACAATTATCAATGTTCTTTTAATGGTTATAATAAAATATGATGTATAGGGGATAAGGGAATGAATAAAAAATGATGGACACAAATTATTAACCCTAAACAAATACCCTAATTAAGTTCGGCTTAATTCAACAAACCCTAAATCGAATATTTCTATTATTTAGATAAAATAAAACCCAATATATACCCTAACCACAAATTCAAAAAAATAATTTGATAGTAATTCAACAAACCTTAAAACAGAATATTCAGAATGATAGAATGAAACGATGTATGTATTCATTTATTTATTTAAATAACCAATCCTAAAATTCACTAAATAATCATAATACAGCTCTAACTGCGAAAATAACAGGAAATAGAGAAAATAGCCCAAAAAAAAACGTAATCAAAATAATCGAACACCGCTTCAAAATGAAGCCTAATGTCTGCTTCAGGCATGCATATGAGCACATGGCGCCAAAAGACGACAGCACTGCCAAAGCGAGAACGATTGCCAAAATTCGATAGAAACATATCGCAAGCTCATCTCTTAATATGACAGGGATTCGCTCAATATCAATATCGGAGAGTTGTTTTTTCTGCCAGAGCGCTAGAAAGATCCCTGTCAGCAAAAACACAGTCGAGATTACAAACAGGTACGCAGATGCTTGGTCGTATCTAGGAGATACTGTCGTGGAGTACTCCTCCGATGGTATAATAGAGGACTTTCGATCTTCTCTTATAGGGGTAGAATTTGAATTTATGATCACCGGGGCAGGAGCAAAATTTGGGGCGGAAGCCGGGGTACGATAAAAATTATTGATCATCACCGGAGTTGCCGGAGTAGGTGTAGAATTTGGGGCAGGAGTAGTAGGAGCCATTCGAGTAGAATTTGGAATCTTTCTTGCTGGGATGGATGTTTTCACTCAATGGGCAAGGAAGGCGGAAGAATTTATATTAACCAATATTCCTTACTAAAAAAATTCTAACAAAAATGTTGCATGATACAAACGTACTAATGATGGCAACAACTTACAGCTTGATGCAGCCATAATATCCTAGGAAGAAGATCAGTGTGAATTTGCCACTGAAAAAAAGAAATCTTAATGACACCTCTGTGTGAATCATGTTCATATGCATTGAAGTCTTTTTTTTTTTTAGACTTCATATATCCTATTCAGACATAAACATATACATTTATCAACTACGAGCCTCCAAAAGACTCCAAAACCAAACCTCAATCACCCACACAGCTGAAGCATTTCGATCTCCTTGTGGCAAACAAATCTGCCCTAATCTGTTGGACTAAAACAAATTAGTAAAAAAGTCACTCAATGGTCATACAATTTAATCACCGATTTAGAACAACAATCAGGAGAATATCAAGAAAATGTGCCCATCGATCATCAAATTCGCTCAAGAAAAGCCAAACGTGTAGTGATTTATCAAGCAAAAAGTAAGTATGTACAGTATCTGGTAAATGAAGAAAGACTTCAACAAGACCGAGACTTATCGACGAGGACACAACCATCAAAAAATAATATTTATCGACGAATCATACATGAACCTCCTAAACCTAATAAGATCAATATTAATTAACTAGGCACTTCTCAGCTAGCGAGTTTGAGAACAAAATGTCACTTGAACTTCACTACATGAAGAGTTGAAACCAGAGGTACATAATGATTGGACAATAGTGACCCTTTCATATTGAAGGTTAACTCTCATTCCACAGAATGTGAACATTACTGACTACACATTGAGATTTTCTTAACCCTGATCAATACGGCTTTACCATGGCAAAATACAAATGCACATGCTGCAGTTGAGTACAACCACTCTGAAGCATATTTACGAGTCGAAAAACCATGCACAGTAACAGAATCAGTCTTATACAGAATAAACTTACACGAAGGAGATCAAGACCATCTACATCGAGATTCGGCACCAGTGTTGCTAGATCCTTCAAAACAAGGTACCAATTAAGTCCTCCCACATATAGAACAAGTTTTTTACAAAACAAACTAAAGGGGGAGGGGGCGGGGGTAAGGAGTTTGGGTTGTGGTGATGGGGGAAAAATTAAATAAAATACATTTATGGTCACCTTTGGAGGCCATTTCGGGAATGCAGATTTAAAGTCAGGCAGAGCGGTCACTCCAGGCCAGGTATCCTCATTTGGAGTACCCATGACTCTGGATACAGAAGCAACATTAATCAATAGAAAGCAATCACGCATGACATGCCTAAAAACTCTTTAATCTACATACTGAGAGGCAATAACTGAAGCACTAATAATATCCTGAGCCATTGAAGTGAACAAGACTATGAGATGACCAACAAATTAATCAAACTGCAGTTCAAAATCCCCCATTCACCAAGAAAAAAACACACAGAGAGAGAGAGAGAGAATGAAATCCAAAAGAGAAAAAGTTTCACGTACAAACTAAAAGATATCCAGATAAGAAATACAGGTCTACGCCAGACATGAAAATCAATTCTAGCCAATTAATCAAAACAGAAACTGGAAAATGATCCATTTATTAAACCATTACAAGGGAAGGGTAGGAAAAGACATTGAACAAGATATAACACCTGAAAATTTTGAAGAGTTCATCTATTTCAGAGTCTCCAGGAAACAAAGGTTGCTGGCTTAACATCTCAGCAAAAATACAGCCAACTGACCAGACGTCAACTGGAGTAGAATAGTGTCGTGAACCAAGAAGTATTTCTGGTGCCCTGTACCACAATGTCACGACCTGAAAAGAAAGCAAAAAGCTAAAGCTCGATAAGCAGAAAGCACATGATTGCAAAACTTACTGGTCAGTCACATATAGCAGATTTTGGGAACAGAGAACGTCCATGATGCCAACTCCGACTTTAACAATGCAAAACTAACTATTCACTTTGAGAAGACGGGAGAACTCATAAAACATTTATAGCAAGCTCATGAGGTTGAAGGAAACAGTCAGACTGTCAAAGTAATTTTCAGAGAGACAAAGTTCTTTATGCAACTTCATACTTGAATTCAAATATTCTCTTGATATGGATGCAGCGAAACTGAATTTTCATCTCTCAAAACATCTTAAAGAAACAGGCAAAGAAACCTTCTCACAATAATGATGAATGTACCTCATGAGTAAATGTCCTGACAGGAATACCAAATGCTCTGGCCAATCCAAAATCTGCAAGCTTCAGCGCATTGGTACGCCTATCTATCAGCAAGTTCTGGGGTTTCAAGTCTCTATGAAGAACTCTATGAGAATGACAATATGCGATACCACGAAGGATTTGATACAGAAACAACTGCAAAAATAGAATTACGTACCAAGATCATAAATTTATGCACAAGATATAGTGGTGTTCACTTTTCTGATATAGAACAATAAAAACTAAGCCTTTATCCCACAATGTGGGGTTGGCTATATGGATCAGATGCCGCCATCCATTTTTCTGATAAATGCAATGTAAATCAAAATTCTAAATCCCATTGATTAAGTTGATGTTTTTCTTACACACATAACCACACATGTAAAATTCCTTAGAGTGCCTCTACCCCTTCCAGACACAACCTATCCGTAAGTATGCAAATTAGTAGAAATGGTTTAGTAGCCAATTGAAGTCAGCCTTCAATCCAGGAGACCAGACTCATGAAGAAGCAACCAAACACATCTAGCAATATAGCACATCACTGAATGCTCTACTTTATAGAAGACTTAAGATGTATCAAAGAAACAAAATTTCAGAAAGAATCGTTTTTGGCTCTGAGATTCAGAGTGAAAATCTACTTGCCATATGACCAGAGTGAAAAGCCTCAAAACCAGGATATAGAAACCCAAATGATGCCTTGAAGCAATCACACTCATGTTTCCTCTTCACAAAAATTCAGTTATCATAAACAACATACACAAACAATGAAGAGACACAAGGATCTCACTTTTACAAGGTGTGGGTTCTTAGAGAATTCAGGACAGGAATCCATATGCTTCTTCAGATCCAGGTCCAGATACTCGAACACAAGATATAATCGATTCTCACTATGCACCACATCCTGCAACCTGTCAGCAAATATTGTAAAGGACTTTGAAGAATAAACTATGTGATCACAAAATCAATGCTCAACAAATTGAAGAAGAATAAAAGAAATCAACAAAAGCAGAAATTTCATAAACTTTTATAAGCAATCTCACACAATGATTAGCCAAAGAAAGATCATTTCTCAGGTGACATATTATCTCTATTGAAGAAAATATTTACTCTATGCAATAACCACGAACATCAAACAACTCCACCCCAATAACATATTCACACTTTAACATTTTCTTACTCACACACATATACTTGTACAGACGTTGCATTTTGACTGAAAGTTTGTATGTTAGATCAGCCAATGTACCAATTCCAATAAATTTAACAAAAAGAACTGAAAGGCTGAAACTAATACTTCCGAGTTCCAGCCATTAAATGAACAGCGATATAACAAATTGGCCCTAAAAAAAACATGAATAAAGAACTTTCAAGATGAGAAAATGGAGGACGAGATATGGAAGAGATCAAAATCCATTATCTGCCCTCTGGGACAGGGGTGGCAGAGGGGCATTGACTCGCGAAAAATCAAAATGAATCAGAGGAGCATTGACTCGTGAAAAATCAAAATGAAATTCTCTGGTAAAATCCAGTTCATACATTAGCATAAAACGAGAGAAAATGGAATAACCCGATAATCATGGGACTTCTAACAACAGCAGCAACTAGCAAAAGCAAACCACAAAACAAATAAATATCTTTCAAACCCAACACTTCATTTTAATAAGCATCTGGCATCATTCACAACCGAACAACAATACATAATTTTAAGTAAATACAGCTATGCATCTCCAAGGCCAAGCCATAAATACAATAACACTAATCTTACAAAATCCAAGTAAGCATCTCATAGCATCATAATAGTCCACATTGTCGATCCATTCACAAGGCAATATATCTCACAAATATACCCATCACAACATACATACCTGACAATGTTTCCATGCTGCATCTCTTTCAAGAGAGAAATTTCTCGAATAGCAGTGCTCGGCACACCCTCATCTTCCTGCTCCAAACGAATCTTCTTCAATGCAATAGTTTTCATTCGTTAACCTTATCGCGTGCCTTGTACACCACCCCATATGTTCCTTCACCTATCTCTCAACCTTCTCATTACTGCAAACATTTACCCAAAATTAGCACCAATCCAACACCAATACCTACTGATAATGAATAAAACCTAGTAAAGTCAGAAATACTCCTCTACCTGGTCCATCTAGTTTCCCATTGACATTTCAAGAAAGATACAGTGTACATTCTTGAAACAAAAACCTCCAAAACCAGCAACAAAACCTCACCACGCAGCTGCAGCATTTCTTTCATACAGGCTACACAATTCATCAAGTGATAGGACACCAAGCACCTAATCAGCTCCTTCTCTAGTACAGGCAAAAACATTTCAAAATCCTGGCGCACAAAACTGCCAAACAGAGATTCATTCACAAAACAAAACAACATCACACAGCTTATAGCAGTTCATTCACCCAATTTCATCCCTACAGCTAATCCCCTAAAACAACAACTCTACTTCTCACCGACACTCTAACTAATTCAATGCATTCACCCGAATATACCACAATCAGCATTTAGAGCCAGCATTTTAACCCACATATCTGCATCCACCAAGAGCTTAATCATTTGTTTCCTTCACAATCCTATCAACCACGCAGCGTACTTCGATGTTGTTTTTCCGGATCCTCCCACAATGTGTGATGTTGTTATGAGACAAGCATTGAAGTCTTATCGTTTGAATTTTGTTTTTGTTTAGTTTTTATATTATTTTCAATCAGCGTGGCCATCTTTCTAATCGCATAGAAGACAAATATCATTAATCAAATCGCATAGAAAACAAATATCATTAATCGAATAGAAGACAAATATCAAATGCTAAAGACAAAATAGGAGTAGAAGACAAATATCAAATGCCTAATGGACAAAATAGGAGGTTCTTCATATATAGAAATTGGTTACATGGGTCACTGAACTTGATAAAACAAGTTCAAACAAAACAAGCAGCAGAAATTAAAATCCAACCCAGAGAGACAACCATAAACAAGCCTAAAACTAAAAATTAACTTAACTGAACCCACCACCCTCCTCCAAAATACAAAAATGACCACCCTATGATCATTTCCCTCTCTTAACCATTATGTTAAAGAGTGCCACCAACTGCCACACAGTCACAAACAGTGTGAGAATAGCTGCGAAAATTCAGGGCCATAAACTAGGGTAGAAGAAAGAGTTGCTATCAAGAAGAACATCGCCCGCCATAGAAAGCCAGAAACCAACACAAGCAGTGGGTGAATAATTTGCAAACATGGTCATCTGTTTATCTGGAGCTAATCCTATAGACAATGATGGAGCTTACCGCCAATGTTATACAAGCTCCGTTTACGATTTTGCAAATCGTATCTACCCATCGGCGCTAGCTGTGGCTCTGGTTGATCCATGGGTGACTGGTGTGGTGTGTATAGCCTATGGGGATGCATACATTTTTTCCCCAATTTATAGAGAATTAGGCTATACAATTTTGTTTCTTGATTCAAACCTCTGAGAAGAAAGGAATCAGAAACAAAAATTTTCCTTCCTTCAAAGTTTTCCCATTTTGGTATTTCTGTCATTACTGAAATCTGAAATGGTTTCCTACGCCAGAAATTTTCCTTCCTCTCCTCAAAGCTGCTTTTTATCCAAAGCTGATTTTTTCAGGGTGAGGGGCTCGAGGCTTTAATTGTTGATTTGGAAATTTGTTTGTGATTTTTTGTATCGATTGTTGAATTGCAACGTTGAAAGTAGAGAGGAATAGGATCTTGAAGATTGCTCAATCCGCACCGTACCAGCACGAGAGAGACGACTGATTCCAGTCACGAACCAGTTTTGTTTTCAACAAAAAAGTTCAAATTAAGAAATAAGATTAAATAACAATAATAACAAATTGAGTGTAAGGATTGATAGTTGAAAATGTTGAGGAGAGGAGGAGAGTATTTGTATATTTTAGGCATTATATTATATAATCAAATAAGAACAAAGTTACAGGAGGAGGATAATGTCAGGGGGTATTTTGGGCATGTCATTATCATAAACTATTGTTGACTGTATGTACGTAGTCACTACTCTCTAGTTGTTGTACTAATATTAATTTTCAGTTGTTTGGACACTGTTTGACTGCTGCTCCTCCTCCTCCCCTTAACAAGTACTACTACGACTACTACTACTACTACTTTGACTCTCTCTCTCTCTCTCACACACACACACACTCATTTGCTGCTGGGAATTACTTAAAATCAATTAATGGAGTTGGAAATATATGAGTACTAATTAAGAAATATAGCAGAGAAATCGATGTGAGAAAATGGCACGTAATTTGCCGCCGAACAAACTTAATTATAAAAAATAAAAAAGAAAAGGCTGTAGGGAAAACTGGATTAATTAGTAGGCAAGCGGGGGATATTTTGTTTTCTAGTGTTTTGGATTTGGAATCAAATTCTGTCCTCATTATTATAAACCTCCACAGCCACAGCCTCCACTCATTCATTTCTCTTCTTTTCATCGATTCCAACGTCCCATTTATTCTTAAATAAAAAATAAAAAATAACAATCCCAATTCAAATCAATTCAATTCAGTTCAGACTTCATACACATGAACCTTTTAAAAATACCAATTAAGTAGTATCTTTTATATATGAAGCAATTATTATATATCTTGGTAGCATATGTGTTCAAGTAATAGACAATTATGCGTTTCTTCTCAATGATTTATTCAATAGGCGGCAAGCACAAGCACTTCACTTGTTTTTTTATTATTATTATTATTTATTTATTTTGGATTTGATTGCTTCATCATTAATTTCAAACTATTATTATTTCATACTTATGAAGTAGAAGGAAAATATTAGTTAAACACGAGGTACTATTTTGCAATATATATATATATATATATTAAAATTCATGTGCTATATATTTTGCAAAAAAAAAAAACCGTGTGTATTTTGGTGCTTGAAAAAATGTTTTTGTTCTTTGTTTTGGTGGGGAAGGCGCTCCTGGACATGAAGGAGAAATTAATGGAGGATCTTGAAGGAGAAATTAATGGAGGATCTTGATGTATATACAAGTCGAGATTTTATATTTTTGCAGCTCTTATAATATTAGAATTTGTTGTTGAGCTTCAATCTCTGCAAACCTTATGATTTTTTTTTTTTTTTGTAATTTTGTTTAATTTGCTTTGGTCAACTATATATTAATAATTTAATTCATACATGGAGTATTGATGAGAGGAAAAGGAAGATGGAAACGGTAGAATCTATTCTATATAGAGAGAGTCAGAGAGATGTGAGTTTCGTGTAAAATTGGCAAATCATACTAGATACTTGTGTGTTGTTTCGGTTTTGACTATTTTGACGAAAAATCATTACAACTTTTCAGCTTAAGTGATGTATGGTTGTTTCTATCATTGTCTTGGAAAGATTGAAACTTTATGGATTTTGAGTAGCCATAATGTTTGCCTTTTTTAGAGAGTTGAGAGCTGTTTTTACAAATTTGGAGAATTGCGTAAAGTGCACACTTTTAGTAACACTTTACTTTTGTTTTAATCTTCTACTCTATTTTTCCAAAATTGGCCAAAAAAAAAATTAAATTAAATTAAATTAATTTGTTTCGTTTACCCTACTTCATCCTTGTTCTATTATCACGGTAAACTCCTCTTCCTCCTCCTCTGATGCATGACGCATAATCAAAATCAAAGAAGTTGTTCCTAAATAATCAGCGCACTATATAGCTGCATTTAAGGTTGATTGCTCCGTGGGAAAAACTCAAAAAAGGAAGAGATGATAGTATATTTGCTGCATGCAGTAAAGGCAGAGAGAATGATGCATATATATACTCCATGCCATGGTACGAGAGAATTTGCAAAGAATTGACAATTTTAAAGAAGAGAAGAAGAAGAAGAACTTTCTCATGTGGTGGCAATTGGCATGCATTAATCATGAATGTGTGTGTCATGAAACAGACTCTTCAATTAATCCTTTAGGATTGTTCTAGTTCTGAGGTTAGCGCTGTGCTGTTGACAGACATCAAAAATGCCAATTTCTTAGGCAGCAATGAAACATTAAATGTTGGTGATGCATGAGCAATGAGGGATATTTGATTATCTACCGACAGTCAAGCTCAGCAATAGTACTAGTACAGCTCCTTTTTTTTTTTTGTTTTTGGCGCTCAATTAAATTCAAAGACGATTAATCGGCAGCCGCAGAGCCCACTTTACTTTACTTGGGCGAATGATAATATTTTCAAGATATAGTAATGAAAGCTATTGGTGAGTTGGTTTTTGGATTTAATCATTAATAAGGTTTAATTGGACATTAATGTTTACTAAACCTTAATTGAATAATAAATACTCCATTAATAATACAGATTTCCTATGTGTATATATATATATAAAGATCCATAATCGATCGATCATTTACGTTTTATGAGGCAGAGATATGCAAATTTATAAATTTATTAGTAATTCTTTAATTGCTTCTTCTTCACTTTGGTCAAACAACAACGTATTGATAAACAAACAAACAAAGGTACATATTATGCCCAAAGGCTTTCAGTTCAACTCTTTCATGGTATCAAAATTTTAGCATCCACAACTCGGCCATATTGAAAAAATGCCTCCAAGAAGCCCGTTTTTTGTACTGTAGAATGGAAGTCTTCCAATGTAGAGTTTGGTAGTTATCCCTCTATGGCTGTATGCCTACCTCATGAAAATGGCAGGGAAAGGGGCCGGCTGTTGATACTAAGAGCACCAATTGACATTATTTGGGTTTATGATTGTTGAAAAATTACCTTCTTTGACGCTATTCTTAGGGCTTCCACTTCAATATTTTCCTTTAACTTTATCTTCATTTATAAAAGTTTCTGAAGTTTTAATGAAGAGCAAAGTGTTAATTTAGTCATTAAATTATGGAGAATTATGACTTTTGGTCACTCAAATAAATAAGTGGAGGGAGACAACATAAGATTTTCTGTTCAACCTTTTTAGTTTATTTTATTTTGTTAAAGTTGAAGAATATTATTTTTTATTCCTTAAATGATATTGTTTTGACAAATTTAACCTTAAAAAATAATGGAGTTATTTCTATATCAACGTACCGACTAAATGTATAGAATGACTTTTTTAGCCAAAAATGATGAGTTAAGTAATTGTTTGGGCTGAAAAAAATAAATTTGATTCATCAAAAACTCATAATTTGTGATAATTTTTAGTGATTAATTTTTGTACTTTGCTCTCTAATGATCATTCAAAATTCATAATTTGTGATAATTTTTAGTGATTAATTTGTACTTTGCTCATCTAATGAATGGAGTGGTTTTGTGAATATGAAGAGATTAAAAAAACATTATTTATTTTCCTCACTCATTTTTTCCATTACAAATTTCCTAAAGTCTACCACACAAATATAATTTCCAATTCTTTGGAGTGAATAGATAATTCCAAATCTAAATCTAAATCTAAATCCAGCAGTTCCTTAAGTCTCCCTCGACCCTCGCTACATTCCAATCCTTCAAGTCAATGTGTTTTCCCATTGCAATTTATTTTTCTCAAGTCAAAATTTGATGGTGTTCATATTACAACTTAATTTGAAAAAAATTTTAAAAAAAAATGGCGTTTTCCTACTTATTAGGATTAAATTAAAAATTCAATGGTTTTCTATGGCAATTTAATTTCCTACTTTTAATGGTTTCCTATTTAGTCTATATCATTAACAAAATTTTCCAATAATTTCCTAATTGCAAGAGATTAAAAATGTTTTAATCCTGAATCTTAATTATTATTGGAACAATTATCAAATGTTCCTTTTAATGGTTAGAATAGAAATATGAGATGTATAGGGGTAAGGATGAATAAAAAATGATTGACACAAATTATTAACCCTAAACAAATACCCTAATTAAATTCGGCTTAATTCAACAAACCATAAAAGAATATTTCTATTATTTAGATAAATAAAACCCAATATATACCCTAACCACAAATTCAAAAATAATTTGATAGTAATTCAACAAACCTTAAAACAGAATATTCAGAATGATGAATGAAACGATGTATGTATTCATTTATTTATTTAAATAACCAATCCTAAAATTCACTAAATAATCATAATACAGCTCTAACTGCGAAAATAACAGGAAATAGAGAAAATAGCCCAAAAAAAAACGTAATCAAAATAATCGAACACCGCTTCAAAATGAAGCCTAATGTCTGCTTCAGGCATGCATATGAGCACATGGCGCCAAAAGACGACAGCACTGCCAAAGCGAGAACGATTGCCAAAATTCGATAGAAACATATCGCAAGCTCATCTCTTAATATGACAGGGATTCGCTCAATATCAATATCGGAGAGTTATTTTTTCTGCCAGAGCGCTAGAAAGATCCCTGTCAGCAAAAACACAGTCGAGATTACAAACATGTACGCAGATGCTTGGTCGTATCTAGGAGATACTGTCGTGGAGTACTCCTCCGATGGTATAATAGAGGACTTTCGATCTTCTCTTATAGGGGTAGAATTTGAATTTATGATCACCGGGGCAGGAGCAAAATTTGGGGCGGAAGCCGGGGTACGATAAAAATTATTGATCATCACCGGAGTTGCCGGAGTAGGTGTAGAATTTGGGGCAGGAGTAGTAGGAGCCATTCGAGTAGAATTTGGAATCTGATGGATGCTTTCACTCAATGGGCAAGGATGAAGGAAGGCGGAAGAATTTATATTAGCCAATATTCCTTACTGATCCAAGTAGAATTTGTTTTTGTATCCGAGTAGGATTTGGATGTACAGAACAGTAGAATTTGAATTTTTATTTGTATAATTGTATCTGGATACAATTTGGATGTCTGATCAACTGATCATGATCACCGGCGGTGGTGGTGGTGGTGGAGTCCTCATAGTTGGTAAGCTGATTCAGTGTCTTGAGCAATTCGATCACTGGCGAAAGAGAAACATATATGAATTGTTTTTTTCTTTTTAGTTGATAATTCTTTATTTATGTAGTGGCGGAGCCACGTTATGGAGAATCACTTTACCAAATCTGTATAGATTTGTATAATTTTTTTTTTAAAAAAAAGATCATTATCTTGATTTTGCCTTTAATAATTATCTTAAAATAAATTATTTATATAAGTAAAATATTTGTTCAACTTTTTAAAAATGGTAATTATTCTGATTTTGTCATACTAATTTTAAGCAATTACTACTCAATTGCTTATTACTATTCTTATCTAATGAATATTTAGGTATTATTTTATAATTTGAATATATAATAAACATTATATTATTTTAACTATTTTATACAATTTATATATGACTTTTTATTTAAAAATAACCATTGTTATGCCTTACATATTTAATAATGTTGCTTCTTTATTACAATTGTTTAAAATTCAATGATTTTTATTTGATTTGATTAGGTCATAAAATTAAAAAAAAACTAAAATAAGTTTTACCATTTTTATTAACTAAATTAGGTTAGCAAATTAAAGTGGCATAGAATAGTATCAATAAATAAAGTACAATGATGTTTTCTTAATAGTTATATAAAATTTTTGAAATTTTATTTCTATTCTTTACATTGGTATTTTATAAATTATAATTGTAACTTTTAGAAATACTTATAAAGTGATTAAAAAATTAGCCATAAATATTTCATACATACTAAACTACAATTCACATATTTGTTTTTAAAAATTGTCAAAAAAAAAAAAATATTTAGTAGTTTACAAGTCATACATGTATATTCATTATTAAAAATATTTTAAAGTTAATTCAAATAAAAAAGTGAAAAAAAAAATAAAAGTATTATATAAAAGAATAAAAATAATATAGTATTTGATTATACTATAATTAATTTTGTCCCCACTCACTTTACCAAATCTATATAGATTTGTAAAAAAATTTTTAAAAAAAAAGATAATTATCTTGATTTTGTCTTTAATAATTATCTTAAAATAAATTATTTATATAAGTAAAATATTTATTCAACTTTTTAAAAATGGTAATTATTCTGATTTTGTCATACTAATTTTAAGCAATTACCACTCAATTGCTTATTACTATTCTTATCTAATGAATATTTAAGGTATTATTTTTATAATTTGAATATATAATAACATTATATTATTTTAACTATTTTATAAAATTTATATGTGATTTTTATTTAAAATAATCATTGTTATGACTTGCATATTTAATAATGTTGTCTTTATTTTACTCATTTGTAAAATTCAATGATTTTTATTGATTTAGATAGGTCATAAAATTGAAAAAAACTAAAATAAAGTTTTACCATTTTATTAACTAAATTTAGGTTAGCAAATTAAAGTGGCATGAAATAGTATAATAAAATAAAAGTACAATGATGTTTTCTAATAGTTATATAAAATTTTTGAAATTTTATTTCTATTCTTTACATTCGTATTTTATAAATTATAATTGTAACTTTTAAAAATACCTATAGAGTGATTAAAAAATTAGCCATAAATATTTCATACTAAACTACAATTCACATATTTGTATTTGAAAATTGTCCAAAAAAAATATTTAGTAGTTTACAAGTCATACATGTATATTCATTATTAAAAATATTTTAAAGTTAATTCAAATAAAAAAGTGAAAAAAAAATAAAAATATTATATAAAAGAATAAAAATAATATAGTATTTGATTATACTATAATCAATTTTGCCCCACTAGCTAAAATTTCTAGCTCGTACTATTATGTGGAAATTGGAATTCTATTAATTTAGCACTTATTAATTAATTAATATTATTATTATTATTATTTTGTCTGAAAGCCTATACTTTTCCATTCCTGGGTGAGGAAATATTATAAATTCAATCAAACAATGTTTATCCACAAATCAATGTACGCATGTCAAAAGGACTGGGAAACTTGCAATAAATTTTAAATACACCAAAAATATAGGAGGTAAGGAAACTATAGATGTTGAGGGGTATGAGTTTTGGTATAGAAAGAGAAGATGGTCGTATGGTAAAAAAATGGAACGCAAAGGCAAAATTTTTCATACATATATAGCAAAAAGAATAGATTTAAAAAAAAAATTGAACGCATGGGTTAGTAAAATTTTGCCCTATGCTTGAAATTTAGTTTTCCATTTCTTTGGACACTATTTTAATACCAATATTTTATTCAAAATATTAATAAAGTGTTTTATATAGTTTTATTTTTTTTACCGTCTTAATTAAGTGTCTTATTTAGTTGTATTTGAGACAACATCTCAAATACTGTCTTAAATTAAATGTCTCAATATATTTATTGAGACACCTATTACTATTGTCACAAATGCTTACTATTTGAGACGATTTTTTATACTGTCTTAAAATTGTTGTCTCAAAAGGCCAGTTTTCTAGTAGTGATTCTCAACCACAAAAGTCAAATATTCAATTTACAATTAAAATTAGGGACTAAACGATCTAGTTTAACTAAAATTAGGAACTAAATACATAAATATTACTAAAATTACTCTACTATTAATACCTTAACCAAGAGATGAGTGAACCCGTAATTTTAATTAAGACAAAAAAAAAATTTAAACAGAATATCCTGTGTCCTTACATATACATCACGTAGATATTAGAAGCATATGCTGTTTTAGTGTTTAAATTCTATTAAAACTGTTCATAATTAATTAATTCTTGAAATATACAAATCCAATCAAAATTAGAATAATATCAATCAATCTTCAGACAATTTAGGAAACAGAATTGACTGACACACTAGTACACTGACTATTAACTAATTAGAATACCTCACTGAATTTCTAAATTTGTTGGGGTTTTTTAATTCAAGATATGATTTTTAATCCAAATTTAGTTGGTTTCTTAGAAATGATTTTTCTTATTCTCTTCTTAATTAATTTTTGTTGGGTTTTATTAATGATTTTTTTGGAGAATTTTAATCTATTTATCATATTTTACTTACAGTACAAAATATATTTTTTTTCTCTATTAAACTCCATGATTATCGTGGTTGAGGTAATTTTTTATTGGAGGGTATCTTTATTCATTCTTTTTTTATGGCAATTTGTTGAGTATCAAATAATAATGTTGCAGTGTTTTAGAGTTTTATTTTTTAAATCATATTATACTCTTCTTAATTAATTTTCCTTGGCTTCTTATTAATCATTTTTTGTTAATTTTAATCTATTAATTATCAAATTTTATTTATTGTATGCTATTATTTTGTTTTCTCAATGAAACTCCATGATTATGTTGTTTGAATTAATTTTGATAGAAATGGGTCAGTATTCTCTATTTTTTTATGGTAATTTTTTTAGTTTCAAATTATAATGTTGGAGTGCTTTAGAGTTTTATTTTTTAAATCCTATTAAAATTTTCTTAATTAATTTTCTGTGTTTCGAATTATAATATTTTAGCCTTGTAGTGTTTTAGTATTTAAATCCTATGAAAACTCTTATTAATTAATATTCGGTATTCGAATTCTTTGTTTTTTTTTGACAATTTTTTGAGTTTCAAATTATAATATTTTAGTCTTTAAATTTTATTAAAACTCTTCTTAATTAAATATTTAGTCTTTAAATTCTATTAGAACTCTTCTTAATTAATTTTTGTTTGAAGTGTGTCCATATTTTTTTTTATTTAATTTTTTGAGTTTGAATTATAATGTTTGAGTGCTTTATTGTTTTAGTCTTTAAATCCTATTAAAACTCTTCTTAGTCTATAAATTTAAGTTAATTGGATGAAAGATAAATTATTTTCCGATTGTAGTGTGTCCAAAATTTTCATTTTAATGGAAATTTTTTGAGTTTTAACTATAGATGCAATCAATGTTTTATCAGTGTAAAATTTATTAGGATGATCGACATTTGTCATGCACCAATCGTTAAGTGTTAAGTGAGATTTTTTTAAATATTTGGCCGCAATAATTATAATACACGCCCAGTTATATGATAAATATCTTTATACGTCCTTCATGATCGAGTTTAAAATTATTTTATCTTTATTATGTATATTTCCAAAATTAAATCTATAATTATTATTCGCTAAGCTATGTGAATGAACCAAGGATATGGTTTTAAATCTTGATTTTGTCTTTATCTTATTTATCAGTAAAATAAAATTTATAATTATTAAAGCCTAATCCATATGTGAGTAAACCTAAGATATGATTTTAATTTTGATTTTAGTAAAATGAGACCGTTTTGAATATTGCACTATATATGGTATAAGTTTGGTGTATTATTATTGATGTAAAATATTAAAAACTATTTAGGTAATACTAAATGATTGGTGTCTTGGGGTTTATGAGGATAATTCTGATAAACTTTAAATTGATGTTTGATTGTTTAGCTTTTAAATCCTATTAAAACTCTTATTAATTAATTTTTGGTGTTATCGTGTTTTAGTTTTTAAATTCTACTAAACTTTCTCTAATTAATTTTTTATATATAAAATATATAAATCCACTCAGAAATATGATATGAATGATCGAGGCTCTATCTCCTGGACCAAACAATCACCACAACTTCGGATCGTTGTTGAACCAAAATCACGAACAAGCAACACAAAACAAACCGAGCGGAAAAGCAATCAAAGGAAAAACGCCAAGAATTGAGTAAATCAAACCCAACGTTTTATTACAAACGAACTCAATTTAACCTATGAAAATTCAATCAGTTAAACAAGTTAATTTGGCCTGCTCTTTAAATAAAGAACAATGGTGAAGTCACCTAAAGGTCACGCTAAAGGCAAAGCTTCTACAATGGACAATTAAATAATTTTCCAAGGCTTGGACAACACAAAGTGTTAATCACAATTTTTAGCAAGCTAAAAATCTCGAAATTCTCATTCATCAATTTCTTTAAAAACGTTACAAGGCCTTTCCTTTATATAGGAAATACTTTGGCCAAAAACCTAGATCAATTCCAATGTGGGATTGATTGCTAACTTAACTAACAAACTAACCAGTACTATTCACGTGAATAGTGACGTGAATAGTAACCTATAATTTAGGGAACTACTTTCCTAAACGAATAACAATAACTACTTAACTTAAAAAGTAAATAAGCCCATTAATTAACATTCAATGGACTTTAGCTAACTAACTAATCCAAGTTGTAAACTAATCAACTTTCCAAATTGGAAAAGGAAACTACAACTAACTACCAAATCCTTGTACAAAAAGGATTTGTTTTACTTGCCATTATCATACAAGATAATTGGATCAAGTAATTTACTTAGCCCATAATTAATAACACAAAGACTTAAGCCCATAATTAAATGTTTAATGGACTTAATTATTAACAACAAAATAAATCCTAAAGATTAAACAATGGCGTGATCCATTAATGACAAAGCCCAAGCACGCCATCTTGGTCTTCAATGTAGTCCATGAAATTCGAGATGAAAACTCGGCCAGAATCCCGTCATCAACTTTGCAAGGCATTTTCAACGGTGATAACGTCAAAATCTTGAAAAACTTAAAACACGAAAGTTGTAGCTCTATCTCTTATCGTTCCAGGGCTTCTTGAATCATGCAATTTCGAGTTATATCGAAAGATTTATAGCAAGAATACCAAAACGTGACAGAAACTTTCAGGATGACAATTTGACTTTAACACCACGGACATGGACACGGGCTTATTCTCATCATTCCCTCCCTCCTCGAAAGGATTCGTCCTCGAATCTTGAATTTGAGTTCCTGGATCAAACACCAATATGATGAACTCAATGCAAACTCGAGCCAAATAAAATTGGGAAGATGCACATCTCGAGCAACAAGAAGTTATATCCTGCCAAAACAAGACAAATGTATAAGGTAAAAGAAAGCACAATAATCTAAAACAATTCGTAGAATAATTTCCTTTCACCAAAAGAATAGAACGGGCAGAATATGTATGCAAAATCGAAATACATATAACATGATTAGTCGTAACAAATTTTGCATGAGTCATAATGTTGAAGTCAATGAATTCAAAACAATTATGCAAATAACTATCATATAGTTTATGCAAATCAGAAAATCGTATGTTCTTAATTAAAGAACTAATCAATATGAATTCAGTAACAACATTCATGAACACATTATTTACGTTATTAACATGTAATTTAAGCAAAGGATGTAAACATATATGAATAGAATCACAAAGACACGAAAATTCATAACAAGAAAACATATATGCATCCTTGACAAAGTGTAAATCACATGAACGTATTAATACCTTTAAAAACATGTTAAAGTTATCAAATATAAAAATACAATCCCAAAGAATAAAAACAGAATGTAAACAATCTAATAAATAGATGGTAACACAATATTTTACCTTGTGGAATTGAAAAGAAATTAAGAACTGAGATAACTTACCAAACAAGTGTTGAACTATTAAATTACCTCGTTGATCTTGATAGCTTTGAATAAAGTCACGAACCAAAGAATCAAATTGAAGGTTATTCCAGCAATTATAATCAACACTTTTGTACACAAGGATTTTGGGCAGTTCGAAATTATAAAGATTAAACTCAAAATATAGTTCATGTATTAGAAAAGCAACATAACATGTGAAGAAACTATACATAAATCCATTCAATACAAAATAATGTGATTTCATAATTGAAGAATTATGTGAAAGAATTTGCTTACCAAAACACAAACCATCGGATTTTAATGCACATGTTAAAGAATTTCGAACTAATGTTTCAAAGGTGTGTGAAAGACATTGAAATTGATTCAAAATAGAAATCAAACTTTGAAAATCAATAGCATTGACGTTAACAAAGTTCTTTACTTTAAAACCATTGAAATCAACCAATAAGCTTTCATACTTACCTAACTTACCTTGCTTACCTTGTGGAAAACAAGCTAAGGCAGATTGGATTCCTTTCATTCGATAATGAGTTGTTTCTAACTCCATTAGATGTCTAGGAACTCCAAAAACCTGCAAAACAAAGGAACTAGGCAGCAAACAATTCAAATGGTGATCACTATCATCAAGTAAGTACATTGATTGCCTATCTAGTATTCCTCTCTCAATCTCGCTAGAAGAAGTAAAATAACAAGGTTGCTTAACAACTAACTCTCGGCCTATGCTAGAAGAAGACAAAGAATCTTTATCTCGGCCTACACTATTACAGGTTGAGCTAGCTATTACATTACTTTTCCCTTGAACTTTCTTCTCTTTTGCTTCCATTTCACGGCAAGATTGCACAATCCTTGATTGATCTTCAAAAGCTTGGCTCGGACTCAAAGCCCTTAGATTGTACTTTCGGCCATGATAATCAAAAGAATAATAATTCTTCCTTGCATGATATGTAACATCTCGGTCAAATTGCCATGGACGACCAAGTAATATGTGACTAGCTTCCATTGGTACAACATCACAAACAATATCATCAACATACTTTCCAATGGACATAGAAAATTTAACTTGTTTAGTCACCTTACTCTCGGCAGTGTTATTAAGCCATTGAAACTTATATGGATTTGGATGTTTCATGCAAGTCAAGTTAAGCTTCTTAACAATTAATGTGCTTGCCACATTGGTACAACTTCCACTATCAATAATCAAGCTACAAGTCTTACCTTGAACCATGCATCTAGCGTAAAAGATGTTTTCCCTTTGAGACAAATCATTTTCAACTCGTGGTTGTGCATTCAAGACTCGGCGAGTAACCAATGAGAAATCACCAACATTGTAAATAAGATCTTCACTATCTTCATCACTTTGGTACTTCTCTTCAAGTGGTGGCATGTCGGCACATTCTTCATCACTTTCAACCTCTCCACTATCACAAATTATCATCAACTTTTTGGTTGGGCAGTCACTTTGATAATGGCCATAACCTTGACACTTGTAACATCTAATGTCCCTCAATCTTTCATTTGGTTTAGGCGTCACCTTAGTTGAAGATTCAGCAAGGTTGCGGACTGTTTTGGGAGCATTACTTGAAGTGTTTGAAGGCTGATTTTGGTTGAAAACTTTCGGTTTTGGTGGAGGTGTAAAAGTCAGCTTTTGATCTCTCCTCCAAGGCGGCAATGGTTGTTGAAAATTTCGCCCTTTACCCTTCATATGCTTCTCAATTTTGATAGCTTTGTGAACAAGTTCATTAATATCAATGTAACTTTGAAGATCAACTTGATAAGCCAATTCGGGATTCATACCTCTAAGAAATCTCTCAATGGTTGTGTCGGGGTCTTCTTGAATATTGGCTTTAATCATCAAAGATTCCATCTCATGATAGTAATCTTCAACTGTTCGGCTACCTTGCACAAGAGTATGCAATTTTCGGTTGAGCTCTCTATTAAAGTGTGAAGGAACATACTTCTTTCTCATGATTGCCTTCATTTGATTCCAAGTCTTAACTGGCCTTTCACCATCTTGTCTTCTAGAGCGAACAACTTGATCCCACCAAAGACTAGCATAGTCTTTAAGATGCATAAAAGCAATTCGATATTGCCTTTTCTCGGGGACATCATTACCTTCAAAATAGTGTTCCAAATCTCGAACCCAATCAAAGAAAGCTTCGGGATCTGATTTACCATGAAAGGTAGAGATGGTGAGTTTAACAGATTCAATGGAAACTTTAGACTTATCACCTTTAGAAGAGCTCGAGTATTCCTCCTCTTTTTCCTCACTAGATTCACTATCTTCTTGGGACTCTAGTTTTCGGGATTTCTTTGATTTTGGAGGTGGTGTTACCGACTCTAAGAATTGAAGGCGAAGGTTGATATCTTGCAAAATTTGGGCAAGTGACGGATCGGTCCTCTTTTGTTGTTGTTCGGTTTGGGACTTACTTTGTTCGTCCTCCATTTGTACCTGCAAGTTAGTGAAGAAAAAAGCGCAAGAATATGTATATGATCCTCACGGGTTCCTCACTTTGGGGTAGTAGGTACTCTCCTCTCTTTTTGGGTAGTGTTCTCTCTTGTTTAACCTAGCTACTACTCTCAATTAATGAATATGTGGGGTTATTAAGATTCACCAAAGTTCAATTACTTTAATAGCAAGATCTCAATCAGCAAGTTCCACACACAAATTTTCACAAATCAAATCAAGAGATGTAACAAGAAATCACGTCAAGAGTGTTTAGAACACGTGAAAGTTATAATTTGATTTACCACCAGAAACTAAGAAATTCAGAAACTAGATTTCAAAACAAAGAGATTGGTTTTTGAATCAACTAATTCCGAGTTGTATTGAAAAAGTTATGGCACTTTTAATCCAAGGTGGTTTTCAAGAAACAAGTTAAGAACAATGTGTTCTTTTCAAAAATAAATTAAATAATTAAATAACAGAAAATAATAACAATAAAATAAATTGAAGTCCGAATTTATATATTTTTTGTTCTTTTCTCTTTTTTTTTTTTTTTTTTTTTTTATTCGGTCACTTTTTTTTTTTTTTTTTTTTTGACCGTGACTCCTTTTTTTTTTTTTTTTTTTGTTCGGACAATATAAGACAAAATTACACTTTTAAGGTTTGAACATAAACCTTGGACCAATCAAAATACTAGGTTCGGACAAGAACCTTAAACACCACAAAAATTAAGGTTTGAAGACAACAACCTAGGATTTAGGTTTAAGAATGTTTTGTCTTCTTGTCTTAACAACCTTAAAAACTTCAAACTTTATTAACTCACCAAGGACAATGAATTCGGATGTGCCACTTTAACAAGAATATCAAGATTCAAGACAAAGATCAAGAATCCAACTCAAGAATTCAATTTTGACCACTTTGAGTTTTCAAGAAAATCAAAAAGTTCAAGAAAGTTATCAAGAACTTATCTTTTTCGAGTGGAGTAAAAGTTTGATCAAAACTCAATATATGGTGGACAAGATAAAGAATCAAACGGAAAAAGAAAATCAAGAAACGGATAAGAATCAAGAAAGTTATGAAAACTTGACCTAGAAACCCTAGTTATGAAACCCTAGTTTGACACACGAAACCCTAACAATGTTATGACGTGAAAACAGCAAAGAAAACTTCAAGAATCCTACACTATGATTATGACAAAAGAGTGCAGAATTTAGACACGAAGAACAGCAAGAAAACGCAACAAGAAACAACACAAAAAGATCACAAAAACACAAAACGCAAGAGACACAATTTCGGGCAGATTTGAGTATGCAATGTTCATGCGATTTTGACGAAATTTAGAGACTAGATAATGACGACCTAGGACAGCAAGAAGGACACCAAATAACAGCAAGAAAGATGGACGAAAAACTGCAGAAAATAGACGCAAAAATACTGGCAGAAAAGACACGAACAAAACAGAATTTTCGCGGAAAGATTAGAACGGATTAACCTGAATTTTCTTGGGCAACAACTTGTGCTCTGATACCAATTGATGTGAATGATCGAGGCTCTATCTCCTGGACCAAACAATCACCACAACTTCGGATCGTTGTTGAACCAAAATCACGAACAAGCAACACAAAACAAACCGAGCGGAAAAGCAATCAAAGGAAAAACGCCAAGAATTGAGTAAATCAAACCCAACGTTTTATTACAAACGAACTCAATTTAACCTATGAAAATTCAATCAGTTAAACAAGTTAATTTGGCCTGCTCTTTAAATAAAGAACAATGGTGAAGTCACCTAAAGGTCACGCTAAAGGCAAAGCTTCTACAATGGACAATTAAATAATTTTCCAAGGCTTGGACAACACAAAGTGTTAATCACAATTTTTAGCAAGCTAAAAATCTCGAAATTCTCATTCATCAATTTCTTTAAAAACGTTACAAGGCCTTTCCTTTATATAGGAAATACTTTGGCCAAAAACCTAGATCAATTCCAATGTGGGATTGATTGCTAACTTAACTAACAAACTAACCAGTACTATTCACGTGAATAGTGACGTGAATAGTAACCTATAATTTAGGGAACTACTTTCCTAAACGAATAACAATAACTACTTAACTTAAAAAGTAAATAAGCCCATTAATTAACATTCAATGGACTTTAGCTAACTAACTAATCCAAGTTGTAAACTAATCAACTTTCCAAATTGGAAAAGGAAACTACAACTAACTACCAAATCCTTGTACAAAAAGGATTTGTTTTACTTGCCATTATCATACAAGATAATTGGATCAAGTAATTTACTTAGCCCATAATTAATAACACAAAGACTTAAGCCCATAATTAAATGTTTAATGGACTTAATTATTAACAACAAAATAAATCCTAAAGATTAAACAATGGCGTGATCCATTAATGACAAAGCCCAAGCACGCCATCTTGGTCTTCAATGTAGTCCATGAAATTCGAGATGAAAACTCGGCCAGAATCCCGTCATCAACTTTGCAAGGCATTTTCAACGGTGATAACGTCAAAATCTTGAAAAACTTAAAACACGAAAGTTGTAGCTCTATCTCTTATCGTTCCAGGGCTTCTTGAATCATGCAATTTCGAGTTATATCGAAAGATTTATAGCAAGAATACCAAAACGTGACAGAAACTTTCAGGATGACAATTTGACTTTAACACCACGGACATGGACACGGGCTTATTCTCATCAAAATAGAATATCTTATTCTTTAAATCATATTAAAACTCTCCTAATTAATTTTTGGAATAAATTCAATCAAGAATAGAGAAGTTTGATGATTATTGAATTTGTATCGTGTGTTCGTTTATTTGTAGTTTGTTTGTATTCTCTGTCTTTGTTTATTTTTTATGGCAATATGTTGAGTTTCGAATTAGTGATAGTGTTTTGGTATTTTATTCTTTAAATTCTATTAAAATTTTACTTAATTAATTTTTGGTATATAATATTTAAGTTAATTGAATGAAAGATAAATTAATTTTGGAGTGTCTGTATTCTTTATTTTTTTATGGCAATCTTTTTTTTTAATTTATTGGTCCAATCTTAGATTCGCATAATAATTAAGTACATAATTAAGTACCTTTTTAATCTTTATATTTTTGGTTTTAAAGTTTATAGTTTAGAGTTTAGGATTTAGTGTATATATAAACTTTTCTAAATAATTATTCTAGTTCTATTATTATACTATACTACTATGCTATTTGAATTCCAATTAATAGTTTAATTATTCTTTAAATGCTCTTATCATTTATATATTTTTCTTTCTCACTCATCTAATCCTTCATAATTCTATTTTTCTACAACCTCTATATATTAGTTCAATTTCAAATATTAATCAACTTATATTATTTATTAACTTTTTTAATTTATATTATCCTAATTCTATTATTTTATTATGCTAATATACTATTTGAATTCCAATTAATAGTTCCAGCATTCTCTCCTTATATATACTTTTATTCCTTCTATATCTTACTTTCTCACTTATCTAATTTTTATAATTCTATTATTCTAGAAAATCTATATATTAGTTCAATTTTAACTACTATTCTAATTATATTATTATATTATACTAGTTGAATTTTAATTAATAATTGGAATGTTCAATTATTCTTTCAATATTTTTATTATTTTTATATCTTTCAATCTCACTTATCTAATTCTTCCTAGTTCGATTCTTCTAAAAACTCTATACATTAAGTTCAATTCTAACTATTATTATTATAATTATATTATTATGTTGTATTATTTGAATTTGAATTAATAGTTGAATCATTTTTTCAATAGAAATCAAGTTAAAAAGTGGGATTAAAATCAAAATCGAAACTAAAAATTAAAATAAAAACTAGAATCTGAGCAAAATTGTAATTGGAACCAAAATGGGGGATTCCAATTCCTATGAACACAAAACCGAGAAAGAATCGGCTATTGGAAAACAGTGTTGATGTCTAACTCTAATCCTTAAATTGTTAAAAAATTCAATGATTGATTGTCATAAAATTCTTCAAGGTTTCATAGCTGCCAATCAAAATATTCTCGTCCCACCTGTATTCCTTTGTCTTTTTCTTATGTTATCCCCCATATATCCAGCTTCGCTTACACGGTTACGAGAATCTCGCCACATTTTCCTCCCATTTGTATTGCAAACTTCCTTTGCCTAATGATTAATTTGCATTCCTACAATATTTCAACCTTGAAAAAGATTTATAAATATGCTAAAAATTCTGGATGATTGACATACTTTTATGGCTTTTTATACTCAATCAATTATTTGTTGTCAAATGTACAATGTGTGTGCATTCTTTCACTGATTTTAAAGGACTTGTGTTTTTATTATTTAGACTTACTTCTTCTGTTATTTAATAAATATCGTTTTAACTCTTATTTTTTGTTCTCAAAAAGTCTAAATGCTTTTAATTTTACCCTTTATCCCATTTATTTATATAATGTTATTTAAAATAAGAGAGAAAGTTATGATTATAAATATAGGTAAATAAGAGAATTTATCACTTTTCTTAATTAGTGTGCACATTTCTAAAGGCACACTTATTAGAGAACAAATGAAGTATACTACAAGGCAAGCATTAAAGGCTTAATGGAATTAGGTTTACACCATTATCATTCCTGTAAAAGTTAAGCAAATATATATTATTGAGAGAATAAGTACCATACAAAAACATTAAGTTGGCTAATCATCTCATTTGTGGGGGGCGCCACTCCCTGTTTTATTGATATTAAAATATAAAGATAATAACGGAAATATCCACACCATTAGTACAATTTAAAAGCACGATAAATAGGGAGGACTCCTCCCTTACATTCCAAGCATCTAAATAATGTTTTGAAAATAAACAAAGAGTACTTCCTCCTTTACAAATCCTAAGTACCTCATTTAATAAGTTTCCGTAGAAGTCTGTGAGCATCGAAAACATGAGAGATAAACCAAGATTGATTAAAGCATTTGCTAAAACATGATACAGTGGCCTAACATCAGCAGCCAAAAAGGTTCTCAAACATAGACTAAACAGCCAAAAAGGTTCTCAAACATAGACATTATTTGGCTTCTGATTGTTGAAAAATTACCTTCTTTAATACTATTCTTAGGGCTTCAACTTCAATATTTTCCTTTCACTTTATCTTCATTTATAAGTTTCTTGGAGTTTTAATGAAGAACAAAGCGTCAATTTAGTCATTAAATTATGGAGAATTATGAGTTTTGGTCACTCAAATAAATAAATGGAGGGAGACAACATAAGATTTTTCTGTTAAACCTTTTTAGTTTATTTTATTGTGTAAAGTTGATGAATATTTTTTTGTATTCTCATACGGTCTAAATGGATAGAATGAATTTTTTTGGCGAAAAATAATAGTTGCGTAATGTTTTTTCCGCACTCATTTTTTCCATTACAAATTTCCTAAAGTCTATCACACAAATATAATTCCAATTCTTTGGAGTGAATAGATAATTCCAAATCTAAATCTAAATCTAAATCCAGTTCCTGAAATCTCCCTCGACCCTCGCTACATTCCAATTCTTCAAGTCAATGTGTTTTCCCATTGCAATTTATTTTTCTCAAGTCAAAATTTGATGGTGTTTCATATTACAACTTAATTGAAAAAAATATAAAAAATGGCGTTTTCCGACGTATTAGGATTTAGATTAAAAATTCAATGGTTTTCTATGGCAATTTAATTTCTCGCTTTTAATGGTTTTCCTATTTAGTCTATATCATTAACAAAAATAATTTCCTAATTTGCAAAAGGTTAAAAATGTTTTAATTCCTCAATCTTAATTATTATTGGAACAATTATCAATGTTCTTTTAATGGTTATAATAAAATATGATGTATAGGGGATAAGGGAATGAATAAAAAATGATTGACACAAATTATTAACCCTAAACAAATACCCTAATTAAGTTCGGCTTAATTCAACAAACCCTAAATCGAATATTTCTATTATTTAGATAAAATAAAACCCAATATATACCCTAACCACAAATTCAAAAAAATAATTTGATAGTAATTCAACAAACCTTAAAACAGAATATTCAGAATGATAGAATGAAACGATGTATGTATTCATTTATTTATTTAAATAACCAATCCTAAAATTCACTAAATAATCATAATACAGCTCTAACTGCGAAAATAACAGGAAATAGAGAAAATAGCCCAAAAAAAAACGTAATCAAAATAATCGAACACCGCTTCAAAATGAAGCCTAATGTCTGCTTCAGGCATGCATATGAGCACATGGCGCCAAAAGACGCCAGCACTGCCAAAGCGAGAACGATTGCCAAAATTCGATAGAAACATATCGCAAGCTCATCTCTTAATATGACAGGGATTCGCTCAATATCAATATCGGAGAGTTGTTTTTTCTGCCAGAGCGCTAGAAAGATCCCTGTCAGCAAAAACACAGTCGAGATTACAAACAGGTACGCAGATGCTTGGTCGTATCTAGGAGATACTGTCGTGGAGTACTCCTCCGATGGTATAATAGAGGACTTTCGATCTTCTCTTATAGGGGTAGAATTTGAATTTATGATCACCGGGGCAGGAGCAAAATTTGGGGCGGAAGCCGGGGTACGATAAAAATTATTGATCATCACCGGAGTTGCCGGAGTAGGTGTAGAATTTGGGGCAGGAGTAGTAGGAGCCATTCGAGTAGAATTTGGAATCTGATGGATGCTTTCACTCAATGGGCAAGGATGAAGGAAGGCGGAAGAATTTATATTAGCCAATATTCCTTACTGATCCAAGTAGAATTTGTTTTTGTATCCGAGTAGGATTTGGATGTACAGAACAGTAGAATTTGAATTTTTATTTGTATAATTGTATCTGGATACAATTTGGATGTCTGATCAACTGATCATGATCACCGGCGGTGGTGGTGGTGGTGGAGTCCTCATAGTTGGTAAGCTGATTCAGTGTCTTGAGCAATTCGATCACTGGCGAAAGAGAAACATATATGAATTGTTTTTTTCTTTTTAGTTGATAATTCTTTATTTATGTAGTGGCGGAGCCACGTTATGGAGAATCACTTTACCAAATCTGTATAGATTTGTATAATTTTTTTTTTAAAAAAAAGATCATTATCTTGATTTTGCCTTTAATAATTATCTTAAAATAAATTATTTATATAAGTAAAATATTTATTCAACTTTTTAAAAATGGTAATTATTCTGATTTTGTCATACTAATTTTAAGCAATTACTACTCAATTACTTATTACTATTCTTATCTAATGAATATTTAAGGTATTATTTTTATAATTTGAATATATAATAACATTATATTATTTTAACTATTTTATACAATTTATATATGATTTTTATTTAAAATAAGCATTGTTATGCCTTGCATATTTAATAATGTTGTCTTTATTTTACTCATTTGTAAAATTCAATGATTTTTATTGATTTAGATAGGTCATAAAATTGAAAAAAACTAAAATAAAGTTTTACCATTTTATTAACTAAATTTAGGTTAGCAAATTAAAGTGGCATGAAATAGTATAATAAAATAAAAGTACAATGATGTTTTCTAATAGTTATATAAAATTTCAAAAATTTTGTTTCTATTCTTTACATTGGTATTTTATAAATTATAATTGTAACTTTTAGAAATACCTATAAAGTGATTAAAAAATTAGCCATAAATATTTCATACTAAACTACAATTCACATATTTGTATTTGAAAATTGTCAAAAAAAAATATATTTAGTAGTTTACAAGTCATACATGTATATTCATTATTAAAAATATTTTAAAGTTAATTCAAATAAAAAAGTGAAAAAAAAATTAAAAATGTTATATAAAAGAATAAAAATAATATAGTATTTGATTATACTATAATCAATTTTGCCCCCACTAGCTAAAATTTCTAGCTCCGCTATTGAACTGTTTTGTGGAATTCTATTAATTTAGTACTTATTAATTAATTAATATTATTATTATTATTATTTTGTCCGAAAGCCTATACTTTTCCATTCCTGGGTGAGGAAATATTATAAATTCAATCAGACAATGTTTATCCACACAGCAATTCTCAACCACAAAAGTCAAATATTCAATTTACAATTAAAATTTGGGACTAAACGATTTAGTTTAATTAAAATTAAGGACTAAATGCATAAATATTACTAAAATTGCTTTACTATTAATACCTTAACAAAGAGATGAGTGAACCCGTAATTTTAATTAAGACAAAAAAAAAATTTAAACAGAATATCTTGTGTCCTTACATATACATCACGTAGATATTAGAAGCATATTGCTGTTTTAGTGTTTAAATTCTATTAAAACTGTTCATAATTAATTAATTCTTGAAATATACAAATCCAATCAAAATTAGAATAATATCAATCAATCTTTAGACAATTTAGGAAACAGAATTGACTGACACACTAGTACACTGACTAATTAACTAATTAGAATACCTCATTGAATTTCTAAATTTGTTGGGTTTATTTAATTCAAGATATGATTTTTAATCCAAATTTAGTTGGTTTCTTAGGAATGATTTTTCTTATTCTCTTCTTAATTAATTTTTGCTGGTTTTTATTAATGATTTTTTTTGGAGAATTTTAATGTATTTATCAAATTTAACTTACAGTACAAAATATATTTTTTTTCTCTATTAAACTCCATGATTATCGTGGTAGAGGTAATTTTTTATCGGAGGGTATCTTTATTCATTCTTTTTTATGGCAATTTGTTGAGTATCAAATAATAATGTTGCAGTGTTTTAGAGTTTTATTTTTTAAATCATATTATACTCTTCTTATTTAATTTTCCTTGGCTTCTTATTAATTATTTTTTGTTAATTTTAATCTATTAATTATCAAATTTTATTTATTGTATGCTATTATTTTGTTTTCTCAATGAAACTCCATGATTATGTTGTTTGAATTAATTTTGATAGAAATGGGTCGGTATTCTCTATTTTTTTATGGTAATTTTTTTAGTTTCAAATTATAATGTCGGAGTGCTTTAGAGTTTTATTTTTTAAATTCTATTAAAATTTTCTTAATTAATTTTCTGTGTTTCGAATTATAATATTTTAGCCTTGTAGTGTTTTAGTATTTAAATCCTATGAAAACTCTTATTAATTAATATTCGGTATTCGAATTCTTTGTTTTTTTTGACAATTTTTTGAGTTTCGAATTATAATATTTTAGTCTTTAAATTTTATTAAAACTCTTCTTAATTAAATATTTAGTCTTTAAATTCTATTAGAACTCTTCTTAATTAATTTTCGTTTGAAGTGTGTCCATATTTTTTTTATTTAATTATATTGTTTGAGTGCTTTATTGTTTTAATCTTGAAATCCTATTAAAACTCTTCTTAGTCTATAAATTTAAGTTAATTGGATGAAAGATAAATTATTTTCCGATTGTAGTGTGTCCAAAATTTTCATTTTAATGGAAATTTTTTGAGTTTTAATAAGTTAAAACATTATTAGATGCAATCAATGTTTTATCTGTGTAAAACTTATTAGGATGATCCATATTTGTCATGCACCAATCATTAAATGTTAAGTGAGATTTTTTTAAAATATTTGGCCGTAATAATTATAATACAGGCCCACTTATATGATAAATATCTTTATACGTCCTTCCTGATCTAGTTTAAAATTATTTTATCTTTATTATGTATATTTTCAAAATTAAATCTATAATTATTATTCGCTAAGCTATGTGAGTGAACCAACGATATGGTTTTAAATCTTGATTTTGTCTTTATCTTGTTTATCAGTAAAATAAAATTTATAATTATTAAAGCATAATCCATATGTGAGTAAACCTAAGATATGATTTTAATTTTGATTTTAGTAAAGCGAGACAGTTTTGAATATTGCACTATATATGGTATAAATTGGGTGTATTATTATTGATGTAAAATATTAAAAACTATTTAGGTAATACTAAGGCTATGTTTGGATTGAGGGAAAGGGAGGGAAAGGAAAGGAAAGGAAAATGACGGATTAGAATTTTTGCGTTTGGAGATATTTTTTGGGAGGGAAAGGAAAGGAAAGGGAGGGAAATGGAGGGATTAGATATAACTAGTTTAGTCCATATCTCTTTCCGTCCAAAAGTGGGTGTAAACGGAAGGAAACGATAATTCTTTTATAATTAATAATTTATTATTCTAAATTTATCCTTCTAACGTAAACTTTAATTTAAAAATTACAACGTAAATTATCATTTAAAACTTATAGGACAAACTTGGAGGCAATCTTTCAATTATAGTACAATTGATATTACTACCAACATTTATTAGAATATTATTATAATTTTATTTGATGTCTAAAACTTTATTAACTTCTAATTGGTTGCAAGATTATAAAATTATTATTTCATAATAAACTAGAGTTTCAATATATTACAAATTCTAGCCACCCATAAAATAATAATAGAGTTATACTCTATTTAAATTTGATTTAATTTACAAAATTTTACTAATTTCGATATTTTTTAATTTAATAAACGTTTAACTACCAAATTTATGCTACAGAATATCAAAACTCTAAAATAAATTAGCTATAATATAAAATTTATTTTATCTAGGTTTTAATCATCATCCAACATAAAGATATAGATATACAATATTATACTATAAAACATCATCAAAGCTATCCCTAAATAATAGTTTTAGATTTTTCACACAAAAATAACAAGTTTATCTCAAATTAATAAATTTTTTATTAGATTGTTGTGTCTATATATTTTTATTTTATTGATTATATAATTTTATTTTTTTTCCTAAATTATATTTGTGATTGATAATGCTAAAGAAGTATATCTCCATTCTTATACCTTTATAAAAGAAAATACAGACTAAATTAAATTACATTTACTTAACAAATGATAGACCAAGACTACCAAAAGAAATCCAAACTCTAAAATAATTTAGCTATAATAGAAAAATTATTTTATCTAAGTTTACAATCATCATCCAACATAAAGAAATAGATATACAATATCATATTATAAAATATCATCAAAGATGTCGGTAAATAATAGTTTTAGATTTTTCATATAATGTTTTTAGTATATCCTTTCCTTTCTTTTCCTTTCTTTCCCAATTTATCCAAACAGGTTAGAAGGAAATCGGTTTCCTCTACTCTACTTTCTTTTCCTTTCCACTCGTTTCCTTTCCTTTCCTTTCCCTCCCTTTCCCTCAATCCAAACATAGCCTAAATGATTGGTGCCTCAGGGTTTATGAGGCACCAATTTCAAATCTAAATTATTTATTTTCCGCACCCATTTTTTCCATTACAAATTTCCTAAAGTCTATCACACAAATATAATTCTAATTCTTGGAGTGAATAGATAATTTCAAATCTAAATCTAAATCTAAATCTAAATCCAGTTCCTGAAGTCTTCCTCGACCCTCGCTGCATTCCAATTGAATTTTCACATCTTTGCCATTTTTTTCGCCAAAAAACGTGTGTTATAACTCATGAAAAAAAATCGAGGTTTTGTGAACCATTTAATTTTCACTTTTTTTACAACATTCACTAGAATGCATGTTCATAATTAGGATGGGTGCAAAAAACAGCACAAAAAATGCTCAGGGCTAGCCCGTTATTGAATTTTCACATCTTTGCCATTTTTTCGCCAAAAAACGTGTGTTATAACTCATGAAAAAAAATCGAGGTTTTGTGAACCATTTAATTTTCACTTTTTTTACAACATTCACTAGAATGCATGTTCATAATTAGGATGGGTGCAAAAAATAGCACAAAAAATGCTCAGGGCTAGTCCGTTTTTGAATTTTCACATCTTTGCCATTTTTTCGCCAAAAAACGTGTGTTATAACTCATGAAAAAAAATCGAGGTTTTGTGAACCATTTAATTTTCACTTTTTTTACAACATTCACTAGAATGCATGTTCATAATTAGGATGGGTGCAAAAAACAGCACAAAAAATGCTCAGGGCTAGCGCGTTTTTGAATTTCACATCTTTGCCATTTTTTCGCCAAAAAACGTGTGTTATAACTCATGAAAAAAAATCGAGGTTTTGTGAACCATTTAATTTTCACTTTTTTTACAACATTCACTAGAATGCATGTTCATAATTAGGATGGGTGCAAAAAACAGCACAAAAAATGCTCAGGGCTAGCGCGTTTTTGAATTTTCACATCTTTGCCATTTTTTCGCCAAAAAACGTGTGTTATAACTCATGAAAAAAATCGAGGTTTTGTGAACCATTTAATTTTCACTTTTTTTACAACATTCACTAGAATGCATGTTCATAATTAGGATGGGTGCAAAAAACAGCACAAAAAATGCTCAGGGCTAGCCCGTTATTGAATTTTCACGTCTTTGCCATTTTTTCGCCAAAAAACGTGTGTTATAACTCATGAAAAAAAATCGAGGTTTTGTGAACCATTTAATTTTCACTTTTTTTACAACATTCACTAGAATGTATGTTCATAATTAGGATTGGTGCAAAAAACAGCACAAAAAATGCTCAGGGCTAGCCCGTTTTTGAATTTTCACGTCTTTGCCATTTTTTCGCCAAAAAACGTGTGTTATAACTCATGAAAAAAAATTGAGGTTTTTTGAACCATTTAATTTTCAATTTTTTTACAACATTCACTAGAATGCATGTTCATAATTAGGATGGGTGCAAAAAACAGCACAAAAAATGCTCAGGGCTAGCGCGTTTTTGAATTTTCACATCTTTGCCATTTTTTTCGCCAAAAAACGTGTGTTATAACTCATGAAAAAAAATCGAGGTTTTGTGAACCATTTAATTTTCACTTTTTTTACAACATTCACTAGAATGCATGTTCATAATTAGGATGGGTGCAAAAAACAGCACAAAAAATGCTCAGGGCTAGCCCGTTTTTGAATTTTCACATCTTTGCCATTTTTTCGCCAAAAAACATGTGTTATAACTCATGAAAAAAAATCGAGGTTTTGTGAACCATTTAATTTTCACTTTTTTTACAACATTCACTAGAATGCATGTTCATAATTAGGATGGGTGCAAAAAACAGCACAAAAAATGCTCAGGGCTAGCCCGTTTTTGAATTTTCACATCTTTGCCATTTTTTCATTGGTCCATCAAGATTCTTCAAGGGATCATGTAAACTCGGCTTTGGCACCAAGGATGTGGATGGATTGCTATAATGTGCTTTCCCATTGCAATTTATTTTTCTCAAGTCAAAATTTGATGGTGTTTCATATTACAACTTAACTGAAAAAAATAAAAAAAAATGGCGTTTTCCTACGTATTAGGATTTAAATTAAAAATTCAATGCATCCAACTCAAAACCAATTGGCAAGGAGTGGAGTAGCCCAAGGGTTTTATTAATTAGTTCAAGTTAATTTATTTAATCGATGTGGGATTATCCCTTAACATCCCCCCTCAAACATGACATGACTTAGCCCAAGTCGTCATGTTTGAAAGGCCCAAATTTAAACACAGGTAAGAGCTTACTAGGCTGCGGCTGCTAGGGCTCGGTTACCTGGCTCTGATACCATGTTAAATCCTTGTGCATCCAACTTAAAACCAACTCAAAACCAATTGGCAAGGAGTGGAGTAGCTCAAGGATCTTATTAATTAGTTCAAGTTAATTTATTTAATCGATGTGGGATTATCCCTTAACATACCCCCTCAAACATGACATGACTTAGCCCAAGTCGTCATGTTTGAAAGGCCCAAATTTAAACACAGGTAAGAGCAATTGGCAAGGAGGGAGTAGCCCAAGGATCTTATTAATTAGTTCAAGTTAATTTATTTAATCGATGTGGGATTATCCCTTAACAGTTTTCTATGGCAATTTAATTTCCTGCTTTTAATGGTTTTCCTATTTAGTCTATATCATTAACAAAATTTTCCGATAATTTCCTAATTTGCAAGAGGTTAAAAATGTTTTAATTCCTCAATCTTAATTATTATTGGAACAATTATCAATGTTCTTTTAATGGTTATAATAAAATATGATGTATAGGGGATAAGGGAATGAATAAAAAATGATGGACACAAATTATTAACCCTAAACAAATACCCTAATTAAGTTCGGCTTAATTCAACAAACCCTAAATCGAATATTTCTATTATTTAGATAAAATAAAACCCAATATATACCCTAACCACAAATTCAAAAAAATAATTTGATAGTAATTCAACAAACCTTAAAACAGAATATTCAGAATGATAGAATGAAACGATGTATGTATTCATTTATTTATTTAAATAACCAATCCTAAAATTCACTAAATAATCATAATACAGCTCTAACTGCGAAAATAACAGGAAATAGAGAAAATAGCCCAAAAAAAAACGTAATCAAAATAATCGAACACCGCTTCAAAATGAAGCCTAATGTCTGCTTCAGGCATGCATATGAGCACATGGCGCCAAAAGACGACAGCACTGCCAAAGCGAGAACGATTGCCAAAATTCGATAGAAACATATCGCAAGCTCATCTCTTAATATGACAGGGATTCGCTCAATATCAATATCGGAGAGTTGTTTTTTCTGCCAGAGCGCTAGAAAGATCCCTGTCAGCAAAAACACAGTCGAGATTACAAACAGGTACGCAGATGCTTGGTCGTATCTAGGAGATACTGTCGTGGAGTACTCCTCCGATGGTATAATAGAGGACTTTCGATCTTCTCTTATAGGGGTAGAATTTGAATTTATGATCACCGGGGCAGGAGCAAAATTTGGGGCGGAAGCCGGGGTACGATAAAAATTATTGATCATCACCGGAGTTGCCGGAGTAGGTGTAGAATTTGGGGCAGGAGTAGTAGGAGCCATTCGAGTAGAATTTGGAATCTTTCTTGCTGGGATGGATGTTTTCACTCAATGGGCAAGGAAGGCGGAAGAATTTATATTAACCAATATTCCTTACTAAAAAAATTCTAACAAAAATGTTGCATGATACAAACGTACTAATGATGGCAACAACTTACAGCTTGATGCAGCCATAATATCCTAGGAAGAAGATCAGTGTGAATTTGCCACTGAAAAAAAGAAATCTTAATGACACCTCTGTGTGAATCATGTTCATATGCATTGAAGTCTTTTTTTTTTTTAGACTTCATATATCCTATTCAGACATAAACATATACATTTATCAACTACGAGCCTCCAAAAGACTCCAAAACCAAACCTCAATCACCCACACAGCTGAAGCATTTCGATCTCCTTGTGGCAAACAAATCTGCCCTAATCTGTTGGACTAAAACAAATTAGTAAAAAAGTCACTCAATGGTCATACAATTTAATCACCGATTTAGAACAACAATCAGGAGAATATCAAGAAAATGTGCCCATCGATCATCAAATTCGCTCAAGAAAAGCCAAACGTGTAGTGATTTATCAAGCAAAAAGTAAGTATGTACAGTATCTGGTAAATGAAGAAAGACTTCAACAAGACCGAGACTTATCGACGAGGACACAACCATCAAAAAATAATATTTATCGACGAATCATACATGAACCTCCTAAACCTAATAAGATCAATATTAATTAACTAGGCACTTCTCAGCTAGCGAGTTTGAGAACAAAATGTCACTTGAACTTCACTACATGAAGAGTTGAAACCAGAGGTACATAATGATTGGACAATAGTGACCCTTTCATATTGAAGGTTAACTCTCATTCCACAGAATGTGAACATTACTGACTACACATTGAGATTTTCTTAACCCTGATCAATACGGCTTTACCATGGCAAAATACAAATGCACATGCTGCAGTTGAGTACAACCACTCTGAAGCATATTTACGAGTCGAAAAACCATGCACAGTAACAGAATCAGTCTTATACAGAATAAACTTACACGAAGGAGATCAAGACCATCTACATCGAGATTCGGCACCAGTGTTGCTAGATCCTTCAAAACAAGGTACCAATTAAGTCCTCCCACATATAGAACAAGTTTTTTACAAAACAAACTAAAGGGGGAGGGGGCGGGGGTAAGGAGTTTGGGTTGTGGTGATGGGGGAAAAATTAAATAAAATACATTTATGGTCACCTTTGGAGGCCATTTCGGGAATGCAGATTTAAAGTCAGGCAGAGCGGTCACTCCAGGCCAGGTATCCTCATTTGGAGTACCCATGACTCTGGATACAGAAGCAACATTAATCAATAGAAAGCAATCACGCATGACATGCCTAAAAACTCTTTAATCTACATACTGAGAGGCAATAACTGAAGCACTAATAATATCCTGAGCCATTGAAGTGAACAAGACTATGAGATGACCAACAAATTAATCAAACTGCAGTTCAAAATCCCCCATTCACCAAGAAAAAAACACACAGAGAGAGAGAGAGAGAATGAAATCCAAAAGAGAAAAAGTTTCACGTACAAACTAAAAGATATCCAGATAAGAAATACAGGTCTACGCCAGACATGAAAATCAATTCTAGCCAATTAATCAAAACAGAAACTGGAAAATGATCCATTTATTAAACCATTACAAGGGAAGGGTAGGAAAAGACATTGAACAAGATATAACACCTGAAAATTTTGAAGAGTTCATCTATTTCAGAGTCTCCAGGAAACAAGGTTGCTGGCTTAACATCTCAGCAAAAATACAGCCAACTGACCAGACGTCAACTGGAGTAGAATAGTGTCGTGAACCAAGAAGTATTTCTGGGCCCCTGTACCACAATGTCACGACCTTGAAAAGAAAGCAAAAAGCTAAAGCTCGATAAGCAGAAAGCACATGATTGCAAAACTTACTGGTCAGTCACATATAGCAGATTTTGGGAACAGAGAACGTCCATTGATGCCAACTCCGACTTAACAATGCAAAACTAACTATTCACTTGAGAAGACGGGAGAACTCATAAAACATTTATAGCAAGCTCATGAGGTTGAAGGAAAACAGTCAGACTGTCAAAGTAATTTTCAGAGAGACAAAGTTCTTTATGCAACTTCATACTTGAATTCAAATATTCTCTTGATATGGATGCAGCGAAACTGAATTTTCATCTCTCAAAACATCTTAAAGAAACAGGCAAAGAAACCTTCTCACAATAATGATGAATGTACCTCATGAGTAAATGTCCTGACAGGAATACCAAATGCTCTGGCCAATCCAAAATCTGCAAGCTTCAGCGCATTGGTACGCCTATCTATCAGCAAGTTCTGGGTTTCAAGTCTCTATGAAGAACTCTATGAGAATGACAATATGCGATACCACGAAGGATTTGATACAGAAACAACTGCAAAAATAGAATTACGTACCAAGATCATAAAATTTATGCACAAGATATAGTGGTGTTCACTTTTCTGATATAGAACAATAAAAACTAAGCCTTTATCCCACAATGTGGGGTTTGGCTATATGGATCAGATGCCGCCATCCATTTTTCTGATAAATGCAATGTAAATCAAATTCTAAATTCCCATTGATTAAGTTGATGTTTTTCTTACACACATAACCACACATGTAAAATTCCTTAGAGTGCCTCTACCCCTGTCCAGACACAACCTATCCGTAAGTATGCAAATTAGTAGAAATGGTTTAGTAGCCAATTGAAGTCAGCCTTCAATCCAGGAGACCAGACTCATGAAGAAGCAACCAAACACATCTAGCAATATAGCACATCACTGAATGCTCTACTTTATAGAAGACTTAAGATGTATCAAAGAAACAAAATTTCAGAAAGAATCGTTTTTGGCTCTGAGATTCAGAGTGAAAATCTACTTGCCATATGACCAGAGTGAAAAGCCTCAAAACCAGGATATAGAAACCCAAATGATGCCTTGAAGCAATCACACTCATGTTTCCTCTTCACAAAAAATTCAGTTATCATAAACAACATACACAAACAATGAAGAGACACAAGGATCTCACTTTTACAAGGTGTGGGTTCTTAGAGAATTCAGGACAGGAATCCATATGCTTCTTCAGATCCAGGTCCAGATACTCGAACACAAGATATAATCGATTCTCACTATGCACCACATCCTGCAACCTGTCAGCAAATATGTAAAGGACTTTGAAGAATAAACTATGTGATCACAAAATCAATGCTCAACAAATTGAAGAAGAATAAAAGAAATCAACAAAAGCAGAAATTTCATAAACTTTTATAAGCAATCTCACACAATGATTAGCCAAAGAAAGATCATTTCTCAGGTGACATATTATCTCTATTGAAGAAAATATTTACTCTATGCAATAACCACGAACATCAAACAACTCCACCCCAATAACATATTCACACTTTAACATTTTCTTACTCACACACATATACGTTGTACAGACGTTGCATTTTGACTGAAAGTTTGTATGTTAGATCAGCCAATGTACCAATTCCAATAAATTTAACAAAAAGAACTGAAAGGCTGAAACTAATACTTCCGAGTTCCAGCCATTAAATGAACAGCGATTATAACAAATTGGCCCTAAAAAAAACATGAATAAAGAACTTTCAAGATGAGGAAAATGGAGGACGAGATATGGAAGAGATCAAAATCCATTATCTGCCCTCTGGGACAGGGGTGGCAGAGGGGCATTGACTCGCGAAAAATCAAAATGAATCAGAGGAGCATTGACTCGTGAAAAATCAAAATGAAATTCTCTGGTAAAATCCAGTTCATACATTAGCATAAAACGAGAGAAAATGGAATAACCCGATAATCATGGGACTTCTAACAACAGCAGCAACTAGCAAAAGCAAACCACAAAACAAATAAATATCTTTCAAAACCCAACACTTCATTTTAATAAGCATCTGGCATCATTCACAACCGAACAACAATACATAATTTTAAGTAAATACAGCTATGCATCTCCAAGGCCAAGCCATAAATACAATAACACTAATCTTACAAAATCCAAGTAAGCATCTCATAGCATCATAATAGTCCACATTGTCGATCCATTCACAAGGCAATATATCTCACAAATATACCCATCACAACATACATACCTGACAATGTTTCCATGCTGCATCTCTTTCAAGAGAGAAATTTCTCGAATAGCAGTGCTCGGCACACCCTCATCTTCCTGCTCCAAACGAATCTTCTTCAATGCAATAGTTTCATTCGTAACCTTATCGCGTGCCTTGTACACCACCCCATATGTTCCTTCACCTATCTTCTCAACCTTCTCATACTGCAAACATTTTACCCAAAATTAGCACAATCCAACACCAATACCTACTATAATTGAATAAAACCTAGTAAAGTCAGAAATACTCCTCTACCTGGTCCATCTAGTTTCCCATTGACATTTCAAGAAAGATACAGTGTACATTCTTGAAACAAAAACCTCCAAAACCAGCAACAAAACCTCACCACGCAGCTGCAGCATTTCTTTCATACAGGCTACACAATTCATCAAGTGATAGGACACCAAGCACCTAATCAGCTCCTTCTCTAGTACAGGCAAAAACATTTCAAAATCCTGGCGCACAAACTGCCAAACAGAGATTCATTCACAAAACAAAACAACATCACACAGCTATAGCAGTTCAATTCACCCAATTTCATCCCTACAGCTAATCCCCTAAAACAACAACTCTACTTCTCACCGACACTCTAACTAATTCAATGCATTCACCCGAATATACCACAATCAGCATTTAGAGCCAGCATTTTAACCACATATCTGCATCCACCAAGAGCTTAATCATTTGTTTCCTTCACAATCCTATCAACCACGCAGCGTACTTCCGATGTTGTTTTTCCGGATCCTCCCACAATGTGTGATGTTGTTATGAGACAAGCATTGAAGTCTTATCGTTTGAATTTTGTTTTTTTTAGTTTTTATATTTATTTTCAATAGCGTGGCCATCTTTCTAATCGCATAGAAGACAAATATCATTAATCAAATCGCATAGAAAACAAATATCATTAATCGAATAGAAGACAAATATCAAATGCTAAAGACAAAATAGGAGGTAGAAGACAAATATCAAATGCTAATGACAAAATAGGAGGTTCTTCATATATAGAAATTGGTTACATGGGTCACTTGAACTTGATAAAACAAGTTCAAACAAAACAAGCAGCAGAAATTAAAATCCAACCCAGAGAGACAACCATAAACAAGCCTAAACTAAAATTAACTTAACTGAACCCACCACCCTCCTCCAAAATACAAAATGACCACCCTATGATCATTTCCCTCTCTTAACCATTATGTTAAAGAGTGCCACCAACTGCCACACAGTCACAAACAGTGTGAGAATAGCTGCGAAAATTCAGGGCCATAAACTAGGGTAGAAGAAAGAGTTGCTATCAAGAAGAACATCGCCCGCCATAGAAAGCCAGAAACCAACACAAGCAGTGGTGAATAATTGCAAAACATGGTCATCTGTTTTATCTGGAGCTAATCCTATAGCAATGATGGAGCTTACCGCCAATGTTATACAAGCTCCGTTTACGATTTTGCAAATCGATCTACCCCATCGGGCTAGCTGTGGCTCTGGTTGATCCATGGGTGACTGGTGTGGTGTGTATAGCCTATGGGGATGCATACATTTTGTTCCCCAATTTATAGAGAATTAGGCTATACAATTTTGTTTCTTGATTCAAACCTCTGAGAAGAAAGGAATCAGAAACAAAAATTTTCCTTCCTTCAAAGTTTTCCCATTTTGGTATTTCTGTCATTACTGAAATCTGAAATGGTTTCCTACGCCAGAAATTTTCCTTCCTCTCCTCAAAGCTGCTTTTTATCCAAAGCTGATTTTTTCAGGGTGAGGGGCTCGAGGCTTTAATTGTTGATTTGGAAATTTGTTTGTGATTTTTTGTATCGATTGTTGAATTGCAACGTTGAAAGTAGAGAGGAATAGGATCTTGAAGATTGCTCAATCCGCACCGTACCAGCACGAGAGAGACGACTGATTCCAGTCACGAACCAGTTTTGTTTTCAACAAAAAAGTTCAAATTAAGAAATAAGATTAAATAACAATAATAACAAATTGAGTGTAAGGATTGATAGTTGAAAATGTTGAGGAGAGGAGGAGAGTATTTGTATATTTTAGGCATTATATTATATAATCAAATAAGAACAAAGTTACAGGAGGAGGATAATGTCAGGGGGTATTTTGGGCATGTCATTATCATAAACTATTGTTGACTGTATGTACGTAGTCACTACTCTCTAGTTGTTGTACTAATATTAATTTTCAGTTGTTTGGACACTGTTTGACTGCTGCTCCTCCTCCTCCCCTTAACAAAGTACTACTACGACTACTACTACTACTAACTTTGACTCTCTCTCTCTCTCCTCACACACACACACACTCATTTGCTGCTGGAATTACTTAAAATCAATTAATGGAGTTGGAAATATATGAGTACTAATTAAGAAATATAGCAGAGAAATCGATGTGAGAAAATGGCACGTAATTTGCCGCCGAACAAACTTAATTATAAAAAATAAAAAAGAAAAGGCTGTAGGAAAACTGATTAATTAGTAGGCAAGCGGGGGATATTTTGTTTTCTAGTGTTTTGGATTTGGAATCAAATTCTGTCCTCATTATTATAAACCTCCACAGCCACAGCCTCCACTCATTCATTTCTCTTCTTTTCATCGATTCCAACGTCCCATTTATTCTTAAATAAAAAATAAAAAATAACAATCCCAATTCAAATCAATTCAATTCAGTTCAGACTTCATACACATGAACCTTTTAAAAATACCAATTAAGTAGTATCTTTTATATATGAAGCAATTATTATATATCTTGGTAGCATATGTGTTCAAGTAATAGACAATTATGCGTTTCTTCTCAATGATTTATTCAATAGGCGGCAAGCACAAGCACTTCACTTGTTTTTTTATTATTATTATTATTTATTTATTTTGGATTTGATTGCTTCATCATTAATTTCAAACTATTATTATTTCATACTTATGAAGTAGAAGGAAAATATTAGTTAAACACGAGGTACTATTTTGCAATATATATATATATATATATTAAAATTCATGTGCTATATATTTTGCAAAAAAAAAAAACCGTGTGTATTTTGGTGCTTGAAAAAATGTTTTTGTTCTTTTGTTTTGGTGGGAAGGCGCTCCTGGACATGAAGGAGAAATTAATGGAGGATCTTGAAGGAGAAATTAATGGAGGATCTTGATGTATATACAAGTCGAGATTTTATATTTTTGCAGCTCTTATAATATTAGAATATTTGTTGTTGAGCTTCAATCTCTGCAAAAACCTATGATTTTTTTTTTTTTTTTTGTAATTTTGTTTAATTTGCTTTGGTCAACTATATATTAATAATTTAATTCATACATGGAGTATTGATGGAGAGGAAAAGGAAGATGGAAACGGTAGAATCTATTCTATATAGAGAGAGTCAGAGAGATGTGAGTTTCGTGTAAAATTGGGCAAATCATACTAGATACTTGTGTGTTGTTTCGGTTTTGACTATTTTGACGAAAAATCATTACAACTTTTCAGCTTTTAAAGTGATGTATGGTTGTTTCTATCATTGTCTTGGAAAGATTGAAACTTTATGGATTTTGAGTAGCCATAATGTTTGCCTTTTTAGAGAGTTGAGAGCTGTTTTTACAAATTTGGAGAATTGCGTAAAGTGCACACTTTTAGTAACACTTTACTTTTGTTTTATTCTTCTACTCTATTTTTCCCAAAATTGGCCAAAAAAAAAATTAAATTAAATTAAATTAATTTGTTTCGTTTACCCTACTTCATCCTTGTTCTATTTCACGGTAAACTCCTCTTCCTCCTCCTCTGATGCATGACGCATAATCAAAATCAAAGAAGTTGTTCCTAAATAATCAGCGCATATATAGCTGCATTTAAGGTTGATTGCTCCGTGGGAAAAACTCAAAAAAGGGAAGAGATGATAGTATATTTGGTGCATGCAGTAAAGGCAGAGAGAATGATGCATATATATACTCCATGCCATGGTACGAGAGAATTGCAAAGAATTGACAATTTTAAAGAAGAGAAGAAGAAGAAGAACTTTTCTCATGTGGTGGCAATTGGCATGCATTAATCATGAATGTGTGTGTCATGAAAACAGACTCTTCAATTAATCCTTTAGGATTGTTCTAGTTCTGAGGTTAGCGCTGTGCTGTTGACAGGACATCAAAAATGCCAATTTCTTAGGCAGCAATGAAACATTAAATGTTGGTGATGCATGAGCAATGAGGGATATTTGATTATCTACCGACAAGTCAAGCTCAGCAATAGTACTAGTACAGCTCCTTTTTTTTTTTTGTTTTTGGCGCTCAATTAAATTCAAAGACGATTAATCGGCAGCCGCAGAGGCCCACTTTACTTTACTTGGGCGAATGATAATATTTTCAAGATATAGTAATGAAAGCTATTGGTGAGTTGGTTTTTGGATTTAATCATTAATAAGGTTTAATTGGAATTAATGTTTACTAAACCTTAATTGAATAATAAATACTCCATTAATAATACAGATTTCCTATGTGTATATATATATATAAAGATCCATAATCGATCGATCATTTACGTTTTATGAGGCAGAGATATGCAAATTTATAAATTTATTAGTAATTCTTTAATTGCTTCTTCTTCACTTTGGTCAAACAACAACGTATTGATAAACAAACAAACAAAGGTACATATTATGCCCAAAGGCTTTCAGTTCAACTCTTTCATGGTATCAAAATTTTAGCATCCACAACTCGGCCATATTGAAAAAGGGTGCTGTTATTGCCAGAGCAACAATTAGCTTTCAGAGCAATAAATTACACAATCTTCCAAATTTATCCTTAATCAATCAACTCTTTTATCTTTTATCAATTTATCATTACAACTTATCTTTATCTTCTTTCTAGCTTATCATTACAACTTATAACATCTTTTTGTAACTTCTACTTTCCTAACATTTATTTTCACCCTCAAATTATAAGAAAGAACTTATATAAAATAATAGGATACTTATTTCTATTAATAGCTTTTATTGTTCTCTTAGTTAAATTATAAAATATTTACCAATATATACTTCAAAAAATTTAGGCTCCATTTGTTTACCGTTGTTTTAGTGTTTTATTTTACAACTTCAATTTGATTTATTTGTTTTGTCCATTTTTTTATCAAAATTTTAAAATAAAAAAATAATATTACAGTAATTATTTTTATAAGCAACGTTTTTTATATTATTAATAAATATAAATATTAAATTTAAATTTGACTTTTAAATTTTTAATAATAAAAAATTCTTCGTAACGACATTTTTATACTAAAATAAACTCATAAATATATTAACTCAAATTTAAATTTAACATTTTATACTAAAAATTATCGAATATAAATGCTCACCAAATACAAACTCATCTAATACAACAAATTACAACCACTCAATAATAAATATTTTTTATAAGTATTATTCTAGAGCAAATGCTCAAGAAAAAATACTAGCCTACAGAAACTCTAAGATAAAAATACTTCTATCCAAGTGAGTTATATTTTTTTGTTAAAATACAATATATAAACTTATGGGCAGCTATTATAATTATTATTTTATTTCTAAAATACTGCCCATACTAATATTTTATCAATAATAATTCCCATAAATTAAAACTTAAAGGAAGACCACCACTATTATATATAAGTATGAAATGCTCAATTTATGTGTTCTTTTATTAAGCAGATATTCAAATTCAATATAATTATAAATAGTAAAAAGTCAACAAATTTTACTTTATAATTTCGATGCATATATTTACTTCCATTTATACTCCCAACAATTTTTTCCCTTGTGATCTACTAACATTTTGAAATGTTAATTTGGTCATAATATAATTAAGCTGGGAAGAATTTATAATTATTAAAAATTTAAAATTCAAATTTGAATTAATATTTTATGCGTTTATTTTATTAAAAAAAATGTCTTAGGAATAATTTTTTATTATTAGAAATCTAAAAGTCAAATTTAAATTTAATAATTTATTTATAAAAATAAAAAAATATTATAGAAAAAATAATTATTGTAACATTATTTTTTTTTGTTTTACAAATTTTGATAGAAAAAATGGACAACACAAATAAATCAAATTGAATTTGTGAAATATAACACTAAGACAACAGTAAACAAATGGAGCCTAAATTTTTTAAATATATATTGGTAAATATTTTATAATTTAATTGAGAGAAAAATAAAATTTATTAATAGAAATAAGTGTCATATTATTTTTATATAATTTTTTTCTTATAATTTGAGGGTGAAAATAAATATTATATTAATAAAAATTTGGGAGAAAAATTAGTGTAAAGGAGAATAAAACAGAAGTATGTTATAAAGAATTGATAAGTTTTAATGATAAGGTAGAAAAAAGATAAAGATAAGTTGTAATGATAAATGTAGAAAAATAAAAGAATTGATTAATTAAGGGTAAATTTGGAAGATGTGTGATTTATTGCTCTGGAAGCTAATTATTGCTCTGGCAATAACAGCAACCATTGAAAAAATGCCTCCAAGAAGCCCGTTTTTGTACTGTAGAATGGAAGTCTTCCAATGTAGAGTTTGGTAGTTATCCCTCTATGGCTGTATGCTACCTCATGAAAATGGCAGGGAAAGGGGCCGGCTGTTGATACTAAGAGCACCAATTGACATTATTTGGGTTATGATTGTTGAAAAATTACCTTCTTTGACGCTATTCTTAGGGCTTCCACTTCAATATTTTCCTTTAACTTTATCTTCATTTATAAAAGTTTCTTGAAGTTTTAATGAAGAGCAAAGTGTTAATTTAGTCATTAAATTATGGAGAATTATGACTTTTGGTCACTCAAATAAATAAGTGGAGGGAGACAACATAAGATTTTTCTGTTCAACCTTTTTAGTTTATTTTATTTTGTAAAGTTGAAGAATATTATTTTTTTATTTCCTTAAATGATATTGTTTTGACAAATTTAACCTTAAAAAATAATGGGTGTATTTCTATATCAACGTACCGACTAAATGTATAGAATGACTTTTTTAGCCAAAAATGATAGTTAAGTAATTGTTTGGGCTGAAAAAATAATTTGATCATCAAAACTCATAATTTGTGATAATTTTTAGTGATTAATTTTGTACTTTGCTCTCTAATGATCATCAAAATTCATAATTTGTGATAATTTTTAGTGATTAATTTTGTACTTTGCTCTCTAATGAATGGAGTGGGTTTTGTGAATATGAGAGATAAAAAAAAATTATTATTTTCCTCACTCATTTTTTCCATTACAAATTTTCCTAAAGTCTACCACACAAATATAATTCCAATTCTTTGGAGTGAATAGATAATTCCAAATCTAAATCTAAATCTAAATCCAGCAGTTCCTTAAGTCTCCCTCGACCCTCGCTACATTCCAATCCTTCAAGTCAATGTGTTTTCCCATTGCAATTTATTTTTCTCAAGTCAAAATTTGGATGGTGTTTCATATTACAACTTAATTGAAAAAAATTTTAAAAAAAAAAATGGCGTTTGTCCCTACTTATTAGGATTTAAATTAAAAATTCAATGGTTTTCTATGGCAATTTAATTTCCTACTTTTAATGGTTTTCCTATTTAGTCTATATTCATTAACAAAAATTTTCCGATAATTTCCTACATTTGCAAGAGATTAAAAATGTTTTAATCTCCTGAATCTTAATTATTATTGGAACAATTATTCAATGTTCTTTTAATGGTTAGAATAAAATATGATGTATAGGGGATAAGGGAATGAATAAAAAATGATTGACACAAAATTATTAACCCTAAACAAATACCCTAATTAAATTCAGGCTTAATTCAACAAACCATAAATAGAATATTTTCTATTATTTAAGATCAAAATAAAAACCCCAAATATATACCCTAACCACAAATTCAAAAAAATAATTTGCATAGTAATTCAACCAAACCTTAAAACAGAATATTCAGAATGATAGAATGAAACGATGTATGTATTCATTTATTTATTTAAATAACCAATCCTAAAATTCACTAAATAATCATAATACAGCTCTAACTGCGAAAATAACAGGAAATAGAGAAAATAGCCCAAAAAAAAACGTAATCAAAATAATCGAACACCGCTTCAAAATGAAGCCTAATGTCTGCTTCAGGCATGCATATGAGCACATGGCGCCAAAAGACGACAGCACTGCCAAAGCGAGAACGATTGCCAAAATTCGATAGAAACATATCGCAAGCTCATCTCTTAATATGACAGGGATTCGCTCAATATCAATATCGGAGAGTTGTTTTTTCTGCCAGAGCGCTAGAAAGATCCCTGTCAGCAAAAACACAGTCGAGATTACAAACATGTACGCAGATGCTTGGTCGTATCTAGGAGATACTGTCGTGGAGTACTCCTCCGATGGTATAATAGAGGACTTTCGATCTTCTCTTATAGGGGTAGAATTTGAATTTATGATCACCGGGGCAGGAGCAAAATTTGGGGCGGAAGCCGGGGTACGATAAAAATTATTGATCATCACCGGAGTTGCCGGAGTAGGTGTAGAATTTGGGGCAGGAGTAGTAGGAGCCATTCGAGTAGAATTTGGAATCTGATGGATGCTTTCACTCAATGGGCAAGGATGAAGGAAGGCGGAAGAATTTATATTAGCCAATATTCCTTACTGATCCAAGTAGAATTTGTTTTTGTATCCGAGTAGGATTTGGATGTACAGAACAGTAGAATTTGAATTTTTATTTGTATAATTGTATCTGGATACAATTTGAATGTCTTGAGCAATTCAATGGCGAAAGAAAAACATATATGAATTGTTTTTGTCTTTTTAGTTGATAATTCTTTATTTATATAGTGGCGGAGCCACGTTATGGAGAACAAATCTGTATAGATTTGTATATTTTTTTTTTAAAAAAAAAGATCATTATCTTGATTTTGCCTTTAATAATTATCTTAAAATAAATTATTTATATAAGTAAAATATTTATTCAACTTTTTAAAAATGGTAATTATTCTGATTTTGTCATACTAATTTTAAGCAATTACTACTCAATTACTTATTACTATTCTTATCTAATGAATATTTAAGGTATTATTTTTATAATTTGAATATATAATAACATTATATTATTTTAACTATTTTATACAATTTATATATGATTTTTATTTAAAATAAGCATTGTTATGCCTTGCATATTTAATAATGTTGTCTTTATTTTACTCATTTGTAAAATTCAATGATTTTTATTGATTTAGATAGGTCATAAAATTGAAAAAAACTAAAATAAAGTTTTACCATTTTATTAACTAAATTTAGGTTAGCAAATTAAAGTGGCATGAAATAGTATAATAAAATAAAAGTACAATGATGTTTTCTAATAGTTATATAAAATTTCAAAAATTTTGTTTCTATTCTTTACATTGGTATTTTATAAATTATAATTGTAACTTTTAGAAATACCTATAAAGTGATTAAAAAATTAGCCATAAATATTTCATACTAAACTACAATTCACATATTTGTATTTGAAAATTGTCAAAAAAAAATATATTTAGTAGTTTACAAGTCATACATGTATATTCATTATTAAAAATATTTTAAAGTTAATTCAAATAAAAAAGTGAAAAAAAAATTAAAAATGTTATATAAAAGAATAAAAATAATATAGTATTTGATTATACTATAATCAATTTTGCCCCCACTAGCTAAAATTTCTAGCTCCGCTATTGAACTGTTTTGTGGAATTCTATTAATTTAGTACTTATTAATTAATTAATATTATTATTATTATTATTTTGTCCGAAAGCCTATACTTTTCCATTCCTGGGTGAGGAAATATTATAAATTCAATCAGACAATGTTTATCCACACAGCAATTCTCAACCACAAAAGTCAAATATTCAATTTACAATTAAAATTTGGGACTAAACGATTTAGTTTAATTAAAATTAAGGACTAAATGCATAAATATTACTAAAATTGCTTTACTATTAATACCTTAACAAAGAGATGAGTGAACCCGTAATTTTAATTAAGACAAAAAAAAAATTTAAACAGAATATCTTGTGTCCTTACATATACATCACGTAGATATTAGAAGCATATTGCTGTTTTAGTGTTTAAATTCTATTAAAACTGTTCATAATTAATTAATTCTTGAAATATACAAATCCAATCAAAATTAGAATAATATCAATCAATCTTTAGACAATTTAGGAAACAGAATTGACTGACACACTAGTACACTGACTAATTAACTAATTAGAATACCTCATTGAATTTCTAAATTTGTTGGGTTTATTTAATTCAAGATATGATTTTTAATCCAAATTTAGTTGGTTTCTTAGGAATGATTTTTCTTATTCTCTTCTTAATTAATTTTTGCTGGTTTTTATTAATGATTTTTTTTTTGGAGAATTTTAATGTATTTATCAAATTTAACTTACAGTACAAAATATATTTTTTTTCTCTATTAAACTCCATGATTATCGTGGTAGAGGTAATTTTTTATCGGAGGGTATCTTTATTCATTCTTTTTTATGGCAATTTGTTGAGTATCAAATAATAATGTTGCAGTGTTTTAGAGTTTTATTTTTTAAATCATATTATACTCTTCTTATTTAATTTTCCTTGGCTTCTTATTAATTATTTTTTGTTAATTTTAATCTATTAATTATCAAATTTTATTTATTGTATGCTATTATTTTGTTTTCTCAATGAAACTCCATGATTATGTTGTTTGAATTAATTTTGATAGAAATGGGTCGGTATTCTCTATTTTTTTATGGTAATTTTTTTAGTTTCAAATTATAATGTCGGAGTGCTTTAGAGTTTTATTTTTTAAATCCTATTAAAATTTTCTTAATTAATTTTCTGTGTTTCGAATTATAATATTTTAGCCTTGTAGTGTTTTAGTATTTAAATCCTATGAAAACTCTTATTAATTAATATTCGGTATTCGAATTCTTTGTTTTTTTTGACAATTTTTTGAGTTTCGAATTATAATATTTTAGTCTTTAAATTTTATTAAAACTCTTCTTAATTAAATATTTAGTCTTTAAATTCTATTAGAACTCTTCTTAATTAATTTTCGTTTGAAGTGTGTCCCTATTTTTTTATGAGAAATGATAGGGGGATTGAAATTCTGGAGTGAAAAAAATTGGAGTGACTGACGTGGCTGTGATAAAAAGACAAATTTATCCCTTACCCATCAGGGTTCACTCATCATTTGGTTAGGATATTAGTTTGTCTTTTTATCACTGCCACGTCAGTCACTCCAATTTTTCACTCCAGAATTTCACTCCCCCTATCATTGCTCTTTTTTTATTTAATTTTTTGAGTTTGAATTATATTGTTTGAGTGCTTTATTGTTTTAGTCTTTAAGTCCTATTAAAACTCTTCTTAGTCTATAAATTTAAGTTAATTGGATGAAAGATAAATTATTTTCCGATTGTAGTGTGTCCAAAATTTTCATTTTAATGGAAATTTTTTGAGTTTTAAATTATAGATGCAATCAATGTTTTATCGGTGTAAAATTTATTAGGATGATCCATATTTGTCATGCACCAATCATTAAATGTTAAGTGAGATTTTTTTAAATATTTGCCCGTAATAATTATAATACACGCCCACTTATATGATAAATATTTTTATACGTCCTTCATGATCAAGTTTAAAATTATTTTATCTTTATTATGTATATTTTCAAAATTAAATCTATAATTATTATTCGCAAAGCTATGTGAGTGAACCAAGGATATGGTTTTAAATCTTGATTTTGTCTTTATCTTGTTTATCAGTAAAATAAAATTTATAATTATTAAAGCCTAATCCATATGTGAGTAAACCTAAGATATGATTTTAATTTTGATTTTAGTGAAATTTTGAATATTACACTATATATGGTATAAGTTGGGTATATTATTATTGATGTAAAATATTAAAAACTATTTAGGTAATACTAAATGATTGGTGCCTCAGGGTTTATGAGGGTGATTCTGATAAACTTTAAATTGATGTTTGATTGTTTAGCTTTTAAATCCTATTAAAACTCCTATTAATTAATTTTTGGTGTTATCGTGTTTTAGTTTTTAAATTCTACTAAACTTTCTCTAATTAATTTTTTATATATAAAATGTATAAATCCACTCAGAAATAGAATATCTTATTCTATAAATCATATTAAAACTCTCCTAATTAATTTTTGGTATAAATTCAATCAAGAATAGAGAAGTTTGATGATTATTGAATTTGTATCGTGTGTTCGTTTATTTGTAGTTTGTTTGTATTCTCTGTCTTTGTTTATTTTTTATGGCAATATGTTGAGTTTCGAATTAGTGATAGTGTTTTGGTATTTTATTCTTTAAATTCTATTAAAATTTTACTTAATTAATTTTTGGTATATAATATTTAAGTTAATTGAATGAAAGATAAATTAATTTTTGAGTGTCTGTATTCTTTATATTTTTTATGGCAATCTTTTCATCTTTTTTATGGCAATCTTTTTTTTTTTTAATTTGTTGGTCCAGTGTTAGATTCGCATAATAATTAAGTACATAATTAAGTACCTTTTAAATCTTTATATTTTAGGATTTAAAGTTTATAGTTTAGAGTTTAGGATTTAGTGTATATATCAACTTTTCTAAATAATTATTTTAGTTCTATTATTATATTATACTACTATGCTATTTGAATTCCAATTAATAGTTTAATCATTCTTTAAATGCTCTTATCATATATATATTTTTCTTTCTCACTTATCTAATCCTTCATAATTCTATTTTTCTACAACCTCTATATATTAGTTCAATTTCAAATATTAATCAACTTATATTATTTATCAACTTTTTTAATTTATATTATCCTAATTCTGTTATTTTATTATGCTAATATACTATTTGAATTCCAATTAATAGTTCCATCATTCTCTCATTATATATACATTTATTCTTTCTATATCTTACTTTCTCACTTATCTAATTTTTATAATTCTATTATTCTAGAAAATCTATATATTAGTTCAATTTTAACTACTATTCTAATTATATTATTATATTATACTAGTTGAATTTTAATTAATAATTGGAATGTTCAATTATTCTTTCAATATTTTTATTATTTTTATATCTTTCAATCTCACTCTTCTAATTCTTCCTAGTTCAATTCTTCTAAAAACTCTATATATTAAGTTCAATTCTAACTATTATTATTATAATTATATTATTATGTTGTATTATTTGAATTTGAATTAATAGTTGAATCATTTTTTCAATAAAAATCAAATTAAAAAGTGGGATTAAAATCAAAATCGAAACTAAAAATTAAAATAAAAACTAGAATCTGAGCAAAATCAAACCAAAACGGGGGATTCCAATTCCTATGAACACAAAACCGAGAAAGAATCGGCTATTGGAAAACAGTGTTGATGCCTAACTCTAATCCTTAAATTGTTAAAAAATTCAATGATTGATTGTCACTTGAACAATGAAAACTTTACAGCCATAAAATTCTTCAAGGTTTCATAGCTGCCCATCAAAATATTCTCGTCCCAACTGTATTCCTTTGTCTTTTTCTTATGTTATCCCCCATATATCCAGCTTTGCTTACACGGTTACGAGAATCTCGCCACATTTTCCTCCCATTTGTATTGCAAACTTCCTTTGCCTAATGATTAATTTGCATTCCTACAATATTTCAACCTTAAAAAAGATTTATAAATATGCTAAAAATTCTCGATGATGGACATACTTTTATGGCTTTTTATACTCAATCAATTATTTGTTGTCAAATGTACAATGTGTGTGCATTCTTTCACTGATTTTAAAGGACTTGTGTTTTTATTATTTAGACTTACTTCTTCTGTTTATTTAATAAATATCGTTTTAACTCTTATTTTTTATTCTCAAATAAGTGTCATTTTACAAATTTCAATGCAAAAAGTCTAAATGCTTTTAATTTTACCCTTTATCCCATTTATTTATATAATATTATTTAAAAGAAGGGATAGAAAGTTATGATTATAAATATAGGTAAATAAGAAAATTTATCACTTTTCTTAATTAGTGTGCACATTTCTAAAGGCACACTTATTAGAGAACAAATGAAGTATACTACAAGGCAAGCATTAAAGGCTTAATGGAATTAGGTTTACACCATTATCATTCCTGTAAAAGTTAAGCAAATATATATTATTGAGAGAATAAGTACCATACATAAACATTAAGCACTAAAAAAAATAATAGACTCTCTAATAGGTCATGAAATAGCATTTTATTTTTTTGTTCCAAAGTGCTACTCCATAATTTTGAGACATTTGTCCATGGATAACTAATTTGGATTCTGAGAGTTCTTCAGTAAGTCAAATTAGCATTCTTTTGTATATAATGAGAATTTTAATGTTTTCTTTTTTTATTATATTAGAATTTGAAGGTGTGTTCATATATGCATTTTGTTATCCCTCTATGCTAACTGATAGTGGTTAAATTGTACTATGATTCTACTTGTGCAATTCCCATGTCAACCCGAGTTCTTTGGGATAAGATTCCTATCAAGCTAAGAGTTTTAATCCTACTGGAACTCTACCAGGTACGATTTTATAAAAGTAACCTTTTTGTCTCTTGCAGGGGTTACATTCTCTATTACTACTTTACACTTTACGCTTATTGCTCAGGCACTTATACTGACTTAAGCATCGGATTATACTCCCCGGAACAGCCCGGGGGTATTTTCTGACGTGTGTTTTACAAGGGTATTTTCTGACGTGTGTTTTATAGGTCTTTTAAGTCTCAGACGACGGAATCAGAAGTTGGAGACCTTGGGACGACCTCAAAGTATATTGGTGAATCCAGACTTCATTACTAACTCATGAAAAGGGCAGGGAAAGGGGCCGGATGATGATACAAAGAGCACCAATGGACATTATTTGGCTTCTCATTGTTGAAAAATTACCTTCTTTAATACTATTCTTAGGGCTTCCACTTCAATATTTTCCTTTCACTTTATCTTCATTTATAAGTTTCTTGGAGTTTTAATGAAGAGCAAAGTGTCAATTTAGTCATTAAATTATGGAGAATTATGAGTTTTGGTCACTCAAATAAATAAATGGAGGGAGACAACATAAGATTTTTCTGTTAAACCTTTTTACTTTATTTTATTGTGTAAAGTTGATGAATATTTTTTTTATCTCCTTAAATGATATTGTTTTGAAAAATTTATCCTTAGAAAATAATTGATGTATTTCTGTATTCTCATACGGTCTAAATGGATAGAATGAATTTTTTTGGCGAAAAATAATAGTTGCGTAATGTTTTTTCCGCACTCATTTTTTCCATTAAAAATTTCCTAAAGTCTATCACACAAATATAATTCCAATTCTTGTAGTGAATAGATAATTCCAAATCTAAATCTAAATCTAAATCTAGTTCCTGAAGTCTCCCTCGACCCTCGCTACATTCCAATTCTTCAAGTCAATGTGTTTTCCCATTGCAATTTATTTTTCTCAAGTCAAAATTTGATGGTGTTTCATATTACAACTTAATTGAGTCAAAATTTGATGGTGTTTCATATTACAACTTAACTGAAAAAAATATAAAAAATGGCGTTTTCCGACGTATTAGGATTTAGATTAAAAATTCAATGGTTTTCTATGGCAATTTAATTTCTCGCTTTTAATGGTTTTCCTATTTAGTCTATATCATTAACAAAAATAATTTCCTAATTTGCAAAAGGTTAAAAATGTTTTAATTCCTCAATCTTAATTATTATTGGAACAATTATCAATGTTCTTTTAATGGTTATAATAAAATATGATGTATAGGGGATAAGGGAATGAATAAAAAATGATTGACACAAATTATTAACCCTAAAAAAATACCCTAATTAAGTTTGGTTTAATTCAACAAACCCTAAATAGAATATTTCTATTATTTAGATAAAATAAAACCCAATATATACCCTAACCACAAATTCAAAAAAATAATTTGATAGTAATTCAACAAACCTTAAAACAGAATATTCAGAATGATAGAATGAAACGATGTATGTATTCATTTATTTATTTAAATAACCAATCCTAAAATTCACTAAATAATCATAATACAGCTCTAACTGCGAAAATAACAGGAAATAGAGAAAATAGCCCAAAAAAAAACGTAATCAAAATAATCGAACACCGCTTCAAAATGAAGCCTAATGTCTGCTTCAGGCATGCATATGAGCACATGGCGCCAAAAGACGCCAGCACTGCCAAAGCGAGAACGATTGCCAAAATTCGATAGAAACATATCGCAAGCTCATCTCTTAATATGACAGGGATTCGCTCAATATCAATATCGGAGAGTTGTTTTTTCTGCCAGAGCGCTAGAAAGATCCCTGTCAGCAAAAACACAGTCGAGATTACAAACATGTACGCAGATGCTTGGTCGTATCTAGGAGATACTGTCGTGGAGTACTCCTCCGATGGTATAATAGAGGACTTTCGATCTTCTCTTATAGGGGTAGAATTTGAATTTATGATCACCGGGGCAGGAGCAAAATTTGGGGCGGAAGCCGGGGTACGATAAAAATTATTGATCATCACCGGAGTTGCGGGAGTAGGTGTAGAATTTGGGGCAGGAGTAGTAGGAGCCATTCGAGTAGAATTTGGAATCTGATGGATGCTTTCACTCAATGGGCAAGGATGAAGGAAGGCGGAAGAATTTATATTAGCCAATATTCCTTACTGATCCAAGTAGAATTTGAATTTTTATTTGTATAATTGTATAAGGGTACAATTTGGATGTCTGATCAACTGATCATGATCACCAGTGGTGGTGGTGGTGGAGTTCTTTTTAGTTGATAATTCTTTATTTATGTAGTGGCGGAGCCACATTATGGAGAATCACGTTACCAAATCAGTATAGATTTGTATAATTTTTTTTTTTAAAAAAAAGATCATTATCTTGATTTTGCCTTTAATAATTATCTTAAAATAAATTATTTATATAAGTAAAATATTTATTCAACTTTTTAAAAATGGTAATTATTCTGATTTTGTCATACTAATTTTAAGCAATTACTACTCAATTACAAATTACTATTCTTATCTAATGAATATTTAAGGTATTATTTTTATAATTTGAATATATAATAACATTATATTATTTTAACTATTTTATACAATTTATATATGATTTTTATTTAAAATAAGCATTGTTATGACTTGCATATTTAATAATGTTGTCTTTATTTTACTCATTTGTAAAATTCAATGATTTTTATTGATTTAGATAGGTCATAAAATTGAAAAAAAAAACTAAAATAAAGTTTTACCATTTAATTAACTAAATTTAGGTTAGCAAATTAAAGTGGCATGAAATAGTATAATAAAATAAAAGTACAATGATGTTTTCTAATAGTTATATAAAATTTTTGAAATTTTATTTCTATTCTTTACATTGGTATTTTATAAATTATAATTGTAACTTTTAAAAATATCTATAGAGTGATTAAAAAATTAGCCATAAATATTTCATACTAAACTACAATTCACATATTTGTACTTGAAAATTGTCCAAAAAAAATATTTAGTAGTTTACAAGTCATACATGTATATTCATTATTAAAAATATTTTAAAGTTAATTCAAATAAAAAAGTGAAAAAAAAATAAAAATATTATATAAAAGAATAAAAATAATATAGTATTTGATTATACTATAATCAATTTTGTCCCCACTCACTTTACCAAATCTGTATAGATTTGTATAATTTTTTTTTTAAAAAAAAGATAATTATCTTGATTTTGCCTTTAATAATTATCTTAAAATAAATTATTTATATAAGTAAAATATTTATTCAACTTTTTAAAAATGGTAATTATTCTGATTTTGTCATACTAATTTTAAGCAATTACTACTCAATTGCTTATTACTATTCTTATCTAATGAATATTTAAGGTATTATTTTTATAATTTGAATATATAATAACACTATATTATTTTAACTAGTTTATACAATTTATATATGATTTTTATTTAAAATAAGCACTGTTATGCCTTGCATATTTAATAATGTTGTCTTTATTTTACTAATTTGTAAAATTCAATGATTTTTATTGATTTAGATAGGTCATAAAATTGAAAAAAAACTAAAATAAAGTTTTACCATTTTATTAACTAAATTTAGTTTAGCAAATTAAAGTGGCATGAAATAGTATAATAAAATAAAAGTACAATGATGTTTTCTAATAGTTATATAAAATTTTTGAAATTTTATTTCTATTCTTTACATTGGTATTTTATAAATTATAATTGTAACTTTTAAAAATACCTATAAAGTGATTAAAAAATTAGCCATAAATATTTCATACTAAACTACAATTCACATATTTGTATTTGAAAATTGTCAAAAAAAAAAATATTTAGTAGTTTACAAGTCATACATGTATATTCATTATTGAAAATATTTTAAAGTTAATTCAAATAAAAAAGTGAAAAAAAAATAAAAATATTATATAAAAGAATAAAAATAATATAGTATTTGATTATACTATAATCAATTTTGCTCCCTCTAGCTAAATTTCTAGCTCTGCTATTGTACTGTTATGTGGAATTCTATTAATTTAGTACTTATTAATTAATTAATATTATTATTATTATTATTTTGTCTGAAAGCCTATACTTTTCCATTCCTGGGTGAGGAAATATTATAAATTCAATCAAACAATGTTTATCCACAAATCAATGTACGCATGTCAGAAGGACTGGGAAACTTGCAATAAATTTTAAATACACCAAAAATATAGGAGATAGGGAAACTATAGATGTTGAGGGGTATGAGTTTTGGTATAGAAAGAGAAGATGGTCGTATGGTAAAAAAATGGAACGCAAAGGCAAAATTTTTCATACATATATAGCAAAAAGAATAGATTTAAAAAAAAATGAACGCATGGGTTAGTAAAATTTTGGGTTAATATCAATTTACCACATGAAAGCTCACCTTTGATCACTTTGCCCCCATGAATCATTTTTATTATAACTTTACACCATGACTTTCAGTCAAATATAACAGATACTAACACCGTTAAATAAATTTATTGCAAAGACATATTTATCCTCAAATTATATCCTCTAGGAAATTATTACGTGCCCTAATGGTGATGTGCACGACTTTATCTTCTCTTCTTCAAATGAACTCTAATTTTTTGAGGAAAAAAAGCAATTAAATCTTATTTCATCCGATCCTACTCCATTTAATTGATGATTGGAAGAACTATTGACAAATAAATATTTCCCACTTATTTGAACTATTGAGGCTCAATTTTCAGGTCAGTTTTATGCTTATAAGAGTCATATGATATGATTATATATTTGCTGGAATTGAAATTGCTTGCGGGTGTATGTTTTATCAATGTGAAGTCATGATTTTTCTTGTAATTGAATGTGGTCCTGCTAATTTATTACTTTTATGCACAATCAATTTACATATTTGAATGCGGGTTTCATGTAAGGCTGTTTGGCTGCTCTGTACTATTGCTGCTTACTTCTAATAGGAAAGCAAAATTGTTGAATCAACCTTTATTTGGTTCAAGATGAGGGATAGGGGAAGAACTTGCAATAAACCTTTATTTGGTTTATATTTTTAAAAGGGTTTTATTAGATATATAGATGATTAATTAATTTGTGTTTTACATTTCATTTTGTTTTGTGTCATTTCCTCGTCAATATCTTCGCTTGTTGTGACTTGCATTAACGTGTTGCTATATTTGTCCTTGTTTTAATTGCAGCTACCATTATAATAGTCGACACCTTGTAAATTGTTGACTATTATAATTTGATTTCATGTTGCAACTGCCATTGAATTGGATGGTTCATGTTTGCTTGAGTGATTTGGATGTGCTACGATGTGTCTTAATTTGATTTCTTCCTGCAAGAATGTGGTGACTTTCTGACTGCCGTGCTAAGTTAGTATTGCTGTCACGCCCCAAATCCGACGTGGCACGGCCACACTCCTAGAGACTCGTTCCAAGAGTGCGAAGCCTCATTCGTCAAAGCTTACTATCCTCAATTACATTGTATATACTTAAATTTAGGCCACACTTTGCATATTATTTACTTATAAAACAAAATCCTTCAACCATACATCTCTCATTTCAAACCAACATGAAATCTATATATCAACACCAAATAGAGCATCGTTCCAATAACTCAAAACCTACATAACAATTCACTTTACTTAATTACACAGCTACAAACATCAATACGCTAGTATTCTTTCGCCATAAACAAAAGATTGCACAAAATGCTCTAATATCAACAATTCCAACACAATTCCATTATACCTCTACATAACTACATTATTCACAAAATAGCTATCTATGCTTTCCATCTTCCACAAAATCTGCAAAAACAATGATATATGTGGTATGAGCAAAACTATGCCCAGTAAGTAGTTAAGACATTCCTTTATTGGTTTGAGCACGTTATATACATAATATACTTTCTCAAAACATTATTTCACACATGAAAACCATCATTTGAAAGCATTTCCAATCAAAATATACACACACATACATACATAGCAAGTGGCATCATCATTCATTAAACATTCACAAGTACGTTGAGTACTTGTCATCATTTATCAACATTTCAAATTTAACTCATGAATCATTCAATTCACTCTTGGGTCAAAATATTGGATCCAGCCCTAACTTTTATAACCCGTTAGGTAGGCCATTACATATGGTTCCTAGCTACTATAACCCGCTAGGAAGGGCCATTACAATAGGTGGAACATGTTCCCCCCAATCGTTCATTAAACATTCAAGATCTCAAAACATTTCAAATTCATTCAAATCATTTCACAAACACTTTACATTCGCAAAAGCCACTGCATACATTTCATATTCATCAAAGTCACAATCTTATTCATGCTCAATCCATTTTAAGATAATAACATAATCAACTTTCAAAATAAGTTTCATCAAAAGCTTTATAAAACATAAAAGGATATCATAACCACTTACCTCAATCCAATTTCCAATATAGCACTTGATTTAGGATTTTCACCACTTATCCAAATCACTTTCCTATAAAACATATACATATCTCAAGAGAACGATCAAATAGAGCCTAATAACACTTCATTTCCTTTCATTCCTAAAACCCATTTATGTATATCATTCTCATAATCTCTCTTCAACAAAACTATCATCTCAAATTAACTTAAACTTATCAATACATATTCTATACTAACTCAAATAAATGTTAAAATCCTTAGATTAGTGTTCTTGAACCTATGTAATCAAAACCCATATTCTAGCATAACAAAATCTTCAAACCCTTACTATTCTAGAACTCTAAATAAAGAGATTAACTTAGATAAACAAACTAACTAAGTTCTTTACCTTAACAAGAGTGGAATTGGAGTGAGAGAGCTTCCTCTTCTCCTTCAATCAATCCTTTCTTCTTGCCCTAATCAAGAGACAAAAGAGGGAAATTATGACTAAGGGAAAAGAAGGAGAAAATGTGAGAAAGAAGAATGACGACCAAGCCTAAGAAACGATGGGTCTTCAAGACCAATTTTAATGATTTTGCAAACTAACCCCTCTAACTTTACTTATTTCTTAAATGGTCCCTAAATTTGGTTGTGGGTATTATAATTGTCTTTTGATAGCTGCAATTAAATATGGATATGCACTTGTTCTTGTGGTAATCGACATAATTAAGAGCTTATTATGGCAGTGGCACTTGTTCTTATGAATCCTCATGGCATGCATAGTTATATACTCTGTACATGGTATATTTCCAAGCTGACTTTTCACTTTTAATGTTTGTTCAATCAAATTGTTCTGATAATTGTTCTTTGTATTGATGGCTTTTGTAGTTTTGCTTCCAATCTTAATGTCTTGGCCCATTGACACTTAATTTTTGCAAGTGTACTTTTTTGTATGATACATTACGGCCAAAACTTATTCATGAAACAAATCTTGATGTTCTGTGTGAACTAGTTGACATTCTTAAAGTTGAGGTTCTGGTAGAGCAGCTAAACAGACGAGGTTAATCATTAGCAGGATTGCGCCCAACTTTAGATAGAATCTTAGCTGATGTTCATGAGCGGTTAACATTTCGTGCTCGAACACATATTCGGGATGAGGTAGCTTTTGCGCCTGTTATTGCTTCTTCAGCTAATTATAATTCTGCTGCAAATGATGTTGATTCAAATTGAATCTTTCATGTTTGCCTTTTCAGATTACAAATTACCTTCCTTTAGACGAAGATTTGGACTACCCCTCAAAGCTGGAGCAATCTGCAGAACAGAAAATAGAATCTACATCTGTAACTTTCTTCTTTTGGTGTTACATATTTGAATATTGGAATGCTTTTTGAGTTTTGCACATTCATTTTTCATGGTTGGTTTTGTTGTAGCGTTAAAATTCATCAAGTTGTGAGTTTCACGTTTGATGAGCATGGATCATCAATGAATAGGTTGGCCAGACTAGATCTTTGAGGATTCTGTGTTGGTCTGTCTTACCAGAAAATTGTATATTGGTCTTTACACTGCATCTCTGCATATCAGCCTTGTTCAACGTCTTTTGATGTTTTGGATTTAATGTTGTAAAAATCACATGATCTGTATCTAGGTTGGCAAAAATATGGAAAGTCTATTCTTTCATGGAAAACTATGCTTTGCATGAAGGTATTGGAATATGTTCAAATGACATTTTATATTTAGGCTTATCACTCTTAAAGAAACCTTATAAAATATTTAGGGAGATTATTTTGCTTATGATGATGGGGAGTTTGGGTATAACATAAATGTTATTAGCTTTTTGCATCATTCAAAATAAGAGATAAATTACATTTAAAATAAGAAGCAATAGTTTGGTGTTGGCTATCTCTAAAAATGAATATAGCTAATAAATTATTTTGATCTATAATGGAAAAAGATTCGAAATTAGAGTAATCAAATTTTCATATGTCGGGCAATAATATACTTGTTGAAAGAAATTAACCAATAGAACTAAGTAATAAATTGTTTCACTGGATGAAAAAAAAACTAACTATATGGTGGCCTTGACTAATTAATCACTTTGTATGCATGGTTTCTTTACATGCTTAAAGGTTTTGTTTTTTTTTTATATTATGTTTAATCTGATTTTTTGGTAGTTGACCAAGGCATAATTTTTTATATGTAACAGTGGATTATAAGTGAATAGAAAATGTTCACTCTACAAATTCAACACCATGGGCACTTTCAATACAATCCAGAACCCTATTACAATGGAGGAGTTGTGGAATATCTTCCAAATATAGATCCAGATTACATGTCATTTTTTGAATTAAGAGATGTTTTAAAACAATTTCATCTACCTACAAACATGCAAATGCATTTCAAAATGTTAAATGGCCAACTGAGGAGAATTATGAATGATGTTATTGACATGTTTGCTATATTTAAAGATGGATCAACTAAAGTGATATATGTTGGTGACATTCATGTATCTCTTGATAATGTCGGGAATGATGATATTATGTCATCCAGTGGGTCAGAATATGTAATTTCAGAAGGCGAGTGTGAAGATTCAACTGAATTAGGATATGATATTCATTATTTTCTGGATGGTGATAGCTTAAGTGATGGATGTGATTCTATTGAAGATGATAAAATGATGGGAGAATCTACTCTTATGATAGATACCGGTGAATATGCTGCTTATGCTGAACTAATTAAGGGAGATTATGAGGATTTTATAAATGCTAAAACACAAGGAAAAATGACTGAACAAGAGCAAGTGAGTGACAATGAGGTATTAGATGCCGCTGATGATTCAAATGATGAAGAAGATAGAGTTACATTTCCAGAATTTAATGATGGTGCAAATATGGAAAATCCAGAACTTTCTGTGGGATTAATATTCTCATCAGTGCAAATGTTTAGAAGAGCTATACGAATGTACTCAATTCGGAAAGGTTTCAACTTGAAATTCAAAAAAAGTGACAGTGATAGAGTACTGGCAGTATGCAGCAATGAGTATGGATTAAAAATTTATGGCAGTTTATATAGAGGTACCAATGCATTTCAAATTAAATCCATCCATGGTACTCCTCACAGGTGTCCCTCTTTATATAAGAATAGAAGTGTAAATGCTAAATGGTTGACTGAAAGATTCATAAGGGAGATTGGTGATGATCCAAATTTGAGTACCAAGGCATTTATAAAGGCAGTTAAAAGAAAGTATAGAGTAAATATTACTCCTCTACAAGTGTATCGAGCAAAGAAGAAAGCTATGCAAATAATTCATGGAGAAAATAAAGATCAATATCTAAAGTTGAGAGACTATTGTGCCACACTTATTGACAGAAATCCTGGTTCTACGGCAATTATTTCTTGCGATAGATTATCCCTTACGAGAAATCCAGTTTTCAAAAGAATGTTTGTTATGTTTTCTGCCCAAAAAGATGGGTTTGTGCAAGGGTGTAGACCAGTAATAGGGCTTGATGCATGTCATTTGAAGGGGCAATTCGGGGGCCATTTGATGCATGCTATAGGCAGAGATGCAAATAATCAGATGTATCCCTTAGCAATCGCATATGTTGAAAGTGAGTGCAAAGATAGTTGGTCATGGTTCTTAGATATTCTGGTAAGTTATATAGGGACCCCAACAGAAAATGGTTGGATATTTATATCAGATAGACAAGGTATTTCAACTACAGCATAATTATTATTTACTATTGTATTTTGTCTATTTTTTTCCATAGCATTTCATGTCATAACTATTTTCTTAAAATTGCTTGTAGGGATTGGTGGAGACAATGGATTCAATGTTTCCAGGCATTGAACATAGATTTTGTGTCAGACATCTATATGCCAACTTTAAGTTATGATTTAAGGATAAAAAGTTGAGAGATATTCTATGGGCAGCAGCAAGGGCATATTTACCTAATCAATGGCAAAGTAAGATGAGAGAGCTACATATTGCTAATATTGAAGCATATCAATGGTTAAGCAAAATACCTACTGAATTATGGGCTAGATCATTGTTCAATACAAGATCAAAATGTGATCTCCTGAGCAATAACATCAGTGAGTGCTTTAATCAATTTATATCTTCTGCAAGGGATGAGCCAATTCTATCAATGTTTGAAACTATTAGAAGAATGATAATGTGCAGGTTTCAAGAAAAAAGGGAATGGGTTGCTAAGATTAAGGGAAATATATGCCCTAGAATACATGATAAATTGGAGGTTATAAAATCCAAAGCCATTGAATTTGAGACAATTCGAGCTAGCCCATACATATGGGAAGTTATTGATTTGAACAAACATTTTGTGGTCAACCTTAATATAAGAACATGTACTTGTAAGGAATGGGACTTAACAGGAATTCCATGTGTACATGCATGTGCATCTATAATGGAGAGTGGAGCACAACCTGCAGAGTTTGTACATGAATTCTATAATGTTACTAATTATAGAATAGCATATAAAAATGTTATCATACCTATTCCAGATCAAAGTCAATGGGTGATTTCAAATGGTGATCCAATTGACCCACCAATAATGAGGAAAGGACTGGAAGACCCAGAAAGTTAAGAAAAAGAGGAGTTGATGAAGAAGGGGGCAGCAACCCATCAATAGTTACAAGAAAGGGTATTAAACACCATTGCTGCAATTGTGGTGATGCTTCACACAATAGAATAAGATGTCCACATCCTCCAAAATCTACAAATAAGAACAGTAGAGCAACTGCACCACAGGTAAGAGAACATACTTTATTTAATTTGAATGTTACTATAAATGTTGCATCACGAGTAAGAGAATACATATTTTTTGAAATTTGAATGTTACTATAAATGTTTAATTATATGTGTACTTTTTGGATATAGAAAAACGCTGCTCAAGATGATAACAATGCGAATGTTGCCATCCACAATGCAATTTTAAGCCAAACTGGTTCAAGTGTTGAAGGAAATGAAAATATGCAAGCAAATGAAAGTGAAATTGTTATGAATAATAGAGGCAGAGGTAGGGGAAGGAGTAATAGTATAGGAAGAGGAAAGAAAAATATTGAAAGAAGAGGCAAAGGTGGTAGTGCTAAAAGGGGTAGATGTGAGATTAGAATAAAAGACAATGTTAGTAGTGCTGGAAAGGGTACAGATCAAAGTGTAGGAAGAGGTATGATTGAGAGTACAATTAAAAGTGGGACTTCAAGAGATTTTAGAAGTCAAGGTAGAGGTAGAAGTAAAGTTAAAGAAAGAGTATCCAACAACGGACCATTTTCTGGGTTTGGCAATTGGAATGGACGAGGATTCTCGACAGGGAGTTACTTCACACCAGCTGGAGGAGAACCAATTAGGAACAGTGATTATGTTCAACATAGAATTGGGGTTAATAATTTTCTACTATATATATATTTATTTACTTTTACATGTTGTACATTTTCTTTTCTATTAATTATCTCTATTCAAACTTGGTTTCACAGGAATCAAGTATCTCACAGGAGAGGAGTGTTTTGTTCGAAAATCATATTGTTGGCATAGACGTCCCAAAGGTCCAGGTATTTTGTTTGTTCATGATGATTGATCCTGCAACTTAGTTTATTTTATCATCATACTGATTAATAAAACATATATTGCTAATTTTATCTTCAGGTTCAAACTCAAAACACTAGATTTGGTTCTGCCAAATTCTATAGTCAAGTTTCTGCAACTGGTGTTCATGTGCATCAAGATAAGAGTGTTTCATCAAATGCAGAAAATATTGATTTACTTGAATGAAGACACTTTTGAATATTCTCATTGTTTTTTCTACATATGCTAAAACTTCAACAAACATGTTTGGTGGCTTTTGGTAGGATTTTTAATGCTTTCTATATATTTAAATATAGATTTTGGTGATGGTAGTTTGAATTTCTAAAAATTCCATAGAAATGATGTGGTGGTTTTTGGTTGGATTTTCACATACTATATATCAATCATTCTACACATCATGGATATATAATAATCAAGTAAAAAAATCTTTTAGTTGTTCCTGGGATTGAATGAGGCTTGGTTTGGTGGTGATGAGTGCTCACCAAGATCACAAATTGAGAAATGGAGTTAAGAGATGGATCGAGGAAGATTTTTTTTTAAAGTACGTATGTATGCATATAACATGCTTTTTCAATTATGACATAGTTGATTGAGAACGAATTGAATTCACTTGATAAGTTTATTCATAAAGAATCCTAAATCATTTAACAATATATTAATATTTATTGTAAATAATTAATTTAATGAATGATTTTAGTAATTTTCCTTACACGAAATTTATAATCACAAAATAAATTGTAGCAATGTTAATATGCAGGAATTTGGCATTGCTGGGGTAATCCTATTTGATTTTTTTTTTTTTTTTGCTATAAGACAATGAATAAATATAAACTTTCAAATCTTAAAAAAAAAAGAAAAATCAAAAGCACATAATGGCTTGAAAATAGTATTTTAATACAATTAGAATTATATTAAGGGTAAATTTGTCAATATATTTTTGTATTTAAGAAAAGTTAGCCATATCAATTTTTAATCGTTAAATTCATTAACGGACTATAAGCAATGGTGTAAAGTTATAATAAAAATTATTCATGGGGGCAAAGTGATCAAAGGTGATCTTTTATGGGGGTAAATTGATATTAACCCTAAAATTTTGCCCTATGTTTGAAATTTAATTTTCCATTTCTTTGGACACTATTTTAAGACCAATATTTTATTCAAAATATTAATAAAGTGTTTTATATAGTTTTATTTTTTTTACCGTCTTAATTAAGTGTCTTATTTAGTTGTATTTGAGACAACATCTCAAATACTGTCTTAAATTAAATGTCTTAATATATTTATTGAGACAGCTATTAATATTGTCACAAATGCTTACTATTTGAGACGATTTTTTACACTGTCTTAAAATTGTTGTCTCAAAAGGCCAGTTTTCTAGTAGTGATTCTCAACCACAAAAGTCAAATATTCAATTTACAATTAAAATTAGGGACTAAACCATCTAGTTTAACTAAAATGAGGGACTAAATGCATAAATATTACTAAAATTACTCTACTATTAATACTTTAACCAAGAGATGAGTGAACGCGTAATTTTAATTAAGACAAAAAAAAAATTTAAACAGAATATCCTGTTCATTACATATACATCACGTAGATATTAGAAGCATATTGCTGTTTTAGTGTTTAAATTCTATTAAAACTGTTCATAATTAATTAATTCTTGAAATATACAAATCCAATAAAATTAGAATAATATCAATCAATCTTTAGACAATTTAGGAAACAGAATTGACTGACACACTAGTACACTGACTATTAACTAATTAGAATACCTCATTGAATTTCTAAATTTGTTGGGGTTTTTTAATTCAAGATATGATTTTTAATCCAAATTTAGTTGGTTTCTTAGAAATGATTTTTCTTATTCTCTTCTTAATTAATTTTTGTTGGGTTTTATTAATGATTTTTTTGGAGAATTTTAATCTATTTATCATATTTTACTTACAGTACAAAATATATATTTTTTTCTCTATTAAACTCCATGATTATCGTGGTTGAGGTAATTTTTTATTGGAGGGTATCTTTATTCATTCTTTTTTTGTGGCAATTTGTTGAGTATCAAATAATAATGTTGCAGTGTTTTAGAGTTTTATTTTTTAAATCATATTATACTCTTCTTAATTAATTTTCCTTGGCTTCTTATTAATCATTTTTTGTTAATTTTAATCTATTAATTATCAAATTTTATTTATTGTATGCTATTATTTTGTTTTCTCAATGAAACTCCATGATTATGTTGTTTGAATTAATTTTGATAGAAATGGGTCAGTATTCTCTATTTTTTTATGGTAATTTTTTTAGTTTCAAATTATAATGTTGGAGTGCTTTAGAGTTTTATTTTTTAAATCCTATTAAAATTTTCTTAATTAATTTTCTGTGTTTCGAATTATAATATTTTAGCCTTGTAGTGTTTTAGTATTTAAATCCTATGAAAACTCTTATTAATTAATATTCGGTATTCGAATTCTTTGTTTTTTTTGACAATTTTTTGAGTTTCAAATTATAATATTTTAGTCTTTAAATTTTATTAAAACTCTTCTTAATTAAATATTTAGTCTTTAAATTCTATTAGAACTCTTCTTAATTAATTTTTGTTTGAAGTGTGTCCATATTTTTTTTTATTTAATTTTTTAAGTTTGAATTATATTGTTTGAGTGCTTTATTGTTTTAGTTTTTAAATCCTATTAAAACTCTTCTTAGTCTATAAATTTAAGTTAATTGGATGAAAGATAAATTATTTTCCGATTGTAGTGTGTCCAAAATTTTCATTTTAATGGAAATTTTTTGAGTTTTAACTATAGATGCAATCAATGTTTTATCAGTGTAAAATTTATTAGGATGATCCATATTTGTCATGCACCAATCGTTAAGTGTTAAGTGAGATTTTTTTTAAATATTTGGCCGCAATAATTATAATACACGCCCACTTATATGATAAATATCTTTATACGTCCGATCGAGTTTAAAATTATTTTATCTTTATTATGTATATTTCCAAAATTAAATCTATAATTATTATTCGCTAAGCTATGTGAGTGAACCAAGGATATGGTTTTAAATCTTGATTTTGTCTTTATCTTATTTATCAGTAAAATAAAATTTATAATTATTAAAGCCTAATCCATATGTGAGTAAACCTAATATATGATTTTAATTTTGATTTTAGTAAAATGAGACCGTTTTGAACTATATATGGTATAAGTTGGGTGTATTATTATTAATGTAAAATATTAAAAACTATTTAGGTAATACTAAATGATTGGTGCCTCAGGGTTTATGAGGATGATTCTGATAAACTTTAAATTGATGTTTGATTGTTTAGCTTTTAAATCCTATTAAAACTCTTATTAATTAATTTTTGGTGTTATCGTGTTTTAGTTTTTAAATTCTACTAAACTTTCTCTAATTAATTTTTTATATATAAAATATATAAATCCACTCAGAAATAGAATATCTTATTCTATAAATCATATTAAAACTCTCCTAATTAATTTTTGGTATAAATTCAATCAAGAATAGAGAAGTTTGATGATTATTGAATTTGTATCGTGTGTTCGTTTATTTGTAGTTTGTTTGTATTCTCTGTCTTTGTTTATTTTTTATGGCAATATGTTGAGTTTCGAATTAGTGATAGTGTTTTGGTATTTAATTCTTTAAATTCTATTAAAATTTTACTTAATTAATTTTTGGTATATAATATTTAAGTTAATTGAATGAAAGATAAATTAATTTTGGAGTGTCTGTATTCTTTATTTTTTTATGGCAATCTTTTGATCTTTTTTATGGCAATCTTTTTTTTTAATTTATTGGTCCAATCTTAGATTCGCATAATAATTAAGTACATAATTAAGTACCTTTTTAATCTTTATATTTTTGGTTTTAAAGTTTATAGTTTAGAGTTTAGGATTTAGTGTATATATCAACTTTTCTAAATAATTATTTTAGTTCTATTATTATATTATACTACTATGCTATTTGAATTCCAATTAATAGTTTAATTATTCTTTAAATGCTCTTATCATATATATATTTTTCTTTCTCACTTATCTAATCCTTCATAATTCTATTTTTCTACAACCTCTATATATTAGTTCAATTTCAAATATTAATCAACTTATATTATTTATCAACTTTTTAAATTTATATTATCCTAATTCTATTATTTTATTATGCTAATATACTATTTGAATTCCAATTAATAGTTCCATCATTCTCTCATTATATATACTTTTATTCTTTCTATATCTTACTTTCTCACTTATCTAATTTTTATAATTCTATTATTCTAGAAAATCTATATATTAGTTCAATTTTAACTAATATTCTAATTATATTATTATATTATACTAGTTGAATTTTAATTAATAATTGGAATGTTCAATTATTCTTTCAATATTTTTATTATTTTTATATCTTTCAATCTCACTCATCTAATTCTTCCTAGTTCAATTCTTCTAAAAACTCTATATATTAAGTTCAATTCTAACTATTATTATTATAATTATATTATTATGTTGTATTATTTGAATTTCAATTAATAGTTGAATCATTTTTTCAATAGAAATCAAATTAAAAAGTGGGATTAAAATTAAAATCGAAACTAAAAATTAAAATAAAAACTAGAATCTGAGCAAAATCAAACCAAAACGGGGGATTCCAATTCCTATGAACACAAAACCGAGAAAGAATCGGCTATTGGAAAACAGTGTTGATGCCTAAGTCTAATCCTTAAATTGTTAAAAAATTCAATGATTGATTGCCACTTGATCAGAAACAATGAAAACTTTACAGCCATAAAATTCTTCAAGGTTTCATAGCTGCCAATCAAAATATTCTCGTCCCAACTGTATTCCTTTGTCTTTTTCTTATGTTATCCCCCATATATCCAGCTTTGCTTACACGGTTACGAGAATCTCGCCACATTTTCCTCCCATTTGTATTGCAAACTTCCTTTGCCTAATGATTAATTTGCATTCCTACAATATTTCAACCTTAAAAAAGATTTATAAATATGCTAAAAATGCTAAAAATTCTCGATGATGGACATACTTTTATGGCTTTTTATACTCAATCAATTATTTGTTGTCAAATGTACAATGTGTGTGCATTGTTTCACTGATTTTAAAGTACTTGTGTTTTTATTATTTAGACGTAATTCTTTTGTTATTTAATATTTGTCGTTTTAACTCTTATTTTTTGTTCTCAAATAAGTGTCATTTTACAAATTTCAATGCAAAAAGTTTAAATGCTTTTAATTTTACCCTTTGTCCCATTTATTTATATAATGTTATTTAAAAGAAGGGAGAGAAAGTTATGATTATAAATATAGGTAAATAAGAGAATTTATCACTTTTCTTAATTAGTGTCACTACTACAAAATGGTCAATTTAAAACGCCCCTTTTAGAGTGGTTAAACATAACCCGTTGTAATTTAAAAAAACGCGGTGGCATTATCGTAATATTAAACAAGAATTTAGTGAACAGTATCAATTTTTAGGACTTTCTAGTACGGTAAAACTTGACCCGTCTTAGAAAAGTGAAAATTTTCAGTTTTCTAGTACGGTTGCACTTGAACCGTGTTAGAAAAGTGAAAATTTTCAGTTTTCTAGTACGGTTGCACTTGACCCGTGTTAAAAAAGTGAAAATTTTCAGTTTTCTAACACGGTTAAGAGTTTAACCGTTCTAGATAACTGAAAGTTTAAATTATTTATTGTTATTATAAACAACATGAAACAACAGAAATACATTCCATTCAACTTCATCTTCACAATTAATTCTAAACTGCATGTATATGAAGAAGATGATCAGTATATGTATTAGTGTTCGTTCATTGTTTCTGGTATTTATTTATAATTAAGTTCTCCAAATACTTTAAAGTGAATATCGAATCTTCACCAATTCCACTCCCCAGGACGGCAAAATTGCGTGGCTTAGATTTGGGTTCCGTCGTGTTGAAGGCACCACACCACCCCACAACAACAAGATGAAACCATGCATTTACGATAATTCATTGATATTCCATAAATGAAGAGTGAGGTTTTTATAAACAACATGAAACTTTTTATAACGGTTATACGTTTAACCGTTCTAAATAGGTAACTTTTTAGAACGGTTATTAAATAACCGTTCTAAAAAGTTTTCCTCCACATCAAGTCTCTTCAACACTCACCGTTCAAATTCTAGTCAAGTATGGTAAGGAAATTAGGGAGAAGAAATGCTCTCAACCCGCTTGGGTTTGCTTCCATCTCTAGTACTAGTTTGATCGGTTTTCTTGGATTTCTTGCACCAATATTGTCCTAACATCTTCATCTACTGGATTTCTTGGATTTCTTGGATCGGTTTTCCTCCATATTGTTCTTTGATCGGTTTTCTTGGATTTCTTGGAAGATTGGAAACCAAAAACACTCCCTTCCATTGGATTTCTGGAACCGTGGGTGACATCTTGGGCAGCTTATACGTTTTTTCTAGCTTGATTTCAGTTTGGGTTTCTCGGTTTACATTATTGGAATCTTGGTGGAAGCTTAGAACTTGAATCTGTTTCACTCATTTTATTCAACCTTGCTCTTTATTTGGACTTCTTGAAATTAAAGGTTGGTTATCACTTCATCTTTGTGGCATTTTCAGTATATTGCAGCTTCAATATTTGAATGTTTAGTTGGAGAAGAAGATGAATAGTAGATGGGTGTTTGAAATTTGAACAAGGAGGGAAGGAGAACTTGGCAGAAATTGGTGAGAGGGCAAAATTTGGAAAAGAATCATAATATCTAGAACGGTTATAAAAACCGTTGTAAAAAATAGTATTAAGAACGGTTTCTTAACCGTGTTAAAAAATGTAGGACTTTCTAGAACGGCCGTATCTAAAACGGTTTGGAAAACCAAAAACCCGTTTTAAATGATTAAAAATAACCGTTTTAGAAAGGAATTTTTGTAGCAGTGTGTGCACATTTCTAAAGGCACACTTATTAGAGAACAAGTGAAGTATACTACAAGGCAAGCATTAAAGGCTTAATGGAATTAGGTTTACACCATTATCATTCTTGTAAAAGTTAAGCAAGTATTCTTGAGAGAAGAAGAACGCTACAAAAACATTGAACATTAAAAAAATAATAGACTCTCTAATAGGTCATGAAATAGCATTTTTTTTTTAGTTCCAAAGTGTTAATCCATAATTTTGAGACATTTGTGCATGGATAACTAATTTCAAAGTGAAAACATTATGCAAATAAAACTAGAGACTAGCATGTTTTTATGATTTTTTTTTTGTTTGGCCGTTTCTATATAGGAGAGTTATTGAAAAAACTAATTTTTCAGTTAACACTTTCAACATAGATTTGAACCATTGTGTGTTTGATAATTTTTTTTTCTCATATTCTATAGTTAAAATAATAAATATAACAACAAAATTACTAAATAAGAAACAAATTGAGCTTATTTTAACCCTCACCTCAATAGCTTATTAACTTTCTAAAAGAAAAAAGAAAACATATAAATGTTCAAATAATGATTTATATATCAAATATGAATATGAGACTTGCGAATGAATTTTATTTTAGCATATAAAGTATAAAAAATTAGTATATAAAACATAAAAAATTAACTTATTAGCGTATTCACTTATCACGTCTCACATATGAGAGAGTCTCACAATAGTTTTTGCGATCAAATATAATTGATAAAATTGTGAATTTTCTATTATATATATCAAATCATGAAAAATACCGTTTTATTGTATTTGAATATTTTCTACCAAATAACAAAATAATACTCCAAAGTCTTTTTAACGAGATGTGTTACAACTACAAAGAAGTCCAACTGTCCCCATGTCCACATTGTTGTTAGTGGGGAGCCAATACAACTTCCATCCTCACCATTCCAGCTCCTCCATACCCCACCATCATGGCCGGTGGAGACACCTCCGCCGTTGCCGGCAATGATTCCATCAACACGCCACTTCGGTTAGTCCACGACATAGTAAGGATCTCCAGGTCCGGCTTCTCTGGTCCCTTCAAGAAAGACTCTACTGATTTGGGCAGAAGGGTCTCGCTGTTAGCCCATTTACTGGAAGAGATCAAAGACTTGAAACGCGATGTGGGACGGTCTTCTTCATCTAATTCTTGCCTTTTTGATCTCTCTTTGGCCCTCCAAGCTGCAAAAAGATTGCTTCTTGCTGCAAACAATTTGGATTCTGAGAGTTCTTCAGTAAGTCAAATTAGCATTCTTTTGTATATAATGAAAATTTTCATGTTTTCTTTTAGAATTTGAAGGTGTGTTCATGCATTTTGGTTTCAGGGTCGAGTTTAAAGTTTGGTTTTTTATTTTGATTTCGTGAATTTAGTAGTTTGCTTGTTGGTAGATTAGGGAGTTTGCATGTTCTATATAGAATGCATCTTATTTTGTTAAAAAGTTTTTTAATTTGGAGCATCAGAAGTTAATTTTGTAATCTGAGTAGTCAACGTTCTTTGATTTGAATGGCTGTTTAAGTTCTTTTGATGATGAGAAGCTGGCAACTTGTAAGATTGCATCGATTGATACATTTTGGAAATACTGATTGGATTGTCTCAATTAATTTTAATATCTTCTTTTGGTTTGTTTAAGTGAGTCATTATCTTGAGGTTTTTTTTTTTCTTTTTTCAATTTTATTTCAGCAATGTACTTTTGATCTGCTTATTTGGTTTAGAATTCTTTGATGTTTCTTGGAGTTCAGAATGCAGATTGTTGTGTAGTGAGCAATTGGCACTTACAAACTAGGGACTTGGTTGACTTTATAGTATGTTAGATAAAAAACTAACAGCTAATTCAGTTGAATTTAAGATGTGATTTTAGTAAGTTGATATTAGTAGATAGGAAGGACAATTCACATACTGTTTAGGGAGCAAAATGATCGTAAAAAAGATGAATAAATTAAATTTCCAGTAAAGGAACTTTAAATATTAACTAGAAAAGCCGCCTTTGTTGATGGAATTTCTAGTGTCTCATAAACCATTAAATGCCGATAGATTTTCTAGTGTCTCGTAACCATTATTCTTGCTAAATGCTGTTAAATGACCTGCCATTATCTTCTTCTATCTAAAATGTTGAGCTTCGCACCTTGGAATTTTGTCTTATCATTTGGTCTTTATTGCATTATTCGTTATCATGTGGTCTTTACTATTATTGCAACTTCAGCAGTCTTTGCATCTTTTGGAATGCAATTTTAGTGTGCTCAGTTGCTATTCCAACTAAATGTTGGACACCTCTCTAAAATTCTACTTTTCTTTAATTAAAGGAGGAGTCTACAAAGAAGTTCGCCTTTCAATTCCAGTGTGTGACGTCGAACCTGGAAAAAGCTTTAGCAAACTTACCATATGACAACTTTGATATTTCTGAAGAGGTTCAAGAACAGGTGACTTCTGAGTTTTTTATTTAGTGTTTTTGGTAGTCATGTTTCCTTCATTTTCTCATTATTTCTGTGGTTTACCAGGTTGAATTGGTCAGGTCACAGTTAAGAAGAGCAACAGAGAGATATGGTGTGCCTTCGAACTCCAACATACTATCGCGAGCATTAACACTGCCCTTGTATACAGATATTGATCTTCATTCTAGCAACATGACAGTTGGAAACCTTAATGTACCAGATCTCTGTAACAGACATCTTCAAGTGGGGGAAAAGGTAGGACGTCTTCATAATATGAATGATTTAGAGGGCAATGGTTCAGATCAGATTGTCCAAGAAGAGGGAGGTCCCAAGAACTCATCCACATCTTCCAGGGTTGTCGTTTCAAAAGATTCTGAAAAAGAGTGCGTAGTTGGCTCTTATTCCTCCAACAAGAGTTCAGATGAGAACAAGAAGTTTGATTCTTCCGTGCTTCCGGATGATTTTCGATGCCCAATCTCTCTTGAGTTAATGAGAGATCCTGTTATTGTGGCTACAGGACAGGTAGTTTTCTTTCATTAAGTGCTTTTCAACTTACAAGTTTCATTGATATTAATGTTTTGTTGCTTTCATGTCTGTTTTTCCACTCATGCGATGAATAAAACATTTGTGGGGGAATTTTAGAAGTGAAATTGGTTTTTAATTATATGGCTCTTGATTCTGCAGACTTATGAAAGATCATATATCCAGAGATGGATAGATTGTGGAAACACAACATGCCCAAAAACTCAGCAGAAACTGGAAAATCTCAAACTTACACCCAACTATGCTTTAAGAAGTTTAATAAGTCAGTGGTGCTCAAAGAACAATGTAGAGCAGCCAACAGCAATATCAAGCGGGAGGATTAAAAAGAGTGATGGATCATTTCGTGATGTTAGCGGTGACATAGCAGCTATTGAAGCAATCATCCGCAAGCTATCAAGTAGGTCTATCGAAGACCGCAGAACTGCTGTAGCAGAGATTCGGTCACTTTCCAAAAGAAGCACAGATAACCGCATCTTGATTGCTGAAGCTGGAGCTATTCCAGTCCTCGTCAATCTATTGACATGTGAAGATAATCAGACACAGGAGCATGCTGTGACTTCTATCCTTAATCTATCCATTTTCGACAATAACAAAGGGCTCATAATGCTTGCTGGTGCTATTCCTTCTATAGTTCAGATCCTAAGATCTGGAAGCATGGAAGCGCGAGAGAATGCTGCCGCAACCATCTTTAGTTTATCCCTTGCGGATGAGAATAAGATAATAATTGGTGCCTCAGGGGCTATACCAGCTTTAGTGGAATTGCTCCAGCATGGTAGTGCTAGAGGCAGGAAAGATGCTGCAACAGCATTGTTTAATTTGTGCATTTATCAAGGAAACAAAGGTAGAGCTGTTAGGGCGGGCATTGTTACGTCATTGCTAAAAATGCTAACTGATTCAAGCAGTGGCATGGTAGATGAAGCTCTTACGATTCTTTCTGTTCTTGCTGGCCACCAAGAAGCTAAGGCTGCCATCATGAAAGCTAGCACAATACCAGTGCTGATAGATCTGATGAGAACTGGTTTCCCTCGTAACAAAGAAAATGCAGCTGCAATATTACTTTGCTTGTGCAAAAGGGATCAAGAAAATCTTGCCTGTTTAGGTAGGCTTGGTGCTGTTATACCTCTTACAGAGCTAACCAGGAATGGCACAGAGAGAGCTAAGCGGAAGGCAACTTCGTTGTTGGAGCACCTTCGAAAATCAAAGCAACTCTGACAGGTGTAGAACCATCCAATGAGTTGCTATTTTTTTTCTTCTTTCATTCATGTCTGACCCATATTAATTACACGATCTCTTTTCCTGAAGTGTGAAAGAAAAAAAAACTGAGCAAACATTAGATGAGAAACAAAAATTAGCTTTTCTCTTCTTTTGCTCTGTATTTATATATTGTCATTGTGTGTCTTAGAAATCTTTTTTTTTGTATCACGAGTGTGCCAAAGAATTCTTTTCAGACCATTTTGTTTTGAAATTTTATAAATTATTTGGGACTGATTTCTTGTCCCAAACATTGTTGGGACAGATTTCTTCAAGAATGTGACTAATAAGTTCCATGACTGAAGCTTCTAAGCAATTTGTGTATTGTTTGAGTTTCTATTAATGGTGTTCAATTGATTGAATTCTGAAATACCTTGTCATGCATTGAATTCTTATGGAAATATTCTTTTCTAGGATTTATTGATGTTGTGGTGAGAGTTCATACTGACTGATCAGTCTTACGTTTGGATTCTGCACAGTGGAACTAAATTCACTACACATTGTGTAAACATGTGAGGCAAGAAAATAGAAATTGAACAATACCATTTATCATTACAAATATGATATGTTGACCATATGAAAAATTCTATACTTATTTCATAAATATTGAGACCTTAATTGGAAATTGAAAAGTTAGTGAGGAATGAGGACTGAATTAGGACAAAAAATTGCTGGAAATATGACTCTCTGAGTTAAGTTCTAAGGAAACTAAGAAGCAAAAGATGTTGTAAAAGAAATGAATGCTTAGTTTTACATAAATTTACAAGACATACTTCAAGAGTATAGTATATGTTTAATTGCCACCTTCATTTTTTGTTATGTAAAGAATGTAAAAGGCATAGTATATGTATGTATTTATATATTTTTTAAATTTTTTTTACATTTACACACCCTCACATGCATTCTCCAAGAATCGAACATGCATTCTCCAAGAATCGAACACTAGATTTGAGGGTTGGGACGTTAACTCCATAACCACTGGGCTAGCTGAAATAGACTGTTTTTCCGAAAATGTTAAACAAAAGTTTTCCCCTCACGTCTCGGCTATTTTTCTTTCCCTTTGTGAATTCACTAAATCAAGAATTCAGGCATTATTAATTATCGGGGCTCTGTTAGCTCTATCCAGTTTGAAGCATCAAGTCATTTATCTATAAGTAGTCTGTTTTAAATTTGAGAAAAATAGAGGTTTTTATTTTTTAAAGAGAAAGGTTGCAACAACACCATGTCAACTATAAATAGTCGGATTTAAATTTGAAAAAAAAGAGAAAGATTGCAACAGAGTGACAAAATAAAAATTTGTCAAACTCTATAATGTGATCAATATAACCAATTCCAATTAGTGGAATATAACCTACTCCAATTAGTGGGATAAAGGTTTTGACGGTTTTTGTTTATTGCTGGGCTATTTAGATGGTGAAAAGTGGAAGTTGTTAATTCTCAAGCGATGAACACAAAGGAAAAGCAGTTTTCAGGTCATTTAAAGCATATGAATCAAATCTAATATTTGAACCCATTTGGCATCTTAATTATGCATAGTGTTTATACTGCCAAACCATTACAATCCAAACAATAATAATGGTGTTTTCACAAATGAATAATATTGCTGTGCCAATGTGGATTGAAAAGGAGAATGAATAAATGGGTTTATGCATGCATGTTTGGTCGCTTGAATCTTTAGATAACATCACACGTGAAAAACAAGAATATTAAGGACAAAAACCTCTAAATGTCAGATCAAAAACTCTTTTTCTTTTTGCCCCTTTATAAGTTTCGATCATTTGGATCCATTGATAGAATAGTATGAAAATCCAAGCAAATATACCATAGCCTGCACCTGCAGGCATTGTTAGTTATAATTACGGGCACGTAATGATCATCTGCTGTTAATTTCTTTGCGTTTAGGACAACTCAAATATAACGTTTCAAGCCTTCAAACTGTATTGACAAAAGATTTCTTCCTTTTGCCCAGTTTTTTGTTTTCATTGGTGATGAATTGAGCCAGAAAAAAAAATGCTAAAAATACCATGCAATGCAACTTCTTCTTTTTGACGTAAGATTAATTTGCTTATCAGTTTAATTTGCTCAAATGGTTAAAGGGTTACTTTCTAAAAGATATAAAGTGTGAGAAACCAAAACAAGCAAACCAAAGATTCAAAAGGTTTCCTGTGTAGAGGACTAATTAAACTTTTCCAATTCTTTTTCTTTGAAATACGAAAACTTTGATTCTCATTTTGCACGTTAGAACATTAATAACGTGTTATTCGATTCTTTATGCAAGCTAATTTGATTAAATTTAGCCTCAGGAAATCAAGAATTTTTGTTCAATCATGTTCATCAATCAAACTTGTCAAGAATGGGCACCTTAAAATTAAGCAAGTTTTGACGCCATTACTATTGTATAGGATGAATCTTGCAAAGTCTTCAATATTTGAAGGATCAAATTGAAACCCAATAAGGCTTTTTTCTTTCTCTCTTAATTATAGTTACAACTTTGCTTAAACAATAATTAAAGCAGCAGGAGAGGTGTAAATCTTTCAGTTTATACAAAATAAAGTTGGAAAAATCAAGTTGATATTTTCTTTCCAATATTACATATATTCTTCACTTCTTTAATTTAATTTATTGGCATTAACAATGAAAAAAAGTACATTAATTAATTTAAGAACAGCTTTCTACTTTTCTTTCTCTCTCTTTTTGTCTTTTTTTTTTTATTTATTGAACTTTAGAGAACGAACAATTTCGTAGAAATAAAGGGTTAGAGCTTTAAAGTGGAAAAAGGGATTCAAGTTTTGCGAGTCCACTTTAATGGACAGATGGAACTTAGAAAGGTTAGAGACTAACATTGAAAAATATATACAAAATCTTGAATTGATTTTTCATCATCCCTTAAAAAATAAGTTATATTTGAAAATTAAGAGAATCCTAGACGTACAAAACTGACCTTGCCTGGAAATTTTGCATCAAAATTCATGTGAACATGTGCATGGAATAGTAAAAGTTATGAAAAAAATTTGAACAAAGTTCATGAGCTGAACTTTTTATTTAATTAGTACAATATTTATGTGAAATTGAAACGAAGTTGTAATATTATTCTTGCTTATAATTAATTATAGAATATGAATGTGTAGATTCATTAATTTATTTTATTTTCTCTAAAATTCCCATAATCTCTTGGGATATTGCTTTCTTGAAAATGTGGCCATGGCATGTGAAACTCCATGTGACAGTTGAGATATTATGCAAAGTTTTCCAACAAGATGGCGACTATATATTACATGTAACAGCCCATGAAAAAATGGTGGATACATTGTTGCCTAATTCTTTTAATCCCTATTTATACAAAAGGACATTATTTAATTAGCTAGGAAAAAAGGAAAGAAGTGCTAAGAAACAATAATAACAATTAAAACTTTATTCTATTAAACAGGATCGATTACACAAATCACATTCATCGATTGATATGATTCTCTAAATAATTAAAATTTTAATGTAATCCATATGATAATACATTGCAAAAGTCATCATGTCACAACATTCTTTCTTTTTTGGAACGTTAAATGAAGTTCCATTATTATAGAATTAGCTAGAGTGGTGAGTTTTTCATAGAAAATCAAACAGTTATTCTTGAGTTGTGCATTGATTTTGGATCCAATCTGAATCCTCATGACTGATCCAAATTTTGGATCTTAATGCAGCAGAAAAACACACACTAAAAACAAGGAATTTTAGGCAGTCTTTAAGAAAAACCAAGGTGGTCTACAAGTTAGAAAGTGCACAATTAAGTTAGTCGTCAGCTGAACATCAGTTTTGACCTTTTATTCTATGAACATGTCTACCGTGGACGTTAAACACGAGTAATTTTCCATATACAAACAAAACTTTTAAGCCAAATTTTACTTTTTCCAAGAAAACTACGTAGTACGTACAAGAATAATTATAGAATAATTTGAGATTAGTTCCTGCATGAATAAACGATCAAAATTTGGTAGTTAGTACTTTTCAATGAAAGAAAAGTTGCATTCCCACCATAAATCTTTAACACTTTAGTCAAAAAAGCCCACATGATGAACAGCATTCCTTGCAAATTCTTGGATCCACACCGTGATTAACGTATGTCATTATCAATGAAGAAGTAAAACTAGATCAAGAAGTAACGTCGTATGTCACGGCCTTTTGATGGGTAGAATTTAAAGGATTCTTGTCCTTAAGTTAATATGAGAACATGGTTGTCGCCATGCATGCATAAAAGTTGTTTAATCTATATTTTTCAATTCGTAGAACTCGGAGCATTCTTGTCCTTAATTAGTTAATATGAGAATATGGTCGTCGCCATGCATAAAAAGTTATTTAATTTGTAATTTTCGAGTCAAAGAAAACATAATACAAATTTCATTTATGAGAGACTATAAATAGAGTAGTAAAACAAGATCTTATTGTCAAATATAATAATTGAACCGTTCTCTTCTAGAGAAATCATTTTGCAATAATGGTGAAGGCTATACAATATTTGAGTTGTTAAAGCGAAAAACATTGCATTTAAGTCTTTATTACTTGATTGATTTAGTCATCCCAATTTAACAAATTATTACTAAACCTTGCTTATAAATTCATTTGCTTATTTATATAAGATAAGGCACTCTATAAAATAGGTAGCATACTAATTTTTATGCGATTTTAAATGTGATCCATAGTATATGTTTGACAAAATTTTACACCGTTTATCAGCCTATCACAACTTTTATCTTCTTTTCGGATCGAGAATCGAGTAATTATAAACCGATTATAATTAGATGAAATTATTTAGTCATCCCACTTTATATAAGTTTTTTGCTTCTACCAAGGAAAATTTTAATATATGCAAAATGAGAAATGCTAAGGTTAACATCTTAACAAAATTTGTTTATTAGTGTAAAACGTGAGAAAATTGTGACCATATATGATATGAAGAGAGTAATTTGTGGCCGAAAGGATGAGACTTCAAAATCTGAGTCACTACCCATACTCATCACAATTCTTATAAATTTGTCAAAGGGATAATCCAATTTTCAAAATTTGCGCTCTTTCTTTGACTATAGTCCCTCACGACAACAGCAACTACCCATAAAACAATTTCTGCATCTCACAACCACCATCCTTACTTTGATCTCACAAAAAGATAAACAAGAGGGTCCCAAGACAAGATAGCATCATCGATCCCTTCTTTTTTTTATGCTTTTGTACTCATTGAAATATATCATAATCAACAAGAGAACTCCAAAGATTAGAACTATAGCCATACTGCGAAAAAAGCACAAGAAATGGGAAACAGTTTAGGGGGCAAAAGGGTTGCAAAAGTGATGAAAATCAATGGCGAAACCATCAAATTCAAGACGCCAATCTATGCTGGTGAAGTAGTAAAGGATCATCCAGGATATGTTTTGCTAGATTCCGAGGCAGTTAAGCATTTTGGTATTCGAGCAAAGCCATTGGAACCACAACAAGAACTGAAACCGAAAAGGCTCTATTTTCTAGTAGAATTGCCTGTGTTTCCTGAAGATAAAGGTCCAAGAAGGGTTCGATCAGGGATTCATATGAGTGCCAAAGATCGACTCGAAAGCCTAATGTTATCGAGAAGATCAGTTTCGGATCTTTCAATCATGAAACCATCCAGCATTGTTCTTGAGGAGACTAAAGAAAGTTCACAAAATGGTGGCGTTAGGCTCAAACTCAGGCTTCCCAAAGCTGAAGTGGAGAAAATGATGATGGAGAGCAAAGACGAAGCTGAGGCAGCTGCGAAAATCGTGGAATTTTGCATGGCAAACAAAGACGTCGCCGGTGCCACCGCCAGTGGAGCTGCGACGAATTGTAAGGATATTGAACGTGACAATATTGTTAAACGAGGTTTCAAATCGCGTGAGGTGCGTTGTTTTTTTCTTTTTCTCCATAGACATTGATCCCATTTTCGTGGCATGTTCATCGGGTTTGACATTGTTTACGTTTTTTTTTTCTCATGCATAAAACCACTGTTAATTCACATGACATTTTCGTGTGTTTACAAAATGATTAATGATTTTCTTCAACATCCTACAATTGATTAATCGTAAGGGACAGGTAAGAAGACATTGTAATCGTTTTTTATCTTGTGTTATATTTAATATTTCCTTTTACGATAAAAAAATAAAACATCGAAGGTAGCAAAAATTCATTACGCATTGTGACAAAATAAAATTGATTTTGTAAATTATAACCCTTTGAAAATCTTTAGGCTTTTCTTGAGATTTTCACTCTCTCCAACAAAAACCCCACACGTCTACCCTCCTCACTAGGCCACATTCATTTTGGCTTTATGCTTATGTCAACAATAAACTTTAAAATGAAATCAAATTTGCCTTCATAATTGTACTTTGATTTTTTTCCTTCTTGGTAATAGTAGACTAATATATGTGTGGTTGACCTATTTTTTATGAATGATAAATGTTTTTGGAAATCTTCTAATTAATATTTGCATTACACTTTGCATGTCACAAGTGCATGAGTTCAATTATTACAAAAATATTGACATCTATATTCATTATTAATTCTTGGAGATATTTAAAGTTCTTGAAAAAATTAAGGATGTACGTACACGTTCGTACTATTCTAAGTAGGAAACTTGATCAAAATGTCCAAATTACATGAGGTTGACTTGAATTTTATGTAGTTGAAATTGTAAAAGCTCAAACCCCAACTCGAGCAAAGTCTAAATTTGTTTAATTCTTTATTGTATTGACAAAGTAAAAGCTCAAGAAAAGTTTGATTTTAGTACGGATATATACATACCCCAGTTTTGGAATCAAGAAATTTCAATGTTGTCAATTTGTCGGGAAGATTTTTTTTTTTTTTTTTTGAAAATTCAAGAACGTGGTCAGGTGAGAACCATTCATGGCTCAATTACGTATGGTCGTACATGTAACAGTTAAGCTAAGGAAAATTATCACAAAAATGGATTCCTAAACGCCATTTTATAGTTTCTGCGTAGACTTTTTTTTTTTTTTTTTTTTTTTGCATGTTTATACATATCTTGCATGACTGCTCTCCAATTTTATATTGTTTTTGTAGTTTGTCCCTATTGTACGTTCTTTGCTTATTCAATTGCTAAATTGAAGTTGCCCTGTCAATTTGATTTGAGGAATCAATTAGTTGACATGCTCCAAAAACTAAAATGAGTAAAATTAACTAGAAAATATAAAATTGAAAAAAAAACATCCCTTGCATTTTACTGAAAAATTTATTTAGTCTTTCATATTTAAAATGATACATATTTGTCTGTTACACTTCAAAATCACATAAATTTTGTTCTTCTATCACATTCTGTTCATTTTTTTTTTGTCACATTCACATGTTAGAGTTTGTAAAGAAGTGAATAAAATATGTTAGAATGATGAAATTGGTGTGATTTTTAGGTGTGAATGACGAATATGCATTATTTTAAATGTGATGGATTAAATAAATTTTTAGCAAAATGCAAGGAACATTTTTTTTTCCAATTTTCCCCTAAAAAATGTAAACTAACCTCAAAATTTCATTGACAAGAAATAAAATGAGTAGAGATGTCATTAGTGTCTCAAATTTGTGGATAATGATTAGAATTTGGTTGTGAGATTTCTCTTTACTAGTTTTTATGTGATAAAAATGTTGAAATCTTGGGTAAGAAAAACAAGAAAGAATATGGATTTCTTCTTATACTAAAACAACACTAAATATGATCAATGAAAACAGAATATACAGTCAATAATCAAATTAAATATCAAAGTGTTAGAAATTAATAAGTTGTAAGGTGCACCAACCAAACCAAAACCGATTCTCTTCCAATTAACTTGACAACAAAAATGGTTTATATTTTACAACACACTTTCTTTAATAAGCATTTAAATTATTGATCTTGATATCATAAAATATGAGTTTGGACCCTAACTTGCCAATTTCTGAAGGATTATTGAAAGAACTAAACTAATAATATCATGTTTGGTGCACTACTTCTTTATCAACCCTTGTCGTTATCATGCACCCTAACCACACTTCTTGTCCTGCATCTTGTTTAATTATCACAATTTCCTTGAACTTTTCCACTGTTTTCATCGAGTTTATATACAAGCAAGCATTAGACAAATAACCCTGTTGCAAGCTTCAAGTTTTACTTGATTTATCTAGATAATTTCAACAACAACAACAATAAAGCCTTTTTCTCACTAAATCACCCTCCTCCATATTGTTCAGTCTAAATTCACACGGTATTTAATGTGATCCATATCATATATAGTTTAACAAAGTTTAATTTACGTTGACTGTCAACTTATCGCATTCTTTCTTTTTTTTTCCTGATTTGAGACTTACTATTTATAAGTAGAGAAGTTGCTTATAACTAGGCAGAGTTATTTTATTTTGAAAATTTATCGACAAAAATTCAGTACACCATAAAATTTTATTTTTCTTGGTTTTTTTTTTTTTTTGGTTTGGATTAACAATGCCAATTTTAATATGTCTTGTTGTTTATACATGCAGAAACGTGTGGGATTCTTGCCAATCACTGAAGGGGAAATTCAGTTAGCTGTTTCGTAGAAATAAAAGCTAGCCAGGCAGCATATATAAACTGAATCCATATAATAGATATATATATAGATGATGTTCTCTCTCCCAATTCCCCAGCAAAGTTCTCAGCTGCAACCATTCCTATTAGTTTTGTATATTAAAGTACTGCGCAGGAAGCTGAGAATATTTGAATGTTATTTTTAGCTTTGAGGAGAATTAATCATGAGAGAAAGCAATTTTGGATTGAAATTTTCTTATCAATTTTCCTTAAATGTTTACTTCAATAAGCGCAGATCGAACCCAAATTAGAAATTCAAATGAATGTATGCAATGCTACAAAGCCTAGAACAAATAAATTATATATTCATAAACCATGCATAGTTACAGCACAAACTATGTACAACATCAAGTCATTATTACGCCAAGAAAATATATAAAAGAAGTGAATAATTAAGCATTCAAATGATGATAACATCATGGTTGGTAGTATGTATAACATCATCCCTCTTTGTTTTTTCAAACATGGATTTGACAAATAGTATCAATATTGTAGAATCAACCACAAAATAAGCAATCAAACATTAATTTTTTTTTTCTGAGTATCATGATGTCATATTCTATCTCTCTATGTCCTTTTTTCAAGTTAATTTTTATTTTCTAATTTCTAATGATATATAACCTCTTATGACTTATCTTGGTTTTCCTACAAGTTGGAGAAGTTTAATTTGAAAGAAAAAAAAAAGAATTATTATAGCATCTATGAAAGGTACATAACCTATTGTACATGTTTATAGAAAATAGAGATATCTTTTTTATATGGTTCATATATATTTTGCATTGATGTTCTATTTAAACATGCATTTTTATTTATATTTAAATATAGATTTGTTTTTTAACCTTTCAATTCTCTTTTAATTCGAGTTAATATTTTTCTATTTTCTACCTGATGTACTAACGCATTTAAAGGTCTGACTAGCACATCTTCAAACAAATATAGATAAATTTAAGTTGTATGATAAAAAGACAAGAGGGAATAAGTGGATTGTGGAAATGAGGAAGTTAATTGAAGCTTTCTAATTTAATGCTTTTTTAACATTTTTTTTTTTTTTTTGGTTTAGCTGAGATTTTAACCTTACATGGAAGAAACAAGAAAGTTGGAACTTGAACCCTTATTATACTAGAGCAAATTACTTTATGTCTGTAGCACAATAACGAAAATTGCCATTGAAGATTAGTTGAAATTCTTTGGAAAAACTTTGTACAACTTAAAATGCTTCAATTTGTTCTTGCTTAATACTCCCAAATTCCAACCTATAAAGCTAGGATTGTGCAATAAACTATTTGAATATCTTGACATGAGATCACTTCTTTTCTATCTTTCTTGTTGCCTGCAGTAAAACATTAAGAACAACAAAGGAATTAAGCTATGCTAATGAACTCTAATCAAGAAAACTGCACATCTGAATGGATTCCAACAGACACTTCATGCATTTCGTGTAATTTCTTAATTTCCAGACGAAAACATGGCCGAAAAAGGGCATATACCCAAAAAGATTCATGTTAGAAGAATTGGAATTCTGTAAATCAGATGCATGGTAATTACAGCACCTTAGCCAAAATTTTAACCCCCCTCCCCCCAAAATAAAACAAAAGATTCTACTGACTATTATGCAAGTTGAATAAGGAATATTTGCTCAATGAAACTTGTATGAATATACAAAAGGTGCAGGGGGCCATCAGAAGAATTTTCTATTCCCTGCTTCTGTATAAACATCTTCTTGGGAACTTATTCCACATACATCTACAAAGGGACCATTTGTGATGAAGGATCTAACTTTAACTCCATCTCTTTGCAATTGCAATTTCTTCCGTTTGATAATGGGATTTACTGTTAATATATAAGCAGTTTCAACAAGTGCTCAGGATGACCACTGATCAGGTACTGTAAGAAAGTAAGTTGTCATTGCTTTTCTGAATCTTTTCTTGTATTGTTTTGGGGAGATAATGGTTGGAGATGCATTTTTCGGTCCACCGAGTATGCCAGAGGCCTTTACCCATGTCTCCAGGTGCTTGTCCCAAGTGTATTGTCGCATGAAATCGATGATCCCCAAGACGAGTTCTTTGCGCTCTTCATCAATCCCAACCAGCAAAGAATAGTCCATCACATCAACAGACTGGTGAAAAATGAAACTTTTTTGTCAGTAAAAGAAACCAGTAGTAACCTTAGTCTTGTAGTAAAAATAAACGAAGCTCTCCCATAAAAGTATCACTATCAAAATGCCGGTTTCTGTTTCTGCTATAGTATGATCTGTAAATAGCATCAATCTCAGTAAAATGACATCAAAATGAAATTAATTTGTGCTCAGCAGCAAGTTCTGAATAAATTTTCCTTAGTAAAGTTTTCACGAAGGGAAAGGTATCGCATTCTCATCTTCTGCAGATGACATTCATAGAAATGACATCAAACTTGTAATAGGCTAACAAAGAATCAGAGATGTCATTGTTTATCTACTACACGGGGGAGCGGGAGCTGGGTCATATGTAATTTTACCAGAGTGCATGTTTTCTTAAACTACCATGAAAGGTTTTAAACTTTCACTAGTTTCAATCAGAACTTCATCCAAAGTGGTAAATGAAACATAACCTCCAAAAATTCAAAGATAAAGCAGCTCACCGCGAGGAAGGCTGTATCATTCCAAACAGCTCTCTCCAAGCTTCTCTTTGCTTTGCTTCCAACAAATATAGGTTTTGTACGAAGTGTTTCTAAGAGATTCATGTCCAACAACACTTTGTTTGCCCCTGTAGTATCTGAATTATAACGAGATCGGGCAGAGCCCTTGAGATCATAGACTCTCGAGATTTTTCTTCTGAAGAAAAGGTTCTCCATGACCATCAAATCCATTTTTGTCTCCTTGCCTCCTTTCGAGTGTTTGACAACCACCTGCAATTTATAGAATGCATTAAGGTTCAAGTTCCTTTCTTCATTTTTCCCTTACTTTTCTCTACATGGGTTTGGGGGTTGGAAGACTGTACGAGGTAGGAGGGGACGAGTTATCAGTGGATTAAGTAAATGAAATACTCGCATCAAATCTCATCAGATCACAGAAGATATAATAAACAAAGCAGCACAATCAAGAAATGTGGCCTAACCTGATATATTCCAAGAACTTTAGCAAGACACGTTGGACTCCCTGTGTTAAGAGAATCCGTCAGATATTTAAAATAATTTGGTGCAAATTCCTCAAAAGATTCAAGCTCAGTCTTTGTAACTTGTTTAATGATGAATCTATCATCCACAGACTTGGCGAAGTAAACATTGCTTTTCCCTCCTTGCGCTCTCCATGTCTTACAACGGCTTAATGAACCTATGAAATCCAATTCCTTAGGACAGCATTTCTTCCTAAGGGCATCAAACTGCTTTGCGAAGTAACAAGTGACTGAGAACTTTACTTTCCCCCAGACATTAGAAGACTCATTCTCAAAAGAAATTCTTAGATGAGGGGAAGTCTTTTGATCAGCAAAAATGGAACCAATTGCAGAGGAAGCATCTTCAGAGCCATAACTTCCATAATGGATATAATCCAAGTCCAGAGTGCCAAAGGACTGCCAACCTAAAATGTTAGAAGTTGCTGAAATTTCGGTCTTGAAGTCACCAGCATTCAAGCTTCCTCCATGTCCATTTGGCATATCACTAACCCCTTCTTCATGTTCTTTGGAACTCAGAGCATAAGCTATTATACTCGTTGGCTCATTGTCGTAAACAGCAATAACAATATCATTTTGGCTATTTTGTGGAACCATCAATCTTGCTCCATCAGACAAGAGAGATGTGGTAGAAGTAAAAGGTGAGGCATTTCGTAAAAGATCGAATTTCTGAGTCTCACCGGGTAACATCAAGGAATATGACCTCTGAACATTGGAGAAGGGATCTCTAATCATATTTCTGTATTCGCCAGAAGCATGGAAAGATCTAAGCATTGTCAAATGCAATGAAGAAGGTGGAAGTCCTTTCCTCATTCGTTCTTGAAGTCTCATAGCAGAATCAAAAGAATACACTCTGGCTGGTGACATTGGCCGTTTGAAAGGGGGATTTTCAATTGGATTTATTTGCTTATACGGGATATCTTCTGCTTTATCAGCCTGTAGCGAATTAGGTAACTGAAACTTCCCTGGAACCTGACTGGAACCAGTCCAAGCAGAATCTATTGTATCAGAGAGAACAGACGCAGCTGAAGGAGCACGTTCCAGCGATCCATCGGTTTGCATTTTCTCATCTCTCCTACCCTCACAGGCAGCTGCTATTGAGTTGTCAGATACACAGGGTTTCTTTGGTAATATGTTAGTGTCTGCTTGCTCCGACTCCACAGCTTCTATGGGAAATTCCTGAGACCTGGAAACTTCACGACCATTTTCTTCATGCGAATGCTCAAAACTGATATGATTTACAAATGTTTCACTTCTCCGAGGAACCCTGGAACTAGAGCTCCGCGAAAGGAGGGAGTTCAATGAATAAAGCCTACGATCCCAGACATGCGAACCAATCAGGAGGGAATGCCTCAAGCGATTAAGTTCAAGGATGTCTAATGCTGTCCCATCCAGATCTAGTGTCTTCTCTTTGTCTGCTAATTTAAGTATATCCTGTCAAACAGATGAAAATAAAGCAAGAACATAAATCACTTCAGCATGTTCAATCCCGAAAGCTCATGCAAGTATCCAGTATCAACGAAGGCATGTAAGATTACTGGTACATACATTGTAATAATCATGTTCCTCACTGAGCAGGTCTTTCAACTCCATCACGTGGTTATGCAACTCACTTACATCAGAGAATTCATGACCATAAGATGAAAATTTCTCATCAATATTGCAAAGAGCAGCAGACATTTCCGCATACAAGGCTTCCACTTTCCTTAAAAGCTGATATGAAAAAGGCAGAAATTTCAGACTTCAAGTACCAATGCACCAACCAAATTAACAAAACAATAAAAAATCTTTACTGCAAAAGTCAATGCACAGAAATAAAAGGAAGAGCTTTCAATTGAATCAAATTAGTTTAGCACCTCATTTGCTTCTTTTCTTATCCAGTCCTGCCCTGAAGCATTGAACTCGAGAACTGATGGGGGCAAACAGACAGAGAGAATTTCAATAGGAGAATACCGGAAGAATGCAACCATACTGCCATAGCTGTCAAAAGAAAAACAAAAGGGTCCAAAGAAACCTTGTTAGTTACCTCCACAGAAAGAGGTAATAATTGGTTAAATGTTCATTGTTTTCACGAGACATCAAGGAAATCAGGTATATCTTTTAGAAATCACGCACCCATAGTACCGTAGACAGTCCCTTTGCAGAGAATGACCACAGTTTGCAACACGATTAGCAGTTGCATGATTTGAAAAACTGAGTTCCAAGAACTTCCCAAATGATAGTCCCCATGCAGCATCAGACATCACTACTCTGTGAGTTGCTGGTGGGATACCATCTACAGGTGCACATTTGAGACACCGATGCCACATCCATATCTTACCATCCCGTTGTCCAGGAAGCTTCACTGAGGGCAGTCGCTTAACATTTATTGTAAGATTACCCTGCTGGTGCGTGTAGCAAATGACATGGGCCTCAGTTGGCTCCTTGCAGAATTGACAACAAGATGTCTGGCAACAGCAATAATAAATTGGAGAAAATCTTAAGAGCCAAATACTATAATCACTTATATGAAAAGTGAAATGGTTCCAAATGAAAGTTACCTGATCGAACAGATCATCTTGAAGATATCTTCCCAGAGGCTTATCAGAAGCACCATAGAACTTGATTCGATGGAGTCGAGAACGTTCACAAACAGTTTCATTTAGTACACAACGGCTGGAAAAAGACACCAATAAGCTCTGATGAGAATCAGTGGTTGAATAGTATTCAATGGATTCTTCAGTTTCTTCAACCCTTTCAAGCTTTGCAATTTCAGAAATTTCAACTGGCTGGATCTCCTCTTGATCCGTTTTTGGTGAATCCCCTTGGTTGTGCTTTTGGATATCAGCAGAAACTATAGAATTAAAATTGCCGAGCACTGCATCAGAGGTTAAACATTTATTCTTCACATCAAAAGGGGCATCTCCAAATCCACACCCCTCTGCTGCAGAAGAACTACCATAATCAAAATCATAATGCTCAGAAAATGACTGATGCATCTCAGGCTCTAATATAAGATCTTCAGATCCCAAACCACTATGCGATACACTAGCAACTTCCTGGTAATGGTTTGAAGGTACAAAATCCATGGAGGTGGAATTGTCAGTGGATATCCTCTCTTCTACAGCAAAAGGGGGATCAGCTCTCATTTTAGGTAGACTAGCACCCTCATCAGCCAGAAAAGAAGTCTCCAAAGACAAATGATAAGCTGCAAAAACTGCATAATGTACAACATGTTTCAGCTTCTTTAACTCTTCGCGACATGATCCCTTTAGCAGGACCTAAAGAAAGAAAAAAGAAGAGATTAGCTTTTAAGATAATTTGACGTGCATTTGTCAAAGTCTATTATCTAATAGCATATTACCTTATTAGGAGATTAGCTTTTAAGATAACAAGTTCCGAGGGAAACAAAGGTAAAGAAATATTTCCATAACCGTCAATCATTAGCGGCATTCCAAATTTCTACATAAATTTCACCAACTTTGTACCATTTTGGCGACAGTCTTACTTACCAAAAGAATAATTTATATTTGGGTAACCACAATGATTACTGTGCATTTGGAGTCGTTACATGAAACAAATATAAAATGCTAGCTGTGAAACTGAAACTGAAACTGTGGAGCAACGTGAGAAAACCACTAAAAGAAACAATCTAGCCAAAGTGAACAGTGTTTTGAACACCACAGTTATCAGGAATGCAAAGGTTTTATAAAACTAGAATAAGCTAATGGCGTAACTTATGTAGCATTATGACCTAAAAACCTTTATGAACAAATTCATAACTCGTGGGCTTATTCTCTGGACTAATAAATGTCAAATCTATTGCCACCTCATTGAAATCACGGTAAAAGGTAAGAAAGTAAGGAGCAAGAAGATGTGTCTATTCATGTATAATATCCATGTGATCTGGCAGACATGTCAAGAATTTCTAAACTATTAAGTTGCAAATGCAAGCAAAAATGAGAAAATTTGAGTTTTGGCACCAACCGTGCACCCTAAACGCCTTGGACAACCCCCAAAAAACATCAAAGTTTTGGATGGCTTCTTGTTGAACTGATTAGCAGGCTCGTGCTCTTCAGAGACTTTTTCTAAATGAAACAGTTCACAGTGCCCCAATCGTGCTGTGGATATCTTCTCGACTGCTGGGGTAACAAGAGCACCAGTACACCTGGCTATCCGCTCCAAAAGCGGCCTTTTGACATTTAAAACAAAAGAAATATCCCTTGCTAGTAAGTATTCTTGGGCATAGGAGGATGCACTTTTTTCAACGAGCAGCACATTCGTTCGGAGGGCCTCTATTTTTGTAACAATCATCTTTAGATGATCCATTTCCTGTTACAGATTAAAAGTTAAAAAACTTATCTTCAAGCGCCTCCAAGGGGATCAAAAAGAAACAAGCAAACAAAAACAGACCTGTTGCCGTAAAATATCAAAAGATTCAAGCTGGCTTGAAACTCCTTGGAACTCAAGTGCTCCTTCCAGCAGTAGTAATCTTGGGTTCTTGTATTGCGAAGTCATGCGTTTATGTTTTATATTTTTTGTACAAACCACTCCTTTGATAAATGTGCTGCATGAAACATATGACAAGTAGATGAGTCATAACTAGCCTATCTTCAACCCTGATGTGCTCTTAGAAAATGAAACCATGGGGAATGCAGAAGCATACTTGTTGATGCATCAGAATAAAAGAAATAATTTACCTTTCACTAGGACTTCCTGATGCTATACATTTAACCTTTACATAGTCAACAGGATCCATGCTACCTCCTCGACTGGTATCTGGCTTCACAAAATTAGCCGCTTGCCAGGCAAGTGCAGTAACTATGTCAAGCCAATCCTCAGAACCATTTTCTTTCCCTGCCTTTATACCTTCTCCTTGCAGTAGTTGCGACACAAGAGCCCTAAAATGCCCTTTTACCACAGCTCTTAGAGGCTCCTTGGGATCTACTGTGCCACTGGAGAAAAATGTTGCATTTGTGCCCCCAATATCATCATCCTCATCATCATATGTGAAGTAATTGTTTTCTGTCTCCTCATCTTCATGTTCTGGTGGAGGGGGGAACCAAATGAGATCATTGTTATCAAAATCCAATGGCTTCTGCAATTTCCCATACTGTTCTTTGAACAACAACAGATTATCACCACAGTCATCAGCAGTCTCTGGATCCTCAGTACCTTTCTCAGGCCCTCTTAAAACAGCCAAACTTTCTTGATCAAACGGCCCATCATTCTGATATCTGGGGGTTCTCAGTTGCTCTCTCTGTACAGGATGCCCACCTCTGTTGGAAGAAATATGAATCCTAGAGGGGCTATCAGAAGGACTTGATCCTACTGACTTGAAACTGTAAAATTCATGTCTAGTGCTAACGCTACTTGTCTCTACATCTGAAGTGTCACGAAAGTATTCACTTGAGGGACAGAAAAAGTTACTGATGGAATCATCTCCTTCATCTTCATCACTTCTGCAATCATACGTGTAATAATGTTAATACACTGACTGCAGGGAGCAAAGGTTAATGCTCAAATAAGAACCTCAATCGAAACCCAGAAATCATGCCTATGAGAACCGGATTGAACCACTCATTCACTTTGCAAAAGGAGGAAGTTCGACAGTTCATATTTTAATCTTTTCACCAGTACCCCTTTCAAGAAATAGAATCAATCTAACAAGAAAATCAAATCTTGAATTTTCTAAGAATTTGGCAAAGATGGACTTTTATGCAAAACCTTATAACTATGCTTGTGATAAATTCTCAAAACTGAGATATACATATTAAAAAAAAAAAAAGGATCAGCCAGGTCTGGAACCTCTTGACAGCCACTTACAATACCAACATACTTGTTAACAAAATCCAGATAGCTCATATACTGTGATATGCCACCAAAAATAAAAATCTTCTGCACTGAAGAAGTTCTGAAGTAACCATACCTGCTAAACGAGCGACAAATTGATACTGGAGATAGATGACCTGAAAATGATGCAACACTACTTTTCGATACAGCATATGGCGAATAACCATCAATTCTTTCACCACTGCAACTTGGAGATGGTGGTTCTGGACTTTGTCTGGGAGACTCAGCTGGGTAAATCTTATCACCGTACTTTTTTGTACTTTTGGGCTGTGTACTAAGGTTGGAGCAAAACTTGCAAGACTTGATATTAACCAAGGACCCTGTTCTACTTACTGAATCACCTGATACAACATCATCCAAAGGGCCATAGTCCTGCACACATTTCACACACAACCACCTAGCACAGTTTTGGCATTGGTACTTGAGAGTAGACTCTGTAAAGTCTATCTCGCACTCATAACAAAACTTGTAACCAGTACTAGCCATTCGAAATCCACCAGACAAGGAATTAGGATCACTTGCTCTCACAAAAATCCAAGACCTAACCTTCTCTATCAAATCTAGTAGTGAACTATCAGGTATTCCCATAGACCAGCAATTCTGCCACCAAAGCAAAATTTCTACCAAACTCTTCCTCTCCTCCTAAAGTTAGCCTCTAAATTCCACAAAGTCTATCGGATTTTCGCTATCGAAAAAGAGAAACTTTATCCGATTACTGGTGAAAACTACAAAACCCACAATTAAAAAGGTGGGGCTCTATTCTTTTTCTGCAAGTTATTGGCAGCTAGTATTTTTCTTTTCTGGGAAATGAGTGAGATTGATATAACGGAGCAACAAAAAGAAATTAAATTTCCCCTTGGAATCACAAATATTTCAAAGGGGGAAATTAGGTGGCTACTAATAATTTAACCGAAAATCTCAGTGTATATACAACCGACTGTATTACTTGAATGACACAAAAGTTATATCATGAAAACAATAAAAATGGATATGATTGTGGCAGAATAATCAAGCAAGAGTCTTACACCCCAAAACCCAGCTCAACCAATCCCGGAATCATCAACCTTCAATCCCAAGATCGATTCTTGCATGAGCAACAGCTCAAGATCCAGAGCTCAGCACCAGGGAACCAAAAACTCGAGACCACCCCAGATCAGATTTTACTATTCTTTCCTTAATCAAACAGTTTATACTCAAAAGATATCTCATTTGAAAAAAAAAAGGTCAGAACCCCCCTGAGCAACACAAAAAGTCCAAGAAATTTCTTCAATTCAAAAACAAAAGTACCAATCCCAAAATTCCCAGATCAATAAAATCCAAGAAATGAAGTGGGCTTGTTTCAGATTATGCATACGTAACCACAAAAAGCAATAAAAATCAAATCTTGACACTAATACTCAAGTTAAAAACTTAAAAATAAGCAAAGAAAGGAAAAGAGAAGCTTAAAGAATGATGAGAGAAAGAATGAAAAGGAGAAAAAGGAAGGGTACAGTGAAGTTTCCCTTTAAAGTGGAAGTAACATATGAAGAAGAATTAGCTTTGGTTAAGGCTCGCATCTCCATAAGTAAACTCAAAACCATATTTTGTTCTTGCTCCCTCCTCCTCAGCTTGTTGAACAAGCACAATTCTAGTACTTCAACTTGTATTAATACTACCATTTCCTTGCCTTTCTTTCCCAACTTTAGCAGCAATGCTCTCGTTTTCACTCCTCAACAACATTAAAATATTCCTCATACTACTACAACATTAAATATACATTGGACCTGACTTTGCAGTAATACAACTATACCAATACAATACTCTCTTCTCTATCTATATATCCTTCTCTTTCTCTACCTAAAGCTAAAACACACAGTCACACACCAAAACTTCTCTCTGTCTGTCTCTTTCTTTCTCTTTCACTAGTTATTTAATACAATCCACTTTTATCTATATGTCAAAAAAATGAGGCTGAACAATATCTTAAATGGGTTTTTTCTGGTCTTTATTGTTTAATATTTTTTTGAGTGGGATTTCTTGAAGGTTTGTACAAGCTCAACAGTAATGGTGAGGGGATTGATTGCTTAATTAAATTAAAAGGAATAAAATAATAATTAAAAAAAAGAGGTGTGAATATTTTTTTGATTAATGTTGGATGGGGGTTGAAGATTCAGAAATCTTTGCTGCTATTGGTCAGAATCAGCGTAATGGAATTAAAGTAGTTTGGCTGCTCATAGTCAGCACCACCATTCAGTCATTCACTATTTGGATTTCAAAGATTTTTCTTTTTTCATTTTTTTTCCTCTTAGGCTTAGATTGAAAACGTTGACCACCTCTCACATAGCTCGTGCACAACACGTGCCTTTTTTTTTTCTTTTTTTGGCAATTATTTATTTTGGGGGTAATTTTGATGTGGATGTTGCTTCATGAACAGGTAAAGTATTACAAAAATCCAAAGTTAGTCGATAACGTTGAGGAAACGTTCTTTTTTGGGGTTTTTTTTAGTAAGATGGGCAAGTAGCTTGTCTATAAAAGTAGTCGGCCTCAAAGGAGAGGAGAGGAGAGGAGAGGAAAATGGTTATGTCAGATTGATAGTCGGTCTAAAATTTTTGACAATCAAAAGACTTAACCATATTAGAAATCTTATAAAATTTAGAGTAGTACTCACGTTATGGAGTGCGTTACATGTTAAACTATAATGTATGAGCAAAGATAACTGCATTTCCAAGAGAGTTTGGATATAATAAAAAAATGTGTATATATAGAGAGTTGGGGTGTAGTAAAATTTCTGTATAAATAGAATATGATAGTGAAATATAATTTATGTAGTTGATCCCATGTGATAGGATAAAAACTTAGTTGTTGTTGTTATTAAATAATAAAAAACTATTATGAAACCAATTCATATATGAGACGCATTTCATATATAAAACGGACAATTAATGTGCGTTGAAATCGTAATTCTAATTTCTTACCACTTTTATTATGTGTTGAAATAGTAATTAATTTCCATTTCATATATGAACTCGTTTCACATCTGTAGAATAAATTTTTGTTTACACTTTGTACACATAACCGTTTTTTGGATTTTTATTAATAGTAACATATTGATTTACTCATTAAGGGTTTAAGTGCTTTTAACTATAATGAGTTGGTCTCCTGTGAAACTGGTTCATATATGCAACGTTGAGTTAATCGGGATTTCAAGGATTTTAATGGCGATTAATTGTCGGTTTCATATATGAAACAGATTTTTAACAATGATTAATTGTTCATTCCATATATAAAACACATTTTATATATAAACCCGTTTTACATAAGTTTTTTTTAACTATAATAGCTTATAATGAGATGGATAAATTACCATTATCTTTTTATTCTTTTAATTTTGGTTGGTTCATTTTTTTCAAATATAAAATTGTTGTGATATATAAATTTATATAACTATGACCTAATAATCCTACTCCCACAATATCATAGCTTATAAAATATTGACCAAATCAGGAGGCATCTTAATAGAAATCCGGAAATTTTTTTCTAGTTTTTGATGTACGTATATCTCTAAAAGTTCTAGCTGGCTTTGACCTTTACGAAATTGTTTTTTTTTTTCAATAAGAAAAATCAGAGAAATACATCTCAAAAAAACTTTAATTGTTCTTTGGTTTCTTGTATGTAACTAAACAAAAACATTTTATTATAAGAAGAAGCAAGCTAAGATGCCTAAGATGATGTGTACAATGTTGAAAAGATTATATATGTAGGTCAAGAAAAATAACATATGAATTCGATCCCTTTTCAAAAGTATTATTAGTCTATTTAAGAAAAAAAAAATAAAGAAAAGAAAACCATAGTTGGCCGATGACATAAAACTTTGTAATTGAATTGTAAACATCGACAGAATGAATTTGGATGGATTGGAAAAAGAAACATTGTCATTTTTTGTTGGAAGGTAAAATAACAATTGAACTTGTTTTAAGATTGTTCAATATGCCTAATATTCAGCATCCAATGGTATTTAATTTCACACTGCCTTTCTTTTCTTTCTTTCTTTCTTTTTTTTTTTTTTTTTTTTTTGAGTTTTTCCAACCAAAGTCATATTCATTTTTCTCCTTTTGATTTTCTTCGGTCGTATATTTGCAATTTTGAAGTTAACATTACCTACACTTTTTTGAATCCCTAGAGAAAATTTCATGTAACAGTTAAAGACAATAAATTTTGTTTGTGCATGGCTACTATTTTTCTACTTCTAGACGTATCTTTTTTACTTTCTTTTAAAGTTAGGTTTGAACAATAAACTAAATTCCAAAACATGCAAACAGTTGTGACCATGAACAATGAATCAATCCATTAAACTTTCTCTCCATTCTCATTGACAATAACCTCTCCCTAGTTAGTCCACAACATGAAAAAGGACAGGGAAGGATAAAGATGGTTTGTACGTAGATATATGATACTTTAATTGAAAGACGTAAAAACAAGTTCTTGAGATTTTTTTTTTCTTTTATATATAGATCAAATGCAAGACAACCTAATCTTGATTTATTTTATTTATCACTTAGAACAGATTTTATAAACAATGTAAGAGAAGCCGGATAAACTTGCAACTAAAAGGGATTTCATAATACCCCATCAAATCCACTAGAATTAAAATATATGGTATGATGAACTAGTATATATATATATTCTTCCAAAACTAAAACAAAAATTTGAAACTGAATAAATCCTACATTAATTATAGATAGCAGCCTCTAAACTTAGCACGCACATACAAATTAATATAAGCAAATATTTTATGTGTATATGTGAATTAATGCATACATTAATTAAGTTACTAAGGATTGATGTTTTTTTATGAAAGTTTGAAGGGAAAAAAAAAAGAGAAAATTCCTAAAAATAATTAAAAGCATTTTCAATGTTCTTGAAGATGCATCATGGATGGCTAGTGTTTGTTGATTCGAAAGAGGTGGAAAGGGAAACATGGGGTGAGGGGGATTTGGTAGCTTTAGTTAGGCTTTCGGTTTGGTAAGAAGACAACGTCTTGTGTCAACTATCAAGGCACATATGTGGATTGTTGTATATATGCAGCTAAGGTTTGCCGAAAGATTGTTTATTTCTTTTCATTTAACAGGTAATAAATAAACAGCCCCTCCATAGTTTTAACTTTATTTTCTTGGCTTTTTCTTTCTTTAATATATAAACTAACAATGTTCAAAGATCCATTCCAATGTGTGCCTAATGTTTTGTGTGCACGACATGAAAAAAATATTGGAGTTTCTTATTCAGCAATATAGCTGAAGCCCACTACTTTCTCATCAAAAAGTTACATCACTAAAAGCATCAAACAAAAATTTATTTATTTTTTTGGTTGATAAGAGTATAGTATAGACTAGTTTGATAATAAGCCCCCCTAAGGTATTTTTTCTTCATCTTCATCATCATTCATGAGTCATCTCCATGTGGGGAGGGATAGTGAATTGTGAAGGATTTGGAATCCAAAAACACTTTATTTTCATGGCTAATTAATGCTTTGTCCAATTAGTGTTACAAATGGTCCTACAAAGTTCTACACTTCTTTTCAATTGTCTTCCAAAAGGTCCTACTTCAAATCCTATTGAAAGCTCCCTATACCATTGAAGTTTGCCTAATCTTAATTAATTCCTTTCATTATCTTTCTCCGTTTTTTTTTTTTTTTTTGGATCACTTGCTACCCAATAAGAAGGTCTTTTAATGCTCAGGGTTTAACCACGTTAGTGGAAAGAAATTTTTTCTTTTTGAGCTTTGCTTATTGTCCTCATAGTTTTTATTTTTATATATCATGACTGACTTCTACCATAATGTTTTAATGTCTTTTCTTTTCCCACTTTGAGTGAAGTGCGAAAATGCATTTCTTTTCCAAGTGATGTAGATGTTTATTGGTTTTTACTTTCTTCTAGCTATATATGTTTCTTGAAGGAACAAATTTTGATCCAATTTTTTTCACTAATAATAAAGCCAGCCTAAAATATTTCAAGAAAGGTTTTAATATATAGTGCCTATTTTTTGAATTTTGCAAAGAAGATGAGGTGTGCTCGTCTCTAATTTCTCCATGATAGGACAAAGCTAGGAATCTATATATTAGCCTAATTTGAATGGCTATTGAGTAATTGACTAATTAGAGCATTAATAATGCTAAAAGATTTTGTGCATGGCTGCTTATGAGCAAATAAATCTTAAAAGTAAATCTTTAAGATTAGCTTTTTGATTTATTCAATGCTCATCCACTTCTTCTTCTTTTCTTTTTTTTTTTCATTTCCATGAAGCCTTTGAGAATTCGTATAGCATGTATGCATGCATGCAAATGTATAAAAACAGCTCTACATTGAATGGTAGACATGATAGTAATGCTCAAATTTTAAAATACATAAACCAACTCCTCAATTGATACACCTTTTCTGGGAAGCAAAATGAGCCATTTCTTGGATGAAAAAGGCCTGTTACTAAAAGATCATGCATAGTAGCTCCCACCCCACATGCTTCATGTGCATTGCTAATGTAGTTGCAGGGAGATTAATTTACAAGTACACAAGTGGTTGGTTTGTGACCATTTGTGTGCCTTTTATATTGTTTGCATATTTTAGATTACATGGTCATAGCTAAAGGGGAAAGACACTAATTTTCAAGAAAACACAAATATTTTAGAAAATTTGAATGCTATATTGAATAAGATCAAAGTTGTAACAATGAAAATAAAATGCACAAAATGTTTATATAATTATAGAAAACCTTCAAGTAAAACATAAAATAATTAGTTAGGGAAATTAAATTTCTTAAGCCTTAAAGTTGTTTAAACAAATAAATTTTTTTAACAAACCATGTACGTCATGGAGTTATGCTCGGTGCATTTTTTAAATCATATTGAGAACTTTGAAAATAATTGTGAACTTCGAAAATAAAAAACAATATTGAATTCTAAATAGAAAGATATATACACGTTTAAACTTAACAACACATTTTAACATTTTTCCTCTCCTTGGCTCAATCCCGCAAAGCTCATAATTACTCCCCAAACCATTCCACATAAATTGTACTGCAGAATTATCCAAGTGATAATCTAATAATTACATGGTTATTCATATGAATTATGTTCGAAAATCAAACCAATCTTTATTCTTATTCTTTTTTGGATTCATCCTAATAATTTAGAAGGGACATGAAGAATGCTTGTAAACGTGGATACATAACAAAAGTTCAAAATTTGACGTCCACCAAACAATTCAAGTATCTACAGTATATCAACCCAAAAAATCAGACAAAGCATCCCCATTGAATCAATCTCAGCATCAATCTATCTTGAAAGTTGCGAGTGTTTGGTCAAACTTTTCCACGTCAAAGGAATCTCAGTGCTTTTTTCTTTCTTTTCTTGCAAATTTAACTCTAGTTTTTTCTTCTTTTTTTTTGTTTTTTTGTTTTTTCTCTCATTTTCATCAAGTATTGTAACTTCATTAATGAAGTGCAATTTCAGGATGTGGATATGCTTTTTGTCTTTGTGGGCAATAAAGATTTTCAATACTTTCCTTTTGTATTATTGCTTTAGTAAAATATATATTTACAGTTTCCTTTTTGAACTTTGAAGGTAAAGCCTAGTTTGCTGGCTGCGATTTGGCCTTGACTTTTGAGTGTTTGACACCTCTTCAAGTCGTGTCAATTTTTCAAGCAGCCTCTATCCAATATTAATGCTTAGTTATTGCATGAAAAATATTTACTGATCATGATTTTGATATGGTAAAGTTTTCAAAAGAAAATGAATTGGGCATTTTAATGCTTTTAAATTAGTGATGAAACTCAAATGATATGGATCATGATATGATAGAAATGAACTGAAAATAAGTTATATTCTTTAATGAATTTTGAATGCACATAATATATAGAAAAACCCAATATGTATGCATTTAAGGATTGAACATGCATGGATATTCATTTATGCATAATCCAAAAACATAAAGTACTTTTAAAACAAACTATGGATGATCCGAGGGGTACAAAACAAACTATTTTGGAACAAAAAGTTTTTTTAAAAAAAAAAAACTTTTTTTGTGACTTTTACAAAGGAGAAACGTAGAGAGGAAATGGAAATGTTTCAGAATCATCCAAAATTTGCAAGATTTCCATCCAATTGGTGGGAAGAAATCATGAAGGCAACGAAACACATTGGATGTCGATTCTGTCCATCACATTTACACCCAAAAAAAATAAATCTAAAAGTAGAAAGTGCACAACACCAAAAGGAACATGCCAAAGACCATTTCTTTTTTCTTTAATTTCTGTCACAAAATCTCAAACAACATTCTTATATACACTACTACAAAAATTGGATTCTACACCGGTTAAAACCTTACATTTTACACCGGTTATTCAAAAACTGAACCGGTGTATATACAGGCGGTGTAAAAGGTACAAGTTTCTTACACCGATTTTATAAACCGATGTAAAAAATATTTTTTACACCGGTTGTAAAAAATAAACGATTAATTGAAATTATGGTACTATAATATTATAAACGGTTAATTTTTTGTACATTTAGTACTACAAGCTTCACTGTGCCTTAAAAGAATAATATAGTTTTTCTTTTTATTTTTATATATAAAAGTAAAAAGTACACTTTTTACACCGTTTATAAGAAAATCGATGTAAAAAGTGTACCTTTTACACCGGTTAAAAAAACCGGTGTAAAAAGTATACCTTTTACACCGATTAAAAAAAACCGGTGTAAAAAGTGTACTTTTTACACCGATTTTCTTATAACCGGTGTAAAATGTGTACTATTCTTATTTAATATTACAATAATGCCACCGCGTTTTTATAAATTACACCGGATAATGTTTAACCGCTGTAAAAAAGGCGGTTTAAATTCGCCATTTTGTAGTAGTGACATAAACCCTTTAAACAAAGTTTGAGTGCATGCAACAACCAAGGAACTAATTTATGTTTTATAAATTTTGGGTAAATTTGTACATTTAGGTGTACTCATGAAAATTAATTAAGGAATTAAATTCCTTAAAAACAGGATCTAAAGTTTAAAACTAGTGCAATATTTTGATATATATAACCACCACTCTTTTTCCCTAATTAATCTACATACTATTATAATAAACGTTTGGGAAAAAAAGGGCCATCGATCTATATATTGTTGATTTCTATAGCTAATTATACATACATGTACAACATTGAAAAACGAAAAACTCGTGGCATATATTGTAATTTATTGTCTCATATATATATGAAGAAAGAAGAAAGAATAAATAAATAATTAGGAATATATTCTCTGGCTTCGTACCAATAATTTTTTAACTTTTGAAGGCTACTGCGTGAGTCTCGTGATCATGAACACAAGGAAATATAATTAGATCATTAATATGACAACTAAAAGTGAAAAATTAACTACAATGTTCATTCTTTAAGGTAATGGTAATATAATTAAAAGTTATTATAAAAAGATCAGTTTAAAAAGACATTTTGATTATATGAGAAAAACAAGAAAAAGGGCTGCTGCTCAATCCCTTGTTATTTTAAATATTTATCCCTCTTTTCATCAATCTCTAATGGATTTAATTCATGCCATGGAATTAATTACCCTTAAAAATATTCCACCATTGCTTTATATTTCTCCTCTTCTTTTGTGTTTTTTTATTTATTTTTGTCAAATATGATGGTGATATTTCACTAATTAATTACCAGAAGATGACACGCTTTAATTAAGTTTGTCAATTCTAAAGAAATTTAAAGGAATACAGTCATGTCATATTCAAGTGTCTACTTATGATAGTGCATTAGTATTTCTTTTGATTCACGTAAACTCAAAGTTTTTTTGTTATTTTCATACCCTCTTTGTATATATCGTCCTTACGAACATATCTTTCTTGGTGACATGAATGGATATGATTTCTTTCAACTCTCTATAGTTTAAGATTTAGTGTTCTAGCATTAGCCCTGCAATAAGAAATAATAAAAACAATTATTTTTTATCCCACTAAATAAAATCGAATATATGAATCACAATCTGTTTCATTTGATTATTTATACTTAAATATAATAAATCTTAAACGATTTTTAATATGATTCATATTATAAAATTTTGACCAAGTTTTACGTTAATGACTAGTCTATAACAATCTTACTCATTTTTTCGAGTTTAAAACCGGTTACTTATAAACAAACAAGTTGTCTATAACTTGGCGGAGTTATCTTCGCACTAAGAAATATATAAATTTTTAATAAGAAAATTACAAAATCAACAGAAATCAAAACTATTTTTTCATCAAGAGTTGTATATAGTACAATTTTTGCCTAAATTGTACATGACAATGATGGACATCTCTGACCCACTCCCTTATACTTTCGGAAAAAAGGGGAAAAGGATAGAGGATGATGGCCATCAATGGTGATGGCCGATGGGAAGCATTCTAACAATGACATGATGAATTACATTATTAATAATATATATAAATACTTGTATTAATTAAACCATCTTAATTCATGCTTTCAATATCTTCAAGTACTTTTCAATGTTAACATGCCATTTCATTAATTTCAAACTTTTAATCCCCACTCTATTAAGCATACTTTTGGCAACATAATAATAATATCCTATTAAAATCCGTGGGGAATAATAAGAAAATGGTTGATTTGATTTACTGATTTACAGATGAAATGAATGATAAATACCTAGTAATGTCCAAATCTCTAAGCCGTCCAAGCTCATCATCAATATATTTAATTTATTGCACTTGGTTTTGTCATAATCTAGGAGATTAAATTATTCTAGATTCCAGGAAATGTTTTGTTTTGGGATGAATTTAGAGAGGACAAACGGCAAGCAAAATAACCAATTTTTTTAGTTTCTTGTTTTATATTGATAGTAGGGTAATGGATCTTGTGGATCACTTTTTTTATATTACTTCTTATATTTGACATGTATACAATCAACAATTCTTGAAATATTCACTAATCTCTTAATAGGGTTTTAATTTTATAGAGAGTGATACGAGTGATACACCATATAATACATAAAATTTAAAATCGGATAATAGTCACTTACATAAATCCTCTGTAATACTCTGTGTAACACTGTGTAATGTATGTAACACACATTACATTTTTAAAAAAACGAGAAAATCCCAAGTTGATCAAAGGGAAGGAAGAACTACTGCTCCAATAAGTTTTTCTAACTTAAGATTTTTAAGTCTAAGATAATGTAATGAGAAATTAAGTGCTTACTTTGGTGACATTAATCTCCATGATTTAGATGTAAGAGGCCATCTTTTTCTTGATAAAACACTGTTTCTAGTCAAATGCTGCCAATCATTTTTAGGGGTGCACAGCTATATAGTTTTCAAGCATAAATTGTGTCGAGAACTGAGCTTTTTATTTGATGTATCCAGGTAAGAACAACATCATCTACTATGGAACAGTTAATTGAGAATATCAAGAATTAATAGCTGAAAGTTTGGTACTAGTAGGCGTGGGTTCATATATGAAATCAAAGTTAATTACGATTTTAATACACAATAAAAAAATTAAAATTACGATTTCAACATTCATTAATTATTTATTTTATATATGAAATCCATCTCATATTTCATAAGAGTTTTCCTTATGGGTGAAAATATCTAATCCATTGTCCTATTGCAATATATATATATATATATATATATACACACAGTGAAAACCTCACATCAAAGATGGAGTTATTTTTTTTCATCCTGCTCAAGAAAAAGAAACTGTGATGCGGATGCCCCAAGTGCATGCATTTACGTACACTAAGGTTTTCCAGAAAAAGCAAGCCTATAACTCATAAATTATCATGATTCATGTGATACATATTTCCGTATATAGCATTGTAGCTTACCTACCCACCCTTTTTTTTTTTCAAGAACTACCATTGTCCAGCTAAAGTAGAATATCAACTTTTTTGAAGTTTCCAACCAAAAAAAAAAAGAGTAAAATAATTAATTTGAATTCATTCAATTATATTTTTGTGTTGGTTGTAGTATAATATTATTCAATATTAACAATTTAAAACTCTTTCTCTTGATCCTATACCAAAAGTTCTTAGATTAGTGTAAAATACAAGTGTAGTAACAAACTACTAACTTCACACAAATAAGAAAAGAAAAAATATGAAATTTGTTGGAAATTAACATGCCTTTTCCTTTTCTTTTAAATTCTTGTTGTTGTTGTGTGCCACAATCCCTTGTAATTATTTTTTTTTAATTAACATATAGGTGAATAGTCAAAACTAGAAATGGAATTCTAACTTTCATTACTATAGCTTTTTCTATTAAAAGATCATTACTCAAAATTTGGGCTTTGTTATATTGTTCAATCTTTTTGCCAAGTTTGGGCTTTAATATTGTAAACTTCATATATATTTTCATAGACTTTGATGTAGTAGTAGTAGTAAAAATGGTTAGGTTCTTGAGTGCATTGCACGATTTCTGAAACATTTTTTTACCTTGACCAGAAAGATTTATATAAAGAGAAATGACTTAGCAGCATCAACACGTAAAACTGAGTGGAAAGGAAACTTCAAGAAAACTACTATTGGTAGAGGCAGTGGATTTTCAAAGAGAAGTCTAGACAACTAGCTAGCTATATAGGTCAATATTTCACCCACAACACTCCTAATAAATGGACTGATCACCATAAATTGTTGTATGCTTCATTTTCTCAAAAGGGTTTCCAAAAGATTGTTGTGGATGAAAAAGTATTGGGGAATGATCATGCACAGAAATGACATGGAACAATATGGAATAAAGGGTTTGTGGAACACTTTTTTTTTCTGGACCATAAATGGAATGAATTTTTGTTATTGTTTTATTGGAACACAATTTGGGTTTGGTTATTTTGATGAAATGAATTGGCAAACCATACGGTATTAGTCAAATGGTGGAAGTTAATGAAAAGATTTTGGGGGGTTTTTTTCCAAGCTGTTGGAAATAAGCATTCAATTCCAATCTAAAAGAGCAATTCCCTTTTCTTGTGCAGTATACTAAGCATTAACTGTAGTAAGACTATTTCCATTGCCTACTCAAAAATGGCAGTTTTAGTTGGATTGTGCAGAACATGCAAATCAGTGACTGTTTCCAAATTTCATCTCATCCATGTTCCTGCTTGCATCTTCTGATGCAATTATGTTACAAACAAGATCCTTCAAACAAGTAAATATTAATCGTCTGATTCAACGTTGCTATCTAGCTAATAAGCGTGAATTAAATCACTTGATTAGCAGCAACCTATGATGTTCCATGAAAGAGCTTAACAAGCTTGGAAGCTGTCCAGTATAACAAGGAGATGCTAGACTGCTATGATGGTACCAAAAGAATCATGTCCTTCAACAGTGAATATGCGTATTGAAGTTAAATGAACACAAAGGAGAGTTTTTGCTTGCAAGTGACAGATTCAGAAGGAATTTGCAATTAACTAAACATTCACTTCATGTTGCCAAGAATTACACAAGATTGCTTTATTTTCTATTACGTAAATATGACAAATTTCACTCTATACAACAAATGATATCAAGCTTTACCTATAGAATAGAAGCAATCAGTTTTTGCCATAATGATAGCTGCAATCAAGGCAAACAAACAGAAAGACAAACAAAACAAAAACCGTCTGCATGCTCAAGCTCGTTTTGTACGCCGGCTTACTTCTAATGCAAGCTCTGTGTCAATTTTCAAGGAAATGTCAAGTGCTTTCACGGAGTGCGTCAGTGCACCGCTGCAGATAAACAAACAAACAAACAAATAAATAAAATTGCAAACTATCAAATACAAAAACTTTTTATTTGAGATCACTAGTACAAAAAGAGGAGAACAAGGAAGACAAAAAAAGGAAATAATTGGCCCCCGATGCTTTTACATTTTGCCGCTCAAGCTATAATCAATGTTGCAGTAATTCGAAACAAGATATAAAATGTGATGAAATGCAGAGGAATTACGCCTTGAAAAGTTCATCAAGTTCGTGGATTCAAAACCCACTCATTCCGCCTTCTCCTCCTCTCGTTAAATTACAACTGAGAACAAGAGTGACTTTCCAGGCTATTCACTGTGTTGCCATCGTCATGTGGTCAAGTCACTCTTTTGCTGGCATGTGTCTCTTGGTTTAAAGCTCAGATGGAGGGTATAGAAGATCTTAATAGAAAAGCTTTAGATTCTTTTACATCTTTCAATATGCGGGCTAAATATTTGTGATGTAATTTTAGAATCATAGTTCCTAACTTTGAATTGACTGAATAAAAAATTTAAGAGCTGAATATTACCTAGAAATATAGGTTACACCTGTTTGCCCAATCTTGTGGACTGTTTCAAGAGTCACATTCCCTGATGCCTGTCAAAATTAAGCCAATAAATTAACATAGTTCTTTTAGGTAAAGGTTTGATTTTTACTTACAGAAATCCAACAAATAGACAAGAATACTAAGGATTTAAAAGGTGTTTCTTTATATTATGGAAAAGCAGAGAAACCGAAAGGACCCCCTCAAATTTTTCTCGGTTGGAAGCAACATTTTTTTCAGAGGTATCATCAACTAGAAAGCTTACCCATCAATAACAGTAATCAATTCCTTAAGAACTGAAAAGTGTATCTGTGCATTCCTTGAGCAGGGATTTTATAATACAAGAGTTTTATGCTAAGGATATTGGAAGTTTGCATTAAAAGAAGACAGCAAACACCTATACATACACCTCAGAAAAGAAGATTGGATGTTCGATAGAATGAAATACAGTAACCAATCAAGTTCAAATACCACAACTAAGATAAAATGTACCTCAGTCTCAAATCTTCTTCCAATCAGCTCCACTGCTTCTTTAAGCATGGATACATCGACATCCCCATGATGTAGCGGAACAACCATGTTATCCAACATTATCCTAGTCAATGAAGTCTTTGATCTAGTAGCATAATCTAACACTTCGTTCACTTCTTCAAGTGTCCTGGTTTCAATCTGTCAGTAAAATGGAAATCTTTATCCATCCAAAACGTACGTTGCGCCACATTTCATATGCAAAATGTGTTAGGAAAATAGCTTGACTAAGTGCACACGAGAGAGAGCGAGAGAGAGAGAGAGAGAGAGAGAGAGAGACAGACAGACAGACAGACAGACAGACAGAGAGACAGAGAGATCAAAGAGGGAATTTTATGATGATTGTCAACCATATCATAAAGTTGGTAATTCAAATTGCATGTTCAATGCGAACACATTAACACATGAAGATTCTCATGTCCGCTAACCTCAATGGCACCAAAAAACAAATACTTAAACTAAGATATATAATTATGAAGACTACCTCAACTCCCATTTGAACATTATTACTCTCTAGATACAGGTCAACAGATTTAAGCGCATTAGTGACACCACCAGCAATTGATATATGATTGTCTTTTATCATCACCATATCAAATAAACCCAATCTGTGGTTCTTGCCACCTCCTATCAATACCTGTAAAAGGACGTAGAGGTTAGACAAAAGCTATATATAAAAAGTAACACATAACACTAGATGAAGAGAAGTGATCTACACCGCCCATTTATCCACCAAGCGTAAACCAGGAGCAGTCTTTCTTGTCTCTAAAATATACGCTGGATGGGCAGCATCTGCCATGGCCTACAAGATAATATGATTTTCAAAGTCCCATCAGGAAGATAAATGGGGCATCCAGAGCACAAGAAACTCAACTATAGAAGCAAAAACTAATTTAACTAAAACTTCAGCCTCGCATTAATCTTTAAAGATGAACTAATCTTGTAACAGCAGTTTTTATCTACTTACCCACTTCAATCTTTTCATAAAACATCTGGCCCATGTACACTATTCTAGCCGCAAATGCGTAACAGCAAAAGAAACCAAGCTCATAAACTGTGCATTTGGCAATATGTTCAGGTCATTTAAGAACTCAAAGAGTTGTGTGCAGACAATCTTAAAATTTAGTCAATGTTTCAAATTAAGTTTATTTGCTAAAGCATGACGTTTACATTTCAGAAGTTACGTTTTTTTCTCTTAGACTCAAAGTGTGGAGATTTAGCAATTAGTTTGGTGAGTATTTTAAGTTTGCCTCCAGCTACAACAGAAAGATAACTTTTTGTCTTTAAAGTCAAGTACATTAGTCCAAGGACATTAAAAGAATTTATGCATGGTATCAATCGAGTAGAAAGTAGAGAAAAATCAACCCAAATTAAAAGGGGAAGAGGGAGACCTAAAAAGAATTGGAAAGAAACGATTAAACAAGATATGATATACTTAAATATAAATGAAAACAAGTGTAATGATAGAATACGATGGCAAAATATGATCCAAGTAGCCGACCCCACATAGTGGGATAAAGGCTTAGTTGTTGTTGTTGTTGTTGTTGTTGTTGTTGTATCAATCGAGTAGACATAAGAAAAGAAGAATTACCAAAATGCTCTAGTCTCACTAAAATCTCCAAAATTATCTCAGAGAAGAAGAAAAAACTCTTTACAAAATCTACTGATTCAATCATCATATTCCAGAGTTATGACAAGTTAGGCATATAAAGCTTCAACACAAGTCTAGAGAGATCTTTGAATGTTAAATATTAACAAGGATGTATGATCAAAGAAGATAGCATAAGCCAAAAGGGACTTCAACACACTAATCATCACAGGCACAAAGATTTATTTTGCATTGAATGCTAGAGAAACATGACTACCTTTTTGTTCTTCTTTTCTTTTAACACTTACAATTAGTATCTAACAAACACAAAAATAAGGGAAAACCAATTTCAAGCATGGCAAAAGATACATCTCATTTTGAATTAAAGAATCTTCAAACTCATTCATGTGATGTTCTTCTCCAAGTCTTGAATAAATATAAACCTCAAGGATTTCAACAAGAAGGAAAATCTAGGCACTAAGAGAACATTATAGGTAGACAATCACAGCTAATTCTTTTAATAAACAATTCCAAAATCATTTGTTACCAGAATGTACAAGCACCTTAGTTAGGGTAGCTATTCCACTCATTCTTTGCATAAAATTAAGCACAACCCTTTCAGCAACGATAATGCTGTGAGCCTTTCCTGCAAAATTTCAGACAAGAACAACGAGAATAAAAATCAATTCCACTATTGAGATAGTTGCCAGTCCTGTAAAATACTAGCAAATCTGATTACCATGTACTTTGCCAAATTGAATGCCTTTACGAATTTGGTCCCCATCCTTTATGGACCACTCCACCTATCACATAAAGTAGATTTTAGAACCAAAATATTTGAATGTAAAACAACTAAATCAACAGAGATTAAAAATAAATATGTGTATTCTTTATCAATTAATAATGTCTAGGTGTAACACCGTAGGATTCTCTTTCATAGGTTTTGAAAGCTGTCAAAACCTATTTGAACTAAGCAATATTAAGAGGAGACTTGGCAAGCCATAATAAAGTAAAGCAAAATGAAAAGTGCACAAATTTGTGTCGTATTATTGGGCTCAAAGTACAACATTCTCCGACTTCTCTTGTCTTTTGGGACACAATTGACTGAAATTAAAATCTATTAAAAGCTAGAAACCATATATAATTACAAACTATCAGGTGCCTTAAGTACCTTCAGGGATGGGTCAACCTCATTGAATGCCATTTCAGCAAGAGCAATTCCAGCTACTATACCATCCTCCTTTGCCAGAAAATGAGCATCCACTTCCATGTCAACTGGAATTGTTGCCTTGCAGGTCACATCCCCTAAATGTTAAAATGACATGAAAGTCCCTTCTTACTTAACCATCAAAATTTTCAAACACAAATTGTAACTAGTGTTACAATCAAGTAATTGAACAATTAATTACAATAACTTCTAAGTAGCTAATGGGGATTCTTTCATATGATTCTAAAAGAAAAACTTTTCCAATCTTACCGAGTTATAAGTTAAGCAGCTTATTTACTGTTTGACCGAAGTATTTGCCTACCTAGATTGGCTTTAAATTCTCCCAGCATTCTCTTCAAATTAAATGCTTTAGTCTACACCCCAATTCATATTTTCAAAGTGAATGAAATATTCAAAATACAACAAAATTTATGAAGATTTTTACCTAGGCTGTAAGCTTATGATATCGTGTTCTTTCCTTGCTTTCCCTTTTTCATTTCAAGAGAAGTTTTGTTTACTTCTTGCTGACTGTGATAGATTTCCCATAGGGTTAACATTCAAAATGATGGCTTTAGGCTTCAATGCGTGCGGAAGTCTTCTGGCGTGTGTGTTTGTTTCTATCTTTTTGTTAGAGAGAGCTATATATTTCATGTTAAAATTTCGGGCATTACGCCCAGAACAGAAGTGTGCTCAAATGAAGTTAAAAATGTGCCCTTGCACAATAAAGACTTCAACTTTAACCACTATACAGTCACAAAGCTTAAACTACAGTTCATTTTGCAGCACCAACTCAAAGTTCTAAAGTTCAAATAAGTGCTAAACATTAGAAAACAACATTATATTTGCCTGCATACTTAAAAAGATCTTAGATTAAGCATTCAATGAATTTAAGTATAGCACTAGAGAATTGAAAAAAAAAAAAAAAACCCAAATGCCTAACAAAAGTAAAAGGGAAAATAAAAAAGAGGCCAATCAGATTACCTCTATCACCAGCATCTTCAGAGAGGGCCAATTGAATAACTCCCTTCAAATCATAAGTGGGATGTGCAGGTGGCTTCACTACCAAAGACTCAACTGCCTTAGTTCCTGTATTCCTAGTAACTGTTGCAGACATTTTAACAGCAAACCTGCACTCTCTTTAATCAGCACTAATCCTCAACAACAAACAAAACCCACAAAATTTCTACAAAAAAAAAAAAACCCAGAAATTTGAGATACCCACAAAGAAAAGAACAAAAAAAATACACAAGCACACACACACAGGCACAGAGGTTATATCATTTCAAACTTTTTCTTGGTAGGAAAGGATTGAAAAGGGTAGGAAGCACAAACCTTGGAGCTGATATTGATGGCGGGGAAACTAACGGAGAGTAAGAAAGGGCCCTAATCATTGAGATTTTGGTATTTATCGAGGGAATTTTTTGTTCTTGTATAGACTACTATTGCAGTGGCATGAGTTATGATTCATTTTTTTTTTTTTTATAACACACACATGCATCCTAAAGTAATCGAACTCTACACGTGTACGTCGGAACCTAACTCCCTAACCACTGGGTTAGCCCTGCTTACGTTAATTCATACATAATTGGCTTTGTAGTTTTTTTCTTTTATTATTTCTTTATTTTAATCTCAACTTTTTTTTAAAAACTTCTCAAAGCCTTTTCCCAATTTTGCCATTGTTGTAGCAAAAAATAGTTAAAAAAGTAAAAATCAAAATATTTTTGAATTTTGTCATTGTTCTTGCTAAAACTACATGATATAATTAATTAAAAATAAAAATTTGGTGAAAAATCTAAATTTTGACAATATTCACTAAAGTGGATGTTCACAATCGAGGTTGATACAAAAAATAGTTAAAAAAACTCAAAATCAATGGGTTTTTTTTTTATTTTCTTATTTTTGGCTAAAAGTACGTGTGTTATTTGGCACCGTTCATAAGAATGTATGTTCACAATTGAAATGCGTGTAAAAAAACTAGTAAAAAGGCCAAAATCAACACTTTTTTGACTTTGCCATTTTTTAACCAAAATATGTATGTTATAATCCATAAAAAATTGATGTTGTTGTTGAAAATTTCAGTTTCACTTTTTTTAAACAATATTCACTAGAATACATGTTCACAATCAGGGTAGCTTCAAAAAACAGTGCAAAAAAAGGCAAAATTAACGTATTTTTTGATTTTGTCATTTTTGGTGAAAAGTACGTGTGTATAACACATAAAAAATGGAAATTTGGTGAAAAATATAAATTTTACTTTTTTTTACACTGTTCATAAAAATGCATGTTCACAATTAAAATGTGTGTAAAAAATAGTAAGGAAAAAAGTTGAAACCAACATGATTTTTTATTTTGCCATTTTTTACCAAACAATGTGTGTAACTCGTGAAAAATGAAAATTTTATGAAAAATTTAAATTTCATTTTTTTGACAATATTCACTAGCATGCATGTTCGCAATCGTGGTGAGTGCCAAAAACGCTATAAAAAAGTTAAAATCAATGCATTTTTGAATTTTTTGTGTAAAAATACGTGTGTTATGACTCATGAAAAATAGAAATTTGGTGAAAAATCTAAATTTCGTTTTTTTTACTCTGTTCAAAAGAGTGCATATTCCAATTGAGGTATGTGTAAAAGAAAGTCAGAAATAACCCAAAATCAACAAGTTTTTTTGATTTTGCCATTTTTTTTACCAAACTACATATGTTATAACCCATAAAAAATTGAGATCTTGTGAAAATTTTAAGTTTCATTTTTTTGACAATATTCACTAGAATGCATATTCGCAATCGAGATGAGTGCAAAAAAAGTACAAAAAAGTCAAAATCAGCGCGTTTTAGGATTTTGTCATTTTTGTTTAAAAATACGTGTGTTATTGTGAAACTTGGAATTTTTTTATAAATAAATATCCTACTTTATCGTTTAGAATGTTACGTTTTTCATAATATGAATTTAGTTTTAAAAGGAATATTATAAATCCCTAGTCTTACCAATACATAGGAATTTTGATTTAAAATTACTAAGCGAAAAACATGTATCAATTGTTTTTTGTAGACTTGCACGCTAACTTGAGAAGATATTGGAATAAGTTGTAAAATCCAAAAGTTTCCAGGGCCTAATTGTATAACCTAACTAAAAGTTGTGGGTTCCAGTTAATCACTTTAGACCCTAAGGACAATGTGCAAATTTATGAGACTTGAAAAAAACAAGCACTGCCAAGCCTTGTGTCTATAGGGTATTTAATTAGTTTATTCCGCACACTGTTTATTTTTTATTACAACAAAAACTAGCAAGAGAAGGAAGCAACATAGGGTGAATATCATGTTCGGAAACTTCCTTGTAATACTGAGGTTATGATTTATTAATGTTCAAGGTTAGACCTAGGACGTGAGTTGAGCGTAAATGCGTAATCTAACGTTTTCGTCCTGGTTCCGTTAAGGGAATTGGGCGGGGTGCTACAGTTATAACCCATGAAAAACAAAAATTAGGTGAAAAATCTAAATTTCACTTTTTTTTTATCCCTTTTATAAGAATGCATGTTAACAACTGAGGTGTGTGGTAAAGAAAGATGGAAAAAATCCATAATCAACACGTTTTTTTGCTTTGCAATTTTGACAAAATATATGTATTATAACCCATGAAAAATGGAGATTTTGTGAAAATTTTAAGTTTCACTTTTTTTGAGAATATTCACTAGAATGCATGTTCACAATCGGGGTGAATGCAAAAAATAGTACAAAGAATATCAAAATCAAAGCGTTTTTGAATTTATTTTTTTTATTTTTGGCTGAAAATACGTGTGTTATAACACATGGAAATTTGGTGAAAAAAATCTAAATTTTACTTTTTTTAACACCGTTCATAAGAATGCATGTTTACAACTGAGATTTGTATAAAAAAGTAGGAAAAAAGTCAAAATAAATACGTTTTTCTAATTTGTCATTTTTTTACCAAAATATGTGTGTTATATAACTCGTGAAAAATGGAGATTTTGTGAAAATTTTAAGTTTTAATTTTTTTGATAATATTCATTAGAATGAATGTCATAATCGGGATAGGGGAAACAAGCTTTAGGATTTTGTCATTTCTGGCAAAAAAATACATGTGTTACAACTCATGAATAACAAAAATTTGGTGAAAAATGAAATTTTCACTTTTTTCTGATATCGTTCATAAGAATGCATATTCACAATTGAGGTGAGTGTAAAAAAGTAAGGAAGCCAAAATCAACACTTTTTTTACTTAGCCATTTTTTGATCAAAATACGTTTGTTATAACCCATGAAAAATGAATTTTTGGTGAAAATTTTGAGTTTCTCTTATTTTTTAAAAAATTCACTAAAATGTATATTCACAATCGGGGTGGGTGCGAAAAATGGTACCAAAAAAGCCAATATCAACGTATTTTTAGATTTTGTTATTTTTGGTTAAAAATACGTGTGTTATAACCCATAAAAAATTTAAATTTTGTAAAATTTTGTTTTTTTTTACAGAATTCATAAGAATGTATATTTACAATTGAAGTGCGTAAAAAAAGTAAGAAATAAGTCTAAATCAACAATTTTTTTATACTGCCATTTTTTTTCAAGATACGTTTGTTATAACCTATGAAAAATGGATGTTGTTGAAAATTTTAGTTTCACTTTTTTTACAATATTCACTAGAATACATGTTCACAATCGGGGTGGGTGCAAAAAAAGGTAAAAAAAAAGTTAAAATCAATGCATTTTTAGATTTTGTCATTTTTGGTTAAAATTATTTGTGTTATAACTCATGAAAAATGAAAATTTAGTGAAAAATATAAATTTTGCTTTTTTTGACACCATTCAGAAGATTGCATGTTCACAATTAAGCGGTCTATAAAAAAAGTAGGAAAAAAGTCAAATTAACACGTTTTTTTAATTTGCCATTTTTTTACCAAAATATGTGTGTTATATAACCCGTGAAAATAGAGATTTTGTGAAAATTTTAAGTTTTAATTTTTTTGACAATGTTCACTAAAATGCATGTCACAATCGGGGTAGATACAAAAAACAGTACAAAAAAGTCAAAATCAACACGTTTTTGGATTTTGTCATTTTTGGTTAAAAATACTTGTGTTAAAACTCATGAAAAAAAGAAATTTGGTGAAAAAAAATCTAAAATTCACTATTTTTTATACCATTCATAAGAATGCATATTCACAATTGAGGTGTGTAAAAAAAAGTAGAAAAAAAATCAATACATTTTTTGACTTTGCTATTTTTATACAAAAATACGTGTTATAACCCATGAAAAATGATGTTCTGTGAAATTTTTATGTTTCAATTTTTTAAAAATATTCACTAGAATGTATGTTTACAATTAGAGTTGGTGCAAAAAACTATAAAAAAAAGAGTCAAAATCAAAGCGTTTTTAAATTTTGTCATTTTTTGCAAAAAATACGTGTGTTGTAACTCGTGAAAAATGAAAAAGTTGGTGAAAAATTCAAGTTTCACTTTTTTGACACTGTTCATAAGAATGCATATTTACAATTGAGATATGTGTAAAAAAAATAGGAAAAAGTCAAAATTAACAATTTTTTTACTTTGCCATTTTTTGACCAAAATACACGTGATATAACCCATGAAAAATGAATGTTTGGTGAAAATATTAAGTGTCTCATATTTTTGAAAATATTAACTAGAATGCATATTTACAATTAGGGTGAGTGCAAAAAATTGTACAAAAAAGTTAAAATCAACACATTTTTGTCAATTCTGGCTAAAAATACGTGTGTTATAACCCATGAAAAATGTAAATTTCACTTTTTTTGACATTATTCATAAGAATTCACATTCACAATTGAGGTGTGTGTAAAAAAAAGCCAAAATCAACACGTTTTTTTACTTTGCTATTTTTTTGACAAAAATACGTGCTATAACCCATTGAAAAATGGAGATTTTGTGAGAATTTTAAAATTTTTTTTTGACAATATTCACTAGAATGCATGTACACAATTATGGTGGGTGCAAAAAACACTACAAAAAAACTTAAAATCAATGTGTTTTGGTTGTTGCCATTTTTTGCTAAAAATACATGTTAAAACCCATAAAAAATGGCAATTTTATGAAAAATCTAAATGTTACCTTTTTTTTGACATCGTTTATTAGAATTTAGGGTTAATTATAAAAAACCTCCCTGTGCTTTGACGATATTATAAGTTACTTCCCTAACATTTAAAAACCTATTATTCACCTCCTTGTACTTTGGGTTTTTTTGCAAAATGGATGGAAATAGAAACTTTGACGGAGTGTGAATCACACGCGATTGGAAATTGAAAAGGTACGCTTTTAACTTAATAAAATGAGCAAAAAGAAAAAAATAACCTCAAAAAGACAAAAATACCTAAATACATCTTATTCTTCCTGCAAAATTATCCAAATTTCTGTCCAAAACTCAAGTCAATACCCTCATTCGTGAAACTCAATATCAAAATCAACTTGTTTTCTTCTTTCAATTATTTTCTCTGAAGCTCTTCATTTTATTGTTATAATCAACTTGTTTTCACAAACCTTGGGATCAATATTAGGGTCGCCTCCAGAATCAACAACACATCCTTTGATTTTTCTCCAATAAATCCGGTCTACTTAGCAAATTATCAAGAATTGCACCATACCTGCTCTCAAACAAATTTCAATCATATATAAAACCTGTGATAAGATAATTCCAAATCCCATCAATGCAATTCCTAGAAAAATCACAATAATGATTGAACCTACCCAAGCCAACAAGTATTACTGAAGGTATGAAAAATCAAGAATCTTTCACAACCATCCTTTTGTGATTCGGACAGCGAAGAAGTGAGCTCATGAGTCAACCCTGAATCTGAAATCCTCTCTTCCAATTTTTACCCAAATCAAATGAAAGAACATCTTTTCTAGAAGGGTAAATTACAAAAAACCCTTATTATTCCTGCAAAATTGAAATTGACGGCACCAATGATGTTGACCAAAACCTCAATCTCATCAAGATGCTACAGACCTTTCGCTTGTAGGCTTTCCTGCAGGGGTGAAGATATAGCTATATACCAATCACCATCTTTTTCTAGTTCAGCAAGTTCTGAATGCACTTCAGATATAATCTCTCGAGAGGCTATAGGAACATCTGTTCCCATATATGAACCAGCGTAAGTACAGTCCAATACCAACCACAACTATCGGAACAAGGCCAGCATTAGGAACATCTCTAGTAGCTTGCCTAGCATCCGTGAAAAATTGCCCAACAGAATATCTTCAGATGGATGTAATATATCAATCAAATGGTGTCGAACTTTCTCCCTTTCACTCAACGAAGGCTTTGCTGATCCAACATCAAGCCCTCGATACACCTGAACAGAGTCAGCACTGATAATTTCTCTATTGAGACGCTTCGCAAGCTCTAAAGAGAGCTTGCTTTTGCCAGCACCGGTGGGGCCAGAGATAACAATGACTTTCTGCTTCTTATCAGTGGCAGAGGAGGAATAGGAAGTGGTGAAGAATTGACTGCTGCGGAGACGGCGGTGTGAGTGGAAGGAGGAAGAAGTGGTGAAGAATCGACTGCTGGAAGAATAAAATCAAATATTAATATTGATTTGAACAATGATATGTGAGTAAATTTTGATGAGAATGTTGTGAGGGAGCTGAATCTTTCAGTCAAGGAGTGGATCTTTAAATCCAGAGGACGGAACTTTTAGTCGAGGTGGTGGCGGCTCAAAATTTGCCATCGTTTGATTTGTTGGTCAGAGAAATTGATTATGGGGTAATCGTGTCTTTTCAAGTTCACTCCGTCACACCAGTCTATTTCCATCCATTTTTCAAAAAAACCCAAAGTATCATGAGGTAGATGGTAGGTTTTAATATGTCAGGGAGGTAACTTAAAATATCGCTAAACCAGAGGGAGGTGTTTTGTAATTTACCCTAGAATTTATACTCACAATTGAAGTGCATGTAAAAAAACGAAAAAAAGTTAAAATCAACACTTCTTTAATTTTTAATTTTTTTTTATCAAAATAAGTGTGTTATAGCCAATGAAAAATGGGTGTTGCTGAAAATTTTAAGTTTTACTTTCTTTTTACAGTATTCACTAGAATGTACATGGAGTAGTACTTCACGTTATAATTTCCTGCATTACATAGTACATTTGTATATGGAGTAGTACTCCAATCTATTTTCTTTTTGTGATATCCTTAAGAACAAGCTTCCATTAAGCCTTTGGTATGTAAATGGAAAATTGATCTTAAGGATCCTCGTAATTATGTAAGAGCGACATTAGGGTATATCCATCGCTCACAAAAGCTATCTAATATATTGGGAGTGGCGCCCCACCTCAAAAGGAGGTTAGCCAACTAAAAAAATAAAATAAAATTACTAGAATGCATGTTTACAATCTACGTGGGTGTAAAAAACATTACAAAAAAGTGAAAATCAATACGTTTTTAGATTTTGTCATTTTTGGCTAAAAATACGTGTGTTATAACCCGTGAAAAATGAAAATTTGGTGAAACATCCAAATTTTACTTTTTATTTTTTACTTTGCCATTTTTAATAAAATTACTTGTGTTATAACTCATTGAAAATTAATTTTGTGAAAATTTTAAGTTTCACTTTTTTTACAATATTTACTAAAATGGATGTTCACATTCGGGGTGGGTACAAAAAAAGTCAAACGTTTTTAGATTTTGTTTTTCATTTTCGGCTAAAAATATGTGTGTTATAATCCATGAAAAAATGCAATTTGGTGAAAAAAAACTAAATTTTACTTTTTTTTGACACAGTTCATAAGAATGAATGTTCACAACTGATGTATCTGTAAAAAAAAGTACGAAAAAGTCAAAATCAACACGTTTTTTTACTTTACCATTTTTTAATCAAACTACGTGTGTTATAACCTGTGAATATGGAGATTTTGTCAAAATTTTATGTTTTATTTTTTTTACAATATTCAATAGAATGCATGTTTACAATCGGGGTTGGTACAAAAATAGTACAAAAAAGTCAAAATCAACGCGTTTTGATTTTCTTATTTTTGGCATGAAGAATAAAAATTTGGTGAAAAATCTAAAATTTACTTTTTTTAACAGCTTTCATGAGAATGCAATTATGGTGTGTATAAAAAATAGTTGGAAAAAAAAGTCAAAATTAACTGGTTTTTTTACTTTTACATTTTTTGACAAAAATACGTGTGTTATAACCCATGAAAAATTGAGATTTTGTGAAAATATTAAGTTTCACTTTTTTGACAATATTCACTATAATGCATATTCACAATCGGGGTGGGTGCAAAAAATAGTACAAAAAAATTTCAAAATCAACTCTTTTTTTTGAAAATTTTCATTTTTGGCTAAAAATACGTGTGTTGTAACCCATGAAAATGGAAAAATTTGTGAAAAATCTAAATTTCACTTTTTTTGACACCGTTCATAAGAATGTATGTTCACAATTAAGGTGTGTGTAAAAAAAGTAGGAAAAACACCAATATCAACATTTTTTTTACTTTGCCATTTTTTAATCAAAATACGTGTGTTATAACCCATGAAAAATGGCACTTTGGTGAAAATTTTAAATTAACATTTTTTACAATATTCATTAGAATGCATGTTCACAATCGGGGTGAGTGCAAAAAACAGTAAAAAGATGGTCAAAATCATCGCGTTTTTTGGATTTTGTCATTTTTGGCTAATAATACGTGTTAAAATTCATGAAAAATAAAAATTTGGTGAAAAATCTTAATTTCACTATTTTTTACACCGTTCATAAGAATGCATGTTCACAATTGAGGTGTGTATGAAAAAAAAGTAGGAAAAAAATACAAAATCAACACTATTGTTTACCAAAATACGTGTGTTATAATCTATAAAAAATGGATGTTGTTGTTGAAAAGTATAAGTTTCACTTTTTTTTTTGCAATATTAACTAGACTGGTATCCACAATAAGGATGGGTGTAAAAAATGGTACAACAAAAGTCAAAATCAATGCATTTTCGAATTTAGTCATTTTTGGATAAAAATACGTGTGTTTATAACCCATGAAAAATGGAAATTTGGTGAAAAATATAAATTTCTCTTTTTTTGACACAATTCATAAGAATGCAAATTTACAATTAAGATGTGTATAAAAAATAGAAAAAAAAGCTAAAATCAACAAGTTTTTTTACTTTGCCTTTTTTAGCAAAATTACGTATGTTATAACCCATTGAAAATGGAGATTTTATGAAAATCTTAAGTTTCACTTTTTTTTTACAATATTCACGAGAATGGATGTTCACAATCGAGATGAGTGCAAAAAACACTTCAAAAAAAGTCAAAATCAATGCATTTTTAGATTTTGTCATTTTTTGGTTAAAAATACATGTGTTATATAATCCATGAAAAATGAAAATATATTTGGTGAAAAATTTAAATTTCACTTTTTTTACACGATCATAAGAATGCATGTTCACAATTGAGGTTAGTGTAAAAAAAGTAAAAATCAACACTTTTTTGACTTTCCCATTTTTTTTACCAAAATACGTGTGATATAAGTATAACCCGTGAAAAATAGAGATTTGGTTAAAATTTTAAGTTTCACTTTTTTTGACAATATTTTTTAAAATACATATTAACAATGGGAATGTATTCGAAAAAGTGATAAAAAAAATTAAAATCAATACGTTTTTCTACTTTTGGCTAAAAAAAGTCAAACCAAAAGTGCAATAATGTTGTATCAAGAACTGTAGAATAAGCAAATTCATCCCGCATCCATTGTCAATGTAATTGTCAATTGCCAATTCTGCCAATGGGGTTCTTGATTGAAGATTATGGCCTGTGCTCATTAATTCTTTCATAAGCACTCAGCATCGATCCCTTGAAGATATGAATGCATTCAAATATTTGATGCAGCAGACTTTAGTCATATTGACTCCTAGAATAATTACAAAAACATTAGCTATATATCAACGAAGAAAAAGACAATTTACAACAAGGCAAACACTCCAAAATTAAGGTCTCTCAACTCAATGACTTCAATATTCACATGCCCTTTCCTATGTCTAATTAGGAGTCCAGATACTTCAATATTTATCCAATCTTATTATGTGTAACGTTTAAAACTACATAATTTCATTAAAATAGGGACTAAATGCATAAATATCATTAAAATTACTTTAAAATTATTAGACCCTAACCAAGAGATTAGTTAACCCTACGACGTAGTTTTAATTATGACAGAATAAGACAGACAAAATCTTGGACAGAAGATCCGATGTCGTCTAACTATCGTTTTTTGAAAGATATATCCTACAAAAAAATAAGAAGCCATGAACTAAAATCCTAGAAAACAAAAGTCTTCGCATCTTTACGGTCAAGAAACATTTGTTATTCTTGGACAACAGAAAAGAAAAGAAAATGGTTCAAACTTCTCGTGTTAACTGATCTCTAAGGCCCTGAACAAGTACTGCATGGGATTTTGCAGATTTTATTGCACACACAAAAGCTCCCAAAAAACACAGCACTGCAATTAAGTAATTGTTTTTTAACACACACAGCGATGAGGTGATTAAGCCACGATACCAAGTTTGCCTTTATTTTGCCAGTTCAACAACAACAACCACAATTAAAACTTTATCCTACTATTTGGGGTCGTTTAATATGGGGTCAGTTAACATGAAACAGATTTAGCCATTATATTCTATTTATATATATACACATATTTTGTACAATTTTTAATGTAATCCTTATTATTTGAGTTACAATATATTAAAGTTTTACTATGTTTCTGTACCTTACACAACCGTCCATCTATAGATACATAAAAAAAAAAAAAAAAATTTGCTCTATCCACTTTGATTTTTATATTTTGAGTCCATATTATTACCCTCTAAATTTCTTTGGGTTGTAATTTGTCCTTCAATAAGCACTCCAATACAAATTTTGGATCCTTTTTGTCACATACTGTTGAACAACAATATCCCAGAAGTACCAAGTGCTTATGTTAATCTTTAAAAAGTATCAAAATCTCGTTAAGCGCAGAATGTTCACCACAATGTGTCAACTCTAAGCGGTATTTCCACAATCTTTAAACTAATTAAACTGCATTTTCCTCCACCAAAAAAACCAAAAAAGAACAAAAACTGCACTCTGTGTCGCTTGTTTTGGATCATTATTGAAACTTTGCCCACAGTAAATTAAGTTTGAAACTTTGAATAGCGTGTAGTTTGATTGACCAATGCCGCCATTGCTGCATTTGTCTTGCATATATACCCAAGATTACTTTATTCACAAATTCGCAGGTGCACTCAAATGTCCATTTATCCGTACACTATGAAGTGAAATCTTTATACAAACAGTTGCTGAATTTGGCCGGCCAGAAACTAACGTTTCATTGTTTCAAGATACGTGCATGGTCAAGTTTTCAAACTTACAGTCTACCAATTAAAATTGTATTTTGTGCCCACTTCAAATCTGCCGTTTACAAGCAGCTTCTTGTTGTTCAATGAGTTTGAATTGTTTTTTATTGAATTGAAAACCTGTGCATGCCCTGATGGCTGGACTAGCTAGATTGAAGAGTATACTCTCAAGAGATGATCATTTCCCTTTGGGATCATTCTTCATTATCGATCCATGCTGCATCATGTTTGTTGGACTAAATTATTTGTCGCTTAGCTTGTGAAATACATGTAGCTGTACTATGGCATTGTCTTAACATTGTTCCAATAAATAGTACATACAAAGAGACATAACATTTCCATTTTATCCAAGTAGTTCTAACACTACTACAAACCCTTTAACACAAATTTAAAAAAAAAAAAAAACAAAATCAATGTTCTATGGCTCTATTTTATCAAAACTATGTGGATGGTTTGTTTTAGTGTGAGAATTTTATCCCATGCACAAAACCGTAATTCAAGAGCATCAACGATTGAGATAATGAATATTTACTAATCACAAAAACTCTTATGAAACGATTTATATATAAAACGTAATTGATATATGATACAGACAATGATTTGTCACTGAAATCGTAATCTTAATTTTTTGTCATTATTATTGCACGTTAAAATTAATATTAATTCGTTGTTACATATATGAACTCACTTTACGAAATACTAGTTGTTTACTAATTTAAATTAGGCGACCACATTAATTGTGGTAGATTGGAGATGTTAAACGCATTCTTATTCTACCTTCTATTGTGTACATTTGCTAGAAAATTAGTATGGTTTGCCATTATTTGGCAATTCTTGCATCCAAATTACTCCAAAATCCAACATGGCAAGGGATTATTGTACTGTACTGAACTAGAAATGGGACACTGCAGAACAACACAAATAAAAGCCAGCTGATGAATAGTAAATTCATGGGATCAATAATGGATTCACACGTTATTGAAATTCTTGGTCGCAGGCATTTTTCAGAGGAACATATGTACCGTCGAATTGTGTTTAAAGTTGATTTAAAAAGCCGTCGAGCCTGCTTTTCAATTAATTCAAGATTTGGAAGCTACAAATGTCACATTGCTACGTGTTGAAAATGACTGTCTCCTCCTAATAAACAAAAGGAATTTCACTAAAACAATAGAAAATACGATACATAGTACAAAAAAAGAGTTGGTGAATATGATAATTTTTAGCTTAATTGTTCAAACTTCAAACTACACACGATTTCTTGAGCAATTCTAAAATGGCTGCCATTTGATCATGATTTAGCTTTAGACTTGCACCCTATTTATTCAAAGTCTTCCATATACCAAAAGTTAAAAACAATAAACTTTCCATATTGCACGGGACGACAAATTAAGAAAGTTTCTTGGCTTTGAAAAATTTGCAGTTCAAAGAGTCATTAGTGTACTTCAACACAAACGGCATAAAGACATTCTTGCTTGCTTGCTTGCTTGCTTTCGCCCTCCTATGCACATATATACCATCAAAATTCTTCTCCAAAGAAAAATATTGCAAGCAACAACAGCTTCAAAATCTGTGGCGACCGAAGATCAAAGAAAAAGAAGAGGAAGAAGTTGATCGATCTGCCATTTTGTGGGAGCAAAGTTGCATGATGAGTTTGAGGTTTGTTCTGATTTTTCTTATACTATTTGCAACAAATGTACCAACAGGAGAAAGCATAAGATTAATGAAGGATGTCGACAAAGATTTTGAAAGTTTATTAGGAGCCAGACTTCCAAGAGGACCAGTGCCACCTTCAGCTCCATCTTTATGCCATAACAAGTTAAGCCCTTTCAGGGAAGGGGAAGACACCATTGCATCTCCTCCTTCTGATTATTCCTCCATTTGTCCATAGAATATTTAAGTTATATACACACACACATGTAGCTTTTAAATCAACATAATTAGGCCATTTTTCTTCCTTGACCTAATTGCATTTTCTCCATCATCAAGTTGTACAAGATTTTGTCCGGGCATGTCAATTTCTTCACTATACTTTAACCCCATTATTTTTTTATTTTTTTTTGGTTCATTGGTTTTGATGATGAGAATTAATATTATGTATAGGTTATATAACAACTTTATATTAATGTAAATTGATGTATCCAGCAACATTGCTGAAATTAATGAAGAATTTTTGCAGTTTTGATGAGGATATAAATGTAAGTTCTTGTTATGAATTGAAGCAATATTGGGAATGCTAGAGACATTTTCAATATTTCAATGATAGTGCACATTTAGTGAAGCTCCATATACATATGAAAATGCACTTTGCTTTATTTTAATTTGTTTGTGTTTCTTCTTCTTGTAATGTAGTGAATTTGTGTTTTCTGAAGTGGGATCATTGTAAAATTTGTAACCGGCCACTATAGCAAATATATAAGCTAATAAAGCTGCAACAGTGGCTGCACTGATGCCTCAAAGGAGACTTCTGAAAAATGTTGTCCATAATTTTAATATATGAATTTAGTTCAGAAAAAAATATCATTTCTCATTGTAGAAAAGAAAAAGCTTTTGTTTTTTGCAGCTGGTCAGAGCTTCTTTGCAATTCTTGGGACGGCTAAATATGTCAACAACTCATCAAGATTAATTTGAAATTTTGAAGTGCACTCCTAACACTTTGCTTAGGGGGTTAGGGGTAGGTTTGGGGTTTGTATGTAGAAGAAGACTAGATACTCTGTCCAATATTTATCCTGTCTTATTCTGTTTGACGTTCAAACGTAGTTTCGTTAAAAGTAGGGACTAAATACATAAATACTACTAAAATTATTTTACAATTATTAGACCCTAACCAAGAGATTAGTGAACTCTACGACGTAGTTTTAAGTAAAACGGAATAAGACAGACAAAATCTTGAAGAGAAGATCCTGTGTCATGTAGAAGGTCCAATGTTCCAATTATTTACATAATTTAGATTCACCCTCAACCTTATTTTTTTGTTTAGTCTTTGGTACATCCAAACTCAAACTTAAGCCAAAATAAGTATTTATTAAGAAACTTTATTTTTAGACACAAGGGATAACTTTTTATTGACCCTATTGATCCGATTAAATTCACGCATACTTACATCATATACATACATTGAATCTCTAATTCCAAACTTGGGGTTGTAAAATATCTAAGTGATTCCTTCTAGTTAATCTACCAAACATAGGTTAATTGGTTATTTTCGACTGAAGCATTTTTAAACATACATATGATTTTGTTAATATCCCATATATATTATTTTATATATATATATATATATATATATATATTTCATTACCAAATTTACAAATAAAACAAACACAAAATGAAATTTAGTACAAAATACATTAGCTAATTGGCCAAGAGTTTCAAAAGGAAAAATGTATATAAGAAAATGAGCACCATCCACATCTACGTTTAATTTGTTTGCTTCTGAAGCTTTCTAATTCTACTACACTTTAGAAGTTCCTTCAAAATTGGCTTATTTTACCACCAAAAAAGAGATAGGACAATGTCGCAAAGACAACATGGACAACTACACATTGCAAAATTTGATAGATTCCAAGGATAAGACAAACATTTTTATTAAGTAGTCATTCAACAAGAATGAGGAAATCTTCTAGGGATGTTAAACATCAATAATAAGACAACAAACAGCTATAACTTACTGGCATATATGCATGTTAATTAGCTTCAAAAGAAAGTTATAATTAATAACCAATAAATTGAAATATCCATAGCATGTTCTAGGATATAAATCTAAACCTACGAAACAAATTAAAGTGCATACTTAGTATAAAGAATGAGTCAGTAGATGATCATGATAATTCACAATGTAACTCTAATTGCATACCTTGTGAGTGCAAGGAAGCTGCACTTTACATTGATAAAAAATTTGTTAATTAATTTCTTAAAGCATATATACATATGTGTATTTTGACTATTTTCTATTACATTCAGTATTTCATTCTTTGTTTCATTCTATACATACACATCATGCATCTTTAACACTTACGTTTTAAACTTTACTAATCACTTAATAAAATTTTAATTAAAAATAATGACGTGTATCGATAAAATAGGATAAGAAATAAACACAAAATGTAACCCAACATCCAAATCGGTATACACATCTTTCCCTCTAATTGCTACGGCCCACAAATTTGTTTCTCATGCACTTCAACAGTTGCAAATACGATTGATTGATCTATTCTTTGAATTAAATTAATCCCACTAATTATGCTAACATATTCTTGTTGTAAGAATGTTTCAAACACAGAAGCCAAATATAATAGTAGATCTTGGTACAAGTCGGTTGGTGTTTCCACCAATACGTACAAAAGCTAATTTTCGTTGATTGTTTTCTATCTCAACACTACTAAAATAATTAACAGGGTTTGATTGTTTCTTTGAAACCATAGAAACTTTGTCCAACTGATTTATCATTAGTATATACTAAGTCCTCCATTTACCTTTCGACAAATTAACAGATTAACAGTAGTTCCCGCGTTGATATTAATTTTCTCCTACTCCAACTCCAAACCATCTCTTTTTCCCTTGATTGGCTAAAGATATTTGTGCAAATTAATAAACAAGCTAAATGTATTATTACAACCAAGCAACACTAGTTTAGTTGGCAGTCAAATCGGTGAAGGGTTCAGCTTGAAAACTTCGAAAAAATTCATACATATTAAGAGTCAAAGACGCACGAGGGAAAAAGATTAACCTTCATTTTCATAAATGAGACTTCAAGTACCAATTAAACTAGCTGGCAAATATGGAAAAAAAATAAAAACAAAACATATATATATAAGTTAAATGCAACATTAATTCTACCTAAAAATAATTAACTTCAATTCATGTCTAAATAAATATACCACCCCCTTTATTTTTCAAGAACTTAATTATCAATTGAATGAAAATTAATTTGATTGTCAATGCCAAATCATCACTCTTTTTAGTACTTATTAACTAAATAATTTTATTGTCTTATGACTAATTTGCATGTCCAAAAATGCTGCCATAGCTTGATTACCACTTTTGACTTCATCCTACTTCATGTTTTCCAGTAACTCACAGGCAACAGTAAGATATTAATTTGGGTATTAATCGGCATATGTCATTTTGCATAGAAATTATTCACTTCTCAACTTCACCTGATCACTCTATGGATTTTTTTTCGGTGTAAATTCATGAATCCTATTGAATTGAAAACGAAAAATGAAATGTTAAAAATATGATTATATAACTTTTTAAAGATCAGGATTCTCTCCAATATATTCAAATTAAGTTATATATCTCATGAAATTAAACTGAGATATTTAAAATTTTTGGTCATAATTGTTTAATTTATATGGTTCTCATTGATTTGAAATAAATAATAAATAATTTTTTTATTAAAAAAATCATAATTTGCTCGAACAAGTTCTTAAAAAAGAAAAGTTTTTATTTTTTTTTTCAATATATAATAACTTATACTTTAACTATTTAATTTTTATTTTTTTGGCTAATATTGCACCTGCATCCATGCATGCACATTCTCAAATGGCAACATGATGGCTCCCAACCCAATTTCCATCCATGGCGGATTCATGCATCCATGATAAACTAGCGCCAACTAGCAATGGTCCAGTCCACCATGATCGTGCCTGGTCTTCCTAGCAAACCACTGGCAATCCCAAGTACACAGGACACAGAATAATTTATATATAGTTTCTATCTATAAGTACACATAAATAAATAAGTGTCTTAACGTTTACGGATTGTTGATGTTGGCCAGTCATGGTTCCAAAAATATTACTATAGCCGAAAAATTAATTAATGCTGATTAATTTTGCTCATTTGTGAAATCATCTATGGATCATGATCTTCATTGCGTTCATCTTCCCATGTTAATTTTAGAAATTGTTCAAGGTTTCAAAGCAGCACGTACAACTTTTATCATTTTGTACAAAAGCCCTGATGCAACTAATTTCTCTAAAGAAAAAGGGATCGATCCATTCAATAAGGTTAACCCTGCAGGGGTTTGATTTGGAGGATGTGATGTTCCATCATTTCTTCACACTTCCAGGCCAGGAAACTGCACTTCATTAGGCCTTTCTTTGCTCTCGTTTCAATTTTGTAATCCAAAATGGCCTGAAAATGCTCACTCCATCTCATGTGTCAAGGGCATCTTCAAGTGAATTAAACTCCAAATGATTAGTTAATACAATACCTGTCATGAAGTGCCTTAAGGGATATGAAAATAGTCCTTCGTGATGAATTCTTTGGCTGATTATGGTAGCAAAAGTACGGTAAACTGAGCAGCAAAAAGCCGTATTAGTAGAATTAATCAAAGAGGGATGGCTGAGAATTGGATTATCAATTTGGAATTCAGTTAGTTCTAAATAAATTGCTTAAATTCAAGCCAAGTAAGCTAATTAGATCCCAATCTAGCTAGCTGTTGAAACATTCATATGTTCTTAATTAATTTAACATGATTCAATCCTGAATTTTAGTCATTTTACCAAACGGATGTGATACTCTTAATATATAATAATGGTAATAATTATATCAGTTCTAATAGAATCATGTAAGGAGATTAATTACTTTTCTTACTCTCTCACTGACTTTCTTGATTGCAATATCAAGAAATTGAATAATCTTGACAAGCTCATAATAATAACGTCAAATATGATGGAAATTATGGTATGTTTGGAAGACGTTATTTTTGCGATTTATTTTACAATTGCAAAATGAGTTGTTTGTTTTGTTCAACTTTTTCATCAAAAGTTTTAAGACACAAAACAATGCTATAGTAATTATTTTTACTACAGTAATTTTTATAAATAAAATATTGAATTTGAATTTGAATTTTAAATTTTAATAATAAACAATTCTTCCTAACACACTTTCCACCAAAATAAACTAATAAAATACTAATTTAAATTTAAATTTCAAACTTTTATTAATAAAAAAATCTTCAATACAAATTCCAACAAAATAAAATCATTCATTCCAAACACTATCAAAATATTCTTTTCTCATAATAAATCCCAAGAAAAAAAATTTCATGATATAATCCAAAAATAGCTTGTTCAAACGGAATCTTATTGCATGACTTACCAAAAAAAATAAATAGGAGTGAATTAATTAAAGTCAGAAAAGACATAGAGGTCCAAGTTGCAGCATCAGTACTACTGCTGATTTTGTGGGTAGGTTTCTCATCAATTTCCTCAGTTAGGTATGGCTGCGAGAAAGATTGAACATGGTGATTTCATTTGTGTGAAAGGGAGAGATAGTAGGTGAAACATTTGGACCTGGATCATCCTTCAATCGCTTTTAACAATTCAAGAAAGGGATGGCAAGGTAGGTAGGTAGACAAATTTCTGTTAAATACGTTATGAAAAAAAAATATATATATATATATATCATACATCAAAATTTGTTTGATTTTAATTTGCAATAAGCCATCAATTAATTGGCCCCCAATCCCCATAGAAATTAAGTACATTATGTTGTTGTTTTACTAAGGCTATTGATATTTTCCTGCAGATTTGGTAGAATAGTCAAGAGGGCCATTTTTGGCTCGTCACTGTGCTGATACAAATGTGTTTTTTTCATCAAAGGCTAAATTGGAGAAGTGCATTTAGAGCTACGATGCTTTAGAAAAGTACAAGATGGATGTAGAAAATGCAATGTTTGTATATTTTGCATATGTGTTACTTTAGTTAAGATACTCTCATAACCAATTTTTGTGTATAATTCATAATTGAATTGCGTGTTTAATAGAAAAAAAAAAGAAGTCAAGAGAAGATAATTAAGAGCTAGGGACCATGCATGCATGACTTCTCCATTCGAAACAGCAACTTAACATTAGCATTTCTCAACATTGATCAGAAAAATAAAATTGATTTCCAAACATTTTCCAGTTTGTAAATTTTGAAAATATACATCATCCGATTGCTTGTCTTACCAAATTCCAGGAGGAACGAAGTGAGCATTTCTCACACTGAGTTAATGCATTATGCATGCATGAATAATAATGTCCATTGGCGTCACAGATGGTAAAGTTTTTGAAACTTATTTAGACCATTTTGTTGTGATTGTTGTCTGCAATCATTTCTCGTATTGTCTAATGCAAATGATACGAACAAAATTTCCAAATTTCGACAGCTGTGCCCAGAATTGCAGTGATGGTTTGATGAAACATCGTGTGGCATATATTAAGCTCTTGTTGCTTTTGGAAGATACGAAAAGAAACAAACTTCTTTATTGCAATTTTAGGCTTTTTGGTCTGGAGTAGTTGACGATAGTTAGCCCCGGAAGTTGTTGATGTATAAGAATTAACAACCACCATACATTGAAAAGGCTCACCAAACCATGAAAATAAGCCATTTTCTACCAACCAAAATCAGCTAACAACCACAATGTCAGAGCCCTGATAGAGGCTAGAGCTGTATTTTATATGTGTTTGTTCCAAAATTTTTGGACCATATATAGAATAGTGATAATATTAATGTCTTATTGTTTATAATTTATGCATGTTGTTGATGACTAAGAAGAGTTCTTTGTGTCCTCTCATGTCTCATCTATGATAATAATTCAGTTCACGACAACAATTTAGCGTTTATTTCAATAATTAAGATCGTCTATATGACTCAAGCGTGTTCAATATCGATTCATTTACTCATTTATATTATTCAATACACTAAAAGAAATTTTTAAAAAAAAATCCTCTCTATAACGCAAATGATTAGTGAAAAAGATATAATTATGCATGGTTCAAACTGAAATTGAAACAAAGAACAAACCAATAAATTCATGAAACATTACATCCTGCAAACAAATCGAGGTTTGTGAACCATAATTGAAACCTATAAGCTATTCAAGAATATTGTCATTTTGGTTGATAATTAAAAATTCCAGTTCAAATTTTTAATCTTAGGTTAATTATCAATCCAACAATGAATTTTAGATCTTTTGGTTATATTTTAGATTTATCGACATAGTGAAGGGGGCAGTTATGATTCCCTAGTTATACTCTTATTGAGAAATATTAACCTCAATTTTTATATTCAGAATCAAAGAACTCACATTCTTGATCGAACAATTTTGGATACTTGTTGCAACTTTTAATTTGCTTTAGATAATATTAGAAAGGATTTAATCACAAACAAAGAAAAGTTAAATCAAGGGCCGGGATTAAGTTGATCAATAGTACCAAAATAGGTTGTTAAGTTTGGAATAAATATGTTATATTAAATTTGGAATTTCACCAGTTTGATGAACTTAATTACACATGCTTATCAATCCCAAATCGGAACAATTAGTTGATTTTAATAATTTTTTAGTCAAAGTACATGTAATTAATCTTGTACTTAATTCATAGTATATTGTTTACTAATTAATTTATTCATCCCAACAGCATATATATAAATATTTTATCTTCTCTGTGTAGCTGAGTAATACCTTTTTTGAATCCCATTAATACACTAAGAGTCTTAATTTGACCCTATGCTTTCTTAAAGATTTTTTTTTGTCGTAATGCTATGGAATACGAATATTTTAATTTACATAATTTTATTAATTTTACTTAGGTCATGAAAGTTAATCATTACTTAAGTAAATTCATCATATGAATTTTGAATAAATAATTAAATAAGTGCTAGCTTTGAAAAAGAGAGATCATCTTGTGCATTTCATCAAATTCACCCATCCCCACTGACAAGAACCAAACTTGACATATACAAGACGTACGGCAATAAATTATTAGTGAAGGACCAGAGAAAAAAACTTGCACTTTTAATTTACTTTCACATAAAATCTTTTACATATTCTCATTATATATTTCGTTCAATCTGTCCACAACTTTATATACATACAGTGATGACCACTTGCTAGTTAAGAGCCAACTTTTGTTTAGTTTGTATGTTTATGAGAATCCAAGAATTCGTACAATAATCGAATTGGTTGGTGCCATTGTTTCCATAGTTTCATGAAACCTAATTTGGCAGAGTGTGTGTCCGTGTGCGAGCCACGAATATATCTCATAATTGCTAACCAGTTTGTAGGTCAAAAATAGATGCTTGCTTTTGCATTAACTTAACTTGAAAGCTCAATGAATTGTCATAGTGTTCCAAATCAGTTACAACCGTTTTAATACAACTATCATACACAGCAGAGATTCCAAATCGAAAATGGTGCTAGATTGCCATGCAAAGATAAAAATTCATTATAATAACATTTGATTTGTAATAGTATAGCATCTTTAAAACTTTGAAAAGAAGAAAATTTTGCATTAGATGTAAATGCATAATTTTGTCAAGGGAAAAAAGGGTAGCGTATTTAAGTTTTTTTTATTTGAGGTTGTAGTTTGTTGCCCGAACTCAAAATTACCTTTATAATACAGCATTTCGAAACTCTTGACAAAAATTACGCGACACATAGGAAGTTGACCCATAAGGTGTGAAATTTTTCAGCAAAATTAATTCTTTTGTTTAGCCAACTTTCGGGCCAATTTAAGTTTTTCTAATTTTTTTTCAGTTTCTTTTATGTTTTGCTTTAGGGGTTTCTAAAATTATTATATAAGCGTTTGTAAGTCTTTATTTTCATTATTTACGACTTTTATATTACTTAATAAATCTTTAAAATTCTTCTATGAATTTGTGTTGTTTAGAAATATCGTTTTCTTCTACAAATTTGTCCCGTCTAAATAGTGTCGATTGCAATTACTTTTTCCAAAACAGACAATAATGTGTTTAATTATGTAACGATTCAAGAAAAATGTAAAGATTGACAAAAAAAAATTGAATTGATTCGTTTCCAAAGACAAGAAAATTCTTTTCATTGGAATATAATTAAGGTGGATCTTTAATTTGGTACCCTTCCTATAATGTACTAAAATCACAACAGAGTAAAAAAGATATTTTTGGTACATGGATCACCATTGGTAAACTCTCCAATTGGATCCATTGGGTTAGATAGGAAATTGGAACATGTTAGATCGATGTTGATAGGGTATTTCAAGTTCACCAATTTTGATCTTCAACTTCAACGGCAGTTCATAAGCCACGAGTACAGCTAACCTTGTTTGTTTATGCATGCCTTTGTTAATCGAAGCTACTTAATTCTCACTCCCTCTTGTTGTTGTATGAGTATCGATCCCTTTCCTTTGTGACCCCTCAACTTTTGGACTACTCCTCGATCCATCCTTCTAAATTGACGGTCGATTTTCATTTACTCATTTTTGTTTGTTATTCCAAAACCCTCTCTTCTATGATCACTGTGTGACTGTGTGTGTTGTCAGCTGAGTATTGATGGACATGCAAATTTAACTGTGCGTAGTTTACCCGTGAGTCAAAGCCCCTCCCCAACTCCACTCCACTTGTGTGAAAGGCAGAAGTAACACTAACAGTACTTTCCAGATATCCCTCTATAAATATCAGCTCAAAACTCTGCAGAAAGTAGATCATATCCTCATAGAAATGAATAGATGAGGTATCCAATAAATCCCATGATTTTTTAAACATGGTATGCTTAGTTTCTGTCAGAATTTACTGATTTTTTTTCTTGGAAAACATGAATTATATATCGCTTTTTGATGCAGGTTTGTTGAGGGTCGACATATATATCATCGATCGATCATTGAACTGTGAAACTTGATCAGAGATTACGGAAGGTGAATGATTTCCATGCTATGTTTGTCAAGCGAGCAGTCTGTCACGGTTTGCCCTTTCTTTCGTTGTCTGTTCGACCTGAACTTATAGTTTTGATCATGGGAAGTATCATATATAAAACCCTAGTTATTATTTACTTAGTATTATTTTCACAAATCTAGATTTGATTTTGAAAGTTTAAGGATTGGATTTACCTTCGAATGACCATGCAAAATAATCTAGGGCATGTTTTGAACTTTTGCTTTAAGGCTATTTATGCAACCTTTTTGTAAGATCAGCAAACATGAGTAGTCATGATATGTGGGAGATAAATTTTTTTTTTCTTTAGGGATATTAATTGAAGTATTATCTCAAACTACTTAACCTATGCCATGGCAGCTTCAATCTTCGAATTAGCTACCTTCAATGGTCTGGATCCCAATATATATATATGGATGATGTTATTGTGATTAGAGCACGATAATCCATATATTCCTCATGAATATAGTAATTAATTAAGGTCTATATATAAGCCTTCATTTTTAGTTACTAAAAAAAAAGAGAGTAATTTTGTCATGTATATATATACTTAATTTTATTTTCATTTGTTTAATTGTAGGGAGAGATAAGCCTATATAAACCTCGAATCACATTGGAATAAATGCATGAAAAAACTTGACCTTAATAAGTAGAATTACATAAAATTGGATAAAAATGAGTCCTAAATTTTCTTCCTGAAATTGACAACATTTAACGTACCCAGACCTTTGTGTATCTTAATCTGGTAGCCTCGTACGAAAACAGAGGACATATATATATATATATATATATATATATATATATGATATATGTACAGAAAAGCAATTTCAAGAAAATGTACTTTTTGGTCAATGCAAATTAAAGTTAAGAGCTGCCTAAGCATTCATTTTCTGTATTGGAATTTAATTCTAATGTGGTATAGTCTAAAATAATAAATTAATTGGGATTTTCAAAACAAAAATATCTCTTGAAATAATAATTCAAAGACTTTTAATGTAAAATTCTTTAACAAATTTCTTTAGTAGCCCCTTTTTTCTTGAAGGATTACTAATTAATCTTGAATTTTATGTTTTATGTATTTTAACTTTTGAGTGGCCTTGATTTAATCATTGGAAAGAAAAAAGAAGAAGAAGAAGAAGTTAAACCTTTACTGAATTTACTTGTGTACTATGTGGATATGGTTCATCTTTTCTTCTACCGACTACATTTGCTACTTATGTGTGAACCAAAACAATTCTTTTGGCCTGGAAACAAGGCTTGTTGTACTTTTCATTTATACATAGCTGTGTGTGTCCCAACCACTAAGGACTAACATGTTTAATGTACACATTATGGCCTTTTTAAAATCAAGATAAAATATGAAACAAACAATAAAATATATAAGGGAAAATTAGCCCCATAAAACTCTTGTGATCACTTATATATGTTATTTGAATTGCGTATTATTTTAAACTTTTGATATGTATAAAATTTGGGACTGTCATTTCCGCGTATAGGGTTGCCAATTTAAAAAGAATAAACTATGTTTCACAATTTGTTTTTTTTTTTTTAAATGTAGAAGCTGTTATGGTAATTAGATGAAAATTTTCTGCATTCAAGTTAATTGTAGGTTAATCTACTTTAGACAAACCCATGCATTATGTAGATATAATGATGCATGAAAATCGACCTTGGAGAGGTGGGAAATGAATTTGAGATTCATAAACATACCATGGAGTGAAGGGGGGGGGGGGGGGGGGGGTTCATGCAACAATGCTTTTTAATTTATTAGTTTAAAACATCGAGTTGAAAAAAAAAAAAAGATTTAAGGTCGAGCAGCCAGCGAATGTGAGGTTCAACCAGCGAGATTGCTTACTTGCCAAGGAATTGCATGGAAATCAACACTTGAATATTATTCAAGTATCATGACCAAGAAATTAACAAAGGATTGAGCAGCAAAGAGGGCGGGCTGGCTGGCTGGCTAGCTGCACTTTGAATCCTTGTTCAAGCTTTTTTCAGCCAGCCAAGGTATGATCTCTCTTCTCTCCCTTTGTATGTTTCTTTCTTTTGGAAAATATATTTTGGGTTGATGAACTTACGTAGCCCTTTACTGAATCATCAAGAAAGCTGCATTTGTTTTCATTTCTAAAGCAGAGAATTAAACGAAGCAAATCAGCCTAGCTATAGTAATTTGCACGACTTCTTGATGAAGATGATTATATATAATGATAGATTAATTTTGGATAAATTTTCGCTACATTAATTAATTCCTCACTCCTCCGGGGCTAACAATTGCATGGATCTAGCACAGATAATAAACAGCATAGACACTTGACCGATCGATCGATGACCAAACAAGCTGGGAATACAAAGTGAAGCATTTCAGATAGTTAAAAAAGGCAGTCAAAATCATGCAGGCATTCAAGATCATCAGTGAACAAGAATGTATATGTACTTGAATATTTACATTACAGTTCCAAGATTCTTTTGTATATATGTAATAATTTGATCTGATCAGTAGAGGGCAGACAATGAATAAAGTGTAAATGTAAGGAAATTTGTACTAGCTAATTCTATTCACTGATGAGATTGATGAGTTTTTGTCAGTACTACAATTAACCACAAGGAGCATGCATGAGATTTGAGTTTTTTTTTTTTTTCAATTTCTCCTTCCCTTATGGTACTTGGAATCCAGATCTTACAGAATTACTTGTAAAACTGATTTCCAAGTGTAAACAAAAAATAAAATCTTGAGCTAGCATCTCTATATATTCATTGTTAATTAGTTTGAAATTGAATATTCATCAAATTCTTTATCAAGAATTAACTTTTCTTTCACAAGAAAAGGAGGGGTTAAGAATTATTTTAGAAAATTTTAAATATCAAATTTGTATTATATTCATTATAAATGAAGAAACCCTAATAAATATTTAAACTAAAGTTTACATTGGAAGGAGTATTGCAACAAAAGTAATTAAATGACAAATTAATTTTGAATCTCCCAATATTCTTACAAAATTCTTTCAACTTAGACAAATGAAAAGGAAAATAAATCCATATATATGGCAAGTATATTCCCTCATTTTCTACACTAAACTATAACATCCCTTGCCAAAGAAAATAAAAGAAAAGAAAAACTTTCTTTAACTCTCCATATATAAATGTTACAAGGCCAACCATATATATCCTCTTTAATCCATTCCAGTTTCAACATGGCCAAAGCAAGCCAGCTTGCTTATAATGCTCTCATTCTGCATGGTTTTTGCATGACTCGATCTGATGCTGCCTTTGCATGGAGGAGCAAAACACCATCACTGATGAATGATGATGTTGAATATGTAGCTTACAAATTTTATTTTCTTTTCAACCTGAATTAGACATCTGAATTGGTCCATTAAAAGAAAAGACATCTGTAATGGTGCAAAGCTAGATTCGACCATAAGTTATAATTCATGGATCCATATATAGCCCAAAAGACAATGTAAAAGAGAGCAGGTCAAATATAGAGCATTTGGGCTGGTCTTCTGGGAAACCCCAAGTACACAGGACTTCTTCTGTCCAAGCAAAATATGATTGAATGGTACAAGATTCCTAACAAACTTGTAAAGAACATCTTCTATTACATGCTCGCATATGCATTCCCCAATAATAGAACAATTATAGAGTTGTATAAGCAAGAGTTTAGATATAAAATTTGAGATAACGTTACTCCATCATCCACTAGATAAGGTAAAAACGGTCAAAGAGTAACCTCAGACAAGGTGAAACCGATCAAAGAATAACCTCTTTTGTATACAAACGTAAATATACTGATATAAAAGTCACTCCATCATCCACTAGACAAGGTAAAACAGATCAAAAAGTAACCTCAGATAAGGTGAAACCGATCAAAGAGTAATCTCTTTTGTATACAAATGTAAATTTACTCATATAACAGTGATTTTGGCAAGTACCCAAAATATAAGCAAGAGAAACACAAACTTTACCATTGTGTGAAACAAACAATGTCAATTATAAAAGAAAAGATCATTCAAACCCTGAAGTTTCATTTAAGCCAAAAGAAATTACAGCACCATTCTCTTTCTTCTTCTTTTTCTTTTTTTTTTTGGGACAAACAATCCCTTTTAATAAACTCTTCTTACAAAACAAAGCCTATGATTGACACTACAACTCTAAACTAATCCTATCTATAAAAGTTCTAAAACAAGTGGGAAAATCACAAAAAAGAAAAGCCCAAATTCAAAAACAAAAAAAATCAGTTTGTTTTCTTGTTCATGTTTTGGACAAGACTTTTCATTTGGAATCTCCATATCAAGAAATAAATCATCCCCAAACCAATCAAAATATACAACCAAATATTCTCTTCTTTACTTTCTTTTTCTGACTCTACCTCCACTATACTAAACTCATCCCTCTCCACATTTCCCAATGTACCCTCATTCACGTACCCATATAACGCATATACCCTATCCTCAGCTCCCACTGTTACTGCACTCGCCTGCTTCTCCACCTCAAGGGCAGTTTCGTCAAACACGACACCCTCGCTCCAGCCATCTTTACCCCTCACGAAGTAGAGCTTCTGTTGACTCGCCACCACCAAAACTCCGTCACTTCTAACGGCAACTCCGTCGCCCGCCGTTAAGTCCTTATTCAAGTTCACCGTCCTTGCGGTACCGTCGTCGGCGTCGACTTTGTATAATTTACCCGTATTTGACTGGACTACTAATAAATAACCCTTTGAATCGTAAACGACGCCGTTTAATCCACACTTGTGATACCATGCGGTGACGTCCACCGCATGAGATCTGAAGACTTTTGAGTTGGACAAGATTGAAGCTTTCCCGTCCAAGTTGACTTTCCAGATTATGTCAGCACCTGAGTTGGTGACGTAAGCGTTGCCGGAGTAATCGAGGGCGACATCATTGGCTACGTCGGCTTCGGATTCCCCGATGAGGGAGCTCAGGAAGAGGCGACGGCCGGAGGAGAGGTCGTAGGCTGCAAGGGCGTTGAAGGCCGGGGAAGAGGGGCGGTGGACACAGGCGAGGATTCGGCGGCGCTGGCGGTCGAGAGAGATGCCGACGAAGGAGGAGTTTGGAGGGAGGGAAATATCTGAGATGAGGGTTTCGGTTATGCCGGCGTCGGAGACGGAGATTATAGTTGGATGTCGGAGGGATCCAACGATAAAGTGCTGAGCTTTTGGATCCCAGTCGAAGGATTCAGGGAAGAGATTGTGCCATCGGAAATTGATGATGTGAGGTCTTCTTGCAGACGTAAGACCCACGAGAAAGATAGAGGTGAACATCGCGAAACCGACAGCAGCGGCGGCGGAGAGTGGTCGGAGGAGAACGCTGTGGTTTTTGGCGGTGAAGGCCATGATGTGTATGAGTTAATTGATTGACTTTACGAAGTTAGAGGAAGATTGGTTTTGAAGTTGCGAAAGTTTTGCTGTAAATCGAATCTGAACGCGTGATTTTGGATAGATGGTTTTCGGCGCCTTTCGAAGACGAAGAGTTTACAAATTACCTTCGGCCAAAAATTTTTGACAAAAGAAAAAAAATGTAGTTAACTATATAGGTTATATAATTTTTGCCCACTTAATTATTTTTAGTTTTATGTATTTCACAAAAAAAAAAACTCTTATAAAATGGATGTTGAAATCGTGATTCTAATTTACTACTAATTTTATAGTCATTGAAATTGTGATTTTAATTTTTTACTGATTTTATGATCATTAAAATCGTGATTCTAATTTCTTACTAATTTTATAGTTATTGAAAATTGTGATTTTAATTTTCTACTGATTTTAAATCGTGATTCTAATTTTCTACTAATGTTATAGTTATTGAAATTGTGATTTTAATTTCCTACTGATTTTATGATTGTGATTTTAATTTACAATCAGAATGAAATTGGGATTTGAAAGCAAAATTGCATGACTTTGTTTAAAGCATTTGAATGCAATCCTAGCACTTGTTGATAAATCTATCAATGGCGCTCAATAGAGATGGCCAAAACAATTAGAGAGTTGATGCAACAATCATGATAATCCATTTCAAGAAAATCAAACAAGCATTAAAAATACCTTAAAATGTTAATATTTTTGTTGATGATCATCAAAAGAACAAAAAAGAAAAATAATCTCTGAACTGAGCTGACAAGCCCCTTATCAACACACACGTGGACCAAACGAATCGGTTCCAGAACATTTTCGCACATTCCATCTTCCAAGTCTTCCAGAAACCTATGGAAGCTCCCAAGAATCCAAGATAGCTAAGATTAACGTTTTCCAGTCAGATCTTTTTTCCCATCTGTCTTAAATTACTTTAGTCAGATGGTCCCTTACGTGACCGACTTTCATGAATACTATTTATAGCTTACCGCCATTCCTCCAAGCTCTATGCAGAACATGAACATGCGCTAGCAAATCTTTAGCTAGATAAACAACAGTAATCTGCCCGAACCCAACAACATAATTGAATTGTATCGCTGTTTCTCTGTGTTAGCTTAGAGGAGTCATGGAGGGGAAGTATAGTGAAGGGCCAGTTTCTCATTACAGCATTCTTGGTGTTTGTAGAAACTCATCCGAGGAGGAAATTAGACGTGCCTACAGAAAGCTTGCTATGGTCAGTTCACAATCTTGATTGTTTATTTTTATCTTCTGGGGGTTGTATTTTTCTGGGTCAGCTCTAAATTTGATAAATTGTATCAAGAAATGATCATGGATCGATAAAGACTAAACTCTGTTTTTGTCTTTTAAATTGCAGCAATGGCATCCTGATAAATGGACGAAGAGACCTTGCTTGTTGGGTGAAGCAAAACGAAAATTCCAACAGATTCAAGAGGCCTATTCAGGTTGTATAGCGCTTCTTCGTTTAGTATTCCTTTTGATCTTTCCTTTTTCTTGTATTTGTTGATACTCAAGTTTGTTTTTTTTTTTTTTGGATGCAACAGTGTTGTCTGATAGAAGAAAGAGGATAATGTATGATGCAGGCCTTTTTGATCCTGATGAAGAAGAAGATGAAGTAAGTGTTTTGGAGCCTGTTTTTTTTTTTTTTTTAAAATTCAGATTATGGTTTCCTAAATTTGAAAAATAATTGTTAGATTTATGTGCAAATAGTTTGCTGATAATGTCAAATTTTTTCAGGGATTTGCTGATTTTCTACAAGAAATGATGTCCCTTGTGGAGAAGGTTGGAAAAGAGGTAAAGCAATGATCTTTAAACAATGATCTTTTTGTCTTCAAAGTTCTGTAACATTGATTCAAAGGAAATGAGTTGGAAGTGACAAAGAAGTTGGAACAACGAGAGAGATAGGTATGCCAAGAAATCAAGAAGTGAACCTATGGAATTATGTTGATTTGCACTGTTTCACTTCCCACAAATTAATGAAGATTTTGTTGAAATTGATGTTAATCTCAGCTTGTGCGGATTTTATTTTGCTTAAAGGATAGTGTAGTTAAATTCATGAGTTGATGATCAACTGTTCGTGCCCTTTCAATAAGCTTTACAACTACGAATAAGTAGGAAACAAAGTAAGTAGTTCAGTACAGAACTTGTCCAGAAACTACTTGTTTTTCTGTTGAATGTGGACACAGAATATTAGATGGGATAAACCAATCATTTCAATTGAGGAAAACTCCTGTAAAACGGTCTCATATATGACATGCGTTTTATATATAAAACGGGTAATTAATGGTTGTTGAAATTGTGATTTTAATTTTCTGTCATTTTTATGTGCGTTGAAATTGTGATTAACTCCCTTCTCATATATGAGATTTTTCACGAGTTTTTCTCATTTCCAATTTATGTGGCCTGTTAAGAAATGGCAAGGATGGTGAAACATTTATGCTTATATATGTTGTTTCTAACCTTTTGATTTTGTTGGTGCAGGATAAGGTGTACAGTTTGGAGGAGCTACAAATCATATCCTCTGAGATGGCTCGGAGTTTTGAAACTTCTGAATGGTCCAGTCAACCTCTGCAATCCTTTTATGGATCTTCTCAGTGGTTCCATGAACCCTTTAGTACTTTCAATTGTTCTGGAACTTCATCAAACGTACCCAACTCAAATGGAGAGAAATCATTTGAAACTTTAGTTGGGGAATTCTGGTCTAATGGAGGAAACTCGAATATTGCATCAACCCTGCTTCGAGATGCATGGAGCACAAGCACATCATTCTATAGATTTTAGGGATGGTCGGGGAATAAAATGAGAGAGCAGAACAATCTTTAATTGCCAGGATCCTTGCTAATGGGAGTCAACTTACATAAATTGTTCCTTTTTGATCTAGCAAGCAGAACACAGGCAATCTGCAAAATAAAAGGTTCAAGAATTGTACAGTTTGATTTTGGCATTTTAGTGCCATGTACTACTTTAGAATACAGAATCAAAAGAAGGCTAGGACTTTAATCGGAATCCTTCCAATATGTCCTTCCAATATGTCTGTATGCATCTCAAAAGCCTTAATATAACAGAAACTTTTTGTATCGAAAGATATATATATTGTCCAGGCCTGAGTCGAATTGTATGTTCCTTTCTTTCTTTGTTTCTCCTGCATCTGTAAATTGTAATGCAGTAATAGACTGTGATTGTGATCATGCCGAGTTTAGAAATTCATAATTGTTAGGATTAGAATCCCTAATCTAACCTGTTTTGAAACGATTAATAATGCGAAAATAGAAACACACATATTTATAGTGGTTCACTCTCAATGCGAGAGCTACGTCCACTTAGTAGCTACTAGATTTCACTATGATAAAAACCAAATTACAATCGTATTTCTGCCTCTCACATTCTAATCAAACATTTAGGTCGATCCGCGGATTTCTCTGCGTAAGATCTTCAAACTTCATAGGCTCCACAACTCAACAATAATAACCCAAATCATTGGCAAACAATGCTACGATTAATAAGCGTTGTTATTCAAAAGAAAGCAAGAGTGATGAATAGGCCTATAACTATAAGAAGGCTCTATACAGCTGCTTCAGAAGGATCTACTGGAAATGCCAAGTTAGATATCTTGAGCCACATGCACTTGTTTATTTATGCTGATCAATTTTTTTTTTCCAGAAAGATAAACTATATATGGCTGCATGAACGCAATAGTTTTTTAAGTAAACGAATTTTGTTTTACTGTTAAATTTAGTGCTATACAAACTGCCATTTGGTTTTGTTTCTGTGTAATAATTTGAAGTTGTTTATTCTCTTACTGCTTTGCAGTTCAAATGTACTCTTCAAATTTTTCACAACTGCTCAAATCATTCGGAGTTTATGTTTCAAACTACTACAATACACAGCTCAAAATAAGATAAATTTTCAATGCATATCAACTTATTGTAGTGCCAAACTGCCAACTTTGCTTAAAGAAGTTGAGCAGATAAAATGGAATCTTGATCTGTCTTTTCTTGTATGGAAAGTGGAAACTTAGTACGTACTCTTAACAGTTCTTAGCCGCCTCCATCAATCATTCCACAATTTTATTAAGAACGACTTACACTACTATGAAAATGAAAGTTTTCCTCTTCCAGCCTTGTAGGCCATTTGTGTATTTAAAAATTCTCCATGACATTGAGTAAGATTGGAGCTAATATTAGTCAAAGTAAAGCGATCCCTTTTGGCCATTATCTTGTTGTTATGCACCGAAGTTAGAAGAAGATGCGAACAAAAACTCAAACCTTGTTCTTGAATCTCTTCCATCCCTGCCACTTTTACAGCCTAGGATGTTAAGGAAAAAATGAATCTCACATTGTATCTAATAGCCCAAAATAATAATGAACGATACTAACAAAAAAATAATGATACAATGGACCAAAAAATTTACGTAATTCGGCCAATGTAACCTACGTTCACGGCCCGAGCGGTGCCAAAATTTACTATTGTGTGGAGACAATTACAAAAAGTGAAATCACCAAGTATTTGGGAGAGAGAATTAAGGCTTGAAGGATGAAAGCTTTGAAGCTTTTTTGGGATGCAATTAAACTTCTGAAATGCTTAGTATTTATAGGCAGTTTTGAAGTTGGTTTGCTGTAGAAAATTATGTCGCTGAAATCTTTTTTTGCACGCGACTGAAATACTAATTTTGCACGCAGTCGCAATGAAAGAATGATTGTTGCCATAAGTCAACAAAAAACATAAAAGGTTACGTGCCATTGCTTTTATTACACCTTACTATTGCATTGAAATTGTTTGTGTATAAATCTTCAAATAATAAATCCATGGAAAGGCAAATGATATCTAAACATATATAGTCATACAATTTTCATAAATTGCTCAATTTAATTCTTTGATAAGGGTTTTTTTTTCCCTAAGAATATGAATGCAAGCCAAGAAAATTTCCCTTATATTATATCATTTCTGGCTACCAGCTGATCACATATCTTGGGACTTGAAATGCATTTTCAGCAAAATATTAATTCAACAACATGTGCCTAGCGATCAACAAAAGGGCAGGCAGCCCAACTGCAAGATGAGAGGATCACGTCAACAATAAATGCAGAAATACATGGAATGTGAAGCTGAAATTGAAAATTTTGTATCAATGATAGGCTGTCAAAATGTTACAAAAGAGAAAGGAAAAAAAAAAATGATGGGCTGTCTAATATTCCATGCATGATCCATCCATCTTTCATAAACAGTGACTTTATCGTCTTTGCAAGGAATATGGTTCCCTTTATCATTGTACTGGTAATGCCTGTCCACATACTGTTGTTATATATGTTCATGCTACAATTAATCTATAAAGCATAATATGGTTGAAAAAAGAAGCAGAAGAAAGTTCATCCACATGCAACCATAGAGTTAACAACTTCAGTTCTAATTCATTTTATAATGAAAAGTAACAACATTTTTAATTAAAGAGATGCTTTTCTTGAAGAATTAACCCTTTTTAAAATCTCGTCTATATATTATAATTCAAATAAAGAGAGGATGTTTAAGGGCCAAATCTATTTTCTACATGAGGAATACAGTTAAGTGACCTAGAGGAGTTGCTTGATCAACTTTTCCAAAAGGGAAAATTTATCCCCACTTTTGATTGCGAAACGAGAAGTTGACTTGAATTAGAAAAATATTAATAATGCAAGAAAATAATAGATCTGTTTTAATTCCACATAATTTAGTTGTATAAGAATCTTGCATTTTGTTGTTGATTGTTTAACCACCCCCATTTCATTTAACATTTCACCGTCCATAAAAGTCGAGTTTGGGAGAGCAAAATTGTATCACAATTTAAAACTCCTTCGAGACCGGTTTATATACAAAACGTGATTGATATATGAAACAAATAGTTAATCGCTTAAAATCGTGATTCTAATTTCATACCATTTTTATTGTACATTAAAATTGTGATTAACTTATTGTTACATATATAAATCCGCTTATTAGCTGAAATTGTATCGAATCATAGTTTGTAGAAAGCTCACAATTATTGGCAGTATAAGCATGCAATAATATGATCAAACTATAAAAGCTAAATTGAAGTTCTTTAATGGCTTAATTTTGGGACCAAATGGACCATCCACATGCAACGTTATTGCCTTGTAGATTAATCCAATACCAAACATATACATTTAACAAAAGAAGAAGAGACAGTTCATGTCACACTCACTCTCCTATAATCCTATATTTGCTTAATGTACACATTGTCTAAACTAACGACCTTTTTTCTTTAGTCTTTGATGACTTTCATGCACTTAGAAACGTAAGCAATCCGCTCTTCAAGACTCCATCATTCACTCTTCTCATCTTCCTCTCCTTCTCACAATCAATCATACCAACCATAGATCAAAATCATTCATCCAACTTATAATTAGTTAAAAGAAACCATCGATCCAACTCTTCTATCAAGATCATAAGCCTCAAAATGTCACCTTTTACAGTAACTTTGATCATTTTTTCAATGGTAATTCCAATGATCAACACCCAAAATCCAGGGACCCCAGATGGTGAAAACAAGTGTGGAGGCTGTCCTTGCAATAATCCATGTTCTTCATCACCACCGCCGCCGCCTCCATCGCTGCCGCCACCACCACCACCACCACCACCCAAGAAGCCACCAAGCCCAATTTGTCCACCTCCCCCTGGTACACCGAGCTACCCTTACACACCTACTCCACCTTCTCAATACATATATATAACAGGTCCACCAGGGGATGTGTATCCTGTCGATCCTTATTATTCGGGGGCTGTCCGGAGCTTCACTGTTGGATTGACCATATCATTCATTTGTAGCATACTTCAGTTAGCTTTATGGTGAATTTAAATTGTTGTAACATTCTGGAATTTCCAGGTAAAAAAAATATTTTATCCAGGTGGGTAAAGATTCGGATTCTAAAGTCAAGAATTTTATGGATGAGAAAATTTCTGATGATCCTTAGATGTTGTTTCTAGCTTTTTATTATCTCAGTATGATCAAATAATTTGATAATTTTCTCCTTGTTCTTCATGATCAATGGTTAGAAATTATTGACTAATCAATAACCCTTTTCTTTTCCATGTTGATTTAGTTTCTATTGATAATCTTATCAAAGTTTTATCATGTTATATATGCATTTATATTGTTCCATATTAGCAATAAATTTAATCATATTTGTTTAATTTTTATTTTTTTTTGGTGACATGAAAGAATGGAGTGGAAGCTAATCATACTCAATTTTATTTTTATTCTTCTTCTTCTTCTATGGTCAAAGAAAATAGTACTTCAAGTAAAAGTAACTAAATGCATTGTGAATTATTTTGTACCAAACAAAAGAAAAATGAAAAGAGGAATAATTGGTGATGGCTTTCCATATTTCAAATTGAGTGATGATAAATCATTATCATTTGATTTAATAGCCAAAATTGTCATGAGATGAGCACTCAAAATTTTAATAATGAAAGCAACATATTATCCACCAGCTTGTATTTCCACTGTCCAACCTAATATAAAAGTTCCTTTTCCCTTTTGGTCCAATTATTTTAATTAGTTAGAGCTGTCCTAATCTAGCTATATCAAATGTTAATGTTTGTATTAACAGTTTCTTTTATCTGTTTACCTAAATCGACATTTTCTTTTATTATTTCTAGAAAGTTTTCATCCTAATTCTATAATCATCTACTCTTTAAAACAACAACAATAATTAATTTTTATTCAAATATATGAGTACGACTACATAACTAGCATTTTATCTATATACATACGATTTCTTAAACGATTCATGTCATTTGATAGGCAAAGTTTTACTGTGGCTGCCCTCAACCGCAAGGCTCTTCTGCCAATTCAACCGCAAGTCTCTTCTTTTTTTCGAACTTCAAACCAGCTACTTATTGGTAGATAAACTATTTATAAAGATAATTACAACCAGGTGCAAAACATATATCATATCAAAAAGTCAGATTGAGACGCTCATCTCGTGGAAAGTTCTTCATCACCATGACTATACATAATTGATGACACTTCATAGAAATGGTGACAGCTGTTTGTGTTCATCAATCAATAATTAAAAGTATGACTTAGAATTTGACTAGAATATTATTGCAAGAAATTTTGTTTAAGCCATTCAAATACCAAAACATGCAAGTGTCATACTCTCAAAACTTGTTCAAGAACAAAATCTAATATTTCATACCTAAGCATACTATACAAGAGCTTAATTTAAAATGCTCTCATTGATATGATACATAAAATTGTAACTTCGTGTACAACTTGAGATGAAAGCAATGACTTGAAATAAATTTGATAATTCTTTCAAAAACAAAGTTGAATTTCATTGATCCAAAAGGGGCACCAAACCAATTAGGCATATAAACCTTAGCACTTTTGCTTAAGTTTTATGTCACCGTCCAAAGATTCCTTTGCTCTTACTCCTGTGTAGAGTATTATACTAAAACTAAATGGCCCCATGTATGTATTGAACCAAAAGGCAATTTGCATTGTTATTATTAGTATTATTTTTCCCCCAGAAGAACTGAAAGAAAGTTCTAAAACCTCTTCATCAGTTGATTCTGATGTCAGAGTTTGTCAATAAATATGAAGTTGTAAGATCAACATTGGAAAACCAAACCTGGGACCATCTTTCATACCATGCTCCACATTTGTTTTTCCAATTTTTGGTTGTGGTTGTTGTTGGTGTTTGTTTGTTTGTTTGTGGTCATGACTCATCTGTTGATCTGTCTCATTTTTAGTAGTCAACATGCCGATTGATTTTAACCTTAGCATCTTGTAATTAATAATGTTGAACAAATTGATTTGATGTTGAACAAATTAGTAGTTTCAATTTGTTTTCGGAGCTCTAATCTATTTTAAATCGGCTTATACTATTACTATAAATGAATTTATTTATACTTTAATATGGACCTTTCTAGTTCGAAATCTCAGCATATTTTCAATATAGTAGCACATCTTCAATCTAGGACTTTTCTCATTCGAAACCTTTGCTGGTATCTAATGCTAACTAAGATCATTGCAAGTGAGATGAAACACTAAGCTTCAATCTAGAACCTTGCTCATCCGGAACCTTTGCTGATATCTGACACTGACTAGGACAAATGCAAATGAGATGAAATAATACAAACAGAATTTTTGAGTTAGGAGAGGAAGACCGTTACATACGAGTTGGAACACTAGAAGCAGAGTTTTCGAATTAAGGGGGAATTAATGCTGCAATTTGTTATGTAGTATGTTAGTTCTTGCATGAGGAACCCAATTAATTTTGAAGTTAATGCTTCATCAAGATGTGTATGTATAAGGAACATTCTGCCTATTTCTGCCATTTGGAGCAGTCCAGTTGCCTGTGTTAAAAGAAATCACACAAAACAAATGTTTATGCCTTTTTGATTGTTGAATTATACTTAACTACTGGAGTTTAACAAAAAAGAATACATGATAAATAGTCCCTTAATTTTCTTTTTCTCTTGATTCAACCAAAGGGAAACGGAAGGTAACAATAATCATCAATATTGCTAAGCCTATCCATAATTACAATTTGAGTAACAAAGGAGGGAAAGAAAGAATGGTGCTGCAACTATTCAGCAATATGAAATTCATTTTGAAATTAAAACAGTAATATCTCTTCTGGTCCCCCATGCACAATTGCCATTTACTTGTGTTGCTTATGAACTGTATCAAACTACTACAGATCTTTTATCAAACTACAGTTGTTCATACATTTGGTAAGGGCTAAGTATTCTCGAGAAGAAAGGAGCCGCGCTTTTTTCCCAGACAGTTTTGAGTTCATGGTAGCATGAAAGGCTGCATCTTTCAGTGGAATACACATCGTTTGTACTTTTTGCTATGTTGGTTTGTTCCCAAATGCACAACTGAAGACAAACCCAGGCAGATTAAAGCATGATGAGGGAAAAAAAAAACCATAACAAAGTAATACGCATTAAAACAAGAAAAGAAACAACTAGCAAGTAGAAACCTGGAGAGCAGGATAGAGCAGCCATGGATGGCAATGAGAAAGTAAGGAAGAACTCGACCATTTTCATCTTTTTTATTCTTTTACAGGAGGCACCATCTTGATCAGTCATCAACCAGTAGGCAAAAGTAACTCCAGAGATCAGAGGAATTTTTCCGTGTACCCTCCCCTCACTTCTCATCTTGATTCATAGCCGCCTGGATTAGTTTGTTAATCGGGTTATCCCACATAGAATTTGGAAATGAATGAACTGTTGATTCCCCAGTAAATTAGATCTGAGAGAAGACAATAACATAGGGATCAAACTTTAAAATGCTTTCCAAGAGATCAGCTACGTTCCACACCAGAAAAAAAATTAAGAGTTCCCAAAAGGATGTTTGATGGTGATGGTCAGAGATAATGTAGAAATTTTTGAACTTTTTCAATCCCATATGCGTCAAATAAACAAGTAGTAGTTGGTTATCTATGTCACCCTATAAACACAAAACTAACAATCAAACCTCTGCAAATAGACAATGGACTTAAGTTTAACATAAAGCTAAAACCCACTAGCCAAGCCGATACCTTGTCAATCTTGAGTCCAGAATTAACAAAAACAAAACCAAGCAAAGCCTGCATGCCCATTGACACAATCTTTTGATGATTAAGGCTCAAAACCTCACATCTATTACTAATTAAATACATCTGCAAACATGTGCAAACTTTGACTTAACACAGAACCGGAGTTTGTTCAAACAATAGTAATGAGTAATACCCCATGGACTGGTCTTGTCTTAGTGCATGAATCCACATTTCGGTGTAAACATTAAAAATTAGGAAAAATATCCTAGAAAACGCAAAGAAGTCAATGTCAAAAGCCATTAGGAACAAAGTACATTACTAGGGTAGACCATAATGGTATACCACTGATTTTGGGTAGACCAAAAACATAACTAGGGTAGGACATAATAGTAGAGTTTGTAGAAGCCACCACAGTCAGTAATGCCTTCAGGAAAGGCCTTGTCTTTCTACATGAATCCTATATTTCATTATAAACATTAAAAAAATAATGAGAAAATCAATGCACCATCATAGAGTTAGAATATAAGACCCAAAGAATAAACATTAAGACAGAAATCTCGTGAAAATAAGATACTCTTTGAAATTGACAATTCAAATGCTATGTACCTTAGGGAAAAAAGGCCCAAAAGGGCTCTTCTTATATAATATTACATAAGCACACTGCAATGTAGGAGATCTAACTTCTATCTTGTCTCCCCAGAAACATAAAACTTTTTAACAAAGTAAGAAGAGAATAGATCTTTAACCACCATCATGCAACTTTTCACAGCCAGTGAAAATGAAATACGTACACCAAAAGGTATATTTATTTGAGAAGCAAGATTAAGGTCCTGGAAAGGTGCTAACACACAGGAACCAAGAATAGAACGATAACTTTGAAAGCCAGAAGTTTGTGAAATTTGCTAAATAATAGAAATTAGTTCGGATGGTCAAGGCAAAATAAATCAACCTCCTGATTTTTATTTATACACTGGAAACTGCTAAATTCCTAATAGACTCAAAACCAAGAAAATATTTGGTTAAGACCTGCAGGGTTATGAAAGAATTTTGAATTTTTCCCATGATTATACAAAAATTCACAGAATATTGCTGAAATGATAGAACTTTAGAAAATTTGAATTCCATATCAGTTGTTGTAAATTGACATAATGCAATTTACTTCTTGCAATGCTTAATTGCTTCAAATCATGATTCTGATTATACTCACCAAATGCCTTGAAACAGAGAACAAACCACGGAAATTCTAGTATCCCCAATAAATGTGGGTGTAATGGGCTTATTCTTATATTTCTGCTTTCTTTTGAGGCAATAACATTTTCAGAGGCAGGAAGTTTGGTCTAGATGCTCAACTGGGTGATTGACAAAAATCAAAATATGCATAGGCTTGATGGGAATGAGAGATAAAAAGCCAAGAAAGTTTGTCTACATAAAATTTTCTGGATTTGCGAGTCAAATATTACGTAACAAACAATTACACGCTATTTCTACTTTTAGTACTAAAACATGAGGAAATTGTACAACTTTAGAAGAGGAATTCAGTTACCTTCTCTACAGAAAACCCCTGATTACAAGAGAGAACAATCACCTTTCTAGAGCACAAACTTTAAGCTTTGCTTAGAGTTCAGCAGCATCCATCCTTTCTTCACTTTCCCCTTCACTTGCATTAATTTGATCATTGCTGTCCTCCTTTGTGCTGCACAGAAGTTTATTTTCTCGTGGGTTGTTCATGGTGGAAAGCTGATCTACTGGTATAGCATTCCTCTTGTAATTCCAGACAAGCATTGAAATATAATCCTGAGGTGAAATTAGACCCTGCTCTCCAAGGCATCTTCGTTGTTCCTCCAAAGTTTTTGAATCATCAAGCCATATGTATTCAAGCAATGCCTTCTCATGATCAGGCCTCCAGCCAACCGGAAAAGGTGAATAGTCGGTCTCAGGCACAAGAGACATTCTGGTATACTGAAGCCCTTCAATTGAATCTACGAGGCCCATTTTGAGAAAATTAAGGTACTCAGGTGATTGGCCCTTTTTTTCCTTCAAAGGACGAGTCAAAGTCCTAGAAGCAATCTTGTAGACCTTTGCCCGTGATCGTAGCTTGTACTTTGCAGCATAAAGCTTCGCAAGTGAACCCCTTATAATATAAGAGCAAAAGTTAACAATTTTTTTCCTATTGTCAGCATATCTATACCACTCAACCATTGTGGACAATAGCTTATTCATTTGAGCATTTGTGTGAGCTTGAGTAGCATGAAACATTCTAAAACAAGGCTGTGGATCTGGATCTCTATCTCCCTTGAGAAAGCTCAGCTTTCTAAACTGCTTGATGCACTGTTTCAGGCTAGCAGTAACAGACAATAGAGTTCCAACACCCTTTTCACTAATAATCTTCCCCCCGGTTGCAGTGTATCGAAGAGTTGGATACACAACTCGACGGCATAATACATGATCAAGAAACATAATACCTTTAGTGATGTGCTCAATTGGAAGACTCTCATTGTCAAGCTTGAGCATATACTTTTGATCACAGAACTCAATCAACTGCTTTCGCAGCGTTGCTGCATCTGCCCTGGGTCCCCTAACTCCAATCAAAATGTGACCACCAAAACGGATGTAATCAATCTTTTTGGTCTTATCTGGTCCACTTGTGGGAACAAATTCTGGCCAGGATGTATTTCCCTGTTCAACTTCCCCTTCCGGACTGTTCCAAATCACATCATTTTTCGAAGGTCGATAGAATTCCTTGATCTTACCTTCCATCCAGTGATCCAATTCATCAAGACAAATGTTAGCCAACAAAGGACTAAGGATACCACAATGCCCCCACGAAGGAACTTTGTCTGCCTCTTCTGGTGCAAACCCGAAAAAGGATTCCAACCAATAAGGATCCGGCTTCGGCTCATCTTCTGCCAGCACTCTCTTCTTTTGATACTTCCTCCTTATCTTTTTCTTCGGCTCATCAACCTTAGTAGTGATAACAGGAGTAGTCAAGGCTGCCTTTATCAGATCAATTACTTTCTTATCTCTAACATCCCTCATCAAAGCGTTTATAATCAATCCAACCTTCATTCCATCCAACACTGTACTCAAATCCCCCTTTATATACCACAAATAGCCCGCAAAACTTCTTCTTAGTACCCGTAATACGGTATGTGCAGTCCTTCCAGGCCTAAATGCAAATGACTTCTCCGAAAATCGAGCCTCATAAACTGGTTCCAAAATCATAAACAACACTTCATGAACAATCCTATCTTGAAATGGAGTAGGCTGCGTGGTCGTCATGATAGCCCTAATCTTCCTCTTTGACAACGACTCATAATCAGTCTTATCCCTAGGTGACTTAATGAAAAACTCTAACCTAGCCCCCCACTTAAACCTATTATCCAAAACTGCATTCCTTAATGCCAACAAATTTTCAAGGGTAGACCTTGTTATCGTATTACGAGGCACATATGCCCCAGTATCATCAGCAGCAGTCTTTTGATAAGCCAGCACCCACAACTCAAATCTCCTCAAATAATCACTCAAATTAGTCACAGTTTTTTTGGGTTCTCGGAAATTTTCAACCCACATTTGACAACAAACCGAAACCCCATCCTCCCTCATCAAGGTGGCCGGGTCATTTGGGTCCTGAACACGCCTATTATGCGAATATGTATGTAAAAACATTCTACATAAAGCAAAACCATTATCCCTTTTGTTCCAATCTCTCAATTCAGAGCTTAAAACTGCGCTTGTTCTGGAGTGTAAAAGTGAAGTTCTTGTGAGCACTCTATGACTAAATAAAACAAATGGTCGATGCATTCCAGAAAAAAATTCCCACAAAGAACATAAAAATGCAAACTTTACCGCCTCATTTCGTTTCTGAAAGAACAATTTGATGATTCTTTAAAGCAAAAATTGCACATATATATTGTTAAAAAAAGATGGGATTTTGACGTCTTACTTGTTCGGATGAAACCCAAAAAAAATTGACGGAAAATGGGCAGGCAATTGGAGCATCAAAACTGTTTCAAGTAGCTGAGAAAAAGAAATTTCGTGAAAGAATGGCTTAAATCCTTAAACCCTGTGAATAAACCCTCGAAGGATCGTTTATTTTCTTTTTTTTTTTCATATCTTTTTAACAACTTTTTTTTGGGGTAAAATATAGTTAATACCCTTGGATTATTATCTTGTTATGCATTGACCCCCTATAGTTTTAATTGTAATATTTAGCCCAATTAAGTTTTTAATTTTAGATAGAATAATCTATTTGGCTAATTCCTGTCCACTGGTTGAATGAAACAACTGATTATATTTTCACTTAAAGACTAGTTTTTATGCAATTTTCTAGCATGTTGCTCTAATTGAATTTATTGATTTATTTGATTATTTGATGAGAATTAAGAAAACAGGCATATTTATCTCAAATTTAAAAAAAAAATTAAGGAAATTAAATATTACAATTGAATTTATATATTATAAAATAATGCTAGACAAGGTAATAGTATAACAAAGCAAGTTTTAGGGTCACGGGTTGAGTGGATTGATTAGGGAAGAATTACTTAAATTCCTCTCGACTCTTAATTCAGAGTTCGAGACAACATCTTGCATCTTGTTATTCCACTCTTAAAAAGGTTGAAATTTGAGTAGGCAAGTTTTGTAACAAGGTTTCTCAAAAGCATAAACACGATGTTGAACTATATATGAAAACACTTGTATAAATTAAATACAATAAAATATGATTATATACAACTAATGCATATAGTAGTATATGATTCGATAACCAAACATTATATTAAGAGTGGTATATGATTTGATGATGGAATATGTGGATAAATATTTAGTTATTGTGTTCCTTGAAGAAATAGAGTCATATACAACAATCATGCCCTACCATTCGGCCAATCGGACCACACCTCCTGGATTCTGCAGGTTGAAGATGAGAGTTTATATAAGCATTTCTAAATGCTGTCCATTTTTTCCTAAATAGAAAAAGAAAGGAAAAGAAGAAGAGCCAACTTATATAAATTTTTGGGGGTCGGTTTTTCCCAAGTTATTTTTGAGACTGAGCATGCACACAGTCACATACAAGCATTTTGAACATATAATCTGAGTCTTGATCAAGTGTATAACTAATATATAGTAGGTTGTCAAGAATCCCATCTGTCCAAGAAGATTTATTGTCTTTCAATCGTGTGCTAAGCAATGTTTTAGCCATGGAGTATCAAGTTATGGCCCCATTACCATTCCCAGTGAAATCCAAAGCTCAATCAAACACAAACGTTAGACCATCAATTTGCTGTTTTCATAACAATATTGATCATGGGCTAAAGCTACTCATGACTCACATATATTCCCAATCATCATATCTACCTTCTTCTCATTCAATCAAACATTTACAAAGCATTATAAAAATGGTCTACAACTTTGTTTATTATTGCTCAAAAGAAATGCTTACACTTAGCAAATTGATGTTGATTTTTTGGCCCACATGTCTTCATGATTAGGCATCTCAACAACCTGTTGTGGTCTTAATTTTTTTGTTTGCGTATGGTGGAATCAATGTTGATGAGCATTGGATTGAATAACACGTCTTATTACAGTCAAGAAATGGATGCGTCAATAGCAATCAAGTCAATTGATCTCTCATTATCTTCCTTCTTCTTTTTTCTGATTTCTTTTTTAGTGTGTTTTATGGCAGCTATAAATAAATTCTGCAGAATTTAAATGGATTAAACCACAAAGTTCCATAAGGTAAAAATGTCTTGGATTAATGTGTTCATCATGTGAAAGCACTCAAGGATGCATGAACTCAAAAATTATGGCGAATTTTAAGAATTGGCATGTTGTCTTGGATCTTGTTTATCTTCCTTCAGAACATAAAAAGTAGAAAATCAATTATTCAAATATTTGTTGTACTTGTAAGTTTTCAAGCAAATAAAGTTGAAAAGTCAAGAAAATACTAGCTAGCTTGTCATAATCAAGAACTGGAATATACAAAATGCATTACATAAATTTCAAAGATTCAGCACAAGTTTGAAACTATATCACCCTGTATCTTTTATGGGTTGGGATATTTTCTTGCTCTGAATTAGAATCAACAATAACCAAAATTTTTTATCCCACTATATAGCATCGGCTACATGGATTATATTTCGCTATCTGATTTGATTTATATCATTTGAATCGGCAAAGTTTTACACATGGCCAACTAAACGCAACCGTCCTTTGATATATGACCTAATAACTAAACGAAAACTTTGAGTGAACCAAAACTTGGCCACAAATTTTTTCCAAACATTCACAGTAGCAACTTTTGATGATTCATATCAAATCCATACTCTAAATAAGAGAGTATACATCTTAAGTTCTCAAGACAAATTATGTTAATATATTTTTTAAAAGAATAAGATGCATATGATTATATATACACCAATAATTGTTTCAAAGCGCAAAGCAACCATTTGGGGTCCCCTAAACTTTAGTAGCCATCAGAGAACAAATATAACAACCACTGAAAATGTTCAGGAATAAATCCTCTTCATTTTTCGAACTCCCTATTTCGAGTTTCTAGCAACTGTCAGTAGGACTCTTTTGGTCCCCAAACAATGACATCTAGGAAACTCCCCTACATTTTCCTCTAATTAAATGGCCTCTGAATTTGGATTCAACCCCAAGACTAGAGCTCATAAATAATGCAAATGTCACACCTTGGCCAGAAAAAGACATCCATAAGTGATTAAAAACTAATTCATCTTTATTCCATCCTCCTACTGCTAACAACTTTGGCCTTTTTTTTTTTTTCTTTTTTTTCCCTTTTGAATAGTGACAAAGTTCTCAAGATTTTTGTTACCTAGGTCCACACTTTTTAGCCTTTCTTCCCACTAAGACAACTCAATTCCTTTGGAATACTTCATCCCTTGAACCTCAATTCATTCCTCTTGACTCTCTCCACTCCACTCCATCCCATCCCATTTTATTTCTTTACTTCCACTACACAAAGAAACATTTTCACAACATGGCTTCAACCCTCCAAAAACTACTCTCCACCCTGATGTTTTCATCAATAATTCTTCATTTTCTGGCAAGTTCATCAGCCCAAGAATGCCCTTATCCGTGCTATCCGCCACCTACGGGCACAGGAAACAATCCACCGTTGACTACAACACCACCAGCAGGAGTAGCATATTCTCCTCCAGTTTTTTACAGTCCTCCAACAGGAGTTTTTCCATACTTTCCTCCACCTGGATATGTATCAGGGTTAGCACCACCCCCTCCTGAGCCAATATTATCATGGTTTCCTTATTACTACAGAAAACCACCTCGTGGTGATCAATCATCATCATCAACAGCTTTGCAAGGATCATTCAAAACCATGATAATCATGACTATCCCTTTTCTTGTTTTTATTTTATGTTCTATTTTGTACTGAGTTTGGTTAGATTTTGATGTAATTAAACTTTTAGATGTTATGAGAATTATGGTAACCAGGGAATGTTTCTTTTTTTTGTTAAATAGAAAAATGATTATTTTCTGTGTTATAGAGAAAGAGGCAAAGCCAAGAATTTGCTGTTTTCTTTGATAGTAAATGCAAAAGTTTCGGTGGTTAAGAGCATGATAGAGATGTTAATGGCCTGAATTTCTTGAAGCGGTCTAAGTTTGGTAATGTGTCTATACTTCTTTTATTATTTTTCTACCTTTATCTCTATATATTGACAAAGACTTTGTAACCACACCAAGAATTTAATTATATATTTGCATCAGCAGCTTATAAGTTTGTCCTTACATTGCCTTTAGCATGGAAGATTATCATATGATGAACAATTTTGTTGAAAAGTTCAAGTTTACAAGAATCAGGACACAAAAAAATTCTTCAGATTTTGGTTTAGTATGCAACAAAGCATAATTGATTTTAAACCAATATTATATTGGAATTGTCTCAACACTTTTATTCATTAATAAAGCTGTTGAGAGTAGACCGTGAAGATTAAAAATAAATAAATAAATAAAAATTGGGAAGCATAAGAGATGAAGTTGCAAGAAGTCAAATTTATTTACATCTTAGAATGATGAAATCCAACTAAAATTAAGTGGACTGGAAGTGTAGTGAATGATCATGAAGAAAGATTAATGGTGAATGTTGGTGGCAACAAATTAAATGGTGCTTTTATAGTGGAAACACTCAAGTAATTAAAAGGGTATCAAACTATAGTGATGTATCTTATTGGCATCATCTTGTTGAATTGCTTCTTGGTTCTTAATTATTTTCTCTTTTCAAGAACTTGTTTGTCGGACAAATAATTCCAATATTGAGGTCAGGGTCCCTGTTTGAAATGCATTATTTATAAAATTACATAAGTTTAAAATGAATTTTATTGGAAATTTACACTTGAGGAAGTTGGATCAACTTGTTTATGATGGACTAAAAATAGTATAAATAGTTTATATATAAAACGAGAGTTAATCACAATTTTAATGCACAATAAAAATAGCTGAAAATTAGAATCATGATTTTGACAGCCATTAATTACCCGTTTCAACCCGTTTCACAAGATTTTTTTTGTCAAAATGATATATCATAATTGAAACTGGCTCAACTAAGGTGTAGCATCTACTTCATTATTAGTTTTACAAGAATTAATTAAGTCTTGTACTGTGGCAGTTGTTGTTGAGCTATGAAGTGCTCTTCTAATTCTTGAATCTAAAATCTAAAATCTAATTTGAATCTAAAATCTAAAATCTAATAATAAGGTCTTAGAAAGCATCAAGAATAAAAGGCTGCACCTGCAGAGATAAGAAGATGAATCAAATAGTTAATGAGTCTTACAACAAACAGAAACATTATCCTGTAAAAGTGCTTCCCCTGTCAATTAAAATAGAAACATGCATAGATCAGATGATGATGAAATGAATTTGGCAAAACTTGGATTTCTCAGGCGGTGGGATTTGGAATTTACTGTAAGAGACAAATTTTGCTAGCATCACTGAAATGCTTAGGACCAAAATGATCTATGCTGGAATTTGCTTCACTACATAACCAGTTTTCTGTAACAATACCATTTGGCAGCATAGGGGACTTTAACGATGAATTCTAATTTCTGGGATGATCCAAATACATGCATGACTACTTCTTGTCCAGCTATAATTTGTGTATGTAACCCTTGACAGTTCATGGTGTTGCATGTTCTAGGCACTGTCGGTATCAGCTCCTCTATACTTTCATTTGAGAACTTTACAAAAATTCATTTATTGATTTATTTCATCTATATGGCTACAGAAACAAATGTAAAGGAAAGCTCGTAATTTCATTTGAGGAGTTAGCACTGGCTCGTCATTTTAAAGCCACGTTAAATACATATTCCATTCGATAAAATTAGCACGGTGAATAGAGTCGATCTCATGAGAAACGGAATACAATTCAATTTAGTCAATTCAATCAATAGTCACAAAAATGGTTTTCTTAAGTTTTGAATAACAACAATTAAACTTAAACAAAAATAACATAAATTATTTGAATTAATCACAGTAACAAAAATCCGACAATTAATAAATCCACATAAGATGATGAATCAAATAGTGAATGAGCAGCAGCAGCAAGATAGATTGTCTTACATCAAACAGAAACAATATCAATTAAAATAGATACATGCAAAGATCATATGATCAAATGAAGTGATGCAAATTTTGCTCGAATCACTGAAACGCTTGGAACCAAAGTGATCGATTCTAAAGTTTTTACCGAATTACTTCTGTAATAATATCATTTGCCAGCAGGAATATCTAGAGGGATGAATTCTAATTTTTGGGATGATCCAAATACATACATGACTACATATCCAACTAAAATTTACATTTCATTGATGTATTTATGTAGAAATGTAACCCTTGACAGTTCATGGTGTTGCATGTTGTAGCCGCTGTCAGTATACTTCATTTGAGAACTTTATCTCATACAAACTAGGAAATCGTAACAGTAATGAAAAGAGGTGTAAATCTCTAGATGGCTAGAGAAACAAATGTAAAGGGAAGCACATCATTTCAGGAGGCAGCACCAACCGCTATACTACCGATTCTGGAATTGTTGCGCAGGTCGACACCTTTAATATCCTTTCTCATGGCACCCTTCACCATTTTCTCAGCTACCACCTTGTGCTTAGCCTCAACTTTCTGGCCTTTGTTCTCCTGGTTACTTTGTGATACTCTATGATTCCGTAAACTTGAATGCTTCATCTTCTCATGTTCTTCCTTCCTAGTACCGCTATGATTCCGTAAACTTGAATGCTTCACCTTCTCGTGTTCTTCCTTCCTAGCAGCCGCGGTAGGATGATGGATGTTACTGTCTGCAAGATCTGAGAACTGTGCATTGTTGTCAGAACTGGTTGCTGAAGGATAGCTTGTCACTCCGGATGCTTTCTGTGAGGAGTTTGGTTTTAGAGCTTCCGTTGTAAAACAGGTTTGGCCACTTCCAACATTTCTACATGATGGAGATCTTTTGGTAGATACAGCCCCAGGGGTTTGGACTTTACTTGATTTATAGTTATTCGCTACAGCCTGAAGTAGATACAAGTCAGAAAACCACACAAATTGTCTTTCTAGTAGTTTCTATCATTTCAGAGAGAGACATAAGACATTGCAATGGAAAATTATAATGAAGAGAAAGGAAGAAAATCCAAATGAAAAATAGTAGAAACTAACAAACAGGCAAAAAAATTACAAAAGCACAGGTCAGTGTTGTAACACAAAATATTTTCTTCATTGTTGCTCATGTGCTAAACAAAGAATTAAGATTCAACAAACCATACTTAAAATCACACAGAAAAACTTGTAAAATTTCGTTCTCCTTGCCAGTTTATCACAGGATCATAACAGGACAGCGGGTGGAAGTCATCTAGATAAACTTTGCTTGAAGGAGTTAAGATAGTGTTTGCAAATCATGGAGGAAAAGTTTTATTAGCTTTATGCACATCCTTCCTTTAATAAGAAAAAGAACTGCATGGACAATAATGTTTAAGTAAAGCTTGTCAGTTCGAAGAATTGCAAGCGTGAAGGTCTTTACCCATACAAAACCCATCAATCATGGTAGTCACAAGATTAGAACTGTTATCATTGCAAGCTTAATTCGTCTAACAAAACAATGCACAGAAAAAGAGAGGAGAAAAAGAAAGAAATAAGCTCACTAAATGTACACAAACCACACTAATATCTAGAATTCAGTCGGGTGCACATAGAGGATCGGGATGAGGAGTATGCAAATTCAACAGTATTGGATTAGAAGCAAAACAGAGGCCGAGTGCAGTAATCTTGCTCATATACCTTGTTTTTATCCAGATATTGTACAGCTTCAGTATAAAATGAAGGAATTGGTGTTGCTTTGAAGCTTAGGCTTTTCCGCAACTGTTTAATATCTGCTTCTGTCTTTTCCTAGAATAACATATGCTAATTAAAGTAAAATGCTGTGCAATAAAAGTTTTAGAGCCATGAAAACTTATTAACTCAAGATAGAAAGGGAATGAGAAAAAATATCCAAAGGTGATCTAATTATTAGCATATTCTTTCAGTAAAAGTCAGTTTCTTGACAAAAGTTGGATCTACCGAACTATTTCCAGGAAAAAAAATAGAATATATCTTTCAGATATTATTACCTGCTTTTTAGCTTGAACTTTTTGTAAGTTGGTCTCCTTGGCAAGCATTTTCTCCTCCAACTTCAAATTAAACTGAAACAAATATCAAAGCTGAATATCAACAATCCAACAATACCAACAGGCTACTGCAATGCAAAGCACATTTCCAAACGAAAAAACAGTATTTTCCTAACCTCCTTCCTCTTCTCAGCACGTTCATCACTTTTGAAGCTGAAAGATGAACCATTTTGTTTCACGATTGGTTTCGTGGAATTGACAGCTTGCATGGTCCTAGAAAATTTTAAACACAGTATATGTCAAACCAGAAGAGGTAGAATGGTGCAGGATTGAACATTTGCTGATTTGTTTCTTATAAACCTGCTTGCATTTTGTTGTGCTCTTGGGGCAACACTTTCAGAGGTAGAAGACCGAGAATTGGCAGCTTTTTTGGTTGTTGATTGTTTCCCATTGCTACAGCTAAAAAATGGTATCTCTGTGATATGAAGCAGACAAAAGCTGAAATTCTGAATTAAAAAAGTAATCAAACTAATGGATACCTTCTGTTTTCATCTAGCTTTGTCCGAGAACTCTGAGAAAAGTATACAAACAAAACGAGGATGTAAAAATGGCATCAAAATGAAGAATTTTTACAGAGAGAATGGAGGCTTATAGAACATAAGGCAAGATGATATAGTTTCCTAGTAAAAATACAACCAACATTTCAACACAGTTGTGTTACGATAGAGAGAAAATTACCTCAAGTTTCAATGTTCTTTGTACAGACCGTATGGTTGAAACTGCAGAATCAAGTATCTGCTTTACCTTTCTGGATCTCGTTGAAACATCAGTCTCTCCCTTAACAGGTTTTGTTACAAAATCTTTAGAAGCTTCAGTTGATGTGCTTTTCTTTACCTTAACAACGCTGGACTGAGGCGTTATCAACTTGGAGTTCACAAGCTTAGACCCAATCTTCATCTACACTTAAAACGTTTGACAGTTAGTGCAAAGCAGGTTACTTCTTTTACCCTTTTGGATCAAGCTGGGAAATGAACATAACGTAAAGAAACCCAATTCGAATGACTAAGTTTGCATCTCAGGCTGTGGAAATGCTTAAAATGAAAAACCAACAAGGCAAACTAATGACACTGACATAGCAGTTCTCAAATTCATCCAATCTCAACAATCTTATCCAGCATGCAAGGATAAATGAAAACAGAATGGTGCAGAAAAGGACAAACCTTAGGAGAAGAAACCGTCTCAACTTTTGAGCAATCTTCTTTCTCAGTTGAGTGACTACTAGGTAACTGATTACTGGATTTCAATGACACATCTGAACTTGCTGCTTTGCCATTATCGTCAAGGTTCTGTTTTGTTTCACTTTCCAATTCACCATTGCTCTGAGATGCATTTCCAATTCCAGCTCTGCATGATTCCTTCATTTTTAAATTTTCACTAACTATATTTTCTTCACAGGAGGTCTTATCAAAGGTATGTTTAAGCTCATGCTCAAAGTATCCAGAATAATCTAATTCATATTCTATCATTTCAGACTCATCATGAACTGAATGACCAGTATTCTCATCATAGCTTGTCATATGGGTACCCTCATAGAGATGATCAACATCTTCTTGACATAAGTTCTGCAAGTTTTCATTTTCTCCAGTTTGAAAGTCGATCCCACTCTGGCATTCCAAATTCTGACTCAGAAGTGCTTTCCTCTTAAAATGAGCCTCAAAATATGCCTTCTTCTCGGTAACTGAACCTGGTTTTGAGCATCTCTCAACCTCTTCAAGGTACCGGTTGTGTGAGAAGGATGACCTCCTCTCCCAGCATAAAGCTTCAGTTTCAAATCTTCCAAATGATATGGAGCCAGAGTGCAAATAATCACCCTGTCCATATCAAAAAAGGCAGTGTTAAATTCCCTCTCTTTTTCTGCAAATTCTCTGAGGTAATTCTGAACAGATTAACACTTTTCTAGATGATCAATATTCAGTCGACATCATTGTATATCATTATCTATCATTCTGGATGTTCAACTAGAGTTATGTTAATCACTGTTTTGAAAAGCGATTCAGTTGATACAACGTTTCATTATGTAACATCATCATACGTCTATGAATAGATGGCAAGGCACACTGAAATGCAAGTTTGAACTAAATCAAAAAATGAAAATATCTTCACCCCATTAAATACAATACTTTTACAAATTTCCCACTGGTTCATTACTGAACCAAACAATAAAGCATCAATAAACTTCTAAAAGGGTAGTTTTTATTGTTCTAGAGTTGGATTTATCTACTCAAATTGCTATTGTTGGTACTTGATTTAGATGTCTAAGTTTATTTCTATCTGAGAAGCACAAAACCAACCAGCAAACTCATAATGGTTCTGTTATGCATTCAAAGACAATATTTCAGAATTCAGAGCAACCAAAAGGACAATTGAAGTGTGGTCAACTTTACCGCTAATTTCCAGTTCAGTGCCACGCTACACAAAATGGTTGCATAAAACTAGCAAAGGAACTAAGTCTCTCTTAGACTCTTACCCTCTTCTTCCACTCTCTCTTACTCTCTTCTTGCCCTTCAAAAACAGTGTGTGATCTATATTCTATCATCAAAATTATCTACAAATGAGACTTGCATTACAACAAAAACATGACCAAACACTGAATCAGTTACTGATGGCAATCAAATCTAACTCCAGCCCGATTAACCGACTCAACAGAACAAAGAAAAGACATCAGAAAATCATGCGTTATTCAACAAAATGAAAACTTTTTACTTCACGCTAAAAGAAAAAGACGTCACAGAAGCAGATAACTTCAGAACTAGAACAAAAAACACAACTTTACCTGAAAACTAAGCCTAAATGGTTCTTGAACATCACCCGCCATTTTTCCACTTCAGTAGTTTTAAAACATCAAACTTAATTCATCTGCAAAGACTGCAATTATAAACAAAACCCACAAAAGCAAACACCAAAATGAGTCAGAAAATTATGCACTGAGTATCAACAACATTAAACGTAAATAAATATTCTTAAGCAAGAGACAACCTTGAAGTGAAGTGAAGGAAAGAGAGAAATACAGAGACAATGCTTCAATGGGTTTCTTTAGAATGAATCAAAGAGAGTGTAAATATGTAGAAAGATTGGTTCTTTGCTTTAAAGATGGGACTTTTGAAAGAGAAGTGCGAAAGAAAGAGAGGTTTTAATTTGTGTTGTTGTGAAGATGAAGATGAATCAGTGCGGTAGTTAAAACTGCGAGCGAAAGTTAAGAGAACTATTTTGTCCTGTCCTGTGTGTACTGTGTGTGTGCGTGTTTTTTTTTTTAATTATTAAATTATTATGGTAATGATGAAATTATGGGATTTTAAAAGGGATAATCAATCCTATATTGTAACGGTGGGAATCATCATCATATGCTTAAAAGGCTGCATAAATGATGATTAATGATGTGCTAATATTTTTTTCTTTTTGTCAGCTTATGCTTACTAGAATCTGGACCTCACATTATGGGGCCATTTGCTATGGCTTCTTTTGCATCATCGGTTGACATTGATTGTTGTGTAAAGGCTGATCATTGTGATCATCTGAGGGCTTGGAAAGTTCAATCAAAGTTTTTAGTCTTGGAGGGTTTGATTTGAGGTTTTTCCATTTGTTGTTTTTCTTTGCTTTTCTTTTTTGTTGCCATTGAAAGTACAGTACTGTTGCTGACTTTAAACATTATGTAAGAAAAAAGTTTGAGCAGAGAAGTCAAGAAGAAAAGGAGGGTATCATTACAATAATGGAGTTAGCAATCGATTGAGTGGTATTAGGATTTGTAAATAGGGAGACGGGAAAATGGTGGACCAATTTTTGCTGTACATAACCAATGTTAACTTTTTGGTCATTCATCTTGAGTACCCTTAGTCATTTAGTGCATTTTTTCCATGCTTTATCCAAATTGAGAATTCATGCTGTTGTACATAGTTTCTTAGCTCCGTTTGGATGGAGTGTTATTGGATTTTATTATGATTTTTTTTTTTGGATTTGTTATGAGAAAGAAATATTTTGGGAGTGTTTGTATTAATGATTTTGTTTTGTTGGGATTTGTATAAGAGATTATTTTATTGATAAAATGTTTGAAATTTAAATTTGAATTAATATTTTATTAGTTTGTTTTGGTGGGAATTTGTTAGAAATAATTATTTATTATTAAAATTTAAATTTTAAAATTCAAATTTAATGTTTTATTTATAAAAAATACTGTAGCAAAAATAATTACTGTAGCATCATTTTTAGTTTTAAAAAATTTTGTAGAAAAATTAAAGAAAACAAACAAATTATTTTATAATTGTGAAATAAATAAAAAAAAATGCAACAACGAAATAGAGCTTTATTTTGCATTATAAAATTTCCTTTTGTTTTAGTATATGGAGGAACTTTGCCTAATTATAAGAATCATGTTTGTGAATAAGTTCTTGATTTTAAACTTTAAAAAAATGTAGAAGGGTACGACAGATTGGCAACTAATGTAAAAATTTTATTAAATTTTATAATATGAATTATATTAGAAATCGTGTAAACGTTAATTAGATAAGCATAATAATGAAAGGTTATCTATATAGTTAACCACGTTTAGGAATTTGTCCTTGTTTTAGTAGACCGAGAGCAGCTACATAAGGATGTTTGTGAAAATTTATCCTACATCATTCCCTTTAAAGAAAGAACTTCTCAAGGACAGGCACAAAAAGAATGACAAGGGTTCAAACATTGAGGATGCCCCTTTTGGCATTTGGCATTTGTTTTTGTTAGTTTTTAACTTAATCAAAAGGTAGAGTAGTGTTTTTTTTTTTATTGTAAGAAATAAGTAATGGTCTTAAGAGCATAGGTTTTATGCTGCAAGATCATGAATGGCTGTGATTGGACCATATTTTGTTAAAAGGAAGTTCTGTTCAGAAAATAATATTAAGAAAATCTGCTGTTTTTTTGATTTGTCCTGCCATGCAAGGAACAAGTATCCTCTTTTTCTTGTACTTTATTATTCAACTTGGCAATGGAGAAGTATCATCCTTGCTTCAACTATTGGAAATGACTTCTGATTAAAGTAGAACAAGATGGAGATCTAAAGAGTTCGTCTTGTAATTACAAAATTTTATGGATGATTACAATTCCATAATGATCATTAAGCACGGAAATTTCATTCTTTATTTTAGTAGACAAAATTATCATTCTGGTTATTGAATTTATATGTAGGTAATTTCAGTTCAAATGAGTATAAGGTTAGAGGTAAATAGTTAATGTTTTAAAGTATTTTAAGTAAAAAAAAAAAACAACTCCTAAAATTCATTGATATGTAAGACGTGATTCATACATGAAACAAATAATTAATCATATTTGAAATCGTTATTCTAATTTTTTACTATTTTTATTACGTGTTGAAATCGCGATCGATGACACTGCAAATAAATCTTAAACATTGTTTGATTAAAGTTCAAAAAGGATTTTAAGTTATCCCTGATTTGGCCAATCAGCCCAAAATTCGAGTTTATTATAATTATAACTTCTTAAGTCTTACAAATTTGGAATACATAGAATGATTAAATTTGGCTAATATTGCTTAAGTTCATCGATCTAATAGTCCTCACGTGCAAAAGCATTATTCATTGTAACAGTGAATCCATGTCTTCATGTGTGCTTACATTACATATTAAAAAGGTTCCATTTTCCATGTTTAGATTCAATCATTTCGTTAAGATTTTTTATCCAAGAAAACGTTAATGGCTTGACTACGAAAATCCCAACAAACAAGGAAGATGAACAGAAACATAACATGGTAATTGGCGAATAATCCAAGAACAAACCATAATTACAAGCCAAACATGCAACATGTGCATGTCTCACTACATCCAAACATATGAAATATTTTTTTTGAAGATGCATGCATGCCACCGCCCGCCCCATATAACAGTGATGAAGAAATGAAATGTGAACCTCCAAAAAATTAATGAAGTTTGTAAAACCAAATACAGGCCAATATCCCTCCGTACGCCATGGTTGCGTCTTGCACCTTAGATTGATCACATTTGTTCAATCACTGGAATGGTCCCAAATCACCAACTCGTATATATATATTCAGTGAAAACTTTGTGCCAATCTCATCTTTAATTGCATTAATTTGCCGAAAGGTTACCATAGTATGTAGTAGTACCTAGTCATGACCAAACCGGAACCGGCCCGTAACCGGCCCGGCGGGCCGGGCCCGAAACCGGAACCGGCCCATGCCGGGCCCAACCCGTGAACCGTGAACCGGCGGTTTGAACCGCTGGTTTTTTGAAAAAAAAAAAAAAAATGGATGGCCAGGATTTACTAGCCGTTGGATGATCCAACGGCTAGAACCGGCGGTTAACCGGCGGTTTAACCGCCGGTTCAGCAAAAAAAAAATAAAAAAAAATAAAAAAAAAGTGATGGGCCAACTGCCAAGTGGCCAACGGCCATCATTACCGTTGGCAGTCCAACGGCCATAAATTGGTCCGTTGGCTGCCAACGGTTTTGGCCTTTCTCAGATTAGGCTTATGCATTTTTTTTATTATTTTTTTATTTTTCTTCTATAAATACCTAAAATTTTCTAAATTCATTTTCACACCTTTCTCTTCATCTCAATTCTCTCAATTCTCTCAATTCTCGCAATACTCAATTATCATTTATATTATCTACTTTTTTTTTATCATTAAATTATTTTTACTCATTAATTCATTATATTCAAAATTCAATTCTTTACTTTAAATTATTTTATTTTATTCAAATCTTTAGCTATTTATTTTACTTTAAATTATTTTATTTTATTCAAATTATTTATGTCATTAATAATTTTTATTATTTTAATTATTTTAATTTATTTAAACACTTTTATAGTTTTATTATACACTTATAAGGTTATAATTTTATTTATCTAATTATTTATATTTATTCAATTACTTAATTTGAATTTACTATAAAATGGATAGTTATAATAGAGATATTGTTGGTAGCTCACAATTTGGTGCAAACCAAAGTGAGCAAATTTTTAGTGGTGGTGGAGAAACCGAAAGCCCCAACGTTGAAGAAAGGCTAAAATCGGATATGTTCAAGAAGCATTACACAAAAATTTTAGATTCCAACCAACAACCAATCAAGGCGAGATGCAATTATTGTCCCGGAAATAAATTTTATGCTTTCAAGAAAGGATCGGGCTATGGAACTTTGGCGCGACATTTGAAGGAAAAACATCCACACGAACTCGGCCTTTCCACCAACCAATCGCAATTATCCGGGTTTGTTCCCTCTACTCCTCCTCCTTTTAAATATTCGGATGAAAAAAATAGAAAAGAATTAGCTAAAATGATTGCCATAGAACATTTATCATTTGGTTTTGGTGAAAAAGTAGGATTTAATTATTATTGTCAAGAGGCATTAAATCCACAAGCTAAAAGAATGCCTAGAACATCAATAACAAGAGAATTAAAGAAAATTTATAAAGGTGAAAAACAAATTTTAATTGAAACTTTTTCAAAATTAAATGGTAGTGTTTCTATATGTTCCGATATTTGGAGTGATTTATGGCAAATGCATTCTTATATGGGAGTAACTTGTCATTGGGTTGATAGTGATTGGAAAATACAAAAAAGAATTATTGCTTTTCGTCATTTTGAAGCAAGACATACCGCAAATAATATATCTAATTTGTTGAATATTATTTTAGATGAATATGGTTTATCTAAAAAAAAATTTTCAATTGGTTTTGATAATGCTTCCTCTAATACGGCTTCAATTAATCAATTAAAAACTCTTTGTCAACCAATAATAGGTGGAAAATTTTTTCATATTAGGTGTGCATGCCACATATTAAATTTAGCGGTACAAGATGGTTTAAAAACACTAAATACGCATATTACGCCTATTAAAGAGGCAATTAGTCTTTTATGGATCCGTTCAAATTTAATGAAACTATGGGTAAAATTTTGTATGGAAAATGGACGCAAACCAAAAAGATTTAGTAAAGATGTTCCTAATAGGTGGAATTCAACTTATAAATTATTGAATGCATCTACACAATATAGTACTTTGTTATGTACTTTTTTTATGCAAAATCAAGTAGATAATATTTCTTTGCATCCTAATATGTGGGAAATTTGTTGTAAATTATTAGAACTTTTAAAGGTATTTAAAGATGCTACTGAAATTTTATCTGGTGTTTATTATCCTACTTCTCATCTATTTGTTCACATTGCATGTGATGTTGTTGGTATTTTACAACAATTTAAAGATGACCCTGTTTTATCACTTCCTATATATGATATGTTAATAAAATGGCTTAACTATTACCGAAGAATTCCACCTACATATTTAATTGCTTCTGTTTTTGATCCACGTCAAAAAATTAATATTTTAGAAGAATATATTACTGCATATAATAGTTGTATAGATTCATTTTTTCTTGGCAATGAAGGTTATAAACCTCAAGATACTAAGGAAATTATAGGAGAAGTAATATTTCTTCTTCGTGATTTATTTAATGAATTTCTTTCTAAATATGGTAGTCAAGTTCCTATTAGTACCGGATCTAATATTGATGGTTCTACTAGTAGTGCATCACATCAAAATACTAGTACTCCATCAATGTTTTCTATAGCACCACGTAAACTTGGTAAGTCTATATATTCTTCACACAAAAAACCAAGATCCGGTAATGATACGGAACTTGATAGATATTTAACAACTACTTTTGAAGTTTGTGATGAAGATAAGGATTTTCACGAGTGGTCCGTGTTAGAATGGTGGAAGGGAAAGGAGAAGGATTATCCAATCCTTTCTATTATCGCAAAACATATTCTTGCAATTCCGGCATCAACCGTAGCTGTGGAGCAAGCTTTTAGTGCGAGAGGAATCATGTTAGACGAGCACCGGTCCCGATTATTACCAAGATCATTAGAAATCCAAGCATTAGTGGATGATTGGCACAAGGCATTTTTGAGAGCACAAGAAATGGACAAGGCGGATGACATTGATTTAGATTACGACACCGACATTTCCGAAACGAGCAATGTTAGTGGCGGATCTTCAACCGGAGTTTCTTATTTCACGGATTTCGTTCAACTCGATCACGATGATGACATTGAAGAAGATTAACTTGTACTCAAATTACTTTTATGAATGAAAATTTTTATTTTTAGTAAATGTTGTATTGATTCATTATTCATATATGTAAATGGCCAACTTTTACTTAGGCCAAAATTTTATATTTCAATAATAAAATGAGGTATTTTTTCATTTATATCAAACTTGTGAACTTGTACTTATTATATCAAACTTGTTACTTTTCACATTGTAAATTTGTAAAATTTATGAATTATATCAAACTTCTCTTATTTTTTACATTGTAAATTATACTAAACTTCTTTTTTTTTTCATCTTATAAATTTGTAAATTTGTGAATTATATCAAACTTCTCTTATTTTTCACATTGTAAATTATATCAAATTTCTTTTTTTTTTTCACCTTGTAACTTTGTGAATTATATCAAACTTCTCTTATTTTTCACATTGTAAATTATACCAAACTTCTTTTTCTTCATCTTGTAAATTTTGTAAAGTACATCACATTTCATATTGTCATCTTTTTAAAAAGTCGAACCGTGAGAAAACCGTACCAAAATCGGAACCGGAACCGAAACCGGAACCGGGACGGAACTGGAACCGTGACCGAACCGTGAACCGGAGGTTCACGAACCGTAACCGTAACCGTGACTCCAAGGGCCGGTTCAGGTTCCACCCTTCGTGGAACCGTGAACCGGCGGTTCACGAACCGTAACCGGCGGTTCGTGAACCGTGGTCATGTCTAGTAGTACCCAATGGGAACTACAGCACGACATTAGTAAGATAAAAAATATGTCTTACAACACAACATTAGTAAAAAATGTTGCACATTTTTTAGTTTTTATAAGGTTGAATGGGTTGAGACTTGAGAATGAGTTCTGAACTTTGTAAAATTGGAGTTAAGAAGGGTAAAAAGCGAATTTGAATTGTTATCTTCAAATGAATGTAACTTTCTCATTCAAATTTAGAATTAATATATATCATTTCTAAACTTTCGACGAAATCTATAAGAACCATATGAAGCCTCATAATGTGTGCCATTTTTTAGCTACTTTGAAACCCTAAGTTTTCGTAATTATTTTTGTTTTGTTTTCTAATTCGGACTAGAGTTTACTAATACTATATAAACACTTATAGACTTGCTAATTTTATTATTACGACATTATTCTATTGAATAAACTCTTTTCAAGTTTACGAAATTTGTATTTTTATGTTGTCTATGTTAGAATACTTGTATAAGTGTTAAACATAGATTAATGTTAATATTATAGCAAACGATTTAGATATATATGTACCAACTGAACATACTTTGTAAAAAATTTTTATTCTACTTTTACAAACAAACTTTCGTACATTAGATCCAAGAAAGTGATACAATAAAAAATTAAAAGTGTTATATATATATAACCTAATCCTCATCATGACCAGACCAATATATTCCTATTATTTGATATATACTACAAAATGACTTAAAACAAAACAAATAAAATTGCAATAAAGAGGAGACAAATTGGTTATTAATGAGTGGTCGCAATTGAAAATTTTAAATGAGACCCTACCCATGTGGACAAATAGTGAATTAGTCCAAGATCTAATCCACAGGTTTGGTAAGAGAGCTAAATCATAAATAAGTATATATATAGTAGCAAAAGTCGATTGATGACAAACACAAAGGCAAGCCAATTGGTCTTCTATCTCGTAGATATGGCCCTTTTGTAATTTGCTTAAATTAAATCCATTTTATTCTCTCTTTTCTTTTCAAAATTAAAGCTAGTTAATTAATTAATATATAGGAAATGTTACTACTATTTGATTAAATTTTACAAATTTTAAAATACTTGGTGACTTGTATATTTTAAGCATGCAGGTTTATAGGATTAAAAAACAGGCAAAACGCCCCCGGGGCATAGCCTAGCTGGTAAGTGGCAAGGAGATAAGGTGTGGAGAAATTGCCTTCCATGCGGGTTCGATTCCGTGTGGGTGCGTTGCCTGGGTGAAATATTCCTGAGGGCGCACCTGGAGCTCGGATCCCGTTGGATATCCTTGCAGGCTGCCAGTTAGGGCACATCCCGCGATTTACCTGTCACGTGCAGCCCCAGGGCAGGGCTAGCGTGGCCCGGTTTGGGTGTCCAGAATTTACACCTTTTGGAGATAAAAAACAGGCAAAAACTATCAATTGTATTTATTGCTCAATCAATGTGATGCATTGAAGCTTGAATGACATTTTTGGTAAAGTTCTAAACACAATTTAATTGATTTGTACCCACAAACTGATTCATTTAAAGATGTAACAACTGCACTTTAAAGTATTTTTATAGTATATGGAAACTACAAGGCAAGTGGAGTAGTGGAGACGGAGATCCAAAGGGTCATTTGAGTATGGTTTAGTTTGGCAATCCTTTTCATGGGATTATACATTTTGATAGAATCCATGTTAATGTGACAATATTGTCACATTTTCAGCCATGTGGGAACCTTATTTAATTTGCTCAATTTCATGTGATTCCATGTGTTTGCTACTCTATTTTATACTGGTGAAAATTTTGACTCCACTCTAGTTAGGACTCATGAGAGAATAAAAGAGAGAATCATGGGCAGCCATACTTATCGAATTGCCTTTGCAGTTAAACACAAACATCCCATGATCAGATCATTATTCTCACCGCTGCATGTATAATATCCATTCCTGAGTTAGTCAAGAATGTTGTTCATAATTCCTGAGTTAGTCAAGAATGTTATTTTATGAACAACATTTGATACATATAGATATAAGTTGTGAAAGCCAATAAATTACGTGAAGCTCCTAGACATGTTAAATCTTGTGACCATTTCACTAGATTAATTTTACTACATGCATTTGTCCTTCCTATTTCGATTGATTCTTCCACTGTTGTTGCACACATTCATCTAAATATAAATTAAGGTCAAAGTTAATTTGATTCCAAATTTGATTATGATATTGGGACAAAGTTCATACAGAGAACGCCTCAAACAAGAGTAATTTGAGTTATGTATAGGAGAGATTATGTGTTTGAAGCTTTTAGTAATTATTATCAATAGTATGTTCTAGCATGCTGTTTAGGTAAGTATTCATAAAATCTGTTCCTTCCCAACCAAGTTCTACCTTTCTTTCCCTTCATAATCTATTCATGGAAAATTGAAAAAATTAATAATATAGTAATGCAATAAGAATAAATTTGATAAGTTTCTTTATTGGCTGGTCAGTATGATCCACATCAAAGGCACACTAACGTTAACCAAAAGTTCCCATAAAAAATAGACTTTCTATGTAAAGTCATTAATTCATGCAAAATTTCACTTAATTTGCCTCTTGATTTATAGGTAACAACTTACAAGTTATAGTAGACACTTGTGATACAGGAAATGTGTCACATCCAAACATCTGTGATTGGATTCAACAAATGTTTGAATCTTGTTTTTTCACGCATATATAAAACTTTTGCAAATGTAGGATAAAATAAAAAATTTTGTGAATTTGTTCAAGGAAATTAAGTTTTGAAAAAAAAATTCAATAAATCCTAACTTCTACATCATTATATTAATTTCACCTCCCTACTAAACAATTAATTTTCTCTCAATTGAGAAATAACTACATAAAACTTATGCTGGCCTAAAATTAAAATTAGAACATTTATCATCCTTTCTCCTTATTAATTAATTTTCTTCCCTCTTTCTGGTAAGCCACGGGTTGCTCCCTTAACTACTCTTTGAAGCACCGGGCTAAGGAAAATGAAGCAAAATAATGCATAATATTGTACTAATATAAGCATGGCTCCTGGATAAACTTTTTAAGAATGCTGCACTAGTTTTGGTTAAGGTTGCACTGTTGGTTAAGTCTTGTAATGATTTTTCTGTGAATCTAATCATATTATACGTGAAACCACCAGCAATGGCGCCTAAAACAGGTCCAACTATGTATACCCATAGTCCCTTATATTCGTGCATGATTATTGCTGGTCCAATACTTCTTGCAGGATTCATGGATGCACCCGAAACAGGCCTGCATGCCATGAATGATCAATAATTCATGCAAGAAATTAACTAAGTTAAAGGTCAAGGAAATTAATCCTTCTTATAAACAAGAAGAAAAGAAATTAATCCTTCGTACCCAGCCACGAGAACGTTGATGAGTATTGTCATTCCAATTGCAATTCCTGCTAATTCACCTACCTGAAAAGGGAAAAAGAAAGTGTACTTATTAAGGTAAATTTGAAGAATTTTGCTCTAGTATTGTTCTCCATGCGAAGTCATAAAAACAATGTTTTGTGTTTATTTAAGGATAGCAAAAGTTTGCTATACTTAAAAGATCGTTGGCATAAATTAAGTAGAGTTGCAATTTGATGTTAATGCTCTAGTTTATTGACTTCAGTACTGGAAAATCGAACAATTGAAACAATAACCATATTTGAAAGTATATTTTTGTTGTTTAACATGTTCGAGGATTATTCTTTTAACATAGAGAATTCAATTATGCAAATCATGATAAACATGTAATGGTAGTATCACTAATATGCAATCTTAGGATTGGAATGATCATGTTCCTACATGGTTGTTTAGCAACGAAATGTAATGTGAGTTAGTTGACTGATTGTACTGTTATAATATGTTATAACTGTGACTAATTGATTGAGATCAAGTTCTCCGTCCAGTATTTATCATGTTTTATTCTGTCTAACGTTTAAAACAATGTAATTTTATTAAAAATATGGACTAAATGTATAAATATCACTAAAATCTTGGACAGATGGACAGAAGATCTGTGTCTAATTGATCAACTATTTTTATATATCCTCTTAGGAGTTATTTACTATGAAATGTTGAACGAAAATGCCATCAAGAACAAGCATAAAATTAATGCAGTATTATGTATGAATACTGCAAATTCCATGCATATATATAGAAGTAAAAACACAATTAATATAATCACTGATCTGTTATCTGTGGCAACACCAGATATGACAAACATTAGTAGAAAAGAAATGACGAATTCAAGGAGCAGAGATTGAACGTTTGAGCCCGTTGGTACTGTTCCAAAGAAAGCTTCAGACTTCACTTCAAACATTATGAATACGGTGCCACTACCAAGAACTGCTCCTATCAATTGTGCCAAGATGTACAAGGGAACCTGCACAAACGCAATATTAACAATTTTTGCATTAATAGCAACATTTTCTTTGTTTCTTCTTGTCAGTCGATCCAACTTAATTCAACCAGGGATTGGCTAGATTGTGCCTTTCAATGTAGTTAATATGCATGTTTTTGATATTGAATTCTAACCATGAAAATTCATGCAAGGGCATGCATGCATGCAGTTTCTTCTTGTCATTAATAGCAAAAAATTTTGCAAAAATTCTAACAATTTTTGCATTAATAGCAACATTTTCTTTGTTTCTTCTTGTCAGTCGATCCAACTTAATTCAACCAGGGATTGGCTAGATTGTGCCTTTCAATGTAGTTAATATGCATGATTTTGATATTGAATTCTAACCATGAAAATTCATGCAAGGGCATGCATGCATGCAGTGAATTGAAGGATATGAAGCTTAAAACCTGCCTGTTTAAAAGGGAAATGGCGAAAAATGGCAAAAGCGATGGTTACAGCAGGATTGAAATGCGTCCCTGAAATATGGCCAGCAGCATAGATCATAACCATAACAATCAAACCCCAAGCCACACATGTCCCTGGAAATGTTATTGAACCATAGATTTTATTAACAGCTACAGAACCACACCCAATGAATATCAAGAAATAAGTCCCAATTGCCTCTGCAATCACCTAATTTAGTATAAAAATCATGAAGTCCAACATTTGACCAAGTTTTACTTCAAGTAAGACAAAGCAAAGTTGCATTTCAGTTAACACAATCAAATCAAGATCAAATTTCCTAAAAAATGCTAAAATTCATTCGTTTCTATGGTAATTTTTTAAGTAATGATGGAGAATACGAATTCTTTTTACCTGATATTGGAGTCCTATTATCATTTAATCAATTATTTATGTATAGTAAATAAATGCTATTATATTGAGTGCTAATATAACTTCAAAAGTAGAGTTATAATCTCGCTTAAAATATTTATACTCCTTGATATTACTCCTTTTTTTTTTTTTTTTTTTTACAAAGGTGACATATGAACTTGGGAGAGGAGGAAGGTTTGGGCTTTTATTCATGAACAGTCCAATACATGGATGCTGTTAATAGTAGGGATGAGCCAATTATTGATCCAAAAGGAAGGTCGAAATTTTTAAATAAATTAGATTTGCCATGATGGTTTGTTCTTTGAGTTCCCCTATGTCTACCTTACAATAGACTTAAATGTCCAAAAGATAGAATAATTGGATGGGTCTAGTCCAATTTCAACAAACATTAAAACAATAAAAAATCATGAAGTGCAACAATATATGTTGGTCTTCAATTTATTTTGGTGAAAAAAAATAGTTAGGTTTGAGGGCTTTCCTTTCATTCATTACTTTTTTGTTTTTCACACTTTTTCATCATTATTAATTCATGGTGAATAAATTGCCAAATACTTTTTAACCTAGAAGATAATTCAATCATTAATGCATTACCATTAAGTTAGAAGTTTTCTTCATTTATCAAGTCGAATTGTTTGAGTTAGCTACCGAAAAAATATAAGATTACATTATTTTGGTTAAATTTAAATAAGTTAAGAATACGTTAGATGTTGTTATAATTAGGATCTATATCATTTGAATAATAAAGTTTTACATTGATTGTAGACCCAACGACGCTACTTCTTTTCTGAATACGTTAGATATTATAATTAGAAACTATATCATTTGAATAATAAAGTTTTACATTGATTGTAAACCTAGCACAATGCTACTTTTTTTTTTCTGAATTTGGGATTAATTGCTTATATGCAAATCGAATTTTCTTGATTTTATTTATGTTTTTTTCTTGGTCAATGATCACCTACTATGTTCAGTCCCCTTAGATTGTTTTTAAAAATCAGCAGGAACATCCTCTAAAAGACAAAAAAGAATTGGAATTCAAAACATACATTTAAATCTCAATCTAATCGTGTAGCCATCTCCTTCTGCATTTGGGATTGCTATAAAGTTGTTACATCAATGGTTGGATGGATAATCTGACAATGGATCAAAATTAAATCCTGTCGACAATCTGTGCAATTTTTGGATAAATATGCGAAGGCTTGAAATGGGCAGGTAAACAAAGCATTTAAGTAGAGCATCCTTCAAAAATTGGCATGGATAAGGAATATACCAAACATAAGCACAACCAATAGGGGAAGGGAAATAAAGGTGTAGAGATACAAAAACCTTCTTGAAGATGGACCCATGATGAGAGCTTAATTTAAGTCTTTCTTTGCTTTATAGCCACAATTTTTTTCCAGTCCCAATTGGATCAGATGACAACTCTTTTTCGGGTCAACTTTGATTATTGATTAGGTCTTCAACTCTTATCCATGGTTTTAGTCTATACCATCAATTTAAAACATCAACTTAGCCACGTTTTCATATTGGTAGCTTCATGAGCATAAAGAAATTATTCAATCTCACTTGCAAAGTTGATTGAGAATGAGTTGAGAATGCGCGGTAAGTTGCACATGATCAATCTAAAAAAAAGGGAAAAAAGACTAAATTGTCATTAAATTTAAATGGGCATAACTTTTTTATTCAAATTAAAAATAATTTTTACAATATAATCTTTCGAAAGTTTCGCTCTATCATATATACTTGTTTTTTCGACAATACTCATTTGTTTAGGTCACTTCTGAACTTGTTTATGTTTTTTTCATTATATTTTTTTTCGTTTAGTTTTTAGGGTTTTCTACAACTATATAAATGCTTGTAGATTTTATTTCCATTATTATGACTTACATGTTATTCAATAAAATTTTCAAATTTTCTAAATTTCTGCCTCTTGAGAATATAGCTCTTTTCTACAAATTTGTCTCATTAAAAATTGCAATGTTCGTGTTCCTTCTTACCTCTTTAAATTACGCACATACTTTCAATGTTGAACACTCAAAAGAGTCTGAGTAATCGTTTGTGTGATTAAAATTTCAACATAACTCTTGCTCTGCACCATGTGAGATTGTACAATCAATGCTAGTCATTTGGGAAATTAGCATATATCTGACAGAAATATTCTAATTCATGACTTACTATAAAAATCAGTTTCATATGTTGCATGATTGTCTTGTGCATAAACCATAGTCTTATTGGTCAAAAGTTAGAAAAGGGTTTTGCTTTCGTTGGTATTCTCGTACATGAATCTGATCATAAACAAAAGTGCTGCACAATTAAATACTTCTAATGACATAGATTAAAAATGGCCATTTCTGTTAGTAAATCAACATACAAGAACCTTCGTGGGTCTCTACCGCACTCCTTCTTTGAAAGCATGGCCGCACGGGTGCGAATCTAAAATGGCTCCACTAAAGGATCTTCCTTACTTTTCCTCAAAAGTTCTTTAATTTGGATTCATAGAACATAGACGAATCACTCAATACATACCTTGTCCTTCATTTACATTTTTTCCACATTCATTAAGTGTGATCTACATATAACAATTATAGAATTCATAATATCAATGTCCAGAAAAAACAACAAAGCTTCAAAGATAATTGTTGAGTGACAATTAATAAAACAAAAAGAATTGTGGGGAAGAATATTGTCTTTTAAGTGGAATAATACATATTTAGATGGGAATTTAACTAACAGTTTTGTATCTTTTTCGAGGAGAAAAGGGTTCTAATGATAATAATTAGATAGATTAGAAAGTATGTAAGAAAAAACAATAATGGCTTGAGATGATTTAAAATGTTTAGATATCATTGAAAGGGGATATTTTGTAAAACCGTTTTTCTATTTAGATCAAAATAGTTTAATGCTATCAAGATTAAAATAACTGAGAAAGACACTGTCTAACTATATTTTCACTGAAATGTTCGAACTTGCAGCATAGATAGGATTACTTGTAATGATTTTTATTTGCAATAACATATAGTTTTAAAAAACAAGTGAAATTATACACCCCATTTTGGGAAGGAAGTAAATAGATTATAATTTGCAAAGAGGTGGATCTTTAATTTTAAGCATTTTACATTTTTTTTGAAAATGATTATTTATTATTGGGCTATTTAGGCTATGTCAAGTGTTCAAAGGTAATTGTGGCCCTTAATCAACATAACAAAAATCTGCTTTTGTTGGCTTGGGCAGATTCATTAATGTTGGGTCCAGTCCTTTCTAAGTAGGAAAATGAAAGAAGCTCTCTATGGGCCTTGAATTGGTCATGAAAGTGAGCAGAAAACAAAAGATCCATCCCCCACATAGGATAGCTTTATTAATAGGGTGCAGTTTTGAAAACGAAAACCATTAATTCGGGCAAAATCAATGGCCATAAATATTTGTGCATTACAAGTTCTAGGTACATACATATATAATTCAAAAAGAAAAAAAAAATATCTATAGTCCAATTCTACATGAATCTAGCATAAATTTTGGTTACTTAGTACATATACTATATTTAGTTTTTTGTTTATTATCTAGCTTAGAGATCAGGCAGAACTTAAAACTTCTTGTGTTCCATTAGTGTATAACAAATTCGTCCCTGAAGTAAGGAGGATATTATGGTATGGAATTACAATCCAAAAGAAATCAAGGGATGCTTTCATTTTCTTTAATTTTTTTTGAAAAATGAGGAATGTTGCGATCGACTAATAATTTTGCCAAATTCTATATCATGGATTATATTAGAAATCGTATAATGTTAAAATGCTCATTAACTAGCTTTATGGAGCTCATCGTAGAGTTCAATTGTGGCGTTTCGACATAAACGGCTACACCTCTTTGATGGCTAATATGGTATAGTGTCAAATATGAACTTGCAGGGTAAAGGTTGATAGTGAAATGTGATTTATACAACTGACTCCATTTAGTGAGATAAAGATTTATTTATTGTTATAATTTTATATAAGGTATGTGGTACAAGACTTTGGGAGTCTTGTGAGGATGAGGATATGTTTGTATGAATGAAAGAAACTTGGATTTGGAAAGCTGTATTCATTGATAGCTTGGATTGTTAAAGGAACCCTTTTTGAGACCTGTCTTTCTCAACACACATTAAGCTTAAATGGTCCCTAACTATTTGTTGGCCCTTTTCCAACCTATGTCTGTTGTTCACCCTACACTGACCATGATCTCTCATCCCCTCTATATCTCCCACTGTGTGTGTGTGTGTGTTTATGTATGAAGCATTTATGTTTTTCTTGTTTGGATGTATTTATTCTCATCTGAACCACGGCTTAAATTGTAGTATATATTTGGTCCAATTTCCTCTTGGCCTAAAGATTAAATGCACAATATTGTAGACTATGTTATGCAGTAGTATATGTCCTGTGCCCTTATGTAATCATTATATATAAGCAATCAATTTGATGAACTAAGGTTGGCATATAATTTTAACTGGATTTTTTTCACCTGAAAATGACTTGCATTAATAACGTAGTATCCCTTCAAATTTATATTGACATTTTGCCTTTGGAAAGCATCAATACTAATCACGAAACAGAAAATGAAAGCTCACACGTACTAAAGAACGAAAAAGGAAAAAAAAAAATTCATAAAATGGAGCTAGGAAAGATGAACTATAATTAATCGTTTAGTAAATTGAATTGAGATATTGCACACACATATTGAATATGAATTTAGACTAATTGAGAGAAAACTTGCTTTGATAAACAGTTAATGTTAATTGCAATAATGTTTTGATAACATTATGTATTGGGAAAATATAATTTATAATAACAACATCATTTTCAAAAAAATTTATTATTTATGTGAGTATGCATTGTATTTTTTTTTTTTTTATGTGAGTATCCATTGTATACTATATATCTAGTACAATTTTGAATTTCCTACCATAACTGTTATTGTGTGTTACAAATTAGTTTTAAAAAAAAAAAAAGAAGAAGAAAAAAAGAAACGAATAATTAATCGTAACAATATAAAAAAAATAATCAAAATCCAAGTAAAGTAATAAAATCACATACTTGTTTCAATAACATGGTCCTGCGGGAGGGTGAAGATGAAGCCATCCACAAGGATATCACTATCTCTTTGATTAATTTTCTTGGAAAATTGATATATATTAATAATTAATGTTTTGATCTTCCAAATCAATTCATTAGATGGCATATTATATAGTCTACTTAATTTGTCCAATTTCTTAATTTGATCATTTTTATGTGCATTGGATTCCGTGTCGAAATGCATACAAATAAATAATAATTCCAAAAGAGAAAAACACACATTAACAAAAATTGAGTTTGCTAATTAGAACTTGCTTATTGCTCAAATTATTTGTATTAACGTTCATTATATTTACTCCTTCCCTTGCACATTTTTTTCCAGGCTTAAATGCATGCATGACTTTCTTTTGCTTCTATTTTATCAATTTTGTGTCGGCAATCATAAATCATAATATATAATATTGCTTCATAAAAATATTATATATATAAATATATATATGAAAAAAAAATTAAAGATATATAGTGTCTTATTTCATATATATGTTCATCCTCTTCTTCCAAATTTCCAATCCATATTAATCACCAAAAGTTGAGAACAAGTCTCCAATCATGACTCAATCATTAATATATATATATATTTGCTCATGTTTTACCTAATATTGTGTCATTTCATTCATCATGCATAAAAGTGCTTCAATGAGGATATATAGACGAAGTTCTTTATGTTTTATCACAAGATTATAAACATTTCTTCATTTTTTTCAGATTCCCACTGCTCATGATTTGCCAAGTTAGGCACAATCCACTAGTTGAGTTCTTGTTAATCAAAGGATGAATCCATTAATTGCTTAAAGAATAAATATATATATATAATTTTTACTCCTAGAAAATTTGGTAAAATTTAGAAATGGAGAAAAAGGGCCCAAGAGAAAACTAAAAATGTTTTCATCTTTGTATTTTGGCAGCAATGTGGGGACTATTTAGCAGGCTTTATTCTCTCAACCACACGAATTCTTGCTAGGTAGAAACTGCGAATAAATGTGGGACAATGAGAGTTGTTAATTTAAAGGGTCCATTTCATTGCAGTACGAGCACCAATTCTTGTGGTGTTCATAGAAAGAAAAGAAAAGAAAAGAAAAGAAAAAAGGTTTAAATAATAAATTCAACCAAAAAAGTTCAAAACGTTTCTGCCAAAACTTGATATATGTCTTGATATATGTATATATTCTCATCAAATTTAAAGCAATATTGACACTTGACAGCCTTACCTTTTTAGTTGGATTTTGGATCCCTATCCTCAAAAATGAAAACCCTTTAATTTTTTCTTATTGTTTCTACGAGCTTCCCTTCTCTTTCCTGTCTTCCCCACTTGCAATAATTCAGAATGCCATGCAATGCATATGTTTGGCTTCCATTGCCATCACTACTGTTCAGATCAAACCCTAACACCACATGACAATGGTATGGGCTTCCACATGAAAATGGACCCTTGTTGTCTCACCTCCCACTCCTACAACTCAACACCACGTGTGCGTGCGTTTTTTATACTGAAATGTACGACGATTTCTTTGCGATACTCGTACAAATATACAACTCAAATTTGAACCAATAATTTAATTCTTAAGCCAATCCCACTTTCTTATATGTATATATCACACATTTGTTTTAAAACTAGCTAGTATGAACGAAATGAATTTAATTAGAAGACATATTTTGCACTATTCACTAAAAACAAGATTAAAAGTTGGCTGGTAACGGTTGTGTGTCTGTCACGTAACTATTTCTGTTATTAAAAAAGAAAATTCGTCAATTATCTTATATTGGTCATGATAAAAAACATTAGACATCAGATTGAGTCATTTGAAATCATTAACGAGCTAACTGTTTTGACCAAACCAAATGAATTTAGAGGACATATTAACAGATAAAGTGTAGTGTGTGTCGTGACATTTTGTGAATCCACAAGTAAAGCTCGAAGGACCATTGATGGTCTTAATAGTATGTGCATTGATCATTTAGGGTTAAGGGGTGACATTAATTGAGTCCATGCGCATTTGCTTGTCGTATTATTGTATATAATTGATTGTTCCATGCAATATGCCACATGATGAGTTCGATCTTTATCAATGGTCATTGTCGCTTCTCTTTGGATGGTCAATGAGAATAAAAGCCATCAAAGAATTGATTGATGGTAACCAAATGGAATGTGACTTATGATAAGAAGCCTAATTTTAATAGATATGCATATAGTACGTGCCTAGAATGATTCAGGATGATCAATTTTGCTTTTGTACAATTGTAATTATAGGGCATATTGCATGGCTCACAAAACTCTATATACATACTTGTGTTATTACCATTGGAAATTGCCTTCATTTTGGTTCAAAAGTATCTTTGAATCAATCTTATTATGATGAAGAATTATCAAGTATCCATGCACTTTCAATTAAATTGATTGGGCTGGATTGTACATTTTGAATTAGCTTAAAGCTTAAGTGCCACAAACTCTTTTGTTTTTCTGGCCAAATCGATAGCAAATATATTGAATTAGTGCCACAATCTCTTAGTCTTAGTATTGGTTTTAACATATTAATTTTGTTAAGTTAATTTATGCTATTGAATAAAATTGTTGCTATATGTATATATCCTCATAACTCATAAGGATATTCTAATCAGAAAAGAATTTTTGCTAAAGACTTTCCCATGAGAGTCTCAACTCTCAATGGAGAATTTGCTTCAAAGACTGTCGTGAGGTAAAAATATCAACAGATGATGTAGAGAAAATGCATGATTTTTGTAAACAATTGGTCTTTTGTGAACTATGAATTAAGCAGTTCATGCAACGTGAGATAAAAGTAGCAGAGAATTAAAATAACGATTTCATGAAATTTCATACTATAAAGATTTAATAAAATATATATATAGTGCTATGAAAAATATCCCAAAATCTCATGCATTCTTATCATCATATTCTATGAAAGGAACAGACAATTAATAATAATTTTAAGTAGTACAAAAAGGAGTACTAAAGCAAAAGAATAGTGGCAACTGGCAAGAGAGAAAGACATGAAGAGGGTCCAAGATGTCTCTCAGTTAGGCAAAGCTCAGAGTAAACCATAGAGCCATCAAAAGCAAGATAAATCAGCATGCATTAATTCTTGAAGCTCAAAAAGGCTTCATGACTAATAACTTTTAGAATTGAAAGGAAAGAATGTTTTTTCATTTTTCTTTTTTAACTAAAATAAAACATGGAAATCGATGAAGTCATCATCTCCAATTCGGAAAAGGATAAGCTATGGAGTTTTATTAGTCTAGCTTTGTCATCAACTTTATCAACTCATCTAGACTTTTAACATGGATAGCTAGAAAATCTTGCACTCTTTTTTGTCATTTTGAACCATTTTTTTTCGTGTAGTATGAGGCTTTGATCTTTAATACTCATTGTCACATTCTTCCTTTCGAGTTTCAGTTTCTTTCCTTTCCCCAATTTATAAGTTCTTCAAAAAATAAAAAAGAAATATCAAATTTTCTAAAGCTTTTTCCAAAATGCTTTGAGAAAATAACTTGGAGATGATATGTTTCTACCCACACAAGGATGATTGTGGACACCATTGCAAAGAAATTTTCTCTCTTCCAAGTAATTTGGACCATGTGAGAATGGGACTGCATGTGTAACTTGAAGCTTCAACAAATTTTTGGACAAGGAATGTGATACTCCAGCTACTTTGAATTAACATTTTGACCATTTTTGGTTCCGACAATTATTGTGCATCGTTTTTTTTGACTTTTTAAAGCAATTTTCAACACATCCATGGAAAGTAAATGGATTGTCTGCATAAAAAGTTAAAATGTTTTTAAGGGTCAATGCAAATTGCTATTAAGTTTGTCAACAACCTCTTTGAATTTTTTGCATCCTTTAGTTGAATTTTTGGAAATCTGTTACCAAAATATCAAACATATGTGAATGAAAATCTCAGAAAAAAATCCCTTTTGCAAGTCTTTTTTGCAAACCCAATTAGCTTTTTTATTCAAGGTGACATATCCAAGAATCTCAATATTGTTTAAAGACAGAATAATATTGTACATTACATTTAGGGATTAAACTAATAAACAATTGCCCTCAATAATAACTAGTTTAATTCACTGTTTTTAGATGGCATAAACGTGCTATCAATTATAAATTGTATAGATAGTTAAATGAGTGAAGAATACGCAATCCAATAATGAATTGTTCGCAATCCTCTTGAACTATAGCAAAATATAGACAAAATATACCGACTATGCAATCTAACACATATTCACTTGTTCCATATCATTTATTTACACACAACATGTACACATTCAAACATGAATATACATTGTCCTTAAAAGGGTGTGCACACAATTTAATCTAAACCTTAAATATTATAAATAAGTCTATATATGGTGATCCAATTTTGACCATCAAGTATAATTGTTGAGGTTCTTCTCCTAAAATTAATGCATGATCACGAATAATTGAATGGTTATTCGATACTATTGAAGTTTAGGAAAATGGGCAGTCGTTAGGGCCTCATCAAATGAGAATATGCCATATATCTAAGGCATGTAAAAATGTGATGAATGTACACAAACTTTTATATCTCATTGTAAAAGCTATCATTGCAGCCATTTATAGAAAGCTAGGGAGTTGGGCATCTGATTCTGATCAACTTAATTCTAACACTAGAATGGGACGACGAATAACATTTGCTGATATTTTGGCATTATAGAAATGAACCTCAAAACTCAAAAGATAAAAAGGAAGAAAGAAAAGGGATGAATGGATGAATGAATTATAATTTAAGAATCTAATTAGAAAAAGTGCATGCATTCAGCCGCATGCATATCAAGATTCTTCGTTTTTCTTGGATCAAAAAACAAAAACTGGAATAGAATCTGTGAAAGACAGCCGATCGAATGTAGCCTCATTCCTAGACTTGGCAGATATGATAACAACGTATGCATGAATTACATAGGCTCGGCTTCCACAAATAGGATTTGATAGGAACGTACTTTGAGAATAAAATTTGTGTTGAAAAGTACTTTTACACTGATGGGGTGTGATCAGCTCATGCATGGCCTTTGTTGCTTAATTCTGAAACTTTCTTCTTGGACTTGACAAGGACTGATTATAGAAAAGCATGGGATCGTGGGATTTTTTTGGATTTGTCTTGCTGTTTATTTATACTATTAATAAAGTGGGAGTAATTATTTATGAACTTTTTTTTTTCAAGAGAAAAAAAAAAAAAACACAAATCATGTTGTGATTAGATGAACTTTTTTTAAATAAAAAAAGAACCCACGATCATGTTGATCTATTGTTTCTTTTTTAGTTTCCTCTATGTTAGTTTTACTTCTTTTTATAATTAATTTCTTTTTTTTTTCAAAATTACAAACACATATATAGGGTTTTTTATATATATAACTTGTTCCCCTATATTTAGTTGTTTATTCATTTACATTCTAAAACTAATTTGAGCTATGCTAGTAACAATATAGTGAAAGTATTTATAAATCGGATTTGTTTGAATTTTCCCACATCTCCACATTTAAAGATTTCTAGCTACATTTTTCTAAAAAAAAAAGAAGAAGAAGATTTATTTTTTACTTTAAAAACAAAATGTTGAAAGAGGATACATTTGAAGACAATATCTAGGGTATCATTCCAATAAGATTAGCTACCCACATCATTAATATTTCTTATTGTATCATTTCTTTTCAAAAATTTTAACAATTTGAATGATTAAAAGCTATTTTCTTCAAATTTCAGGACAATATTAAATAATTCTTATAAACGCTAGGTATTAGTCAGAATACGAAGAATATATTTGTGAAAAAAAAATGAGTTGAATTGATATTAAAACATTTTGTTACATCTTCTAAAAGAACAAAAGAAAAATTAGTTTAGAAAAACAAACCATGGAAGTTATTGTAATTGAAAAACTTGAGGTGAGTCTTTGCTATTATTATGATAAACATTAGGGTAAGTATTTTAAATGACCACAAGTATGATTGATTGGGTCAACCCTCCCACGAGCACGAGCGGTGCATACGTCAAAGGCGTGCATCCCAAGTGGCTCGTAGAGAACGACTTGCTAACCTCAATTGAATTTGACCAGTCATTTGTGTTGGCAATGGAATTAACAAATCTCCATAAAGAATATAGAATCAAGGCTCTTAGAAAACTTCAAACTTTTGCCCAATTTCATGCTGCTGCTATTTTTTATGATTCAGTTTCAGTTCAATCCCCCATGTACCTCTTTCAATTTTGTATTGCTATTTTTTATATCCATGAAATGGAACATGCATGATTCACTTTGTTTTTCACGAAAAGCCCAGTTTGAAATCTATAATTCATATATGAAACTAACAATTAATTATCGTTGAAATCGTGATTTTAATTTTGTGTCAATTTTATTGTACATTTAAATCGCGATAAACTTGTGATTGCGTGTATAAGTCTGCTTTATTCGAGACCACCTATTTATTTTTTTGTAGATGGTTTATTTGTGAATACATGCAGTCGCCTATGTCTTTTCAGGGATATGCAATAAAATAAAACGAAAGAGGGAAATTAGTAGGGTTCTTACGCGAGGATGACATGCACAAACCTAGAATGGATCCAAATTTAAAATAAAAAAAAAAATTCCGTGTTATAATTAATGGGTTTCATATATATCAACATTTTATCCAAATTCATACATGTAAATTTAATTTGAGTTGCTAAATGAGCCAAATCTAACTTGGGTATTTCTTTGTGAATAAAACCCTGTTAGTATGAAGAAGTATGGGTTGAAGTACTGAATTATACACTGGCAAAAGTAAGCAATATGTCTCAAGTAATTTGTGTTCCATATAACTCCATTGTCAACACCTTCATCATGATAAATATATTGTGTTGCTTCCTCCAAATCAGTCCGTGAAATTTTTTCCAAATTTCCTTGCAAAACTCATAGAATTTCGAGTTAAACATAGCATAATTAACGACCTGGGCTAGTGTGAATTCAAGTCTTCCAAGGTATATGCATGTGGTGCCGTGTTCCCCTCCAGTAAGACATTGTAAGTCTTGGATTTACTATGGTCCAAAAGGTGCATGACCTAGATAAATGTTGTCTAACATACCCAACTTTTTTATAAACAAAAATATTAATGAAACGTACTATGTTGAATCATGAAAAATATGCCTTGATTTCGGCTCTATGACTGTAATTAGTCTTTTGAACACTTGCAAGACCAATAATGATGAGAAGTTTCGTGAGATTTTTTCCTGTGAAGGATCCGATGCTTAAATTATAGTTTTTATAAATACCGTAAAAATTTTGAGAGTGTTCGTCTTACAATTTAAATTACTAATGCCAAATCGATAATCAATTGCTAATGAAGTCAGAACTTGGTGGTCGGGGTGATTTTTCATGCTTCAACAGGATAGTTTTATAATGATGAGATTTTTTTTTTGTGTCAATTTGAGTCATCTAATATGTGGGAGAAATTTGGAGAAACTTTTTGCTTTCACAAATTTATCTTTGAAGAGCATTAATTCCATCTACCATGCATAATCATGACTTCCACCACTCGTTAATGCATAATTACTGCGCATGAATCTATTCTCAATTATTTTAGTTGCATTACAAGATAAAATTAGATGCTTCCAAAATCAAGAATTAATTAATCAGGAGAACTGAATAATGCTGCTGATGATGATCAACTATGTCCAAGTCCTACTTAATTCAGTGATTTTCTCCACTATCACATGCCTTAACATGTCTTTTTATTCCCTGCAATATACACATAACATGAGGCCTAACATCAACTAACACCTTCAGTATCTAATAAACATTGGGTATGGAATCAAATATTTTGTCTACAAAATCCTAAAAGCCATACAAATGATTTAGGCAAATTAGTTATCACACCACTTTAAAATAAATTATAAAATGTGTTTCAATTTAATACGATGACGAAATGTGATCCAAATAATCTCTATTTACTAGGATAATAACAATATTTGTGTAGTACTTACACAATACGAACTCTACCTATTCTCGTGATGACTCAACCCGTTAACCTATTATATCCCCTTAATTATGACTCGAATCCATTAACCTAATCTACCCCATCATAACTCGAACCCAAATAGTCTAGTCCACTTAGTGGGATAATAATAATATCTTTGTAGTCTTTTTACAAAAACGAACTTCATTTACTATATTGATGACTCGAATTAGTAACTTAATTTACTCGTGATCTATTGATTAATACGTTGAAGATACAAACTATTTGATATACAGTTCGGTCTCCACTATATATGATCATTTACTCGTAAAGGCACAAACATGACATTATTTCCAAAATGGATTCAGATTCCTCTGAAACCGAAAACGTAGAGGCATTAGCTTTAATTAATTAGGTGATGAAAAGATTTGAGTGCATGATATAGAGGATGATGATGAGAGACAGCTTGTGAGGTGATCCCTTGTGATATGTTTTATTGTTGTTATTCATATTACATTGATATAAGATCACGTGGAAGCATTTTTGATGTAGCATCCAATAGTGGCACCACCAGCACAAAGTGCCCTACCAACAAGGATGGATCTTGGCATTTTTGGCATAAGATAGGGCAACAAAGGGAGGTAGGGTTAGGATTGTGGGCGCATCAATGAGCCAAAAATACTAAAAAGCAAAAAGTATATAAGTAGCTTTTGACTTTGATCATCTTTCTGCTGCTTTTCTCTCTTATCATCTCACATTCCTCTCAAATTCAATCAACAAAAGAAAGGAAGAAAGAAAGAAAGCCTCCAAAGTGCTGTGTGTGCCCAAAAGTACAAAGATCCACTAAGCAATTAAGCAGAAAGATGATGTCCTTTCAGCGTTATTCTCTCACTACTCTTTGCTTTCTCACTAAGTGAAAGCTGAAAGTCATGAAAACTATATATATCCCTCTTTTAATGGAAATGAAAGCTCTGTCATTTTCATAATTCACAACCGAAAAGCAATTCATATGCAAAATGGGATCTTTCCAAAGTAGCTGTTGATTGTTGAATAACAACATTAATTCATGAGTTGTTTCGGTTGAGTGAGTCCGTATATACAAGGATTTTCACGAGAAATTAAACTCATAGTTTCAATAGTGATTAATTGTCTATTTCATATATAAATCATATCTTATATATGAACGATTTTCACATAAGTTTTTGTGTTAATTTCATTATACACAATGTAAAAGAGACTTGATAGAATTCTTGACTTTATGTTAATTTAAGTACTCTAATGTACGTAATTACATGACAACATTAAGCAATAAAAATAACAACCACTAATCAAAGCTGCTGAGGAAAGAGTAAAAGCTTGCCAAGAACATGGACTAAAAAGAAAGAAAGAAGATAACAAAATTAAATAGTTTGAGAGATCCCTAAAACAACTATTTATCTCCACTTCATCAATTCATGTGAACTCTTTGACCCCAAGTTGCAAAGATGATGATTTTCCCAAATTGCATTCTTTACATGCGCAATCATTACTGGTAAGAAATTCACTTCACTAGTCATCACTTCTGGCTTTAAATTCCCTTCCTTGATTTACTGCCGTTTGCTCCCTTTATACTAGACTGGCCTCCATTTTCTTTCCTCCAAGTTTGAAGATTTTACATAATTTTGCTTGCTCTACATGGGGCCATGATCCTTATATCAGGGATAATTCAACTTTAAACTAAGCCGAACAATTTTTTTTTTTTTTTTGGCTCCCTCCTTTCTTACATTCTTTGACCTTTTCTTGCCTTGAAACAACTTATCAAACATGTAGTCAGTTCTTTATCTCGCCCCTTCATCAACTTACCGTCCAACAAAAAAGAAAAAAAAAAAAACAAAAACCCTCCAACCTCTACGAACATTTTACAGTCAATCGAAAATTTCTTCATCTTAAACCTGTCTTGGTTGCTTGCTATTGAGATAGACCGATCTCACAATCCAAGAACAATGTAGTAAACCAATGTAATTGGCAATGCTATCAACATCCCAAAAATTACCCTGAAAGAAATTGCATAAAATAAATCGATTCCGTTATCAAAAGTTGTAAACAAGAAATCACCAAAAAAAAAAACAAAACATGAGGATGATCGAACTCTTCATAGTTACACTTACCCTGTGCTAAGGATAGCTGGATGAACATTATATTCTTTTGCAAACACAAATGGGACAATCCCTTGTGGAAGTGCAGCCTATAACAAAATCATGTATCAATAAACTTTACTGCAAGATCTTACTTTCCATATTGGATTAAAACTGGTTTAGATGTCAGTCAAAGTAGAAAAGGAAAAAAAAAAAAACACACACACACACACACAACTTTTTACCTGAACAATTGCTATATGGAGAAGTGTACCACGAAGGCCAATGGCAATGGAAGCAGCAGCCATTACAGCTGGACCAGTAAGAAACCTAACAGCCATAGCAAAAGCAGCCACCGAGTTTCCACATGCGATTATCTTCGGCTGAAGGGCCATAAACAGACCTATCATGTCCATAATTAACATCCCATTTAGACAACTCATAGAAAAATATGTTCCAATTCAATTCCAACTACCTTTATTACTACTACTATTACTACTCTCTACTCTCTCATCTCTGTAGATGTTGATGGCATCAATCATCCACCGATTCCTGGACCGCTAACGACATTGCCATTTGGCCCCATATGTCGGGCGGGGGAGGTCAATCCCACTTAGTTTATTTGAGTTGTGAAAACAATATTGGAAAAATGAAATTGGATAAACAAAATTGGATGGTCAAAAATTTTGAAGTTTCTTGAAAAAAGATTACGTTGTCCATTGACCACCAACCATTCATTTTTTTTTTTTTTGGGTGTAGCATCAAAACTTCCAAGGTTTCAGCACAATTATTTGTTTTCATTAAGGATAAAGTTTCATGTGAACTAACGTTGGAATATAGCAAAACAGTGAGTATTACTATTACTATTACTATTACTTACCTAAGCTAAACATTGCCATTCCAAGTCCAGCATCTGATAAAATTGAAATGGATTGTTTTATAAGTATTGGCATCTTCACATTCCACCTGCATAATCAATTCAACAAGATTCTTGATTAATTAAAATTGAGTAATCATAAATAAAATCACTTTGTTAATTAATTAATTAATAATTTTATTTAAAAAAAAATTAATTATGTATGTACCTGAATGCAACTAAGGACCAGATAAGGCCAATAAGACTTGAATAAGTGTTTGGGTTTCGGATTAGTTTTCTCCAAACCATAATTAAAATGAGTCTTGTCATGACACTAGCCGGAGGCATCTGTTTTCCGGTACCGGCATCTTCAGCTCCGGCGACCTTTGGATGAAGTTCAGCAGTGGAGCTGGACCCAAGTTTAGATAAACCAATGGGACCCTCTTTTTCTTTTTCTTCATCTCCATCTCTTCCTCCACCACCAAAGCTAAAATCTTCGCCTCCAAATTCTCCCCCACTTTGTGGAGCGCCTATGCATTTTTTTTTTGTCAGAGTAATAATAAGTATACAAAATTTAAACAATTTAATAATAATAATAATAATTAATGATGATGATGATGAGGATGATGATAATGCATTGATGTGCACCTTTGTTTTCCCCATTTTGGGGGTGATCAGAAACCAACATCCTGATTTCCTTGGCACCATGATCGGACCGTCCTGATTGTTCATTACCGGTGAAGTCAGGACCACCGAACACGTGTAGCCCACCAACTTCAGACACTGGTGAAGCACTGGAACTCCACACAAACATGTGAAGTTCCTTAGCATCATGGCTTGTTTTATTACTACCCTGCTGCTGCTGCTGCTGCTGCTGTGGAGCTTGCTGAACTTGATTGTTGTTATTACTACTGTGATTCTTCCCTGTTTTTGGTAGAGTTGATGCAATTTCTGGATTAGGGGCAGGATACGATGTTGGATTAACAGGCTGTCCTGGATAAAAACCGAATCTTGGAGAGCTCATGAGGCCACCAGGGGCACAAGCTTCTTCAAAATTTGATGGTCTTGGAGTTGGCCCTCTTGAAGAATGAACTGAATACATGTCACCCGGGCCAAAATTCGATAGCCTACCTGTGTCGGAATTGCCAAAATTGGACAATCTGCCACCAAATCCCATCATGGAGTAAAAATCTGCATGGTTAAAATTAGACCCTCTTGGTGTGGGATTTCTTGATGAACTCAAACTGTAAATTTCAGCTCCAGTGAGATTAGATGGCCTTGGAGTCAATGTAGGAAGTCCAAGTGACCTTCTTGAAGCATTTGATTTTCTCACCCTCACATGAAGTTTACCATCATCTCCAATCTCAGCATCCGTTTCCAGAAAATCTTGCCCGTCAAGTGAAACAACGTCGGATTCAACTTTGAACGATACTATGGAGGCTGCGGTTTCAGGGAATTGTTCCATGATTAACATTTTGGCACCCCGATACTCGAACAAAAACAGCAAAAGTGTATACCAAATTATACACTGTAACACCACGACTTGTACCATGAGACTACCAGCGTAATCATTGTACATAGCAATCAACAATGGTATTCCCATAACAAGCGTGTTTGGAAGCGTTGATAGGGAAAAAATTGTGATGCTCCATTCCAAGCTGCCATTTTTGGTGAGGTTAGTCCATAATGAAAGCACAACTAACATTATGACTTTTTGGAGACTATCTGCAGCTATAAAGCGAAGATTCATTGCATAAGGATTGTTCGTTGAAATGAAGTGAAATGAGAGTAATGGAACAGCAAAAACAGCCACGAATCGGTTGATGCCGGAGCATTGGTCCGGTGTAAAGATTTTCCACCAACGAACAGAGCCATAAGCCAAAATCATGGCCACATAAAGAGGGATCACGGCCGATAAGACCACATAAAGGTCATGCCAACTGATCATTTTTTTTTCTTCCAAAAATTATGAAAAAAAAAGAAGATGAAATTCGACGAAGAGGGTTGTGTATGGTTGATGGGCTGGATTTTTTTTTTCGTTTTCTTCAATTGGGATTGTAGATCTAAGGATGGTTTGATTATGAGTTGAGAGTGTTTGAGTTATAGAGAAGAGTAGAAGGGTAGAATTGGGAGGGGGAAAAAGTCGTTATTTAACTGTAAAGAGAGAGTAGGACTGACTAAAGGGATTTATGTCTTCTGCTGTGCTGTACTTAACCTGTTTATGCTTTGCTGCTGCTGTTGCTGCTACTAAAAAGCTTTATATTTTTTGATTGAATGAATCAAAAAGATACACTATCACTACTTCTGCCTACTACTGAATTTAGTTACTAAAAAAATATGAACTTGAGAGTTTGTGTTGGAGAGTTGGAAAGATTGAAATTACATTGGGCGTCACAATTGGCAGATTTATATATAGGGGAAATGAGTGTGTGACTGTGTGACTGTGTGACTGTGTGACTGTGTGAGAGAGAGAGAGAGAGATAGAGAAAGAGAAAGAGAGCGTGCGTGCGCATCTAGTTGCTCGGTTCATTATTTTCCAAATCTTACTACATTATTTATTTTTAAGTAAAAGATAAAAAAGGCCTAGTGTCATGTAGGGCTGAGAACGAACACGAACGTTCACGAACAAGCTCGGGCTCGACTCGATAAAAGCTCGGCTTGAGCTCGTTCATTTAATAAATGAACGAACACGAACAAGATTTTAGGCTCGATTAATAAATGAACAATAAATGAACACATGTGTGAAAGCTCGTTTACGTTCATGAACAGCTCGTTAAAAAGCTCGTTCATAACTCGGTTAAAGCTCGTTAAAAGCTCGGTTAAAATATTAATTATATAATATATATTGAACTTATACACGAACTAAAACTATTAAACAATAGAAATATATAATTGGGTTTATATATATATATTTATTGACACATAAATCACACTATACGGTGGTGAGAACGAACATAAACCTTTATGAACAAGACCGAGATCGGCTCGGTTAAAGTTCCACTGAATCTCGTCTACTTAATAAACAAGTGAACACAAACAAAACTTTACGTTGGGTTAATAAATGAATAATAAATCAACAAGCAAGTGAAAGATTCGTTTAGGTTGGTCAACAACTTGTTAAGAATTTAGTTAAAGTATAAATTATACAATATAAATAATATATACCCTAAGTAAAACTCTTAAATAATAGAACAAATCGATTTTTTATATATATAAGCACACAAATCATTATATATGAGTTTAAATTAAATTTGTACATTTATGTAAAGAGACAAAATATATTAATTTAACTAAATTATGCATTTTTATTCAAGTCGGGAAGTGTTCACGAACAAAGCTCGGGCTCGTCTCGGTTTGCGTAAAGCTCGGCTCGAGCTCGTTCATTTAATAAATAAACGAACACGAACAAATTTTTAGGCTCGATTAATAAACGAGCCGGGCCTGAATACCCTAAAACTCGGGCTCGGCTCGGCTCGATATCACCCCTAGTGGCATGCAAAGCAACCCTAGATTTTACCATATAAAATAGATTTTTGTAAGTAGTGAGGAAAAAGAAGGAAGGTTGTAATATAGTAACAATCGGCGTACAATTTTATCAAACCCTATAGATCACAGTAGAACTCAAGATTAGGTCGACGTTATACATTAATAAAATGTGATACATATAACCGATTTTATTTAACTAGTGGAATAAAGTTTAAGTTGTTGATGTGAAACAGTGAAAAAGATATATGATATATTTAAATATAAACGAAAACGTATTTGCAAACTCACTATGATGACAAATTATAATTCATATAGCATCTAGATAAACAATTAGTTATTGTCGATGTAGTATTTATAAGGGATTTAACATCTATAAATTGTAGTCGATGTAGTTGTTTCAGTTTTTTTTTCTTCTTTTTTTTTTCAGTTTCAAAGAACTAGCAATTAAGTATATATAATTTGAGGCATTGTGAAAAGAAAAAAAAAAGTGAACCCCATATTAAAAAGAGAATAATATATGCGAATTAAGTTACTGTCTATATAAACATGTTTAAATGACATAAATAGTTGGTGTGCTTAGTTTACTATATCTATTCCACCAAGCTCTGACCTAAGCAAACTTTGTCTATTTTGCAACTCAACCGATGAATAGTATATTAATAATAAGAGAGTTGAGGAACTCAAAATAGCATAGCAAATTGGCATAAAATTAAATGTGATTGGGAAGCTTTGGGGACCAATTAATATTTGTGCTGAGTTGGGGATGTTAATTGTTTGAGTAAAATAGACATGAGTATTTGTTTGTGAATATTTGTAGTCTTCTTGTATGGCATGGATTGTTTTAGGGACGTGGACACTTTTTTGTCTATACAAATTTCTTTTTTTGTTATTTCTCAAAGTTTTCTTCGATTTAAAGAATTAAGACTACAGGTATGGTTTGGTATTTTGCACTGTATTTAAAGCTCAAATATTCTGGGCTGAAGATGGTTCTGTATATCAATTATGCTTTCTGGAAATGGTGGTTTTGTTTTTCCATTTTTGTGGTTAATTAATTAGCTTTAGTGGGAATGATTGAGTACATTTAATTAAACTAATAATACTATATTTGTTGATTTATTTTTTATTAATTTAATTTGTGAAGATTATTAATATCTGATTACATTATTGTCATGTGGATTTTATTGAAATCGTGGTGAATTACATCATTGCATGTAATCTTATTATTCTATGATTTGTATGGGGCATCATAAATATGATGATATTTTCTTGACCTTTTTGTGCAGATGTAGCATAAATTGGATCCATGCATATCTTCATTCAACCTAATAATATAGCAAACAATTAATTAATTAAATGAAAAATTATAGTTTGATATATATAATAAAAGGTATCTATTTCTGTTATCATATGGAATTGTTTTTTGGATTATTAAGATTACAAAAGTTTGACTGAAAGAAATATATATATATATATATATATATACAAAGTATTTAAGAAAATTGAAAAACATGGTTTGCAATATACACAAAAAAAATACCGCGAGTAGAAAATAAAAAATAATTCAAATTAAAAAGAAAAAAAGAAAAAATATATACTATATTTAAATAAAAATAAAAATATGTGTGATTGTGGAGTAAAGGCTTAATTATTATTGTTGTTATATTTAAAAAACCAAAAAAGAATTAATCTTAAGATTTAAATTAACACAGCAGAAGAGATAATTTCTTATAACTTCATTAATACATAACTAAAAGACTTGAAATGAAAAACATTTTTCTAATTCAAGAGATCACTTGTATTTAGCCATTTATAAATCATTTGCAGTCAGGAAAAAAATTCATCTCTGCATTAAATATGGAAGACATGCGTGGCAACTGAAATCTGGTCTTTGTAATCAATGAAGTCATGTTTCTCTAATTAATTAGCTAGAAACTGTTTTCACGTCCTCTTTCATTTGCATAAACTTGTGAATTAACTTTTTTAGCAATTTAATTTCTTAAGTCACAAAGATTAAGGTAACACATCTGTACAAGATGCCTTTTTGGATAGTGTAATGTCTGTTTTTATAATAGAATCTTTTTTCTTGAAATTTGTTATTAGAAAAAGGAATATTTTGACGGTGTTTGAATTAATGAATTTATTTTGATTGGAATTAGTATTAGAAATTTTTTTATTAATAAAATTTAAAATAATATTTTATAAGTTTTTTTCGGTAAAAATATTGTGTTTGAATTAATTGTTTATTATTAAAAATAAAAAATTTAAATTTAATATTTTATTTATAAAAAATAAAAAATTCCGTAACAATGTTTTCTATTTTAAAAATTTTCTTAAAAAAAAATAGACAATTTAGATTTGTGAAAAAAAATACACTAAAACTTTCTTAACCAAACAGACGTGTATGGACTTATTTGTCTGCTGGAGTGGATAGTGTTTTTGTTTGCAAATTTAATTGTTGCCCGTCAAAGTTTTCCACTTTAATGGTCCAAATCTTGAAAATTATGCAGTGACTTTTTGAATTTGAGTGAACAAAAATAAAAGGAAATATGACTTTCATTCCCAAAAGAAAACGTAAGATCCAAGGGAAAGCTTAAGATTTCTAACAAGTCAAAAGTTCTCAATCAATAAGCAACCAAATTAAGGCTAAATTTGTTATGCAGCTGCCGATTTCTAATAGGTCAAGAACATATATAAAAATTAGCTGCTAATTAAAAATATATCTTCATTTGTCCAATTAATGATTGAGTTTTTTTTATAATATTCACAATCATGATTTATATATAACAACAATAACATCAACTAAAGCTTTTATTCCAATATGTAAAATAGGTTATATAGATCATATTTTGCTCTCGTCTTTGATCTATATCTAACCTTTACGTATACTATTTATATAATTCGAATGGTAAAGTTTTACGCCAGTTGTCAATCTGACGTGACCATCTTCTTTTCTCGAATTTGAAAAAATTTCGACTTATTTACAAACAAGCTACTTATACCAGAAAAAAAAATGAAAATTGTTGATGAAATGGAGATTTGAAATGTGGAGGAGTGAATTTGAAATTTTAGTTTACAAAAGACAACAAAACAAACTAAATTAATGTAGGAGGTGTCCATCTTGAGCTTGTTGGGCTTACCAATGAATAATATATATGGTAAAAACTTTAAGCGCTAAAGTGAAAGTAAACAGAACCTTGGGGGACTTGTAGCGTATTTTGTCCTTATTGAAAACATTAAAATTTGATAAATTTTTTATTATAGTTATCACTAATACTTTTATTAATTCTTAAATTAAGCATCACATGCAATGGTTTGCTGAAATTTTGGCTGTCCGTGACTCAAATTTGACAGTTGATTATAATATTAACAGACAGAATGTTGGTTGACCGGTTGACCCCTTGATTTCTGATTTTTTTTTTCTTTTTCCTTTATGAAAGATAATTCCATTTTATTTTGGACTAATAACACAATTCCCCCCTCAAAAAATAGTTTCTTACGTTATCCCCTTTATATAAAGTTTAATTTGATCTATTCACCTCTTAAACTTTCTTCTCTAATGATTGCTTTCGCCTATAGAAGTGAATTGTTAACGACAAGAAAAAAAAAAAATCAAATCAGTTCGATTTTTTTTATTAACTATCTTTATATATGTATATTATAGTAATAAATTGCTTATTAATTAATTATGTTTCAAAAAGTTTTGCTGATTGTAGGAAATATCTACTTAATTTAACTGTGAAGTCTTCAAAATCATTACTTTAGGGATTGTGTCATCATCGTTCTAGATAGCTCAAAAGGCTACAAAGGCTTTCATTTTTTAAATCCTTGGAAGGAATAACGAATAATTGAAACCAAAAAGAGAATAATTTTGGTAATTAATCACGGTTGGTTCTTTAATTCGTTTTTCAAATCCTTGTCCTCTAGAAAGATTGTAACTAATGAATTGACATGTGAAGTGAAATCTCACATGGCGAGTATCGTGTTTGTACAAATCTTAAACTATGCAACTACAATGAAAGAATTAATTATTTCCCCCAAAATCCAAACAAATGATTTGAATAATACAAATCCAAAAGAGTTTAAGGGATTAAGTTTTGAAGCAATTAACATCTGTCACATTCACATACCTAAAATATCAGTGACCTTTGTCCATGAATGATTGATTAACTTTTATCATATTGAGGAAAAAGGAAGGGTACCCATTTCTTTTAAGACCCTAAAAAATAGTGGTTAAACGACTCTCAAAGTCCTATGACAATAGAGTTCATTTTTGGACATTAAGATATGGTACAACTTAATCTGGCAATTCTCGTGCAAATCTGGCATTTTTTAGTTCATGACTTCATGTAACATTGGCAGCCAAAGACAAATATTTGATATTTCAGTTGCTTTTAATGGTAAAACGATAATTAACCTCGGACAAATAAAGGAGAAAACAATAATTTACAAGAAAATACAATTTCAAAAAATTTGAAGTTGCATTGAATAATGTCAAAGTTGTAACAATGAAAATAAAGGTTTACAAATATTTATATAGATGTAAGAAATGCTAAATAAAAATAGAAAATAATTTAAAAATAACCGGAAAAACTTGGCTTGAAAGTGGCCTAAATAATTGAATTTTGCTGAAAAACAGCACACATAACCCCATAATGAATCTTGTAAATCTCGTAGAAAATTTCGAAACAAAATATTATAAAGGTGATTCCAAGTGTCAATAAGAAAGTAAGTACGTTTAAACTTAATATTGGTATTAGTTTTTTTCTCCACTTTGACCCTATTATGCAAATCATAGGAGCCCTCCTTAATCCCTTCCATATCAATAATGTAAATATAAAACCACAACTATTCAACCTTTATTCAATTTCGTAGAATGAACCATCTACAAAAATATAACTACATTTCTTAATTCAACTTTTTCTTGTATATCATCTATCTTTACATGTGTGTGTATATATATGTATATTTACACACCTTAATTGTTTTCATTAAAGTGGAAAAGTGATCCGGCACATTTAAATGTTCATCTTCATTGGAACTCGGTGATGAACAATTGTACAAAAATCGTATGGTAGACACATGCATTCAGAATCTGTACACTATTAAAAAGTATTCACAAAACTTCATTGGATGATATACTATATCTCTAACAAATTAAGATATATAAAGTGAAATCTCTCCATTTGGCACACAATGACATGCAATGCATGCATACAAATGCACAAACATTGTGCAGAAATATTTTAATCGCACGAGCAAGGATAACATAAACAATTTGCTTAAAAATTTGATTATTAGTCTCGTAGGTCGATAAATATATGTGAACATGACACCAATGTAGTGAGAGGGAGGGAGCAAAATAAAAAAGAAAAAGTAGAATAATGGGGCTATGCTCAGATTCTTTAGCAACTTGATTGATTCAATATGGCTAAATCTTCCTATGGAACAGCTCGTTTGTACTGGAGGGATTACGAATTTCTTCAGTCAAAATCTGGGATAGTAAAGATTCTTTGTTGGGCAGCAAGAACATGCATGCACAAATTAACCACCACAAAAGAAATCAATTAACATCATATATGTTGGCATTTATTGATCATCGAAGATCGATCGTTTGTTGTAGAGGTTGTTTAAGGTTTCTAAACCCCATCCAAAACATATATAATTAATAACTTAGAATTCAATGAGACATAATTAATTGTGTGGAAGCCCATTGCTTAATTTGAAGATGATTGATACTTTTGTTTACTCATTTTCTTCGTTTTCGTTTTGAGATGTCTAGTTTCATTCCAATTCTAAATCTTTTCTAGACATAGAAATCCTTGCTGTCCCACCATGTATTTGATTCTTTAATTTCTTTTGAATAATAAAAAACTTCGCAAAAAATTATAAAACGGGTTCATATATAAAACGTATTTCATTTATGAAATGCACATTTAACAGTTATTAAAATTGTTGAAATTGTGATTAACTTGTTAGATATATGAACCTGTTTCACAGGAGATTAGTTGTCTTATTTTTTACGAAATCAAAGTTCTTGCATGTATAGAATAAATCATTCCATATATAGAAATTCTTCTCTTGATTGTCTTGCAGTTTTTTCTTCTTGTATTTCCCTTCACTACAAATATTATCCTTCTTACTATTAATTTGTAAACAAAATCTATATTAACCTACAATCCAAAGAAAAAAGAGACAAATAAAAAAAAAAATCACTAATTGGGTCCAATTAAAGAAACATAAATGGTGAAAAGGATTGATAAAATAGATTTATATATTACATGAGTTGTGCACAAAATGAGCAAATCTTAATACATCATCATAATCATTACTTTTCATGAAAGGGATTTTCTTTTTGTCAGTATTGATTTACTAATATAATCAGTTTGGATATGGATTTATTTAGTATAAATTTATGTTTATCACTTATTAATAATGTTTAGTAAAACATTAAAAAACAAAACAAAGATAGCGCCCAACAAAAACAAATTGTGGAAAAAAACTGTTTCTAACATATGATTGATTACCTTTGATTATTACTAGCTGAATCCTTACCAGATATGTGTTCTAAAAGGAAAAGATTTAAGACAAATGTTGAAAGGATTAAGAAAGATAAGATTTATTAGTCACTGTCTCAACATGCGTGAAAATATTTGATTAGGAGTAGAGATTTGTCAAAATTGGTGCGCCTGTCGGCCCACTGGGACTCCCCACTCATTTCACCAACCAATCCAATACCAATTAATTAAAAACCCTACTAAATTTACCAACTTGGATCGTTTTAATCTATAAATACATTATATTTAGCACTTATCTTTAAGATTCAGTAATGATTTGATAGATTTTTAGTTAAATATATTTATAAATTGAAATAAGGAATGGAACAGAAGATCTTGAGTGATATTCGAGTAGTGTGATTATGTATTTTTATGGCTAATTACATTTACATTTTTTAAAGTTTGATTAAACTATCAAATTGATCTTTAAGTTTAACTAAGTTACAATCAGCCCTTTTTAAAAGTATTGAACTTTAATAGACTTCAAAATAAGGAAAAATTGAAAAAATCATCCTTAACATTTGTTAGAATTTTTTTTTTCATCACTTGCATTTAAAGTAATGCAATGCAATTTCATTACTTACATTAAAAAATTGTACCAAATTTAATCTTTCAACAAATTTCGTTTGATGTTTCAACGGAAAGTATACCCGTGAACTTCATCGAATAATGACACCTGTATATTTTTCAGAATTAGATAAAATGACTAATTTAGTGCGTATTTTTAGTACGAGTGATGAAATTGTATCATTTAAAATTTGAGTGATGAAAAAATCTATTTTGCAATTTTTCCTCAAAATAGTTCCAAGATTAATTATTTTTTCAGATTTTAGGGGAGGTAAATATAATTAATCTTATGAGTATTTAGAAATTTTATAATATATTTTTAGTTAGCTAACGGTTAAAATATTAATTAGCTAATATATTCAAATTTTAAACTTCCGTTTTCAATGGTTGTTAATGAGTTGGATTTAATATATAGTCAATCAACATCTCAAATCCATTTTCCCTATCTAAATTTCTGTCTCTAAGCTTGTGGTTTTACCCGCTGAAGATGTGAATAATATCCAATATCCTACTAAAGTATATAAAGCTCACAATAAGTTTAACAAGAAAAGAAAAATACCAAAAACAAAAACAAAAAAATAAAAATAAAAATATTTATCTATCACTAATAGGGAATGAATGCTAAGAAGCCAAAGTTTTATTTCTAGCGTAGTGAAGCATATGCTAAAGAAACATGAAAGAGAAAATTAGTAAAAATTTAATTTTATATTCTAAGAAAAATAAATACTCAATATATATACCATTGTCTTTTATATAAATATGATAATAAAAATATATCATATATATATATATATATATATATATATATAAAATATATGATTTAACGCCTAGAATTAATAAAATGTTTAAGACACCAATTGTAGAAGCTAATTAATTAAGTGCAATATTTCTAATCAATTTTAAATATGTGTTGAAAATTATATTGAAATAGTTGAATTATACTTAGGTTTTGAAGAGAAAAATATTTTGCAATTACCGATTTGATAATCATAGTATTTTCCACCAACTCATATCTTTTTTTCACCTTTTTCCTTTTTCTCAGTTCATTATTATTCAAGTGGACAAGGCACAATACTAACAAGTAATTACCCACTTTGATGTCTAATTATGTGATCAAGAAAAACATTATCCATGGCTCGTGCCATTCTGCTCCAAATGGATGAGTAATCAAACCTCGTAGGCTCGTATCATCAATAAAATGCTTATCACCCATGGAAATATAAATGATTAAATCAATCATCATTTATATTAGAAGACAACGAAGTAGTTATTAAATGGAATGACCTCCGAACGTACATGTAAAGAATTCAATGATATTTTTTTTTTATCAATTTAAAAATTCAATGACCAAAAATCGAATTTAAAAAAAGTTTTGTGACTTTTTTTAGCCTTTTGCTCATTCATATAAATATTGTATTTATTTTTTAACTTCTTACATGTGCTTGTTTATATGGAGTTGAGATTTTCTATCCAAGATGATCTCTGTCTTATTATGTCTAAGATTAAACTACGAGTTCATTCATTCTTTGATTAGAGTCTAATAATTGTAAAGTAATTTTAGTAACATTTATACTTTAACTCTTTAATTTTAATTAAATTACGTGATTTCAGACATTGAACCGGCGATGAGAGGATCTGTTCCTGCTTATATGTGGATTGCATGCATGTCCATCTAAATATTGCAATTAGCACATATTGAAATAGATTCAAGTGTCCATTGGCTACGAGCCTCTATTGTGATTTGGGAATTATCATTGCAAAACAGTGGGCTTTTTATTTCCCTGTTATGGTTGTCAAGTAGGCCTATTTCATTGTACCTAGTCTTCAAAAACCTCATTCGATCTGGTCCATGGTGGCCTCATTTATAAGACATACTTTCTTAGTTTTATTTTCTGGCCACTCAATTTTAGGTTCAAAATAAATTATAAGAACTTTTTTTAACCCTTCTTTTGTCATTTACATCACATGCATATATACTCTAAATTTTGAATACTCGATTTCAGGATTTTTTTTTCTTTACCTCCACACCGCATATACATCTTAAGTTTTGAATACTTGACTTAGAGCTCCGAATTCCTCAGTATCAAACTATTAATGGTTTTATTTCTCCCAATCTCTAAGTTTATAATTTGAGACTTATACGTGACATACATGTAATGTAAGTGCGTGTGAGCAAAAAGAAAAAAACAAAAAGCTTGTTAGCCCAAATTCCACTATCCAATCCTCTGAAAATATGGGGAAAAAACAAGATAAAAGAAAGATAATAATGAAAATTAGCACCCCATATATTTTAGTGAAATTTGTTCTCTATATTGTTTGTTGTTAGACCCCTTAAAATGTAATGCTAGAATTTAGTGAACTGCCGATTACATATATATGAGACATAGAGAACGGGGGAATCATGCTTATGAGGTTGTTTTGTCATATTATGGCGCATTGGCCATGTTGAATTAAAGATTTGATCTTATGCAAAAAAACATTGCTCTAAGATTCCCACAAACTTTCCTCTTTTCTTGATTGATATTTTGTGAGGACTAATGATTTATAAACTGACACTTTCTTCAATTCAGTGTTTTCAACATAAATCACTTATGCAAATAAACAACAACAATAACTAGTTTTTTTTTATCCTAGAGTTGATTATATGAATTAGGTTTTGCCACGTACTATATTTGATGTAAACTCATATCATTGATGCAAATGTATGACTAAAATCTCTAAGATTGAAAAACAAACTCATATTATTGATGCAAACGTTATGACTAAAATCTCTAAGTTCAAAAAATAATTACCATTCAAAAAATGACGTGAACAGGTTGAGAATAACTTCTAAATTTTGAATAATCAGGCAAGAGAGGTCAAAGAGTGTGACTTTTTTTTTTTATCTAAATTAGAATTACTTTTATTATGTATTGTTTCAAAACTATCAATGAGATCTATAAGACACATGCGATAAAACCCTGTTATGTTTGATTTTTTTTGACAAAATTCATTTTTTTTCGCCCACTTTTGAATTCATTTAAGTTTTTTTAATTATTTGAATTACTTTTTGTTGTTTTAGGGCTTTTTATTGATACAATTTTGATATTATTCAATATATCTTTGAAATCTTGTCTTTTGTTTCGTTGTGAAGAAGGTGTATTTTCCAAGTATATGTTAAAAAACATAAGTATTTCTTATTATAATCGAATAATAACATTGGTGATCCGCTTTTTGGCGTTAGTTTTCTTCGACTCCTCTAATATATCGCATCCAAAAAAATTTTCCTTCGACTCCTTTAATATTTCCCATCCAAAATCTAGACCTTTCAAGATAAGAACGCTACTCTTTGGGGACACTTTTTAAGACTTCATTTTAATGAAAATGGGGGCAAAAGTTAATGGGGTTGGAGACATGTCTAGTCTGGTTTGAAAAACTTCAGGTTAGGGAAGCAAATGCATGACATATTTCTGACATCGTGTTCTTGATGCTTAAATCAATTCTGAGTGTCCCATATGCTATGGTTCAGGTTTTTCACTGGCCATGAAAAATATGAAATTGTGCCATATATGTTCGGTTGCGAGGGAGTTCGTATTGGCATCAACCACAAATTCAGTCCACCATATATGCCATGTACATTGGAGAATTGTCATATCATATTTAACAGTGGCTTTTGTAGCCATACAATTGATTTATACAACACCTAGTTATGATCCCACAAAGATTGCAAAATGTTTTTGGTTTAAACTTTTGCGAAAAACATTGATTCTTGAGTTTCAAGTTTTTTCTTAAAATATCAAAACCAATTCCGCTCTAGAATCTCTTCACAAGGAAAGCAAACACTTGTAATATACGTTAGAGTTAAATTTCAGTGGATTTTTTATTTCATTTTATGGATACACGTCACGCATTTTTTAATATTTATCTTAAGTTTTCACTTCTTTAGTTTATAGGGTTTTAGTTAAACATACGTGATGTATATATCTATAAAATAAAACAGAAGATTCGAAACAAACCATCTTTAACTTTAAAAAAAAAAACCTCTTCAACAAGATTTTGAAAAGGGATCAATGCATCTTCTAGGCTTGCATGCACAAGTGCAAACAATGTCGAAAAAACAAAACAAAAGAAAAGAAAAGGATTGAAAAAATTAAAATTATGTGACATGACAGATGAATGTGACTTTCCAGTTTGTGTAACGGTGTAAACCCCCAAAAATCAATGTAGGACAAGTGAGACAGCACAAAAATTTAAAGGAATTCATTCATGCCATGCTCTATAATTGAAAGAAAGAGGATTATATAGTGGCATGTATACATATATATATATATATATGTATATATATATATGTCCTACAAAATAAGATTAGTTGTAGGGTTTGATACTTTGTCCCAGACAAGATTAGAAGTGTCCTCAATGTCATGATGTTAGGGAATTGAAAGAAAATAGTATGCATCCTTTTGTTGTTGTTTCCCTCTGCCTGTTTTTCTCCATTCTTTGTAACTTTCTGTTTGCCTTTACACAGACCATTTAAGCCTTTCCTTCTATTGTTTCCTTGTTTTCAGTCACAGTTAAAATTCCATCACAAGTTTTTGCAGCTATGAACATATGCTATGTCTTATAAATCATAAGGGTACATATATATGCCATGAAAACATCCAAATTGAGGCCTAGATAGGTCGAATGTTTATCCTAAATAGTTTTTGATGATGACGAGATTGTACGTAGTTTGCATATCCAACCAAAATGTTTTAATGTTAAAATAATTAAACCATTTAAACTGTTTAAAGAACATTTGAAGGTCTATCTATGGTGGAGGACAGGACCCCAAATCATAAAACATTGATGCAGACTGGTGCCTGTCATTCTTGGTTGGCAAGTGTTCAATAATATGATATGATCAGCCAACTGCCCATATATGCTTTGCTTTGTTTGATTGATTTAAAGAATCCTAAACTTTTAAACACATTGGGACACTTTTTATCACTCAAAATTTTATGTTTTGGTTGGTTGATTTGCATGAATAGCTCCTAGGAGCTTTTAGAACTTCTAAATTTGAGTAATAAACATTAATGAAGATTGAAGAATTAAAGAGTATTTCCCTTCAAAATGAAAAGGGATTTATCACTTTTGAATTATTTTAACATGGAGTTGATTGAAATTAATCATATGAGGTGACTCTTTGTTCAATCTTTTGCATTTGTTTTGGTATCTAGTTGTATTGTAGCAAATTGCTTGAATAAAACCTAGCCAACTTATAACACCAATAATTAGACTTCTTTTTTCATTATTTTAGATGAAAATATTTCAATTAACTTTTTAGCCATATAAATATTCCAATAAATTTTTTTTTAAGAAATAATTTCTTTTTTTTCGGTAGAGATAAGAATTGGAACAAATTTCACTTCTCTTAGAAGATTAATGGGTTCTTTTAATATTTTCTTTTAATTGAACCAATTGTAAATATTAATGGATTTTTCTAAAATTTTTCTAAACAATACAATTAATTGTAGATAAAATATACTCTAAGCAGCTTTCTTCAAAATTGTAGATACAATTAAAGGTAATATTTTGGTATTTATTTTCTTCAAAATTAAATTCCCAGTAATCATATTTCTTAACAAATTTACGTCCTAATATACAAACATAGGGCTTAGAAGTTACGAATTTTTAAGAGTATTTCAAAATGTAAAATATAAAACTCTAAAAGGGTAAATTTATCTCAAAAGGTTAATTCTCATTTGGAGCTAGAACATCTGCCTAATTTTTCATATTTACAATCGTAAATTTGCTGAAGGCCATATCCTGTTCCCAATTCAACAAGGCTTCCTGTGTGCCCCATTGGGCTTCATTTCTATTTACACATGCAACTATAAATAAAATATAGTTGGCTCAGAGTCCAGAAATGGCCCAATTTCAATTTTACCTTCCAGGCTGGATCACCATAATAAAGGCCCGCCCAAAATAAAAATCGCGACTTTAATCTATAACTAAACCAAACTATTTATGGGATTTTTATATAATTATTAGAAGACAAAACTCATGTGAAATGAGTTTATATATGAGACGCGTTTCTTATATAAAATGGGCAAATAATAGTTATATATGAGACGTGTTTCTTATATAAAATGGGCAAATAATAGTTGTTGAAATTGTGATTCTAATTTTTTGCCATTTTTATTGTATGTTGAAATTGTGATTAACTCACGTCTCATATATGAATCCGCTTCACATAAGATCAGCTGTTATTAGAATAATGATATATGGTACAAAGATTTCTCATCAACATAGAATATGGTCACTTCCTTATTAGAGTTAAGAGTTAATGAATTTATTGTTTGTTATTCTATTCATAATAACTTGTATATTACAATTAGGTGTAACTTCCCTCTATATAATCTGTAGGGAGGGGAGGCCAAAACTCTGCTTTGATCCACCTCCTGGTACCTTTATAACGCCAATTGGACTTCAATAATTATTCAAAGAAAATGTAATCCTGTTGTGAATGGACAAGTGAGTGGATAATGATAAAATTACACTAAATAATATGTAGAGAAACTCGTATTTGTCATCGTTGTAAAATTATTTATTATCCTAAACACTAGCTCCGTACATATGTAGTTATTTATCTTTTGAGTAAAATTTTAACTTCTCATGATCCATATTGTGTGTTAATTTAGACTACTACATAAAAAACAATACGAAAATGACCAACTTAAGCATATTTTTGAAACTTTTATTTTTGCCCAAAATACGTGTATTATAATTCATCAAAAATGCCAAACTTTGAAAACTTTTTTTTTTCACTTTTCACTAGATATCATGTTGGCGAGTTAAAGGGGTGCGAAAAAGGCACATAAACGGTCAAGTTAGGCACGTTTTTTAGACTTTATTTTGCCCAAAATCCGTGTGTTATAATCCATCAAAATTGTCAATTTTTTGAAAATTTTTTACCATCCTTTTTTTTCACACCGTTCACTAAATATCATGTTGTTAAGTGCGATGGGTGAAAAAATGACGCAAAAAGGGCCAACTTAAGCACTTTTTTTAGACTTTTTATTTTTTACCAAAATACGTGTGTTATAACCCATCAAAATTGCAAATTTTTGAAAATTTTTTACTATTCCTTTTTTTACATCATTCGCTAAATATCATGTTGGCAGGTGAGACGGGTGCAAAAAAGGGCACAAAAATGGCCAACTTAAGCATGTTCTTGAGACATTTTATTTTTGCCTAAAATACGTGTGTTATAACCCATCAAAATTGTCAAATTTTAAATTTCTTTTACTATCTATTTTTTTCACACTATTCATTATATATCATATTGGCAAGTGAGAGAGGTGCAAAAAAGGCACAAAAAGGCCAATTTAGGCACATTTTTGAAACTTTATTATTTTGCCCAATATACGTGTGTTATAATTCATTAAAATTGTTAATTTTTGAAAAAAATTTACTATCTTTTTTTTTTCACTCCGTTCACTAAATATCATGTCAGCAAGTGCGATGGGTGTAAAAAATGTCGCAACAGCCAACTTAGACACGTTTTGAGACTTTAATTTATTTTTACCCAAAATACGTGTGTTATACCCCATAAAAATTGCCAAATTTTTTGAAAATTTTTTAACTATCTATTTTTTTCACACTGTTCAGTAGATATCATATTAGAAAGTGAGAGGGATGCAAAAAAGGTACAAAAATGGCCAAGTTAGGCACTTTTTTAAGACTTTATTATTTTGACTAAAATACTTGTGTTATATAGCCCATCAAAATTACCAATTTTCGAAAAAATTTTACCATTCCTCTTTTTCACTCCGTTCACTAAATATTATGTTAGCAAGTGTAACGAGTATAAAATCGGCGCAAAAATGGCCAACTTAACCACATTTTTTAGACTTTTTATTTTTGCCTAAAACACATGTGTTATATCCATCAAAATTGCCAATTTTTCAGAATTTCTTACTATCCATTTTTTTCACACTATTCACTAGATATAATGTTGGCAAGTAATGCGGGTGTAAAAAACAACATGAAAACAGCCAACTTAAACATGTTTTTGAAACTTTTATTTTTGCCTAAAATACATGTATTATAGCCCATCAATATTGCCAAATTAAAAAAAAATTACTATCCATTTTTTTACTCTGTTCACTAGATATGATGTTGGCAAGTGAGAGGAGTGCAAAAAGACATAAAAACGGCCAAGTTAGGCACATTTTTGAGACTTTATTTTACCAAAAACAAGTGTGTTTTAGCCCATAAAAACTGTCAATTTTTAACTGTCAATTTTTAAATTTTTTTATCATCTATTTTTTTCACACCGTTCACTAAATATCATGTAATAGCGTAGAAACATCCAACTTAAGTACATTTTTAAGCTTTTTATGTTTGCCCAAAATACGTGTGTTATAGGCCATCAAATTGCCAATTTTTTTTATAATTTCTTAATATTATTTTTTTTACACCGTTCACTAGATATTATGTTGGCAAGTGAGATGGCTGCAAAAAATGGCACGAAAATATCCAACTTAGGCATGTTATTGAGACTTTTTATTTTTGCCCAAAATATGTGAGTTACAACTCATTAAAATTGCCAAATTTTGAAAATTTTTACCATCTATTTTTTCATACTGTTCACATGTATTTTTAGTTTTTTTACTAAAAATAAGATACTATATAAAAGTCAAAATTTTGAAACCTCAACTTTGAAGAAATTCCTCAAGAAAATAGCAAAAACAAGTTCATCAACAATATTCAATTAATTTTGTTTTACTTTTGTCAACATCTCAATTGGGAAGTTAAACACTACAAGTTAATTAATGTCTTCAAGAATGTTTCAATGAGAATTAAGGTTGTCCTGCTTTAAGCTCTACAAAACCATGAAAAAAAATGTCCTCCATCAATTCTCAAGAATCACTACCATACCATCATCAACAAGACTAAAAATTTATATATATATATATATTTCAAGTCCTTTCTTTACAACAACAATATTAATCTTTATCTGCAATATGTGTCGGTTACATATATAAAACATATTTTGCCATCATATTCTATACAAATATTTATATAATTTTCAATATGACTCATATCATTTGAGTATCAAAAGTAATATGGAAATACTGTAAATGGTTTAAAAACGAAAAAATGGAGAAAATTTGGTACTAATTAAATTAAGTTAATTATTTAGTACAATATATAGCTACCAATGAAGTTAGTAATTTTAACAACTAGTACTCACTATGTTGTGAGAGAGACCTATAACTATGAGTTCGTTTCCCCCCTTAAAAAAGAAAAAAAGAAAAAAGAAAAAAGAGAAGAAAACAAATAAATAAATAGTTACTACTATTAACACTTTTGGACCTTTCCTACTACTTTTTCTTTCCCTTCTCCAATATTGGGGTCATATATTACTGGTCATTGCAACATAATGAGAAGCTTTCTTGACTAGCAAGCTGCGGATGGATGTCGGGGCTGAATGAATGGCCCTTTAGCCGACAACGTGGGATTGGCGGTGGTGGTGGTGCTGGTGGTTGTAGGGCCGCCTTTGTCTTGGACAACGGTGGTGACACGTTCACACCGGGGACACATAGTTAGGGTGGATGCTGGAAGAGGATCATAATTGTGGGATGTTATCACCGTTGGTGGACCAACTTTCATTGCTCTTAGTTCCTCCACTTCCTTTTGCAGCCTCCTGTTTTGTTCTGTCAATGATCCAAACCATCTCTTGAGATATTCACACTCCATTTCTGTTTGCTTCAGCTTGCTCCTGTTCAACATATTAATCATTCATTTTCAAGCAAACACATTATAATATTTTCATGTCAATGTGACTTGTATAATTACAAGCGGGAGGATGCCAACCCTAAATTTTATTTATAATAATAATTTAAAATAATATGCAATCCAAATATGAATGATTCAAAATATACAAAAATATCACGAGGTAGTAACATATTAATCATTTTCAAGCAAACATATATAAATTAATGTTAATTTACCCCATTAGGAGCGGGTGTCAGCCCTAAATTTTACTTATAACAAAAGCTTAAAATGATATGAAATTCAAATACAAATTATTCAAAATACACGAAAATATCATAAAATAGTGGTATTTTGTCAAATAAATATTATAGTCGTCGTTGCCGTGTTACTTTTATCTATATTTTATGAAAGAGAGAATCATACTATATCTACTTTAATTGCACCCCTCGCTAGTGTCTTACTGTTGCCTTAGCGTACATGTTTTGAATTGATTGAATACTGTTTACTTTAATTATGTTTACTAGTTTATTTATATTGTTTTTAAGTTGATTGAACATTAATGTTGATGAAGTGGTTGATATAAATCAATTAGCATTAATTTTTCGTCAAATGATTACTAATACTAACAATTTTTAGAGTTTTAAACATGATCTAACAAATGATGATTATGAGCATAGATATATATTGATCTCAATTCTTTCTTTTAGAGCTCATTATTTTAGGATGATTTAGGCAGGAACAATGGAGTACGTACACATGAGATTTATTTACGAAAATTTGTCTGCCATTGTTGGTTGAATGCATAATCATCAATGTGTAATGTATTCCTAATCTATCATTTCTTGTACATGCAACTTAATAATGTTTTGGATTCCGAAACAACATTTGAGAAAGAAACATAATTCACTCTAACCTAAACCACATGAGTCAAAAAAAAAAAAAAAAAAAAAAAAAAAAACCACATGAATCGATGATCAGTTTCATATATGGACCCAAAACTCCCGGATTTTGTTCTTCTTTTTTAATTTATTTGTCATGATATTATAGGTATAAATAGAGACAAATCACCTAGAAATATGCAAACATGAATCCTTCAATGTTTCTTGTCCCCAAAAAGTGGATATATAATCAATAATTTTTGGAAAATCAAAACTCGAACTAAGTGAAGAAAACTGACGAAACTACTTTTTAAGCATTAATCATGATTACCACAAACAAACTATACAATGAAGTGCAATTTACCAAAAAAAAAAAAAAAAAACTAAAGTGAAATGCATATATATGCAATTTTCGTAGGTACACGAAAATGTAAGTTGAAACTTTCTTTTTTTTATTATTTTTTTTTTACCAAGATGGATATTGGACAGTCTAACCAAATATTTATGTTGAAAAGAATGACTACTAAATGCGAATTCAACATTAATTTTCTTTTTTTTTTTGCTTTTTTTTAGTTCATAAAAACAAAGACTCATTTTCTCCATAGAATTCATTATTTCCATGGTTTATGAAAAACTATAAAAAACATGGCATGCCAAAATATGACTTTCTAGTTCCATTTTTTAAGAACTATAAAAATATTGTTAGAATTAATAGAACCCACCAAGGAAACAAATAAATTCAATTCAATTCAGTTCAGTCTACACGTAATGATTAAAAAAAAAAGACCATTCAACACGTAAATAAATAGAAGTAATTAAAAGAGTGTAATGATAGTGTATATATACCTTGCTCTACGGTTTTGAAACCACACCTCTACTTGTCTTTGCTTTAGCTTTAATTGCAAGGCCAAAATTTCCTTTTGTTTCTGCAACAATTAATAGTACATTTAGTGTTTCAATTTAATACATGTAATTAATTAAACACATCAAAATATGACCAAGAAATGAACACGCACACACACAGTAGAGGCTTAATTATAATGGTGTGCTTACAGGGTTCAAGGTGTGGTTTTGCCGGAAACTTTCTTCAAGAAGACGAGATTGTTCCTTTGTGAGACGAAGTTTCTTTCTCGGAGGGCCGCCTGATCCATTTGGGCTCTCATCTTCATCTTCCATGTATTCTTCTTCCCCTCCAGATGGGATTTGATTTATATCCAAATCTTTCATTGAAACTCCACCGCCTTCACCTTCAATAAATATTTTCAAAACTTGATATTTGACCAAGAAATTTAGTTTAAAAAAAGTCAAAATATTTATTACTTGACAAATCTTTTTTCTAGAATAACGAGACCAGAAACGGTCTTGATCGTCAATCTTTTTACATATATATGATCAAACATTTAAAAATATATATATATGAAAAATTGGTTTTTCACATCTACATATTTGATCACATAAAATACTATGCAAGAAACCCTAAAAAAATCTTTTATAAAATGAGAGAATATATAAATTCCTTAAAAATGTTGCACATTGAAAATTTTGTTTTTCATTATGAACTAAAAATAATTTTAAACAACAGAAATTGTTTATAAGCATCGATCAATTTCATATCCGACAAAAAACAAACAAAGAGACTACAAGAATTAAACAAAAAATAAACAGAGAGAAAAAGAAGAGAAAGTGTGACAAACACAGTCACAAAAGTAGTGATGAAATTAAAATTGCAAAATATATATTTGACTAACTATAGTAACAATTCCTCACCTGAAGAAGGGATAGATGAAGATGAAGACAAGCCTGGAATGGATATGGTTAGCTCCAAACAAGTAGAGCTTTCAGGCATGGTGATGATGGTGGTGATGGTGATGCAGCCTGCACAAAGAAACACAAAAAGACCACTCCCACCCCCCCAATATATATATACAAGTAAAATTATTTTTGATGGGGTTTAATTGTAGAGGGAAAAAAGTATACAAAAAAAGGAGACAAGATTGAGAGAAAGAAATGGAGAAAAGTAGAGAAAGAACCAAAAAAAAAAAAAAAAGTGTCAAAATAAGCAAAGGGATCAAGAAGAACTTCGAATTTATAAAGAAGAGTTGGTTGGGAAAGAAGAAGTATATAGAGAGGAGGAGTAGACTGAGTAGTAATGGTTATTGAAAAAGGAAGTTGGCTAATTGGAAAATTGACTATGGTCATCAAGTCAAAGAGTATGACCCCATAATCCATATGATGTTGTACACGTATCTTTAGCAATGGAGAAAAAAATGTATACATTTTTTTTCAAGTTGTAGCCTTTGTAGGTGAATAAGCAGCACTGCTTGTAGCCTTTGTAGGTGAATAAGCAGCACTGCCCTCTTCTTGTTTCAGCCAAAAGGGTATATGTATCTGTGTTGTCGGTTCAGAGGTCAGCTGCTGAAATGATTGGCAATGACCCCCCCTTGAGCCTCAAACTTTGCATTAATTCCACTTCTATGATCTTTGCTTCATACTAGAATTTATAAACAGTATATCTATCTAGCTAGGTTGAGTATTGAGGTATAGTTTGCACAAGCTGCTATTTTGTGAAAATCCCATTAAGTAGACAACGACATCGAATAGTTTGCAACTTCACTTGTGTTGATTAGTACGTTACGGTTCGAGTCATTAAAAAGGTAGGTGGTATTCAGTGTTGATTCTCGTTTAAATAAAAAAATATATTAAACTTTAAAATTGGCCACAAAATTCTTTAAAATATATCATATTGTTAACATTTTGATAGATTGAGACAAAAGATAAGTAGCCATTGTAATGAAACTATTTTAACTTTCTTTCTAAAGCAGCATCAATGATCAAGATTTTTATTTTGATCGTGGGATGCAAAGATGTTAATTGAAAATTTCTAATATATGTGCAATGAAATGTCAACATAAGGGACACAAATGCATATACATACATAAAACACTAATATATGTGAAGAACATATATAGACCTATGTATCTTAATTATATAGTATAGCATGTTTGTTGGTCAATATTGCAATTAATATGCAGTAGTAGTAGTATTTCATGATGAAGATTCATTCACATCATTGATTGAGATGGATGATGATCAAGTGATCAGTTTTGGGAAACATGTGAATCAATATTAGATTAATGGGGCTAAGAGGAACAGTTCCCATAGTGGAATTATATAATGGTGTGGTGCATTGCCTATATCATCATCATCTGTGTTATTTAGAGCTGTTCAGATAAAAATGCATTTATGGCTATTTACCTGCAATTTGCAGGTTTCATACAGAAATGCAGATAGGATCGAAGAGGGATATTTGTAACGTATTCTTTAACATTAATGTCATCAATAAGAAAGCAAAATTTATTACCATTAATTTGTTTGAAAAATTAATCACACTCATCCCATTGAATTTTCTTTTTTTTTTTTTTTTCTTTTGAATAATAAGCATGATGAGCTTGTTCCAATTTGCAAATTACATTGATTGTAAATTTTGAAGTTCTTATTGACATCCTTTTTTTTTTTATTTTTTGGGAAACTCAGAAATAATTGATTTAATTAGAATAAAATGAATTTAATTAAATCAATATTCTTTTCTTGGAAAATTTAATGTTTGTAATCTCTCATAGTAATATTCTAAAATTTGCCTTAATGGCAACTTTTGAAAACGTCCACAACGACTTCCTTTAAGTAGCTGTAACTTCTTTTGCAGTTCAATAGTTTAATGCTCAATGGACTTCATAACACTTTTTCTTTTTTTTTTTTTACACTTTATAATCAATAAATTTCCTTACATTACCGAATAGAACTTTAATTAATACAAGTCATCAATGGACAATGTTGTTTGTGGTTCTTATCTCTAGCTCGATCGGTTAATTTCACTGCCTTTAATTTCTGCATCAAAATTCATTGTTGACTTCATTTCTTGAAACTTGAATTTGATCACATACAACATTAATTAATTTAACCAAACTTATAAAATTGAAGAAAATATATATGTTGGTGAGCAGGTGAGGCAGTATTACATCGAAAAAAACTAAAATATTCTCAGTCAATTTTGGGTTAATTTTAATTAATTAATAAGTTCTATTCTCTTAATTATATATAGCAGCACAAATCAGTTCTTGATATGAATTTTCTTCTAACAAATTAATTAAACAAACTCATATTTATGAACTACATATACACACATTCCATAATGATCATTTTATCTCAAAACTCATTTGTCTATTCTTTTATACCTTGTTAGTAAAAAGATAAAATGTTAGGAAGATAATTATTGACAGCTACTACACCTTTGTTTTTCCCATGGCTGCTCTCCAAAGAAATGGATCGTGTTGTCCGATCCATATATTTGGAAGTGGAACAAGTTCGGCTCAACTTTATTTTTACCACTTATAGGCCTATTTTGTTTTCCTAATTAATTTTTTTTATCTATATTAGGGTTTTTGAAAACTATATAAAAGTCTATAGATTCTTATTTTCATTATCACTCAAATTAAGATTTCTTTGGAATTTGTATATTTATGAAAAACCTATGACTTCCACTAATATTTCCTGCGTTATATCTGCAATAATTTCAGCTAATGTAGTAGTATTTTATCATGGGACAGACAGATAATATAACTTTCAACATGTTGCCAAACTTGTTTAATTCATTGATCCGGGAAAGGACAATTCAAAAAGAAGGAAAATAAGGTTAATTTTACGACACAAAAAATCATGTGAAATCGATTCACATATAAGACGTGATTCATATATATGAAACGGACAGTTAATGACTTTTAAAATCGTAATTCTGATTTTTTGTTACTTTTATTATGTGTTAAAATCACAGTAATCTCCTGTTAAATATGAACACATTTCCAATTTTATAATTATGGCAATGAGTCTCAAAACTTGATGCATTGTCAAATTAATACAAGATTTGGTTCAGACTAATTTGTCCAACACTTAATCTTCTACGAGATTAAAAGCCTGGCAACGAATTAACTAGTGTTATCCCTTCTCGAGAACTTTGTGAAAATAACTTCACAAGTCTGTGTGTGTGTGTGTGTGTTTTTAAAAAAAATTGTGCCGAATTTTAGGACAACGCATGCATGACTGCCAATGGAACCCTTTTAAATCATGCATGCAGATGCAGTTTGTCCAAAATTGCTGCCCTCAAACTAGATTTAAAGGATTCGATTCATTCGACCATGCATCATATAAACTGGAATTTGGTTCCCTCTCCCACTGGCATATTAAAAGCATAACTTGTTAATAATTTCTTTCAGTCAAAACAAGCGACTACTAATTGGCCTTTTTGAAAACAACATTTTAGAACTCATATTTTTGTCCTTAATTGTCCCATGTTTTGAGTTGAAAAAAAAAAAATCTTGAAGAAGAGGAGGAGAGCGGCAAGCCGGCAGCCGAACAACGGTATATCGGACTTGCAAATAAAAAAAAATGATTAATTACTATGATTTATATGCCAATATCCTCATAAATTTACACCTATATATAATTAATTGTCTTTGGTTGATGCATTGTTTATGATTTGTGAGTTCAAAAGAACAAAAGGACAGCCAAAAAATTAATATGAATATTTTGCTAATTAATTTCCCATTTGCCAATCCCACTTGTTGAAAACTTTTTAGAAGAAATTAGAACATACAATGAATATATATTTGTTGTTAGTCCATCTTTCTTGGATTTCCTTATACATAATTAAATTTTATTGTTTCACCCTATCTAATAATTCCATTGACCATTGTACTCCAGAAAACAAAACCCTCATAAAAATGTTCATACTATAAAACACATGTTGTAAAACCCTATAAAATATCTTTTGATTTTAGTCATTAGCTAATCAACGTAGGAATACTCAAATGGAAATAATGGAATCAAAGTATTCTATTTACAAGAACAAGAATTTAAAAAAAATAAAAAATTCTTGGTGCTGTACAGATGATATACGTACATACACACGAGTCACGACCGCACACAATTCACAATGACTATAAAATGTTAAAAAAAAAATTGAAAAAGAAAAAAGTTTAACCAGCAAAAACTAGTGGAATTTCAATTTATTCAGCCCAAGTTTTGAATGACGAATTGACGATGATGAGGTTGGGATTTTGGAGAAAACATGGCAAGCTATGGGTCCCAAATATGATGATTGGGTAGGAGACAATGTGGGCCTACATGTTCCATTCTTTGTCTTCCCTGTCTTTCGATCTCCAATGACTTTTTTGTTACCTTCCCTGTTCGGTCAAAATATGTGTGCTATAACTTATAAAAAAAATGAAAATTTGGTGATAAATATGAGTTTTACTTTTTTTTAACAGCGTTCACTAAAAAACACATTCACTATTGAGGTGGGTGTAAAAAATAGCACGATAATGGCCAAATCGGCATTTTTTTGACATTGTCATTTTCGGGCGAAATACATGTACTATAACCCACGAAAAACAGAGGTTTGATAATAAATATGAGTTTCATTTTTTTTACATAATTCACTAGAATGCACATTAAAAATGGTGATGAATGTTAAAAACAATAAAGAAACAACCAAAATCAACACGTTTTTTGACATTGTTATTTTCGGCCAAAATACATGTCCTATAACCCACAAAAAATGGAGGTTTGGTGATAAATATAAATTTCACTTTCTTTGACACAATTTACTCGAATGCACGTTCAAAATTGATATGAATGTAAAAAACAATACAAAAATGGCAAAAATCAGAACGTTTTTGGATATTGTCGTTCTCGACCAAAATACGTGTGTAACCCATAAAAAATGGAAGTTTTGTGATAAATATAAATTTTACTTTTTTTTGATACCATTCAATAGAGTGCACGTTCATAATTGAGGTGGTGCAAAAAATAACACAAAAATAGCCAACATCGGCACGTTTTTGGACATTGTTATTTTCGGCAAAATACGTGTGCTATAGCCCATAAAAAATTGAGGTTTGGTGATAAATATGAGTTTCACTTTTTTTTTGCCCCACTCACTAGGATGCACGTCACACTTGAGGCGAGTGAAAAAAATAGTATGAAAATGGCCAAAATCGACATCTTTTTTTACATTGTCATTTTCTACCAAAACACGTGTGCAATAGGCTACAATAAGTGGAGGTTGGGTGATAAATGTGAGTTCACTTTTTTGACACAATTCACTAAAATGCACGTTCACAATTGAGATAGTTGGAAAAAATAACATGAAAATGGCCAAAATTGACACGTTTTTAAACATTGTCATTTTCGGCCAAAATACGTGTGCTATACCCCACAAACAATGAATGTTTGATGATAAATGTGAGTTTCATTTTTTTTGACAGCGTTCACTAAAATGAACTTTTACAATTGAGGCGGGTGCAAAAAATAGCACGAAAATATCCAAAATCGGTATGTTTTTTTACATTGTCATTTTTGACCAAAATACATGTGCTATATCCCACAAAAAATGGAGGTTTGATGATAAATATGAGTTTCATTTTTTTGACGTAATTCACTAGAATGTACGTTTAAAATTGTGATGGGTGTAAAAAACAATACAAAAACAGCCAAAATTGGCACATTTTTAGATATTGTAATTTTTAACCAAAATACGTGTGTTATAGCCCACAAAAAATGGAGGTTTGGTGATAAATATAAGCTTCACTTTCTTTAATATTCAGTCAAATGAATGTTCAAAATTGAGATGAGTGTAAAAACAATATAGCAATGGCAAAAAAAGGTACATTTTTGGATATTGTCATTTTCGGCTAAAATACGTATGTTATAACTCACAAAAAATAAAAGTTTTGTGATAAATATAAGTTTCACTTTTTTTGATACCGTTTACTAGAATGCACGTTCACAATTGAGGTTGGTGTAAAAAATTATACGAAAATAGTCAAAATCGGCAAGTTTTTGTACATTGTCATTTTTGGCAAAAATACGTGTGCTATAGCCCATAAAAACTTGAGGTTTGGTGATAAATATGAATTTCACTTTTCTTGGCACCGCTCACTAGAATGCACATTCACAATTGAGGTGGGTGTGAAAAATAGCATGAAAATGGTCAAAATAGGCACGTTTTTTGACATTGTCATTTTCGGTCAAAATACGTGTGTTATAGCCCACAAAAAATGGAGGTTTGGTAATAAATATGAGTTTCACTTTCTTTGACACAATTGACTCGAATGAACGTTCAAAATTGAGATGAATGTAAAAAAAATACAAGAATAGCCAAAATCGGCACGTTTTTGGATATTATCGGTTTTGGCTAAAATATGTGTTATAACCCACAAAAAATGGAGATTTTGTGATAAATACAAATTTCACTTTTTTGACACTGTTCACTAAAATGCACGTCCACAATTGAGGTAGATACAAAAAATAGCACGAAAATAGCCAAAATCGGTATGTTTTTGGACATTGTCATTTCGGCCAAAATATGTGTGCGCCCATCAAAAATGAAGATTTGGTGATAAATACGAGGTTAATCCTTTTTAATACCGTTCACTAGAATACACGTTCACAATTGAGGCGGGTGCAAAAACTAGCACGACAATGGCGAAAATCGGCACGTTATTTGACATTGTCATTTTGGGCGAAAATATGTGTGCTATATAGCCCACAAAAATGGAGGTTTGATAATAAATACAAATCTTACTTTTTTGACACCGTTAACTATAATGCACGTTCATAATTTTGGTATGTGCAAAAAAAAGCACAAAAATGGCCAAAATCAACACATTTTTAAATATTGTCATTTTCGGCCAAAATACGTGTGCTATAACCCACAAAAAATGAAGGTTTGGTGATAAATATGAATTTCACTTTTTTGACACCATTTAATAGAATGAACGTTCACAATTGAGGCGGGTTCAAAAAATAGCACGAAAATTGCCAAATTCGGCACGTTTTTTGACTGTCATTTTTTGCCAAAATACGTGTGTTATAGCCCACAAAAAATGGAGGTTTGGTAATAAATATGAGTTTTATTTTTTTGACACGGTTCACTAGACTGCACGTTCAAAATTGAGATGTGTGGAAAAAATAATACGAAAATGGCCAAAATAGGCACATTTTTAAATATTGTAATTTTTTGCCAAAATACGTGTGCTATCCAACAAAAAATGGAGATTTAGTGATAAATATGAGTTTCACTTTTTTTGATATCGTTCACTAGAATATACGTTCACAATTGATGTGGGTGCAAAAAATAGTATGAAAATGGAAAAAATCATCACAGTTTTTGACATTGTTATTTGTGGCCAAAATACGTGTGCTATAACCTACAAAAAATGGAGATTTGGTGATAAATATGAGTTTCACTTTTTTGACACAATTCACTAAAATGCATATTTACAATTGAGATGAGTGTAAAAAATAATATAAAAATGACTAAAATCATTATTTAAATTATAATTGTTTAAATCAAATAATAAAATAAGAATTATCTAACTTTTCGGACAATCTATCTAAACACAGAATTATGCCATTTGTTCAAAACTTACTTTGAACAATACCAGCCAAATCAAAATTCACATATATTTTACCAAAGAGAAACATATAAATACCCAAAACATGAACGAAAAACTTCGGTCCACATCTTAATTAAACAACACAGATCCTGCATTTTCAACACAGAAACTTTTATCATTTTGTTTTCTTTATAGGGTAGTTCATTTTACTCTGATTTACAAGCATAATAGAGCATGTACAAATTCGATGAGTGAGAGCATACAAAGTACCGCAAGGGAAAGACGAAACACACACACAAACACACACAATTTAGGGAAGAACAATAAACAACCTTAGATTGATATAGAAGATGAATATACATCATTGAATGTGCAGGAACAAACCCTTTATTAAGACAATGATTTCATCCCTGATCTTTCTGTAGAGCCCAATTTAAAAGAGAGATGCAGTAGTTCAGAAATGTACTGTTACACATTCTTGTTACTTCCCTAATCAACAAAAGATCGTCATCAATTGAACTAAACTAAACATCCTGCCTATCTACTTCGGTTTACACTTTCTGTTCATAATCTTCTTCCACTTCCTAAAATGGGTAAAAAGTCGAGAATCAAAATGAAGTGGATCGATGTTTATCATATCCTACAAGTTTCGCTATGTACTATAGTCCATGTTGTATGCTTGCAGTTGCACAAATTCTGACTAACTTACTGCTCTGTCCCAAAAAACTATGCACATGAAAAATATCAGGCAACCAGGCGAAGAATGCTGGATCGCGACGCTCTTTTTGCACTCTAAAGTCATCCATTGTCGATGATGTACACAGCGGAAGATGTTACAATCTAATCACCCAGAGGACAAAGAGGTTGTCGCATACTAAGCTCAGCTTTAAGATCTGGGAAGCATTCCAAATCATGAGAAGTCCCCAATATTTTCTGCATAAACAGTAACCTTAGATGCCATAGATGCTCGGTTTGATAAATTGCATCAGATCCTGTTGTGCTAAACTTATACAATAATATGCCAGCCATACAGGGAATACAATTCTAGCAAAAGGTCAATCAGGAGAACACGAAAGAGAATAAACAAAAACGTCTTTATAGCCTTTCAAGAAAGTGTGGCTATTATTGTTCTTTGATCTCATCTGAATCATTAACAGAACACAATTGAATAATGATGTTGACCCTTACTAGAAGCTTCCGGAACCATGATAGTGCCATACATTGGCCTCAAACAATTTAAATCTAGTTAGAGTCAACTAAATACAAAAACCAAAAAAAGATTCAAAAATTGCCATCTGGCAATAGTGATGCACAGTCAAGAACATATTTGCCCAAGACAAAAAATAAAACTGGATGAAGAAAGCTAAGAAATTTACGATTAGGAAGAAAGTTTCAACACATCCAGACGCACTATTTTGGAACACCGCTAAAACAAAGTATCTGTGTCCTAAGGTACTAGTATGTATTGAATAGCTTACTACTTTTGATCATGAGGTATGTACAACAAATTAGGAACATAGCATGAATAAACAAGTGGTAAGAAAACTATCTATTTCTCCAGACGAATGTCAAGGCATGACTGCTTAGCGAACTTACTTCATTCTCAATAGATTAATTCTTCATGATAAGAGCGAAAGTTATTCCAATATTTTTGTAAGAAAGCCAATGGAACCAAATCATGATTAAAAGATATTCTCAGGCTCGGGTCAGGGTCCATGTATAATTTGACCACCCCACTCCTACACTTACTTATAAATGAGTCAAAATTTGAAGTGAAACACAATAACACTTGGTATCAAGCCACGGAAGTTTTACATAACACTTTATAGAGCAAGAGAAATAACACCAGCTAGCTATACGAAAACATAAGTAAAAAATTACTTACAAGTGCAGCAAGATGTGCTTCTTGTAGAATGTTGCCATCTATCTCTAATCTAGCAATAGGAAACTCTGGTAGATGCCCGGACTGTTTTTTACCAAGTAAGTCCCCAGGCCCTCGAAGGAGAAGGTCCATGTTTGCAAGGTGAAAACCATCCGATGATTTCTCTAAGACCTTCAAACGGTTTAAGCTACTCATTGTAGATGCTACTAACATACATTTAGACTTCCTATCACCACGTCCAACTCGCCCTCTAATTTGGTGTAGCTGAGCTATCCCAAATCGCTCTGCATTCATTACAACCATCATAGATGCATCTGGAATGTCAACACCAATCTCAATTACTTGTGTTGAAAGCAGAATATCTGTTTCTCCAGATCTAAATCTCCTCAATGCGTCATCTTTTACATCACTTTTCATCCTTCCATGAAGTAACCCACAATTGTAGTTTGCAAATCGACTGGATACTGTTTCAAGCTCAGCTGAAGCAGCGCGAAGCTGAGGCAGTTGCTCAGATTGCTCAATTACTGGATATACTAAATACACTCTTCCACCTGCTTCCAATTCATCCAGCATCATCTGTTGCAACACAGTTTACTTCACATTCAACAATGATTTACAGTTCTAGTAAGCATGTTGAGCACTGAAATGTTGACCCACATTATTTGCTTCTAAGATGGTGACAACATCAATGTTGATCATTCTTTCTTGTTAGCACAAGCACAAGATTTCTATCATATATTAAAGAGCAATTGTGAGTTATGGCTTTTGGACATGAGTTATAAAGAACAAGTCTGACAAGACCAGTGTATCATCACTTTTAAGTATTAAAAAATTGGTTACAGGATTGGAGAAGATGAATTCTAAGCGAGGTACAAGTAATTTAAATCTTACACCCTATCATACTTCTCGTATAACTATTGGATTATCATCCATATCCTTTTTATATGTGATCTCTCTGAAATGATCAGCAGCAACATACAAATCAATTTTATAGTAGATTATAAAAATTTTTACAATAAAAGATTATGAAGGGTTTTAAGTTTATTATTGCTGTAGGAGTAAGTTTATCACTATGGCTAAAAGACACTATAAAATTAACTAAAGGAGGATGTCTACCTGATAGACCTTCTCAAAGCCAGCTTCATTTCCTTCAATAATGTATGTTTCAATTGGTATTCTTCCAGGAGGTAAATCTGTGATCTGCCACATTGAATTTATTTTTTAATTTTTTTTTGGGGGGGAAGGATTGGAGGCATGGTTAGTGAAGAGAAAGAAGAACAAATAATAGTAAGTAAATAATGTATCAATTGAAAAATGAATCTTAAAGACTTTCAAACTATGCATGCCCAAGACTTGCCCAGTTTCCAACACGTTCCATCATTCCACCATTAAATTTGAGTGGATCATTTCCCATAAATAAACATCGGAAACCAATGAAGCTTAACAGGGAAAATTATAAAAAAAAAGGGGGGCAAAAATAATAGTGCCAATAGACCATGACTGGATCTAACCTTACACAGATAATTCAAAAATTTAAGGCTGAAAACAACAAAATATAAATTTAAGTTTCTCCGAATTTCAAAGCCGAAGAACAATCTCTTACATGCTTGAATCTACCAGTCAATGAATACTACACAAGACACAAAACCCAAACTTGTTTAACTGATTTTTTCTTTCAGCCAACAATATGCAAAACAACTCAGAAAGATAATATGTTTAACAGATATACCAGCATTCATCTGGCATTAATGGGAGTCTTGTGCTCAGATATTAGAAAAGGAGTATATTTAACTTCACATACTTGTGTCAGGGACATGTCCCCATATAAAGCCAGGGCAAGTGTCCTTGGAATTGGAGTGGCTGACATAGCTAGAACGTGCGGAGCCATGATGCCGTCACTTTTCAAGGAATCATCTGACTTGGTTGACTCCGGCTTGGAAGTTGTGGTATGATAATATAACTGAAAGATTATGAAAGCCAAATTGTCATAAATTAAATGAAAAATGTGAAACAACTTGCAAAAGGATGCAGTCTCAGGGAACAAATATTATAATCTCAACCTTCTCGTTTCTGGTAGTATATAAATGAAAAAAAAGGCAATCTCTACTCTGCTACATTTTTCATGCTGCAACACCCTTAAGGAACTTTGGGTTGTCAAAAAGTTAAAAATGGGGACAGTGAGAGAGAGAAATGAGCCAAGAAAGAGGACCATGCTGCCATATCTTGTGCTCCTTGCAGCAAGAAGAATAAGTACTATGCAATCACCCAAGAAACTCTATCAACCAAATGAAACAAATTAAGTCACCTCTCCACACCATCACTTTTCACACAATTACAGAGACAAAGGGAGGAGGTGTAGATTACCAAAAAGGTCTAGAAAGGGTGAGAGGTTGAGCAAGGGAGGAACAAATATGTATGTCCTTACCAAAAAAAAAAAAAGGAAAAAGAAAAAGTATAAGTCATAAAACTGAGAACTGAACCATGAATCTGAAAATAAGATGAGAGTAAAGTATATAGATTAACCATAATCAAACAGAAAAATCCTCAATAAAATTCATTCTCCATTCATTCTCGATGACAGCAAAAATTAACTCCATTAAAATATTACACCTGCCAGTATCTTTGGAATCTCTGAGCTTAAAAGAGCATCAGAATGATGTAATATTAATCTCATTATTGTTAGGTAAAGTACATTTGCGAAAAATTACCTTACTGTTAAAGAGTCCTCTCTGGATGACACCAAAGCGATGTTGCTCATCTATAACAGCAATGCGTAAAGATGAAAATTCCACCTTGTCAGCTATTAAACTGTGAGTACCGATTACCAAAGAGATATCTCCAGCTTTGAGACCCTGTGAACAAAAAAAGCAAGCACAAGCAGTTAGAAAACTATGAGTTTAAAACAAAATGAGAGCTTTCTTGAATCTTGCCTCACGAATAAGATGTAACTGCCTTGAAGGGGTTGAGCCTGTTAGCAAAGCAATAGATGGTTTTCCATGTATATCCTCCATATTCTCCAGCAACTTAAGAAGCTGCTCATAATGCTGAACTGCAAGCAACTCAGTTGGAACCATAAAAGCGGCCTAAAGGTAGAAACAAGTAATTCCATCACTTTTTTTGGTACAAATCTATCAAAGAAATGTGTCAAAATTTAAAAACTAATGTATAAGATACCAAACATCCACTAGATCAGAAACATAGCAACTACCACAACTTTATCAGATACTGAGAGTTCTCTTTCATTTCCAAGTTGTCAGACGTGAGTCTCATTCCTATGAAGAAAACATCACTTTTTTCTCATGCTATCCACAGCTGAAAATAACTATTCTAAATATGCAGGGCCAATTTTAATCATTTTATCTGATACAACTATTTTCATTTCACGAGACCCACTTCATTAACATGTACTTAATCACTAAATTGATACACTTTCATTGAACACTGTCTAAATACAACAAACCTAAGGGCAATATCCAATCTGGGATGGAAGTACAAACTTCTGAAAATAACTTACCTGATACCCTGAGCCAATAACCTCCATACAAGCCAAAAACGCGACAATAGTTTTCCCACATCCAACATCCCCCTGATAAGAAACAAGTTCAAAGGATCAACTGCATGGTAAATCCATGCTTCTTAAGTGAAGCCTAAAAATCCTAGGCGTCAACATTATCCATAAAAGGCCAATTGTAATGTGACTTAAAAAAAAATTACATGCATTGAGTAAGAAAACAGACTCTATTTAATATTTTTACTCTTAAGCATTTCATCAATATAAATCCAACTAATCATGACCTCTGCAGTAGTAGGAGTATTAAAATAGGCTTCTCTAGTAACTCCTCTTTCCTTAAAGTCAAAATTTAGAAACATATGCAGGTCCTGAAGTGAAATTGAATTATGTTGCCCAGCATCAGACCTTGTAGAAAAAAGGCATAATCAATATTACAAGTGTGAACCAAATTTTCAGACTGGTTCTTCCTAAGATTTGGGTGAATCATCATCAGGAACAATATCAAGAATTCTCCAGCACTAAATTCTTATCCATGGTCATGCACCAAGTATGGTACTTAACACAGATTTGATGTTTCTTTGTGTCTTATCTTACTAGTTTCCTCCAACATCCCATCATCAATACCAAGATTGATGACAATTACACTTTAGCTTTCACAACAAACACAGCCTAAGAAACAAAACAAGTATATTACAACACGATATCAGAGAAGTATTGTGCCTTCCAACAATTTTCCAGTAAGGAAATGAAACAGAGCTACACAAGAAGGGGTAAACATTTTAATTTCACATGGAGAAACTCAAAAGATTGCTCATGAGAAAATGAAACTGACTCTCCAACATCCATGGGCTATTAAGTAAATGTAACGGCTAAGGCATTGTAGTCTATGCAAGCTAAATCACCACAACATCGCACCTTCTCGAGTGTCACAAGGAATATACACTCATAAGAAACACAGTTAACCCTTCAAATAAATCAAAAGACAGGAAATTGAGACCTGCAGCAGCCTATTCATTGGTACAGGTCGCTTTAGATCCCAAATAATTTCTGAAGCAGCAGTTAACTGACTGCGTGTCAGGGAATATGGCAAAGCCTTCAAAAACCCCTTGGTCAAACTGGACCATTCTTCTATAAGTACTGCATTAAGTTCAGGATTCCTGTATTTATCCAGCAATCCATCTTTTTCTAGCTTGGTTCCAAGACCCTCTAGCATTTGGTACAGCCGCCCCAACTTGAGAGGGAGAAGAAAGAAAGATTTTAGAAATTGTTAGGTCCACCTTTATTCCATGCCTGGAAATCTGACTTCAATACAAGAAAGCGAAGTATGCATTGACTTCTAGTAAACAAAAATATTACCTGAAGATAAAAGAACTCATCAAATATAAGCCTCCTACGAGCTGAATCGGCCTCAACTATATTCTTTGGTTGGTGAATTCCAAAGTATGCCTGCAATGTTGGTAAACCAATATGATAATCCTCTGTACTTATCTTGATAAGTACAAATATCCTGGATACTGGGCTGTCAACAGTAACATTCATCTGTAAAAACCTTCCAGATATCTTTTTTCTATATAAAACAAATTGTAGATGCCAAGTCCAAGCATGCAGAAAGATGGCAAGAGATGGAACAGCTTTAGAACTGTAATCATAAATAGCTCAAAGGAAACTGGCAGAGGCTGCTGGATCTTTTCTTCTATGTTTTGCCTTCTGAAAAGTGAGGTTAGCGGACTGGTATATATAATCCTAACCATCAAAAGCTTTTATTTGGCATATTTTTAGTCCAGCATTCCCAAAAAATGGTGCCTTCCAGTCGAAAAAAGCATGACTACCTCAACTTTACATCTTGTACAGCATAATTAGGTCCTTGTAAATATTATTTTCAGTCCAAAAGAAAAAAAAAGTAATACTCTACACTGAGCCCATCTGAATAAGAACATTGTTCTCCAGATAAAAAGAGAGAAGAACACTGCTAGACATCTTGAAATCTTAAAGCACATAAGAAAACTGTTTCAAATATATGATGCAGCTGCTTACTTCTCGTAGGCTTATGAGTGCAAAATCCTCTCTGATAACTTCAGGAATAGGATCAACATGGGCAGGCAATGTCTGTAAACCTCTGAAAGAGATAAGATGCATAATACTTAGGCAAACATATATCATAAGCAAACCAGCAATAAAAATTTGTATGAAACCTAGAGTTAGGAAAAAGGATATGTATTGTACATGATCAAATATTACAAGCTAAAATGTCATGGAATTGCCTAGATGAATGGCCCAACAGTAACTTAAAATGTCCATATTTAACTCACAAATATTTAAAAAGAATAGTTCACAAATTTTATTTTAACTCACAAATTTGTTAACAGCTCTTTTGATACATTGAACAGATAGAGCACGGGAATAATGAGTTAGCATAAGGCAACACATGTATCAAAAAGTAACCAGCCTTGTTTCTCAAGAACTACTTTCTTGAGCCATATTCATCTTGATTACAGAAGAAATAATCAAGACTGTAACATCCTTAAGAGATTTATCCTAAACTTCAATTTTAAAAAAAAAAAAAAGGACAAAAAGCATTTTCTGAACAAAACCTCAGCAGAAAAATATAGAAAAAATGTTATCAGCTAGAGCCACAAATGAAAATTCTCATTCTCATCCATCCTTCTTTAAGACAATGAACAATTGACTGAAAGCATCCACTGCCTCATCAACTACTAAAAGTATGCACAGCAATTTACCAAGAGCTCCCATCAAGGTGAACAAGAAGATAGCAAATCACCTTTAGGAAGCCTTCCTGAAAAATCAGAAGAAAAAAAAACAAAACCATCGGGAACAACAGCCATTGTTAAAGAGAACTATGAATCTGATCTCTAACAAAAAGTTTTCTTCTCACACAGAAAAACTAATTAATCCAGAAATAGACCTTGCTTAAATTGTCAAGTTCTCATAAATATGAAATATTTTAGCATATACAGACCTTGAGATAATATCTCTAAGAAAGTCTGGCTTTAGTCCTCCTTTTGAGGGATAAATGGGATAAAGCTTTTCTTTTCCACAAGCAGCTGAATCTTCTTCATCCTGAAGTATATCGAGAGTGTATTGCCTCATTTCATAGTGATCTTCAGTACGCATTGTCCGGACCTGCACAGCTAATTAGTAAGCATGACCTTCGAGTAGAAAAGCACAAACAACACAATCTAGTAAAAAAGAATGTTGGAAAGACCAGCGAGATCAAGAAATAAGTACAGAAGCCTGTCCCCAAGTTCATCTACCAACCAGAACAAGTACAAAAAGAAGATGCTAGAGAGGAGTGTTTGGAAGGGTGGTTGAGGGGAGTGTTTCAAGAGCAAGCAACAATTACAGCATCAGAAAACAAATTCCCTACTTTAGCATCGAGCACTAACTGGAAGTACAGGCATATACCCATTTGATCTCTAAGCTGCATTGTTACTATCGCACTCCAAAGTAAAAGAATAATCTAGTATGGATAGAAAATCAAAGACTGCAGAATCATCAGTAAAACAAGTATACCAACTAATCTCCACATCAAAGCAACAACTTCATTCATGAGTTCCCGCTATGGAGTCACACTTGTGCTACCATCAAATTTTCTAAGATAATCATCACAAAATGAAACAATCAATATGCATTATGCCAATAATGTTGGAAACATGCCAAATCTTTTTTCTGGAAGAAGCATAAAGACAATGGGCTGACAAGCTCACCTTTCCGCTTACACATACAATCTCTCCCTTCTTGTGCTTTGACTCAAGACTTCTAAGAAAGGGTTGGAATGTGAAACGAGTACCACGGAAAAACTTTTTCAAATGTATATAGATTGTTCTCTTTTTGCTGTTGCCATTTCCATCAATTATGCATTCAGAAGTCGTACTATTTTCTGTCACTTCACAAGCCACCACTACCTCAAGAAATGAAAATGAATTGCTAGCTCTGATTCCCCTGCAAAACAAATAATAATAATAATAATAACAACAACAATAATAATAATAATAATAATAATAATAATAATGTTATTAATCAATAAAACCATATGAATGTCAAGGCTCCCTACATGAGTTTACTGAGGCAGAAGCTAAATAACACTGCTTTGTTAACAAATAAATGATATGCATACAAGAGGCACCACTTACAATTCCTACCAAACCACTTGCTGTTTTCATCATCACAAAACTAATTTACTTGTGGTGCCTAAAAGTACTACAAGTTCCTAACTAATCATATATGGATCAAATAACCATTCTGTACATAAGAATACAAGAAGACTGAGGTCTTAATGTGAAGAAGTTTAACTAATCTAGAAATGCATTCTGATCATAAGTACATGCAATTCAAGCCAAAGAATTAAAACGCTACTGACTAGGGTAAAAATGTGTGACCGAAGTTATTTAATTAAGATTAATGGAGAAAAGTAGAGATCACTACTTGGATAAAAGAAAATACAATGGCATAGAAAAACTTTTAGATGTTCAAATCCAGGGAGAACCTTGAGGATAGTATTTTTCCGACAAAAATCATATACTGCCCATCACTAATGTTGACTTCCGGATTTTGTAGATCAGCATATGTACGAGGATAATGGTACAGCAATTTCCGAAACTGCAACCAAACAAAACATTTAGTTTTAAGTTGAAAACACAAAAAGCAAAACTGTCACCTGAAACAAAAGCTCACCGTGTAGAACCCGCAATTTTCCAGCTGATTACACTGCCTTTTGGTGAGTCCAGGTATGCAATTTATTGTCCTATCAAGAATTGCTTGCATTGATGCAGAAATATCTTGTGTCTTGAGCATGGCAGAGCTGCTTAAAGATGCATCAACATCAAGTTCAATTGTTTGTCTTGCCTTTGGCCTCCCAGGTTCTGATTCGGAAGACACAAGAGGTGTATCTAATTCTTTCCCAAGGTAGGAAGAGTTCCCATCTGCACTCCTAGTCCATGCTTGGTAGAGGCAATCAGAATCTACCACCTTAGCCTCACTGGAATTGAGGAGAAATTGCTCATAGATCTGAGATGCTAAAAGGTCCCCATTCAAGGAGCCGCAAGTTGATCCATCGTATAATTCAACTGGTGGAGAGAAACCCAAAGATATAGATGGGAAGCGTTTACATGCCAATGAGACATCAAAATCATCATTTCCACCCTTGCACTCCTCACAAAGTTCATCATTCATTAAGTCATCAATACCATCGTAACCAAGAAGTGCAGTTACCTACAGGCAATTTAGATTGCAACAACATGAGAAATCACTTCTATAAAGGGAAAAACCATATAACATTTTCAAATATGATGTTGAACAGGTTTAATCAAAGAAGCAAAATAGTGGAACCATAAGCAACTTTAAGTTATCATATATTAAAGATAGTAACTTATCAAGTTGTTACTGTTGCATGTTGTGCTCTAGCTAGTTCTACAGCTCCAGAGAATTGTGCATGCTATGAGTTACAATTTATTATACTGAGGATATGCCTCCTTTCTAGAATAATTCTGAGGGTATGCCCTCATTTTCTAGAACAATTCTGGAAGGAGATGATATTTTCTGTGCGTGAAATACTTGTCCACAGATAGATATGCATCCAACATAGATACATATGTACACATTGTTTATATCCACAAATACCTTGAATCTAATTAAGCCAGTTTTCATTATAAGGAAATGGAATTTTTAAATACACCAAAATAGAATAGACATCCAAGTCAAAACAAATGGAGTACTAAAGAGGAAAAAGTTTGAAATGCAATGTGTATGCAAAATGCAAAACTACAGAACAAAAACTTATAGAAAGGTAACCAGAGGAGCACTCACCTTCCTAAAGCAACTTTGAACAACCAGGAACAGTCACCTTCTCGTATGCATCTACTTTCTCCAGAAACTTCCCCGCAAACTTATGCTTAGACCGGCAATACAAGTTTGAAACCTTTGGAAAGAAAAAATTACTGAACCTGCTTAACATTGAAAATGGCTCTGATCAATAAAGAGTTGTCAAATCCATTTATCTAGTTTAATAAAGTATAACAAACTTTACCTCATATTTCCACCCAAAACATCCCTAAAACCTCTAATTTTATGAACTTCAAAATAATCAGTACAGCTGAAGCTCTTTCCAGTTACACACTGCAGAAAGAACTCAACTTTAGTTCTACTAATCCATGAACACCTATAAAACTAAAAACAAAAATGTGAAACAGTTATTTCAAAATCCACAAAATGATGAAAATTCACAAAGTTCAGATACTTTCACATTCCTTATGATATATAATACCACAATAGAAAGGAACTATTAAAGAAAAAAAAAGGTAATGAAGAATGAGAAGAGTACAGTAAACCACAGAATTGCAGCCTCACACTCCTTCACTAGGAAGGGAGTGAGACAGCTGAAAAAGTACTAAACAAAAAATTTATCCCACATGGCGATGTTAACAACAGAAGAACAAGAAACTACATGGATTGTAAATCTACCAGAAATTTCTTAATTCATCAATTAATTTAAATGAAATAGTTAACAGCCTCAGAGGCAACATGACTGCACAGGGATTTCAATACAAAGGCTAGAGGAAAGAAAACATTAAGTGAATTGGAAATTGGGAATAATGCTATACCAACTAATTACCTCTAGAGAAAGACATGCTGTTACATTAAAGAAAATGCAGCAATAGACTCTGTATAGCAGAATGAAACTGTTTTCAAGCAACAGTTACTTATCACAAGCACAGGGCCTAGCAACTGTATCTTCTCTAAGGCATTCATTTATGAAGCAAAAACAGAGGTTTTGGAAACTCACTTCTCAGCACGACTACTAGGATAATTTCATCCCCGTTTTTCTTCCTATGGTGGAGATAATGTTAAGGCGTTTTCATTGAATTTCATGCAGAAATGTTGACCACAGCCATGCCTCATCTTAGATATCTCTTAGAAAATCTTTATTAGAGCATTCCATTTTCAACTGCATATTTTTAGTAACTTTGCTGGTTCTAAGACCTATTCTCAAACAAACTTAAATGATCCAATACTCCCTTTCAACAGAAGCATGGCTTAACTTTGCCCTATAATTTCTTATTATTTTTTTTTATAACAGTAACATTATTCTGCAGTTTCAAAGCCTTCTCAAAATCCATGTAGTTTACAATACCTAAAAGTAAACCAGATTGAAACACAGAAGCATAGTAAACTACAAGAAGAAGTACCATATATACCACACTACGCCGTGGTGCAACCAAACCCATTACTGCCATGTGAGCAAACTTCCTGCAAGAATAAGAGAAACCACAATGATCCCGAATTTCTATCACATTAGCAATCTGGAACTCCATACAAATAACAAGAAGAAAGGTAATTCATTTGAATTGGGTAGTACAAAGTTCCAGCTTCAACCTCTAAACTACACATAACAATCAAACTTAACTTAAATTTTCTCCAAAAGCTGGACCCTTTTAATATTCAGCCCAAAAAAAAATGCTAATTCTTCTGTGAACTTAGACATAAGAAACTTAATCAAAAAAGGGGCTCAATTCACAATGGTAAAAATCACTGTCTTTCCACATTCAGACAGGAAAAGTAGCTAACTTTTCAACTCATTTAGACAAAAGAAACAATATCTCATATGGGTTCATGTCACTATGATAAAAATTACTATTTTTCAGATTAAAAACGAAAACTTGGCTGAAAAAATCACCATGCTTCATAATAAAGCACGAAACAGGTACTCCTAGAGTATAAAGCTTTGAACTTTGAATTGCTAAAGATAAGTACTAGTGATGAAGATTGCCACTGATTGACAGATGAAGCAGGAAACATACATGATAGAATAGAGAAGAGAATTGTGTGTGTGAAACTCACCATTGGCTATATAATAATTTTGAGCACTTGAGATTTCTTCTTCTGGACCTTTTGAGAAGTGTTCCAATTGGGTTGGTTCTTTGGCGGCTAAAACATTTTTCCGGGAATGCAAAGAGGTGTAGAATCTGCAGAATTCATAAAATACAAATTCTTATATATATATATATATATAATTTTTTTTTTTTTTGTAGAAAATATCTTTATTTTATCAAAGAAATGTTGGTTTTTTTTTTCTTTTTCAAATGTTAGCCATATCCAATTTTATTTAAGCCTCCAATTATGATTTGACTACTTTATTTTAAGTTAATGTTAGAAGGATTTTAAACTTTGATTGTAAATGTTCATTTCCAACAATCCTTTATGCAAGTCTGTGCATAGTTTGTTCTGTTGCTTTGTTTTATTATTTTTTCTTGTTCTTTAGTTGGTTTTTTTTTTTTTCCAGTTTTTCTGAATAATGTTGTTGCAATTTCTTGTCAATTTGTATGGGTTATAAGACACTATCTTGAGCAAAAAAAAATATAAAAAACACCCATAAGTTGGACGTTTTCGCGCTGTTTTTCGAATCTGTCTCACTTGCCAATATGAAATTAGTGACGGGTGTGAAAAAAAATGGATTGTACGAAATTTTCAAAAATTGCAATTTTAATCGGTATAAAACACGTATTTTTGGTAAAAATAAAAATTCTCAAAAAATGTGTTTAAGTTGGTCGTTTTTGCGCAATTTTTTGCACATGTCACACTTTGCAATATGATATTTGGTGAACAGTGTGAAAAAATAAATGGTAAATTTTTTTTTTCAAAAATTGATAATTTTAATTAGCTATAACACACGAAATTTGGACAAAAATAAAAACTCTAAAAAACATGGCAAAGTTGGATCTTTTCGAGCCATTTTTTACACCCGTCTCACTTGCCAACACAATATCTAGTGAATGGTGTGAAAAAAATGGATAGTAAGAAAATTTTAAAAATTGGCAATTTTGATGAGGTATAACACATGTATTTTGGGCAAAAATAAAGTGTAAAAAACGTGCATAAATTGTCATTTTTGCGCCGTTTTGTACAACCGTCGCACTTGTCAACATGATATTAAGTGAATGGTGTGAAAAAAAATGGAAAGTAAAAATTTTAAAAAATAGGCAATTTTGATGGGTTATAATACATGCATTTTTGGCAAAATAAAGTCTAAAAAAGTGTCTAAATCGATCGTTTTTGTGCATTTTTTGCACCCCTATCACTTGCCAACATGACATCTAGTGAATAGTGTGAAAAAAATGAATTGTAAAAAATTGTCAAAATTTGGCAATTTTGATGGGTTATAACACATGTATTTTGGGCAAAATTAAAAAGTCTCAAGAAAATGCATAAGTTGGCCATTTTCGTACCTTTTTTTGCACCTGGTTCACTTGCCAACATAATATCTAGTGAACGGTGTGGGAAAAAGGAATAGTAAAATTTTTTCAAAAATTGGCAATTTTGATGGGTTAAAACACATGTATTTTGGGTAAAATTAAAAAATTTAAAACAATGTGCTTAAGTTGGCCGTTTTTGCATCATTTTTTGCACCTTCTCACTTGCTAACATTATATCTATTGAACAATTTCAAAAAATGGGATTGTAATTTTTTTCAAATTTGGCAATTTTGATGGGCTATAACACACGTATTTTGGACAAAAATAAAAAGTCTAAAAAACGTGCTTAAATTGCCATTTTTGCGCCGTTTTGTACAACCGCTGCACTTGTCAACACGATATTTAGTGAACAGTGTGTAAAAAAGGGAAGGTAAAAATTTTTCAAAAATTGGAAATTTTAATTGGTTATAACACACGTATTTTTGGCAAAATAACGTCTAAAAAATGTGTCTAAATAAACCATTTTTGTGCATTTTTTGCACCCCTGTCACTTGTCAATACGATATCTAGTGAATAGTGCGAAAAAAATGGATTGTAAAAAAATGTCAAAATTTGGCAATTTTGATGGGTTATAACATACGTATTTTGGGCAAAATTAAAAAGTCTCAAGAAAATGCATAAGTTGGCCATTTTCGTACCGCTTTTTGCACCCCTGTCACTTTTTTTTTAAGCGAATTTATTATAGCATAAACAAAATATAGGATGGCCGGATAACCGGGCACCCCTGGTACAAAAGGAAAGCCATAAACGAGGAGTACTACTCCTTTACATTCCAAGAACAAAAAACTCCTATACTAGAATAAAGAAACTAAACCTAGGAGTATATGTGTAGATTGAGAGTCCAAACAATTTGAATACCAGATCGGCCAAACAAATTCTGAAAACTCTCAAATCCTGTTGAATTGTAGCCAAACCAATATGTGCAATAAGGTTACCGCCCATGAAAGATAGGCAGACCCGCCTTAGACCAAATAGCAAAACAAAATTAAGTATACTCTTTGCATCCAAGCTGCCCCTCTTTAGCAGCAAACAGTTACAGCAGCCAAAGTCCAATAGCGATACTCCAGCTTTCCATTTTATCCATATCGACTCAGGGACCAAACAAGAAGCCAGGGGTCCTGGTAAGCCAATGATTCCAGACACTTATACTCAATCCTTAGAGTAACTGTACCAAGTCATGAGCCTAAGGCTATAAGACAGCAGACGTGATCAGTGGTTTCCAATCCCCACTACATTTCCAGCATTTTATCAGATCAAACCATGACAACCTGCTGTTTTGTACCAACTCAACGCAGCAATCAGTTTAGGCATGAGAAAAGATGCAATAATCTCCATTTGAAACAGTATTCAACCACCCACAGATACTACCAGAGAAACCTACAAGTAGCAACCAGCAAGATTTGGGGAACATAACCCCTGTATGTGCCCACACACCACAAACACAACATACACCAATTCAACGACAAAGCAGGACACAACAGTGCTGCGCGACTTCAGAAATCATTTGGAAGACTTTGAGGCAAACAGCCCTAACGTCTGCAGGCTGTGGCCATTCAACATAAGCATACTTGCCAACATAATATCTAGTGAATAGTGTGAAAAAAATAAATAGTAATTTTTTTTCAAATATTGGCAATTTTGATGGGTTATAACACACGTAATTTGGGTAAAATTAAAAAATAAAAAAAAATTTGTTTAAGTTGGTCGTTTTTGCACCATTTTTTGCACCCTCTCACTTGCTAGTTGCTAACATGATATCTACTGAACAATTTGAAAAACTGGGATTGTAATTTTTTTTCAAATTTGGCAATTTTGATGGGTTATAACATTGTATTTTGGAAAAAATCAGAAGTCTCAAGAAAATACCCAAGAAAATACCTAAATTGGACATTTTCGTGCTATTTTTTTGAATCCGTCTCACTTGCCAATGTGATATCTGTTAAACTGTGTGAAAAAAAAAGTAATAGTAATTTTTTTTTAAATTTGGCAATTTTGATTGGCTATAACACACGTATTTTAGACAAAAATAAAAACTTTAAAAAATGTGGCTAAGTTGGATATTTTCGCGCCTTTTCTACACGCATCTCACTTGCCAACACAATATTTAGTGAATGGTATGAAAAAAATGGATTGTAATTTTTTTAAAAAAAATTGACAATTTTGATGGGCTATAACATACGTATTTTGGGCAAAAATAAAAAGTCTAAAAAACATGCTTAAATTGCCTTTTTTGTGTCGTTTTGTATAACCGTCGCACTTGCCAACATAATATTTAGTAAATAGTATAAAAAAAGTAAAGGTAACAAATTTTCAAAAATTGGCAATTTTAATTTGTTATAACACACGTATTTTTGGTAAAATAAAGTCTAAAAAACTTGTCTTAGTCGACCATTTTTGTGCATTTTTTGCACGCCTGTTACTTGCAAACATGATATCTAGTGAATAGTGTGAAAAAAATATATTGTAAAAAATTGTCAAAATTTGGCAATTTTAATGGGTTATAACAAACGTTTTTTGGGCAAAATTAAAAAGCCTCAAGAAAATGTATAAGTTGGCCATTTTCGTATTGTTATTTGCACCCGTCTCACATGCCAACATAATATTTAGTGAACGATGTGGAAACAAGAAATAGTAAATTTTTTTCAAAAATTGGTAATTTTGATGGGTTATGAAACACGTATTTTGGGTAAAATGAAAAAATCTAAAAAAATGTACTAAGTTGGCCATTTTTGCACCCTCTCACTTGCTAGCATGATATCTAGTGAGCAATTTGAAAAAATGGGATTGTAAATTTTTTTCACAATTTGAAAATTTTCATGGGTTATAACACTATAAGTTGGAAAAAAACAATAAAAAATATCAAGAAAATGCTTAAGTTGGACATTTTCGTACCGTTATTTGCATCCGTATCCCTTGCCCACGTGATATCTTGTAAACGGTGTGAAAAAAGGAATAGTAATTTTTAAAAAAAATTGGCAATTATGATTGGCTATAAAACACTTATTTTGGGAAAATAAAACTCTAAAAAATGTGGCAAAGTTGGAACTTTTCATGCCTTTTTTACACCCGTCTTACTTGCCAACACAATATCTAGTGAATGGTATGAAAAAATTAGATAATAAGAAATTTTTAGAAATTGGCAATTTTAATGAGTTATAACATACGTATTTTGAGCAAAAATAAAAAGTCTAAAATACGTGCTTAAATTGCCCTTTTTGCACCGTTTTGTACAACAGTCGCACTTGCCAACATGATATTTAGTGAACGGTGTGAGAAAAAGGGAAGATAAAAAATTTTTAAAAATTGGCAATTTTGATTGGTTATAACACACGTATTTTTGGAAAAATAAAGTTTAAAAAATGTGTCTAAGTCGACCGTTTTGGTGCATTTTTTGCCACCTATCACTTGCCAACATGATATCTAATGAATAGTGTTAAAAAAATAGATTGTAAAAAATTATCAAAATTTGGCATATTTGATGGGTTAGAACACACGTATTTTGGGCAAAATTAAAAATCTCAAGAAAATGCATAAGTTGGCCATTTTCGCACTGTTTTTTGCACTCGTTTCATTTGCTAACATAATATCTAGTGAACGGTTTGGGAAAAAGGAATAGTAAAAAATTTTCAAAAATTTGCAATTTTGGTGGACTATAACACGTATTTTGGGTAAAATTAAAAATTTTTAAAAATGCGCTTAAGTTGGCGGTTTCTGCACCATTTTTTTCACACTCTCACTTGTTAGCATGATCTCTAGTGAGCAATTTGAAAAATTGGATTGTAAATTTTTTTCATAATTTGGCAATTTTCATAGGTTATAACACTGTAATTTGGAAAAAACAATAAAAAGCCTCAAAAAAATGCTTAAGTTGGACATTTTCATGCCTTTTTTGCATCCGTCTCACTTGCCAACGTGATATCTTGTAAACGGTGTGAAAAAAAGGAATAGTAAATTTTTTTCAAAATTGGCAATTTTTATTAGCTATAAAACACGTATTTTGGACAAAAATAAAAACTCTAAAAAACGTGGCTAAGTTGGATCTTTTTGAGCCGTTTTTTTACACATCTCACTTGCCAACACAATATTTAGTGAATGGCGTGAAAATAATGGATAGTAAGAAATTTTAAAAAATTGGTATTTTTTATGGGATTTAACACACGTATTTTGGGCAAAAAAAAGACCAAAAAAAGTGCTTAAATTGCCTTTTTGCGTCGTTTTGTACAACCGTCGCACTTGCCAATATAATATTTAGTGAATAGTGTGAAAAAAATCAAAGGTAAAAAATTTTAAAAAATTGGCAATTTTAATTGGATATAACACACGTATTTTTGGCAAAATAAAGTCTAAAAATTTACCTTAGTCGACCATTTTTGTGCATTTTTTGCACCCCTGTCACTTGCCAACATGATATCTAGTGAATAGTGTGCGAAAAATGGATTATAAAAAATTGTCAAAATTTGGCAATTTTGATGGATTATAACACACGTATTTTGGGCAAAATTAAAAAAACTCAAGAAAATGCATAAGTTGGCCATTTTCGTATCGTTTTTGTACTTGTCTCACATGCCAATATAATATCTAGTGAACGGTGTGGGAAAAAGAAATAGTTTTTCAAAAATTAACAATTTTGATGGGTTATAACACACGTATTTTGGGTAAAATTAAAAAATCTGAAAAAATGTGCTTAAGTTGGCCGTTTTTGCACTATTTTTTGCACCCTCTCACTTGCTAGCATGATATTTAGTGAGCAATTTGAAAAATGGGATTGTAAATTTATTTCATAATTTGGCAATTTTCATGGGTTATAACACTATAATTTGGAACAAACAATAAAAAGTCTCAAGAAAATGCCTAAGTTGGACATATTCGTGCCGTTTTTTGCATCCGCCTCACTTGCTAACATGATATCTTGTAAACGGTACGAAAAAAAGGAATAGTAATTTTTTTTCAAAATTGGCAATTATGATTGGCTATAACACACGTATTTTGGACAAAAAAACTCTTAAAAACGTGGCAAAGCTGGATCATTTCAAGCCATTTTTTACACCTGTCTCACTTGCCAACACAATATCTATTGAATGGTGTGAAAAGATGGATAGTAAGAAATTTTTAAAAATTAGCAATTTTGATGGGCTATAACACACGTATTTTAGGATAAAATAAAAAGTCTAAAAAACTTGTTTAAATTGCTGTTTTTGCGCTGTTTTGTACAATAGTCGCATTTGCTAACTTGATATTTAGTGAACAGTGTGAAAAAAAATGAAAGGTAACAAATTTTCAAAAATTGGCAATTTTGATTGGTTAGAACACACGTATTTTGTGCAAAAGAAACTCTAAAAAATGTGTCTAAATCGACCGTTTTTGTGTATTTTTTGCACCCCTGTCACTTGCCAACATGATATCTAGTGAATAGTGTGAAAAAATTGGATTGTAATAAAATGTCAAAATTTGGCAATTTTGATGGGTTATATCTAGTAAACGGTATGGGAAAAAGGAATAGTAAAATTTTTTCAAAAATTAGCAAATTTGATGGGTTATAAAACACGTATTTTGGGTAAAATTAAAAATTGCAAAAATGTGCTTAAGTTGGCCGTTTTTGCACCATTTTTGCACCTTCTCACTTGCTAACATGATATCTACTGAACAATTTGAAAAAATGGGATTGTAAATTTTTTCAATTTTTGTAATTTTGATGGGTTATAACATTGTATTTTGGAAAAAAAATAAAAAGTCTCAAGAAAATGCCTAAGTTCGACATTTTCGTGTCATTTTTTTAATCCGTCTCACTTGCCAATGTGATATCTGGTAAACAGTGTGAAAAAAAAGAAATAGTAATTTTTTTTTAAATTTGGCAATTTTGATTGGCTATAACACACGTAATTTGGACAAAAATAAAAACTCTAAAAAACGTGGCTAAATTGGATATTTTCACGCCATTTTTTACCCATCTCACTTGCCAACACAATATTTAGTGATTGGTGGGAAAAAAATGGATAGTAAGAAAGTTTTAAAAATTGGCAATTTTGATGGGTTATAACACATGTATTTTGGGAAAAAAAGTCTAAAAAACGTGATTAAATTGCCTTTTTTGCGTCATTTTGTACAACCGTCAAACTTGCCAACATAATATTTATTGAACGATGTGAAAAAAAGTGAAAGTAAAGTTTTTTCAAAAATTGGCAATTTTGGTTGGTTATATAACACACGTATTTTTTGAAAATAAAGTCTAAAAAACTTTTCTAAGTCGACCGTTTTTGTGCATTTTTTGCACCCCTGTCACTTACCAATATGATATCTAGTGAATAGTGTGAAAAAAATGGATTGTAAAAAATTGTCAAAATTTGGCAATTTTGATGGATTATAACACATGTATTTTGGGCAAAATTAAAAAGTCTCATGAAAATGCGAAAGTTGGCCATTTTTGTTCCTTTTTTGTACCTGTCTCACATGCCAACATAATATCTAATGAACGGTGTGGGAAAAAGGAATAGTAAGAATTTTTCAAAAATTGGCAATTTTGATGGGTTATAACACACGTATTTTGGGTAAAATTAAAAAATCTAAAAAAATGTGCTTCAGTTTGCCGTTTTTGCATCATTTTTCGCACCCTCTCACTTGCTAGCATGATATCTACTGAACAATTTGAAGAAATGGGATTGTAAATTTTTTCAAATTTGACAATTATAACACTATAATTTGGAAAAAACAATAAAAAGTCTCAAGAAAATGCCTAAGTTGGGCATATTTGTGCCATTTTTTGCATGCGTCTCGCTTGCTAACGTGATTTCTTGTAAACGTGGTGAAAAAAAGAAATAGTACATTTTTTTCAAAAAAGGCAATTTTGATTGGTTATAACACACGTATTTTGGACAAAAAAAACTCTAAAAAACTTGGCAAAGTTGGATCTTTCCGAGCTTTTTTTTACACCCGTCTCACTTGGTAATAAATTTTTCAAAATTGGCAATTTTGATGGGCTATAGCACAAGTATTTTGGGCAAAAATAAAAAATCTAAAAAACGTGCATAAATTGCCGTTTTGTACAACCATCACACTAGTCAACATGATATTTAGTGAACAGTGTGAAAAAGAGGGAAGGTAAAAAATTTTCAAAAATTGACAATTTAAATTGGTTACAACACACATATTTTTGGAAAAATATAGTTTAAAAAATGTGTCTAAGTCGACCGTTTTTGTGCATTATTTGCACCCCTGTCACTTGCCAACATGAAATCTAGTGAATAGTGTGAAAAAAATAAATTGCAAAAAAAATGTCAAAATTTGGCAATTTTGATGTGTTATAACACACGTATTTTGGGCAAATTTAAAAGTCTCAAGAAAATGCATAAGTTGGCCATTTCGTACAATTTTTTGCACCCGTTTCACTTGCCAACATAATATCTTGTGAATGTTATGGGAAAAAGGAATAGTAAAAAATTTTCAAAATTGATAATTTTGATGGTTTATAACACTTGTATTTTAAACAAAAATAAAAAGTCTAAAAAACGTGCTTAAATTGCATTTTTTGCGCCGTTTTGTACAACCGTCACACTTGCCAACATGATATTTAGTGAATGGTATCAAAAAAGGGAAGTTAAATTTTTTCAAAAATTGGCAATATTAATTGGTTATGACACACATATTTTTGGCATAATCAAGTCTAAAAAATGTGTCTAAATCAACCGTTTTTGTGCATATTTTGCACCCATGCAACTTGCCAATATTATATCTAGTGAATAGTGTTAAAAAATTAGATTGTAAAAAATTGTCAAAATTTGGCAATTTTGATTGGTTTATAACACACGTATTTTGGACAAAATTAAAAAGTCTCAAGAAAATGCATAAGTTGGCCATTTTCGTACCCTTTTTTGCACCTGTCTCACTTGTCAACATAATATCTAGTGAACGGTGTGGGAAAAAGGAATAGTAAAATTTTTTCAAAACATGGCAAATATGATGGGTTATAACACAAGTATTTTAGGTAAAATTAAAAATTTAAAAAAATCTGCTTAAGTTTGCAGTTTTTGCACTCTCTCACTTCCTTACATGATATCTACTGAACAATTTGGAAAATGGGATTGTAAATTTTTTCAAATTTGGCAATTTTGATGGGTTATAACATTGTATTTTTGAAAAAATTTCAAAAAACTCAGGAAAATGCCTAAGTTGGACATTTTCGTGCCATTTTTTGCATCCGTTTCACTTTCCAACGATATATCTTGTAAACGACGTTAAAAAAAGGAATAGTAATTTTTTTTCAAGTTTGGCAATTTTGATTGGCTTTAACATACGTATTTTGAACAAAACTAAAATCTCTAAAAAATGTGGCTAAATTGGATATTTTCGCGCCTTTTTAACACCCATCTCACTTGCCAACACAATATTTAGTGAATGGTATGAAAAAATAGATAGTAAGAAATTTTTAAAAATTGGCAATTTTGATGGGATATAACACACGTATTTTGGGCAAAACAAAATTCTAAAAAACGTGCATAAATTTTGTTTTTGCGTCATTTTTTTCAACTGTTGCACTTGCACACATAATATTTATTGAACGATGTGAAAAAAAGCAAAGGTAAATTTTTTTCCGAAATTGGCAATTTTTATTGGTTATAACACACATATTTTTTGCAAAATAAAGTCTAAAAAACTTTTCTAAGTCAACCGTTTTTGTGCATTTTTTGCACCCCTGTCACTTGGCAACATGATATCTAATGAACAGTGTGAGAAAAATAGATTATAAAAAATTGTCAAAATTTGGCAATTTTGATGGGTAATACACGTATTTTGGACAAAATTGAAAAGTCTCAAGAAAATGCATAAGTTGGCCATTTTCGTATTATTTTTTGTACTTGTCTCACATGCCAACATAATATCTAGTAAACAGTGTGGGAAAAAGGAATAGTAATTTTTTTAAAAAAATTGGCAATTTTGATGGGTAATAACACACGTATTTTGGGTAAAATTAAAAAATCTAAAAAAATGTGCTTAAGTTGGCCTTTTTTGCACTATTTTTTGCACCCTCTCACTTGCTAGCATGATATCTAGTGAGCAATATGAGTAAATGGGATTGTAAATTTATTTCATAATTTGGCAATTTTCATGGGTTATAACACTGTAATTTGGAAAATACAATAAAAAGTCTCAAGAAAATGCCTAAGTTGGACATATTCGTGCCGTTTTTTGCATCCGTCTCACTTGCTAACGTGATATCTTGTAAACTGTGCGAAAAAAAGGAATAGTAATTTTTTTTCAAAATTGGTAATTTTGATTGGCTATAACACATGTATTTTAGACAAAACAACTCTTAAAAACGTGGCAAAACACAGGTATTTTGGGACACATGTATTGGCAATTTTGATTGGCCATTTTTTACAACCGTCTCACTTGCCAACACAATATCTATTGAATTGTGTGAAAAAAATGGATAGTAAGAAATTTTTAAAAATTGGTAATTTTGATGGGTTATAACACAGGTATTTTGGGACAAAATAAAAAGTCTAAAAAAGTGCTTAAATTGCTGTTTTTGCTCTGTTTTGTACAACAGTCGCATTTGCCAAGATGATATTTAGTGAACAGTGTGAAAAAAGGGAAGGTAAAAGATATTCAAAAATTGGCAATTTTGATTGGTTACAACACACATATTTTGTGCAAAATAAAGTCTAAAAAATATGTCTAAGTCGACCGTTTTGTGTATTTTTTGCACCCTTGTCACTAGCCAACATGATATCTAGTGAATATTGTGAAAAAATTGGATTGTAATAAACTGTCAAAATTTGGCAATTTTGATGGGTTATAATACACGTATTTTGGGCAAAATTAAAAAGTCTCAAGAAAATGTATAAGTTGGCCATTTTCGTACCTTTTTTGCACCCGTCTCACTTGCCAACATAATATCTAGTGAACAGTGTTGGAAAAAGGAATAATAAAATTTTTTCAAAATTTGGCAATTTTGATGGGTTATAACACACGTATTTTAAGCAAAAATCAAAAGTCTAAAAAACGTACTTAAATTGCCGTTTTTTGGGCCGTTTTGTAAAATCATCGCACTTGCCAACATGATATTTAGTGAACGGTGTGAAAAAATGGATGGTAAAATTTTTTCAAATTTGATTGGTTATAACACACGTATTTTTGGCAAACTAAAGTCTAAAAAATGTTTCTAAGTCGACCGTTTTTGTGCATTTTTTGCACCCCTGTCACTTGCCAAGATGATATCTAGTGAACAGTATGAAAATACCTAAGTTGGACATTTTTGTGCCATTTTTTGCATCCGTCTCACTTGCCAATGTGATATCTGGTAAACGGTGTGAAAAAAAAGAATAGTAAATTTTTTTAAAATTTGGCAATTTTGATTGGCTATAACACACGTGTTTTGGCCAAAAATAAAAAAACTCTAAAAAACGTGGCTAAATTGGATATTTTTGTGCCATTTTTTTACCAATCTCACTTGCCAACATAATATTTAGTGAATTGTGTGAAAAAAATGGATAGTAAGAAATTTTTAAAAATTGGCAATTTTGATGGGTTATAACACACGTATTTTGGGCAAAACAAGTCTAAAAAAATGTGTTTAAATTTCCTTTTTTGCGTCAGTTTGTTCAACTGTCGCAGTTGCACACACAATATTTATTGAACGGTATAAAAAAAAACAAAGGTAATTTTTTTCCAAAATTGGTAATTTTTATTGGTTATAACACATATATTTTTGGCAAAATAAAGCCTAAAAAACTTTTTAAGTCGACCGTTTTTGTGCATTTTTTGCACCCCTGGCACTTGTCAACATGGTATCTAGTAAAGAGTGTGAAAAAAATAGATTTTAAAAAATTGTCAAAATTTGGCAATTTTAATGGGTTATAACACACGTATTTTTTAAAAAATTAAAAAGTTTCAAGAAAATGCATAAGTTGGCCATTTTCATACTGTTTTTTGCACCTGCCTCACATACCAACATAATATCTAGTGAACGGTGTGGAAAAAAGGAATAGTAAAAATTTTCAAAAATTTGGCAATTTTTATGGGTTATAACACTCGTATTTTGGGTAAAATTAAAAATCTAAAAAAATGTGCTTAAGTTGGCGGTTTTTGCACAATTTTTTTCATAACTCTCATTTGTTAGCATGATCTCTAGTGAGCAATTTGAAAAAATTGGATTGTAAATTTTTTTCATAATTTGGCAATTTTCATGGGTTATAACACTGTAATTTGGAAAAACCAATAAAAAGCCTAAGTTGGACATTTTCGTGCCGTTTTTTGCATCCGTCTCACTTGCCAACGTTATATCTTATAAACGGTGTGAAAAAAAGGAATAGTAATTTTTTTAAAAAATTGGCAATTTTTATTGGCTATAAAACACGTATTTTGGACAAAAATAAAAACTCTAAAAAACATAGCAAAGTTGGATCTTTTTGAGCCATTTTTTACACCCGTCTCACTTGCCAACACAATATCTAGTGAATGGTGTGAAAAAAATGGATAGAAAGAAATTTTTAAAAATTGTCAATTTTGATGGGTCATAACACACGTATTTTTGGCAAAAATAAAATTACCGTTTTTGCGCTGTATTGTACAACCGGCGCACTTACCAACATGATATTTAGTGAACGGTGTGAAAAAAAGGGAAGGTAAACAATTTTCATAAATTGGCAATTTTGAATGGTTATAACACGTATTTTTCGCAAAATAAAGTCTAAAAAATGTGTCTAAATCGACTGTTTTTGTGCATTTTTTGCACTCCTGTCACTTGCCAACATGATATCTAGTGAATAGTGTGAAAAACATGGATTGTAAAAAAAAGTCAGAATTTGGCAATTTTGATGGGTTATAACACCTGTATTTTGGGCAAAATTAAAAAGTCTCAAGAAATTACATAAGTTGGCCATTTTTGTACCCTTTTTTGCACCCGTCTCACTTGCTAGCATAATATCTACTGAACGGTGTGGGAAAAAGGAATAGTAAATTTTTTTCAAAAATTGGCAATTTTGATGGGTTATAACACTAGTAATTTGGGTAAAATTAAAAATTTTAGAAAAATGTGCTTAAGTTGGCCGTTTTTGCACCATTTTTTGCACCCTCACTTGTTAACATGATATCTACTGAACAATTTGAAAAAATGGGATTGTAAATTTTTTCAAAATTTTCAAGTTTGATGGGTTATAACATTGTATTTTGAAAAAAAATCAAAAGTCTCAAGAAAATGCCTAAGTTGGACATTTTCATGCTATTTTTGCATCCGTCTCGCTTGCCAACGTGATATCTGTTAAACGGTGTGAAAAAAAGAAATAGTAAATTTTTTTTTCAAATTTGGCAATTTTAATTGGCTATAACACGTATTTTTTACAAAAATAAAAACTGTAAAAAGGGTTGCTAAGTCGGATCTTTTCGCACCGTTTTTTACACCTATCTGACTTGCCAACACAATATTTAGTGAATGGTGTGAAAACAATGGGTAGTAAGAAATTTTTAAAAATTAGCAATTTTGATGAGGTACACATGTATTTTGGGCAAAAATAAAAAGTGTAAAAAACGTGCATAAATTGTCATTTTTACGCCGTTTTGTACAACCGTCGCACTTGTCAACATGATATTAAGTGAATGGTGTGAAAAAAAAATGGATAGTAAAAATTTTTAAAAATAGGCAATTTTTATTGGTTATAACACACGTATTTTTAGCAAAATAAAGTTTAAAAAACTTGTCGAAGTCGACCGTTTTTGTGTATTTTTTGCACCCCTGTCACTTGCCAACATGATATCTAGTGAATAGTGTGAAAAAATGGATTGTAAATAATTTGGCAATTTTAATAGGTTATAACACACGTATTTTGGGCAAAATTTAAAAGTATCAAGAAAATGCATAAGTTGGCAATTTTTGTACCATTTTTTGCACCCGTCTCATATACCAACATAATATCTAGTGAACGGTGTGGGAAAATGGAATAGTAAAATTTTTTCAAAAATTGGCAATTTTGATGTGTTACAACACACGTATTTTGGGTAAAATTAAAAAAATTTAAAAAAATGTATTTAAGTTGGCCGTTTTTGCTTCATTGTTTGCACCCTCTCACTTGCTAGCATGATATCTAGTGAGCAATTTGAAAAAATGAGATTGTAAATTTTTTTCATAATTTGGCAATTTTAATGGGTTATAACACTGTAATTTGGGAAAAACAATAAAAAGTCTCAAGAAAATGCCTAAGTTGGACATTTTCATGCCGTTTTTTGCATCCGTCTCACTTGCTAACATGATATCTTGTAAACGGTGTGAAAAAAGGAATAGTAAAGTTTTTTCAAAATTGGCAATTTTGATTGGCTATAACACACGTATTTTGGACAAAAATAAAAACTCTCAAAAACGTGGATATGTTGGATCTTTTCGAGCCGTTTTTTACACCCGTTTCACTTGCCAACACAATATCTAAGTGAATGATGTGAAAAAAATGAATAGTAAGAAATTTTTGAAAATTGGCAATTTTGATGGGCTATAACACACGTATTTTTTGAAAAAATAAAAAGTCTAAAAAACGTGCTGAAATTGCCGTTTTGTACAACCGTCGCGCTTGCCAACATGATATTTAGTGAGCGGTGTGGAAAAAAGGGAAGGTAAATTTTTTTCCAAAAATTGACAATTTTGATAGGTTATTTCACACAAAATTTTGGCAAAATAAAGTCTTAAAAAGTCTCTTAGTCGACCGTTTTTGTGCATTTTTTGCACCCCTGTCACTTATAAAATATCTAGTGAATGGTGTGAAAAAATGGATAGTAAAAAATTTTCAAAAATTGATAATTTTGATAGGCTATAACACACTTATTTTGGGCAAAAAAAAAAGTTTCAAAAGCGTGTTTATATTTGTAATTTTTTGCGTGTTTTTGTACATATATCAAACTTTCTAAATGATATTTAGTGAAAGGTGTGTAAAAATAGGGAAGGTAAAGATTTTTCAAAAATTGGCAAATTTAATGGGTTATAACACATGTATTTTCTGGCAAAATAAAGTCTAAAAAACGTGCCTAAATTGGCCATTTTGTGCCTTTTTTGTATCCTCTCACTTGACAACATGATATCTAGGGAACAGTGTAAAAAAATGTATTTCAAATTTTTTTCAAAATTTGGCAATTTTGATGGGGTATAACACACATATTTTGGGTAAAAATGAAAAATCTCAAAAAATGTCCTTATGTTGGCATTTTTTGCACCTGTCAGACTTTCCAACAGGATATTAAGTGAAATGTGTGAAAAAAATGGATGGTAAGAAAATTTTAAATATTGACAATTTTGATTAGCTATAATACACGTATTTTGAGTAAAATTAAAAAATTTCAAAAAAAATGTGTTTAAGTTGGCCATTTTTTGCACTTGTCACACTTTTCAACTTGATATTTAGTGAACGGTGCGAAAAAAAATAGATGGTAAGAAATTTTCAAAAATTGACAATTTTGATTGGTTATAACACACGTATTTTAGACAAAAATAAAAAGTTTCAAAAACGTACCAAAGTTGGATGTTTTCGTGCCTTTTCAAAGTTGGTTGTTTTCGCGCCTTTTTTGCACTGTCTCACTTGCCAAAATGATATCTAGTGAATGTTGTAAAAAAATTGATAGTAAGAAATTTTTAAAAAATTGGCAATTTTGATGGGTTATATTATATCACGTATTTTGGACAAAAATAAAAAGTCTCAAAAACGTGCTTAATTTGGTCATTTTTGCACCGTTTATCACATCAGTCACACTTGTCAATCTGATATTTTTGTGAACGGTGTGAAAAAAAGGGATCGTAAAATTTTTCAAAAAAATAGCAATTTTTATGGGTTATAAGTTATAACACATGTATTTTGGGCAAACTAAAGACTAAAAACGTGTCTAAGTTAATTGTTATTGTGCCTTTTTTGCACCTCCATCACTTGCCAAAATTATATCTTGTGAACAGTGAAAAAAATAGATAGTAAAAACTTTTCAAAATTTGGCAATTTTGATGTGCTATAACACACGTATTTTGGGCAAATAATAAAGTCTCAAGAATTGAAGAGCGTGCTTAAGTTGGCCAGTTTTGAGCCATTTTTTGCACCCGTCTCACTTGCCAACATGATATCTAGTAAACGATGTGGAAAAAAGGAATAGTAAAAACTTTTCAAAAATTGGCAATTTTGATGATTTATAACACACGTATTTTGGGTAAAATTAAAAAAACTCAAAAAATGTGGTTAAGTCGGCCATTTTTTCACCGATTTTTCATAATTGTCAAACTTTACAACATGATATTTTATGAACGGTGTGAAAAGAATGGATGGTAAGAAATTTTCAAATATTGGCAATTTTCATTGGCTATAAAACACGTATTTTGGACAAAATTAAAAAGTCTCAAAAACGTGTCTACGTTTGATGTTTTCGTGCCGCTTTTTGCACCTATTTCACTTGACAACATGATATCTAGTGAATGGTGTAAAAAAGTGGATTGTAAGAAATTTTCAAAAATTGGACAATTTTGATGGGTTATAATACACGTGTTTTGGGCAAAAATAAAAAGTTTCAAAAACATATTTAATTTTGCCATTTTTGTGACGTTTGTTTACATTGGTCGCACTTGTCAACATGATATTTAGTGAAAGGTGTAAAAGAAAGGGATGGTAAAAAAATTTCAAAAATTGGCAAACTGGAAGCAGATCAGTTTCGAGTGAATAGATAATCCGAGATAGAGTGAGTTATTTGTATTCCTCGAAAACCTCCACCCACATCACCATTCAATATTTCTTGGCCCACTATTGGCCAAACCACCTGGGCACTAGGCGCAATGTGAGTTGGATCACTTAGCCATGCTTCATAATTGGAAAAACGAGCACCGTGGAAATACATGCCACTCAGCCAAAGAAAGATGATGGAGAGTTGGCCGAAATGGGCACTAAATACTTTTCGAGAAATTTCCTCCAAATCGCTGGTATGGCTATCGAAATCGTGAGCATCAGCATGTAGATTCCCAAATAAATGACTACCTGAATCGGGGTTTTGAGCATAAAGATTCCATTGACCTGTAAAAAGTGGGCGAAACAATTGATTTAATACAGGCATCGCTCTTTCCTTTATCCTTCCCCCCGATTTTTGCCCTAATCACTAGTTTTAGTGAACAGTGTGAAAAAAATGGAAAGTAAAATTTTTTCAAAATTTGGAATTTTGATGGGCTATAACATACGTATTTTGGGCAAAAATAAAAAGTTTCAAGAACATACCGAAGTTAGCCATTTTCGTGCCATTTTTTGCACCCATCTCACTTGCCAATATGATATCTAGTAAACGATGTGAAAAAAAATGAATAGCAAGAAATTTTCAAAAATTGACAATTTTGATAGGCTATAAAACACGTATTTTGGGAAAAAAATAAAAAATCTCAAAAAATGTGTTTAACTTGGCCGTTTTTTGCACCTATCACACTTTCCAACATGATATTTAATGAATGGTGTAAAAAATGGATGGTAAGAAATTTTAAAAAATTGGCAATTTTAATTGGCTATAACATACGGATTTTGGACAAAAATAAAAAATCTAAAAAACATGTTTAGGTTGGCTATTTTTCGCACTCGTCGCACTTGCCAAATTTGATCTTTAGTGAATGATGTGATAAAAAATGGATGGTAAAAAATTTTCAAAAATTGGCAATTTAAATGGGTTATAACACACGTAATTTGGGTAAATTAAAGTCTCAAAAGCATGCCTAAGTTTGCCATTTTTGTGCCTCCTTTGTACCTCTTTCACTTACCAACATGATATTTAGGAACAATGTGAAAAAGGCGGATAGTAGAAAATTTTTAAATTTTGTCATTTTGTATTAGCTATAACACACGTATTTTGGGCAAAAATAAAAAGCCTCAAGAACACGCCTAAGTTGGCTATTTTCGTGTTGTTTTTTGCCAACGTGATATCTAGTTAGCGGTGTGAAAAAAAAGGAATAGTAAGAAATTTTTAAAAATTGGCAATTTTGATGGGTTATAACACACGTATTTTGGGTAAAAATAAAAAATCTCAAAAAATGTGCTTAAATTAGTTATATTTGTGTCGTTTCTTTCACCTGTCACACTTTCCAACTTGATATTTAGTGAATGATATGATAAAAATGGATGTTAAAAAATTTTAAAAAATTAGCAATTTTGATAGGTATATAACACACGTATTTTAGGCAAAAATAAAAAGTGTAAAAAAACATGCCTAAATTGGCTATTTTCATGCCCTTTTTTGCACCCTTCTTACTCGTCAATATGATATCTAGTAAATATTGTAAAAAAAAAAGATAGTAAGAAAATTTTAAAATTTTGCAATTTTGACAAGTATAACAAACGGATTTTGAGCAAAAATAAAATGTCTAAAAAACGTGTCTAAGTTGGTCATTTTTGCGCCTTTTTGATAAAATTGAAATTTATTTGAAATAATTAAATGTCTAAAATTTAAACAATCAAATCATCAATTTTAAATGTTTGAATCTGAATGCTGAAATGATTAAACTTGTTTCATAAACATATTGATCAAATAACTGAATGAATTAAATAGTACGATTATATCCTTTATTTTTTTTAATAAATATAATACTTTTTAAACAACTAATCGAAATTTTTAAAAAAATGTATACAATATAATTTTGTAAAAAAAATAAAAATTACAAAATTTAATAATTTAGAGTATAAAAATATTATCATAGAAATGCATATATTTGTGACTCCCACATATTCATGGTATTTTAACCAAAACTTGATTTAAATAAAAAAAAAGAGAAAGTAGAAAAGATGAATCAAATTGTAAGACATAAATTTGATTTTATATCAAATCAAGTATATTAAATAAAAATATTAAAATATAGAAAGAATGTATTTTTTGAATAAAAATATTAGCATATAAAAGGAAGAAATAAAGTATATTGAATAAAAAATATTAGATTATAGAAGTAAAGATATACCAGAGAGATATTGCGGATAATTATGGTACATTAAATTTTATGTTAAAACCTGAGCGTATTATGAGATTAAGCGATAAGTTAGATTTTATCCCTTAAAATTATATAAGAATTTTGTCTACCTTCTCAAACACTCTTGATAAGGTATGAATCAATTAATTTTTCAAACTTAAAGCTAATCGGGATTTTCGAACAATAAAAATGACGAGAAATTAAAATAAGAATTTCAAGGGTTATTAATTATTCTTTTCATATATAAATCATAATACATATATAAGAGTTTTTTTGTTTTTTAATTAAAGAATTCAATTTTAGAAAGAAAAAAAAAAGAAAAGAAAATAAGGTACAACTATTCAATGCATGATGATACGACTTTTTCTTTTGTGTTTTGACTTAGTCCTATAAATATGTGTGAATAACAGCAGCATTTAGAATTGTTAACAGCAGCACTTAGAAGTACTAGAAACCCTAGCAGCAGCAGTTGAACAACAACTGGCCTTTGACTCTGCTGCTCGTCTTCTATCATTCTACTCCCTTCTCCATCCATCTCTAATTCTCTCATTCTTTCTTTATTCTTTTTCAGCCATTGATGATTTTTTAGATAAGGAAAAGCTATAGTAGTGTAAAGAACACAAAAAGGGCTGGATGCAAATAAGGGAAGAGTTGTTGTGAAACTTTCATGGCTCTGAAATACCTGCAGGTACTCTGCAGGGTGCCCTGCATTTCCATGCCCTATACAAACAGATATGGCATCATAGTACGGGTTTGTTTGCTTCAACTTTGTATGTGGGATTGAACTAATTCTTTTGGTCCCTTTTTGGGGCCAATTTTATTAGCTTCAATTCACTGCTCAGTTGGTTATTTTTATCACAAACCTGCCTCCAATTGCCATTACAAATGTTGAAATTTGTTTCTACTTTTGTTGTGATATGGAAAATGGAATATTGTGGTATTCTTATAATGAAAAGTTTTATGCAATTGGATATAACTAAAGCCAAATCTTGCAATTCTTGCTGCTGCTTCAACTTAAACAAGATTAGAAAAGAATAAATGTAGTAATTGGCAAAGATCTCAAGCACAATATCCATGATTAATTTCAGCTTATGTTCATCAAAAATCAATGCAGATACAGAATGGGACTGGCTTGTTTTGAAGGAAAACTGAGATTTTGGATATTAAGTAATAGAATCAATTGAAACTAAGGTCAAGAGAGCTCTTAATGAGTGAAAATGTTGATGTCAAACAGTGATGATAATATAAGTAAAGAAGCATTCATGCTTCTTTGTCTATGATTAGATTTAGGAATAATGCTAAAACTCTGAACTTTGCTCTTGAACAGTTGTAGCAAATTAGTGGTACTTTAGTGTAGAGCAAGTGTGCCATGTTGTTTACCATCTCCAGAGGACATTATAAGGATCTTGTTTACATTGAATGATAACAAAAACCAATTCAGAATTCGAGATTATAAGAAACATTATCATTTTGAAACTGCATCTGATTGTTTGATATGATTTAACTACTTGTTTTTCTCCGATTTCTCTACGCAAACTGAAGCGTTGTTGATGATTCTGCCTCATTTGAAGACTCATGTTGCCTTGCTAAGTTTCAGGATGTTGTTCTACAAAAAGAAGATCTAATTGGAACCAGCAAAATTTATGTAAACTGATGGAAAAACCAAAGACAAAGAAATGACAACATTCCGTCTATTTCTGCAGACAAAAGTTACAACATATCAAAATATGGCCTTTTGAAACTGCAAATTATTGATAACTGAAGTTGATGAAGTTCTTGACTTTTGAGTGCAAAATACTTCAATCAAAGTTCGCCCCTAAAATGGGTATGCAATTGTTTTATCTTCTCATTGCCAAACAATCCTTTCTCAAAAACCCAATCTTCTATCATGGCTTGAGAATTCACTGCCTGATCAGTAGGCACAAGATGTCCAGCACCCAAAACCACTACATGGCTCAAATTAGCCAACTTCTGCACAAAACCAGCCAATTCCCCATTTACTTTCCAAACCTTCCTCTCTGCCTCCAGAAACTCCCCAATTTTCTCCCATTTTATTTTCTTCACCCATGCCTCAGTTGACACCACACCATCTCTCAAATCACAATGCCCCTGATACAGCAACACCTTGGTATTCTTAACCAAATATTCAACCATATACTTCACACTCTTCATCACATCCTGATGCAATGCAGCACCCACAGCATCATTACATACTTCAAAAACTGCATTTTCCTTCACTCCTAATGCCTTTTTCACCTCTGAATTCGCCAAAAATTCGGCTACTAATTCATCTTGATAAGGAATCAGCCTTCTAAAATCATACAAAGTTGCCAAGCCAGTCATATTTTGCAATGTGCTTAAGACCTCACTTCTTGCATCAGTAGCCTCACTCCATTGGCCATCTTTAGTTAATTCGATCGCCTTCTTTTGAAGATCCTCCAACACTTTCCTCTGCTTATCATTAACCAGACCTGAGTAATATGCATTCAAAGCATGAGTCCCCACTTGCGTTATAGGATCAGTTAGTCCATTCCCTATAGCAACACCCCCCAAATTCACTCTACTAGAAACGGGCAACCTAGCATTCTTCTTCAATATATAGTATCCAAATCCTGGAACATATTTTCCAGCATAACTCTCGCCAGTAACATAAATAGCACGGTTCTTATACAAATCATCAAGGCTAATGAACTTCTTGATAGCGATGAATAAATGTTTCGCGACATCATGCTGATTTCTTGGGATTTCTTCAACAGAACTAGCAATGCTAAATCCAACTCCAATGGGATTATCAATAAAAAGCAGTCCAAAAACTCTGTTCCAAGACCCTGGATTAGGCTCAACAGTCACATTAGAAGAAACCCGCCACGGACCAAGTTCATAGAAGTTCCCGAGCATGGATGAACAACCAGGACCACCCTGAAGCCAAATGAGAATTGGGGTTTGGGAAAGGGGTGCGATGGGCTTTTGTGCTTCATAAAATGTGTAGAAAATGGATGATCCAGTGGTGGAGTTGACATTAAGGTAGCCTGATCTTGTTGGCAGGGCTTCTTTGGGGAGGAGGGAAGCAGCTATGGTTAGTTGTTGGTGGTGGAGGACGGTGAAGAAGAGGAGGAGTTTGAGGAGGCTGTGTATGTGAAGTTTAAGTATGGACTCCATTTTCAGTTGGAAGTGAGTCAGCTTTGGAATTGTGGGGGCATTTATGGACTGGAATCTGAGGTTGTAAAGTCTTTTAACAATGGTACAATTTTGTCCCAATGATTTAGCACCAAGTGGGAATCTATTGACTATAAAATCTTTTGAAGAAAATATGTCATTACGGTATAAAATATTCCAATGCCAAAATTTGTCCAATAATTAGAAAAAGACAAAAGCTCATCCCTACTCTCTCCTATATAAAGGAAATTGCAAACCTTGAATTCAATGAATTTTCATTTTGGATGAATAGGAAAGTTGTAACTTATAATTGTCCTCTCTAGTTTGGAAGGAAGTGAGAATGAAAATGAAATCCACAAGCAATGATTGAGATTTCAATGTAAGTTCTGGACATATGTATTAATGCCGGTAAGTAAAGTATAAAATAAGTCATTCTAATTTCTTGATATGAGATTTTTTGTTTAAAATTATTTATTTTATCATGTCTAAAATTAAAATTACGTTCTAAGGTTTACTCATTTCTTTGGTAGTGTCTAATAATTGTACGATAATTTTATTTTTTAGTCTTTATTTTTAGTAAAACTACCTAATTTTGAACATTAGACATAAAAACATTAGACATAATAAGATTGGATAGTTTTGAAGAGTAAATCGGTCTCATTTTCTTAATGTCTCAGTGTTTATCATTTTTTTTTTTGTTACCTTTAGAATTTAGTTGTTAACTCTAACGAAAATACAACACGTGATTTGAATTACACCAAATTAAACAAATTATAAACGGTTATAAGGTTCAGAACACAAATGGTAAATTACACCAATCGTACCTTAACTTAGGAGTTAATTTTGAATTTGTCTATCAACTTTAAAATATTTTATTTTGGTCCATCATCGTGTATTTTGAGTTTTAAATAGTTTTCGGTATATTTTTCGTCCATATGTAGACTGATTACGTTTTTCATGTGCGTGACACATGACAAATTGAATGGCAAAATGAACCAAACACAAAAGCCAAAACTGTGATAATGAGAAACAAAAGCTCAACGTATAAAGAATTGCTTATTGCATTGATACACAAGTATATATCCTGTGTCTGAAGCATGATACAGCGGCCTAAAGATCGATGACTCAACATGCTGTAGTAAATTTCCTGAGGTTGTAGGTGTTTTGGCCTATTTTTATTTTTTTTTTAATATTCACACAGCCTCACATGCATTCTTCAAAATTGAACATGCATCTTCCGAAATCGAACACCAGACTTGAGGGTCAGGATGTTAACTCTTTAACAGTTGCTAAACTAAGTGAGGGTTGGTGGACGCTTCAGTCCTCACCAACATCACCAAAAACTTTAGAGAGGGTTAGTTTCGCCGCCTTACTCAACCCTCACCAATCACCATCGATATATAAAAAAAGTTTGAGAATTAGAGTGGAGAAAACGATTGGTAGATTAAGTTTTTAAATTTGATTTTTTTATTAAAAAAAGTCACTTAACAAAACAACGTGGTTTTGATTATTATTATTATTTTTTTAAAAGAGTCCACTTCATACCAACGAAAAGCATTCTCATTCTTTCAAACTTGCAAATTTGGAGCAAAGAAAGCAAAACGGGACAGCAAGGGCAAGCAAGCAGAGGCAGCAAAGCTAAACCAATAAACCATAAAACAATTTCTTTATTTTTATATTTTTTTCATGATCCATTTTTACTCTTTCGATAAAGGTTAATTTTTTACGTTTTTATTTAGAATTTTTTTAATTTATATTTGGTTGATTATAAGTTAGGTTGTTGTAAATTATTAATTCAATTTGAGTGTTTGAATAATTTAATTAGAAATTTAAATTTTTGAAATAGTAGAATTAGGGATTTGAATATGAAATAATATTAGAAATTTTAGATTTTAACTAATATGAGGGATTTTGAATATAAACTAATATTAAGGATTTTGGATATGAACAAATATTAGGAATTTTGAATTTATGGATTTTGAATATAAACTAATATTAGAGAATTTAAATTTAAATTATGAATTTTTTATATGAAGCTTAGTTTAGAAAACTTTTATTTTTTTCAATTGATTTTATTTCTAAATTAATTATGAATTGTGATTGAATTACATGATTTATATGAATTTATTTTTAATTTTTTATTTATTTAGAATATGGAAAGGTTTTTTAAACCTAAGCGAATTTATAGTGGTACATCTTCCAATGAGCCAAATGTTAGTGAACGTGTGAAAAATCAATCCCGTGTGGAATTAAACTTAGATGATATTGTTAGTGATCCGGGATTATGAAAACAAATTGAAGAGTTTGATGTTAGGGAGAATTTGTATTAAGGGCGAGCCCCATGTCTTTATTATTAAATGAGGAACAACTTTAATGTATTTATTATTAAGGGCGTTAAAATATTTATATTAGTTTAAATAATTAACCAATGACTTTATTATCCTTTTCATCAATTAAACAATTCATCACGATCAAAACACTTATTTTCTTTATCTTTTTATTACAAAAATATATCGATCTAATCATTAACTATATCTTAAAACTCTTTATCATTTACTGTTTTATAATTGTTATCAATAAATTTTCATATTAAGTTACTTCTTTTATTCTTTTATTACTGAAAAACATTAATCTAATCATAAACTATTTTATCATTTACTGTTTTATAAGTGTTATGAATAATTTTTAATATTAATTTTACTTAATTGTTATCCATGTCCTATGATGGTAAAAAATTTTCAATTGGCGATTTTGATGGGTTATACACACGTATTTTTGGGGAAAATAAAGTCTGAAAAACGTGCCTAACTTAGTAGTTTTGTGTCTTTCTTTCACTCCTCTCACTTAACAGCATAATATCTACGGAATAGTGTGAAAAAATGGATAGTAAAACTTTTTTAAAATATGGCAATTTTGATGAGTTATACACACGTGTTTTGGGTAAAATAAAAAGTCTCAAGAACATATTTAAGTTTGCACTTTTCATGCATTTTTTTGCACCCAACTCACTTGCAAACATGATATCTTATGAACGGTGTGAAAAAAAGAATAGTAAGAAATTTTCAAAAATTGACAATTTCGATGGAGTATAACATACACATGCATTTTGAGTAAAATTAAAAAAATCTTTAAAAATGTGCTTAAGCTGGTCGTTTTTGCGTCGTTTATTGTACTGAAAAAAAATGTATTTTAAGAAATTTTCAAAAATTAACAATTTTAATAGGCTATAACACATGTATTTTGGACAAAATAAAAAGTTTCAAAAACTTATCTAAGTTGGACGTTTTCGTGCTATTTTTTGCACTCGCCCCACTTGCAAATATGATATCTAGTGAATGATGTGAATAAAATGGATAGTAAAAAATTTTCAAAAATTGATAATTTTGATAGGTTATAATACGTATTTTTGGCAAAAATAAAAAGTCTCAAAACCGCTTAAATTGGCCATTTTTTGCACCATTTTTTTCACCCGTCACATTTGCCAACTTAATATTCAGTGAATGGCGTGAAAGAAAATGGGTGGTAAAAAAATTTCAAAATTTGGTAATTTATCAGGATCTGATAAAACCAATATTTTACATTTATTTGTTATTATTTCATGCATGTTATTAGCATTTTATGTGTTGGAATTCATGTTTTTATTACATTTTTCAGGTTTATGTGGGAAATGAATGGAATGGTGAAAAAGGAGCTAAAATGGTGCAAGAAGTTGAAAGGAAGTTGAAAAGATTTGCAGGAAGGAACTTTACCATGAAGTGAAGATTTTACCAAGGATTTTTACCAAGGGTTTTTACCAAGGGAGGAGAGATTTTTGATGATGTGGTTATGGTAGTTGGAAGGAATATTCTTGTTAATTGAATCCCCTAATATTGTGGATATTGAGATCTTGAAGTAACTTCAGCCATGATTTTAGCTATTGTTTTGTTGGGAGAATTCCTTAAATAGTGTTCTTTTGATTAGGAGAAGGCTATCATAACCTAGTTTAGTTTTTAGTAGTGGTTAGGATCCTAGCTTTCTTTAGTTTAGGAGTTCTTTGCTTTCACGTATTTTTCATTTTCAGCTATCTTTTGAGTTGAATAAAACATTCATTATTGTAATTCCAGCTTTATAATTTCAGCAAATTTAAGACAATTGAATAAGATAAGTTCTTGCACAAGTTTTGTCTATTTTCCTTTGCATTGGAATTGGATATTTTTCAACATCAACTATCTTCAAGAGGTTGTCAACTAGAGGTTATTCCTTTTTTTCATTTAATTCACGGTACATCTTTAGTTTATCATTTAGTACATTATGAATCCAGCTTTATTCAATTCTTTTATGTGTTGTTTGATTATGTCTTCTTTCTAGATTAGTATTCCCGTAAATGAATTGATGAAGCATTAATAAATAACTTGTGAGATCTAATAGGGCTTAACTAAATATGTAATTTAAGTACCTTTGTATGTCCTGAGATAGAGGGATTATGCATTTTCTTTGATCATTGAATAGTGGCCAATATTTAATTGATTACAGAAAATTCTAATGCCAATTAAAACGGTGGATCCGTGTAATTGTCCATTTAGTTTTAATAGGTGGTAAGACTATCATTCATGGATAGTGGGCATATAGGGATGGTATGTGCATATGGCATTCCATAATGGGCATATCATAATCAGGTTTCTCTCATCTTAATGGTGTTAATGAACTAAATCTAATGAGGCATCCTCTTAGGTTGTTTATTAATTAGAGAGTAATTAATAAGGCATTCCTTTTAATTACCGACAAGTAAGGAGAAATGAGGTTATGTCAGTGGCGTTCTCGGTAACTATAACTGATTTATTTGAATTACATGTTTAATTTTTGCATCAAGGATCAAGTTAATAATTAGTGTGGATTCAATGAATTAACTGGACTTTTCTCTTATTAATTAAACTCGTTAGTATTTTATTTTGTTCTTTTGATTCTAACCTTTTGGTTGTGACAAGTTGAAGGAAATGATACACCGTTCCCTTGGGAGACGACTCTACTCCATTACTATACTAGTAAAGAGTGGGAATTAATTTTGGTTGCAAACGACACGACCAAATTTTGGCGCCGCTGCCGGGGAACGGCTTTAGTAATTTCTTTTCTTCATTAGTATTTTATTTTATCTTTCTTGGGTTTATGATATTTTCTAATTTTGCAGGACTATTAAATTACAATCTATAAATTGAAATGTTTGCAAGGTGAGAAAAAACTAGGCAATGGATTTGCAAACTTTGATATCCTACATGGACAATAATGGACAAATGTTTGGAGTAGATACATTCTACCAAATGCAAGAGGAACAAACTTGTGGGAGTTGGATGAATGATTATCTAACATATATGGGCTTAACTCCACAAGATGAAATGCCTACATGGGAACCACAATGGCATTATGAACCAACTCCTAATCAATACAATCTTGCAGACCCAAGTCTAGAAGAAATTGTCAAAATGATGGAACAAGAGACAAGGGAATTCCAACAAGAGACAAGGGCATTCCAACAAGAGACAAGGAAGGTATTTGCCAATGTGGGAACACAAATTACTCAAATGGCAAACACAATAGCAAGGTTAGAAGCGAACCAGGAAAAATTACCTTCCCAAGTAGAGGTGAATACATGGGAGAATGTAAGTGCTATAATGCTTGAAAGTGGTAAGGAACTAAAGGAATCAGAGCAAAAATCAGATGTTCCAGTGCCCATTTTAGATCCAACTCCAATGCTTATTTCAGAATTTGACGAGGGAGAAGTTGACTATATGTCCATTTCAGAGTCATGTGACATGTCCATATCAGACTCGATGCACAAACCCAAGGTAAGTAGCAAACCTTCAGTTGTTAAGCATCAAATTGTTTTGACATCACCTTTTTCTGGCAGGTTTGCTCAAGAGCAGAAGGAAGAAGAGACACAAGATCTCTTAAATATATCCCAAAAAGTGGACCAATGTTCCACTCATAAAGGCTATGAAATGCCTAAATGGCCAGGAATCTGTTTTTAATGTTAATGTTATTGAATCCCTGGTTGAAGAATTTGTGCATCATACTTTTGTGCAAGATGCTTTTAAATGGACTTTGATAAGTAAAACAGATAAGGACAACGTCATATGCTCATATGTCCAAATAAATTAGGTAATAACAATGTATTTGCCAATTTTAAATATTAATGAGATGTTTTTCCTTTCTATTTTGCAGAAACTCAAGTTGGAGTTAACATCTCTTCCTGTCCATTTGAAATATACCATGCTAATTACTTGAGTAACAAAAAGTTCATGTCTAGCCAAAGACAATAAATTAAGGTGCTTATGGGAGGCAACCCATTTTATTTTATTTTGCATTGAATTAGTTTACATTCATTTTTTTAGTTTTTAGTATAATAACTGACTTTATTATTTTATCTTTTGCAGGTAAGAAAGAAGTTAAGATTTGTTTTTATGTTGTTTCCATTTTCATGTTTAGTTTGAAGAAAAAAAATCATGACGAAGTGCAATAGGTGCTCCACGTCGCGACGCCAGGACACTCCGACGTCGCGGCGTGCGTGAACGTCGCGACGTTAGACCATGAACGTCGCGACGTTGGAAAGATGATTTAATTGTGATTTTTCGTTGATTTTTTGTTGAATTTTTAACAAGTTCCAGAGAGTTACGTCGCGACGTCAGCACCCCTTGGATGTCGCGACGTGGATGGAAGTCGCGACGTGCAACCATCCACGTCGTGACGTCGGTGATCGCATACAATTCTGGTTTTTTTTTGAAAAAAAAAATTATTTTTTTTAGTTTTTTTTTCAATAAATTTTAAGTAATTTACTTTCTTTGTGTAGGCAAATAAAAAGGACCATTTTTTTAGTTTTTTTTTCAATAAATTTTAAGTAATTTACTTTCTTTGTGTAGGCAAATAAAAACGACCACCACAATCTTCATGATTTTCTTGATTGATGTTTTATGATCTTGAAAAATTCCATTCAACTCCCAAGTTTTTTATTTTTTATTTTTTGTGTTATGTCTCTTATGTTTTTGGTATTTTTTGTGTGTTATTTGTTAGCCTTCATTCTTGTTTTATACACAGAGGGCTGTGTATAGTTCAAGTATGGGGGAGTTTGTTTGGTTTTGTGGTTTTTGTTAGTAAAATTTTTTTTTAAGATGACTTAAACTTTGTGAATAGCGCTTGAATGAATTTGAGTATGGTTTGGGAAGTTTTAGTTGGAAATCCTCGTTTAAAATGATATGACCACCTTATATGTGTTCTAGAATGATAAACTTATAAGAATTAAATTCTTTTAAAGCCTACTATAGTGAGATTTGAGCCTAAAAGTACACAAGAACCACTTTCTTGGTACTTAGTATGCAATTTTTCTTGTGAGAGTCAATTACAATTAAATGAGTATTCTATAGTTTGCTTTGAAGTACATGTTGAAACCATTTATGATTGTATGCATGAAAATGAAAAAGGCACCTTAGGATTATCCCCTTTTAGCTTTATTTAAAATTCCCACCATATTATTTTGATCTCCTAGTGAACCATTTTTGAGCCTAGACATTTTCTTTGTTGAAATCCCATAAATTCAGCCATAAGCCTTATTTTTAGCTTTCTTTTTCAACCTATTTATCAAAGAATATGTTAATTATGTCTTAAGTTAGTGAAATACTTCTTGAGTATGAGTTGAAATTCTAAAAATAAAGAAAAAAAACAGCCAAAATATTGCTTTCATTTGTGCAAAATTTTTGCTTACAGTTTATCATTATTTAAAAAAAAAACAAAAGAGAAGAAAAAGAAAAAAAAAGAGAAAAAGAGAAAAATTCAGAGAAAAAAAACAAATAAAATGAAGTATTGTTCTATAAGCATATATATTGTTATTTGAAGAATTGTTGAAAGTATGGCTGTGCAAGAAGTATTTTGTGGAAGCAAATTGATTTTTTTTAACATTATTCTTTGATAAATTTTAGCCCATATTTATCCTTTTATTCTACCTTTCCTCTTAGCCCCATTACAACCTCATGAAGACCTTTTGATTTATGTATATAGTCATTATAATTTTTGGTGGAGATGTGACTAATTGGCAAGCTTATGTAATACTGTTTGATTGTAATGTGAGCATAGCCTTACTTATTAGTGTGAAAAAAAGAATTGAGTGAAAACCGTGAGAATTAATTGATTCTTGTAAGTTTTAACTGGCATGAAGGGGTGTGTTATATTGTTTGAAATAAGGATTGGTTTGAGGATGGTGGTGCTCAAATTCATGTTTTGTGTTGTTTACTTAGTTAAGGGCATCTTGTCATTTTGTTATTGATATTTTGTAAGTTTAGTATCTTATTGGAATAAACCATACTTGGGGCAAGCATGGTCCAAGTATGGGGGAATTGATAAAACCAATATTTTACATATGCTATGACTCTTCAAAATTGGTAATTTTTAAAAATATCTAACTTTCTATTTTTTTCACACGATTCAGTAGAAAATACATCATCATTTGATATGAATGCAAAATTGTCACAAAAACAGTACACGATGACAAATTTTTTAAACTTGTCAATTTGGCCAAAAAAACGTGTGCTATAATTCACAAAAATTGGATATTTTTCAAAATTTCTAACTTTTCATAATTTTCATGCCATTCATTAGAAAATACATCGTCATTTGATATGAATGCAAAATTGGCACAAAAACAGCCAACAACGTACAATTTTTTCAACTTGCTATTTTAGCCAAAAAAAAGTGTGCTATAACTCACAAAAATTGGTCATTTTTTAACATTTCTAACTTCTTGTTCTTTTGACACCAATCATTAGAAAACACATCGTCATTTGATAGGAGTAAAAAATAGGCAAAAAACGGTCTACAGGACCAACTTTCTAAACTTGCCATTTTCTCACAAATACTTGTGCTATAAGTCACAAAAACTGGTCGTTTTTCAAATTTTCTAACTTTTTCTTTTTTTCCACCTTTCATTTTAAAATACATCGTCATTTGATATGAATACAAAATTGGCTCAAAAATAGCCAACGACTACAAATTTTTGAAACTAAAAAACGTGTGATATAACCTTAAAAAATTGGCCATTTTTAAAAATTTCTAACTTTTCATTTTTTTTCACACCATTCATTAGAAAATACATCATCATTTGATATGAATGCAAAATTGGCACAAAAACAGTAAGCGACAACAAATTTTTTAAACTTGCCAGTTTAGGCAAAAAAACGTGTGCTATAATTCACAAAAATTGGTCATTTTTCAAAATTTCTAACTTTTCATTTTTTTTCACGCCATTCATTAGAAAATACATCGTCATTTGATATGAATGCAAAATTTGGCACAAAAATAGCCAGCAACGACCAATTTTTTAAACTTACCATGTCGGCCAAAAAAACATGTGTTATAACTTGAAAAAATTTATCATTTTTCAAAATTTCTAACTACTTGTTTTTTCTCACTATTCATTAGAAAATACATCGTCATTTGATAGGAGTGAAAAATAGGCAAAAAAATGGTATCGTTATTTGATATGAATGCAGAATTTTGCACAAAAACAGCCAACGACGACCAAATTTTTTAAACTTGCCATGTTGGCCAAAAAAACATGTGCGATAACTTACAAAAATTGGTCATTTTTCAAAATTTCTAACTACTTGTTTTTTTCTCACCATTTATTAGAAAACACATCGTCATTTGATAGGAGTGAAAAACATGCATAAAAACGGTAATTAACGACAAATTTTCTAAATTTGCAATTTTCTCAGAAAAACGTGTTCTAAAAGTCACATAAATTGGTCATTTTTCATAATTTCTAACCTTTTCTTTTTTCACACCATTCATTAGAAAATAAATCGTCATTTGCTATTAATGCAAAATAGGCACAAAAAATGGCCAACGACGACCAATTTTTAAAATTTAACATTTTTTGCCAAAACAATGATAAGTTGGTTTTATACCAACTTAAATGGCTTAATTCACTTAGCTTTTGCCTTGTTTTTCATGTAAATTGTGTAGTGTTTAGTGTCATTGTGTGCATTTGTGTGGTTTGTAACTTGATGTGCTAAAATGGTGAAAAACGACCAAAATGATGATTAAATGAAACAAATGTGAGTTTGAAATTAAGGAACAAAGAAGGATGCAAAAAGGTTTGAGAGAATGCCTTAATGTGCTTACTTGGTGTTTGGGCAGAATGGATGATGTACTTCATTTGAGTGTATCTTTTTCAATACTAGTTCAAATGATGAGATCTTGGATGTTCTGGAAAGCTATTTGATTGTTCTTCAATTCTTATGTTTTAACCGTCTCCAAATTCTGTGTGCAAGGTCATAAAACGGGGGCTTCTTTGTAGACACTACATTAGGGTTTCGATGTTGTCTTCCTTGCCACAGATTGGGAGATTGTTGATATCTTGAGCTCCAGATGACCAATGGTGTTGATTCTTGTACTCACGGAAAGAAAAGATGAAGTTCTACAATCTTTGTGTTGACCTCAAGCTCTAATCTGGAAGAGAAAAGGGAGATTTATCGCCATGAAGTATCAAAATGGAGTTTGCACTACGATGAAGTCGTAGGCAAAATATCATTTACACTACGATGAGGTCGTAGGCTTAAAATCCAGTTTTGCCACGTGTCAGTATTTTGGTCATAACTCTCTCATCCCAGGTCCGAATTGGGTGATTCAAAAGGCTATGGAGAGCTAAGATCAGGGGCTACAACTCTTATGATTTAAGTTTCTTCAAAATCGCAATGCATCATGTCGGAATGTTGGCTAGAAGTTGCTGAACTGCTTGGCATGGTTTGGAATTTGCACTATGATGCATCGTAATGCAATTCTGTTCAGAACTTATTTGCACTACGATGTATCGTAGTGCAATTTTGCACACACACACATTAACACTACGATGCATTGTAGTGTTGATTTTCCACTTCGCAACTTTCATGCTTTGTATGCCTCACTCATGGTTTGTAAAATTTTCAAGTTAACTATATATGATTTAAAAATTTACAAATTATTTCATTGTGTTTTGGTCTTTTTTGAAAAATATTTAAAAAATAATTGATAATTTTAGAAAAAAAAAACAAAGTACAATTTAGTTTAAATCAATAATAAAAAGCTATGCCTATATATTGGACTAAATAGATTTAACACTTCCTTTATGGGCAACATAGTTAATTGCAAATATCCTCCACCATCGCAATAGATTGTGTTACTTATTTAAGATAATCACTAACATTTATTTAAATACATGAAAATCTAATCAATTAAAAAGTATAATAGAAAGTTAATCATAATTATACAAACTTGTTCATTATCTTTTTTACTAAATATATTGAAATATTATGAACGAAATTGAGTAGTTCGAAATCATTAGGAGCAAAAGTGACGTAGGCATAACTTTGAAGAGCAAAATTACATTTTTTTTTCTAAAAATTTTACAAGAAAAACCTATTAGTTAACAATTGGGAGTATTTGATATAAATTTGAGTAGTTAAAGAGATTATAATATGGTAGAATATGAGAGTTCTTTTTGTAATATGACTTAACTTAAAAGTAGGAAATGTAATTAATTCTAAAATAAAAGGTTCAATTTATTAATGTATGAAGGCAATAGGCTGTTGATTTTCGTCATTTGTGCGACGAAACGCATGCGTTTTGTTCATCCCATACACAATTGGCCATTGTCGTCTTCATTCGCCCTGCAAATTATAAACTCTTTTTAGTAAGTTGGTCGGCCTCTCTCACTCTGTCATTGTAGAATGTAGACACACATACAGAAACATATATCAGTACATTTTTGATTCATATGGGAGTGTAATTAGTTTCTTTGAAGGTAATCTGTTTGATAAAATGCCTGAATGGAGCTTGCTTGCAGGAATTTAGATTGGCATGCGGTGGTTCTTGGACATGAATATGAGGCTTTATGATGGCTGGAAGGAAATTCTGAAAATTCAGAAGTTCCGGAGAATAGTTTCTTACACTGGATTTTTTGCCTTTACTGCACTCATCAGCTATGCCTACACTAGCAACACGTGAGTTCAATTTACTTCTCTTGAATTTCGCTTAATCACTTGTCAGGTTTAATATGTAAATGAAGGGTTTTGCTGGGTTTATCTGATTGCTCCAATTTTGTAAGAGGGTTTCAATAATATAGAGCTGGATTTTTAATCTTGAGAAAATAGAGCTGGGATTTTGTAATTTTCATGAGAGATATTTCTGGGTTTTTCTAATAATAAATTGCATCAGTATCCGTACTTCTGATTGATTTGTTAGTATCTGATCTAAAAAGGACGTTGATTGGAGTGGTTTTATGCTTAAAAATGTGAACTTTATCTTAGTTTTTTTATGTGCTGTTAATGTGGCATTGCAGAACTAGGGCTGGGTACTCTAGGGGTGACCAATTTTATGCATCTTACCCAGCTGGCACTGAGCTCTTAACTGACACTGCAAAGGTCTGTTAACATAATTGGGAGTATTACACATTTCGATGCTAGTTATTGTTAGTTTGGGAACTATTTTGTGATTGTGAAACTGAAATTTCCTATATAATGATAGCTATATAAAGCGGCACTTGGCAATTGTTTTGAAGAGGAAGAGTGGGGACCTATTGAATGGTTGGTTTTAGCTAAACATTTCGAACGTCAAGGAAAATCTCCCTATGCGTACCATGCAGTAAGTTGACAATGTTTTCACTACTTGTGACTGCCGCCTCTTTGTCCATTTTTCATCATTTTGATTCTAAAGTTTGAATTTTGAGAAAATAGTTTCATTATTCTGTTTTACTATTCAATAATCATGTTTTAAGTGGTGATGGTTCCTTTTTCTGAAGATATGATGGTGCTAAACTATGCACACAGTGATGATCACTGAAATAGTGTAGTGATGATCTCTGAAATAGTGTTTCTTTGATGGATGAATTGGCAGTGGTTACCATTACCTAGATTACACGAAAACTAAGTTGCTTGCCCCTTTGGGAAAAATTCTTGAATGAATAATGGGTTTTGTTACTCTGGAGTACGATAAATTGGAAGGAGTGATGAGCAGAAGAGATACCCAAATGTGATGATTACTCATGTCATTATTTTTTTTGTCAAACTATTTCACCAGGTTATTTGAGGTGAGAATGTAGATGCTTGCCTGGGCTTTTGTTTTGGTTTGCAAAGATGCTTGCCTTTGTTGATGCTTTAGAATTTTGTATACATTCTAGGAATGCCTTAACTAGTCCCAATAATCTTAAATATTCGACATATTTCAATCCATTTTATACTGTTATATTTGCTTTTTGAAAATATTAGTCTTAAACTGTGAAATGTAGTATCTATGCTGATGTCTTTTTTACTTCCACTCGCTAGCGGCTTATTCAGTGGAAGCTTTTTTGTTTTTTTCCCTGAGGCTTAATAAATAAAAGTTGCACCGGAAGCAATCTATTTCAGTTTTCTGTGACAAATTTGTATTGTGAATTGATTCACACATTTTGATATGCTGCTCGCATTTTTCCAACATAAGTATTTTTTGCTGCAGCAATACATGGCTCATCTTGCTTCCCATGGACAAGTTGATGGAAGTGGCTAGTGAGAGCTTGAAGGTTCCTCTCCTTCCCTACCACCATCAGCAGTAGATCATGTTTATGTAGACATGAGGCCAGAGAAAAAGAAAACGATATCTATGAAGTTTATTATTGACTTGGAAGAGCAATATGATTCCCAGCTCATTGTGCTGCATACTTAGGCGTAGTTGCCTTGTGAAGCTGGAAGTTCCGGTGTTTGTAACCTTATTTAGCTCCACTTGTATTTGTATTGTTACTTATTTTAGATTGTCCCAAAAAAAATTCTTTTGGCCTTTGTTAGCCTTTGTTACTTATTTGAGATTGTCCCCAAAAAAATTCTTTTGGCCTTTGCTCATTTGATGCAAAAAGCTAATGATGATGATGATATATAGTTTTTTTTTTTAATAAATCAACAGAGTTAAAAGACAATAAGATTACTGCTAAAAGATCAATTGAATTCAATACTAAATTCTACTTTAGAATTGAGGACATTTGATATAACATGACCGACTCTATTTAGGGTAATTTAAACAATGGTTGATTTGGTTCACAATAACGTAGAAATACATCATAAGCACTTGCTGATAGTTTAATCTTATTTGGAGCTGCCTCAATGCATCAGACAAATGTGACCCTGTTAGTGTTAGTGAACTGTTTTGTACAGCTTCAAGGCAAAATGTAAACTTACAAAAGGTTAAGGCTATTTGTCTCTCCAAATGTGAATACCTCTTTTGGCTAAATGTCTTAGGGCCTGCTTCTATAGTGGAAAGGAAATGGAATGAAAAAGAAGATACTTGCAGGGATTTTGTTTTTTGTTTGCAAGGATAGTTGCCTACATTGATAGTTCTACTAGAGAACAAGAAAAGAAAATCAACAAACTCACTCAATAGTCAGATGAAGAACAGTATAATATCTGTATAAAAGCTACAACAAAGTGAGAATCACAGTGGAACAGTAATGAAAATGATTAAATTAATAGTACTACATCTGTAATGAACTACACTTGCGTTACATTTGCAGTCAACATGTCAAGCATACAAAGCTGGCACCTTCTCTGACAATCCGCCAATCCCATTCATATTTTGCTTTGCAAGTGAATCCTGGAGTCAATGCAGATAAGACAATGAAGCAAAGTTTAGAACTATCTACATTTCATGCTCAAATTTTAGTCCCTCTTCTCGAATCTTTAGAAGTAAACAAGAAATATTACAAGAATCTCTCTCCCCTCCCAGCAGAGAGAGGATAAAGAAGAAGGTGAAGGAAGATTGAACAGAGGACATTTCCAACCCTTACCAAATGGAGAAGATGGTCCGAAAAAATGGATTAGTTATATAGCCTTCTTGTAATGAAGGTCAATTTCTTTCCAGCTTAAGACATGTTTTGTAAGGAAAAAATAAATGTACTAGAGCATCTGATTTTTTGAATCGGTTTAATAGCTACTTTATACTCTCCCTTTTCATTTCCTCCCCCCTACCACTTGCTTTCTCTTTTAGTTTTGGTCAACAAGGCTACATGTCAGGGTTACAGGACACTTACCTCACAACCGCCACTTTTAACTTCAATGCACCTGGAAGCACTAATACTAGAACTTCTTAATATACAACGAGCACTATAGCATGGTCTACTACGGCAATTTGGCAAAGCAACCATACTAGAATTAGTGGAGTCTGATTCATTTCGCTCTTCTGATCTTGGAGGGCTAAGGAGGCACGTACGCGCAACAGCATCCTTTGTGTGCCTCTCAAATTCATCCTTTTGATCCGTATCCTCATCTATGGGTGCACAGACCCGCTCCCTGTGGATAATGGAAGATGAATTTGAAAAATGGGAACTTTCTACTGAAGCCAGAATTTAAATTATCTTTTGCACATGCAGAAAAACTCACCTAGGCAACGAGGCATACCGCCTGAAGAGTGGAGGCCTTCTGAATCCTTTGCCAAACTGCCCTTCAAGATGGTCAAATTGTTGTTTAAATTGTTCAATCCCACTGAAACAAAGACACATCAACCAAGATCCAAATAAGTATAAATTCCAAAAAGTATTGCAAGAGGAAGCAACATAGGCAAATTAAGTCAAATTAAATCATAATTTAAATTATCATAAAGTTGGATTCAGCAACACACAGAAAGAACTAGTTGACCAAATATTAGAAGCCTATAGTTGTGCACCAGTCTGAACACACATTAGGCTATTTAGTCTGAATATCTATGATCCTATCATCTGACATGTCTTGTATAAAAACAACAAAGTGAAGTAGTTTTTGGCAGATAATTATTGCAATTTGCTTTAGTCCAAGAATGGGTTATTCTAATTGCCTGGGCATTAAAACATTAAATGGCATCCTATTTACAAAAAATATGAGAGAATCTATTTAAATTGGAAGAGGGGTAAAGAATCCAGGGAGATAATAAGGAAAAAGTGATTTCATAAAAATACAAATGAAAAAGAACTGATTGTACATAAACAGATACCCATCAACTAAGTAGGAAATATTTTCAAGGGCCAGACCTGGGATACATAAAGCTAGTATGATCCATGCCATGAAGATACTCCTGGAGCATCTGCGGATGATACTCCAAGATCTGTTTGCTTTTTAGGATCAGAGCAGAAAAAAAAAAGACGATAAAAAATTATAGCAAATAATATCACTTAAGATAATCGCACCTCCCGGTAGATTAGCTCTCTTACGTCATCTTTTGAGAGCTTTCTCCTTTCAAATGCAAATTCAAATTTTGAAATATGATGTGTGGATGGTTCCTCTTCCACATTTGCCAAACCGTAAAAATATGGATCTGCTAATGCCTGGATGAATATAATCAAATGTTATCTGGATATAAATGCTGAAATTAATCCTACAGTCCACTAAAATGGCAAAAATTGACACTATATAATTGGCTTTACGAGATCTTACCTGTTCAGCGGAGATACGATCCCTGGGGTCAAATGCAATCAAACGTTCCAGCAATTTAAGAGCCAAAGGGTCAGCATTCGGGATTTTCCGCGAGAGTGGCACTGGCGCTTTCTTCCTCATACTACTTAAATATCTTCTAGCCTTTTCATTTTTTATCTGTAGATATCGTTAATGCACACATGAGTTCGTGATAAGATTGAATTGATAGTTGTAAAAAATTATAAACAATGCCAACTCTAACGAACCAAAAAAAAAAAAAAAACAAACAAACCCTTGCAATGGCTTCAGCAGAAGGAGTCCCTAGCAGATCAGTTATGATATCTAATTGGTGAACCACATTTTTCCCCGGAAACAGTGGTTTTCCCATTAGCATTTCAGCAAATATGCATCCTATACTCCATGTATCAATGGCAGGGGTATACTGCAGAATGAAGTGTTAGCAAGTAACATGAAAAACAAACTTAAACTGAAAATGCACTCAACAGGACAAACTTCAATACAAGGGCTTTCAATCACAATACCATACAACAACAACAATAACAACTAGGCCTTTATCCCACTATGCGGGGTTGGCTACATGGATCATACTTCGCCATCATATTCTATCTATACACATATTTTCATTTATATTTAAGTGCATCACATCCCACTATACAACAACAACAACAACAACTAAGCCTTTATCCCACTATGTGCGAGAAAAAACTTGGGCAAATCATATAAATAGCTTGTAGTTGCAGTAGTCAAAAGGAACTCAAAATCATCATAGTCCCAAATAGATTCAGTATCGACCATTCAACTAAGTTAATTAAGAAAAGGTCATGTAAAAAATATTAGAAAAAAGAAATCCACAAATCATTTATTTACTTGAGAAAACTTATCTGTACGTTGAACATAGAAGAATTGGAAAACTAACAAAATTAAGTATGCCCTTGAATAGAATTAAGAAAATAAGAGACTATGTCTTTTGTGGTTTAAAGCATGAAACCCTAAACCATAGTCATTGATTAACAGAAAAAACCAGATATCAAAGAAAACAGTTCTTGACCTTAAGTAAATTGATCTGTTTGGTGGTGCAAAGAAGAAAGAGTGTTCATCCTTTAAAAGTTTTTGCCAACTAACGCATGCACCATGCAATAATGCTTGTGGTTTGTTTTAAAAAAAAGAAGTAACAGATAAAGCACTCTTTCTTTGTCTTTCCTCCATCCAGTTTTTGTAATGGTTTCCCTACTGCACATAATTGCTACAAAGAGGTTGCAACTCATTGTCATGCATTCACAACACCAATATTTACTAACGGAAACAACAGTGGTTACTTATTTGGATGCAGAAAAAAATCATGAAAAGAAATAGAAGCATAAAGGAAACAACTCTTTTCAAAAATTCCACAATGCAGAAATGGGAAACCAACAATAACATGTGTCGGGCTTGAATAACATTGGATAGCATCAGGTGCTTTAATCATACTTGGAGATGGATAAATTAAAAATCTACAGATATTGCAACAAAAATTTTACGTACCCACCATAAGTATTGGCAAAGAATTTAACATAAAGAAGATTATTTAAACTGTGGTATCAGGAGAAGATAACATGAAGTTTCTATAGAAACTTACCACCAGAGGTGCCGTAACTTACCTTGGAGAAAAATGACCCACAGAGTTCAGGAGCACGGTACCATCGAGTTGCGACATAATCCTAAATGATCAACGTATAAGTAAAAGACTATGAATGAAAAATTTAAATCTTTCAAAGTTCATAAAAGTATTCAGAGATATCCAGAAAATATTCATTATTATCACTTATAAAATTAAAGATGGTCTTAAAACTTAATAGCTTTTTCGCAATATAAAGTGAATGTTGCTTGCACAATGTCAGAATAAAAAATATAAAGCTCAATGTTTTAAATCGAGTACAAGTCTGTAAAACTTTATTGTACAAAATGACACATACTGTCCAAAACACTGCAGATGGTGTATCACCAAATGATGCTCGTGCAAGCCCAAAATCACAAATCTTCAACTTGCAGTCAGCATTGGCAAGGATATTTTTTGGCTTTAGATCTCGATGGAAAACATTTGCTGAACAAAGAACGGATATTAGAAAGTGAAATCAAGATAAGACTAAAACAACCACAAGCACAAAGTTCAACCGTAAGAGAAGCCAAACCTGAATGTATATACTTTAAAGCTCTAAGTAGCTGATACAGAAAGAACTGAAAATGTCCCGGAGTGAGATCATCATTTGTTTTAATAACATGGTGAAGGTCCGTTTCCATCAACTCAAAAACCACATATATATCCTTGAACTCCCTTCGACATGGTGGTAACATTATGTGCTTGATTTCTACAATATCTGGGTGCCGAAGCAACCTAAGGAGCTTGATTTCCCTGAGAATTCGGGTGGCCTCAGAAACATGCTCAAAAACATCAGTTATCTTCTTTATGGCCACCTTCTCCCCGGTGTGAGTATCAACTGCAGCAGCAACAACACCATAGCTTCCCTTGCCAACTACCTCTTGAATTTCATATTGGTTTGCCTCACCGTATTCGGTGAAGAACTCCTTGAAAGGCATGTTCTGTGACATAAACAATGTTATCAGTACAGCCATTAAGTTAGAAAAACCACATGCTCCTATGTTGCCTTGGTTACAGATGCAGATGGAAAAAGGTATTCCAGCTATCATATTTGCATGCAAGATGGGTAGCTTGCTGGCCAGTGCAGCTAAGGCTAAGCTACTGCAATACTAATGGAAAAACTGGAAAATTTCATTTCCAGCAATCTTCAAGTTATCTTTAATATATAATACAAGTTTCAATGATATGAGAGTTCTCCGAATAATAAGAAACGGTCAGAATGAGGAGATTGACATAATGTACAAATTGGTGGAAAATCTAATAATTACAACCGTGCACCAAAAGAACTTGATAAGAGAGAATAGTGATCTACAAATCAGAGTAATTTCACAGGCAAGTTCATCTCAAAATTGATAAAAGGCCACACAAGAACCTGACTCTCATTTTCTGATTTTCATCTTTCCAGATAACAATTTCTAAAATGATTAAAAATGCAATCTTGGGGTTTAGAACTGTTGTGACTTGATTTTTTTGGGTGAAATCTGCCTCTGCAAACGAAAAACTAGTACTTTATCTACCCCTGACCAATTCTCTGGTCATACAAGCTAGTTGGCTAGTTATGTTTCAACATATCATATAGCTGAAATAATAAGACATTGATCAGAAGCAGAATAATTTGGTATTCTATATTCGAACCAAAAGCTTGGCTGCACCATACATGAAAGCTAATATGTAAAATCAAGAAAAGAACAACCAGATCTCACATAAAGAAATGAACTTGAATAACCTGTGACCTCAATTATTGCAGGCTTTGCTGAATTAACAAACCAGAAAGGAATTTTAAAAATCCTCAGTACCTTGAGATGCACTACAAAATACATTACTTTAAAGTAAAAATATTTCTTTAACAGAGAGTCTCAAGACAAAGTAGATGATAACACCAACAGCTATCTCTTGAAACTGTTTACCAAAACAAAAGCTAAAAAAAAAAAATCTACAATGAGGTACTAATTTACAATCAAATTTGAAAACCCTTGTGCCAGAATTCAAGAAAACCAAATCCAGCTTGAAATTAAACCAAATTAACAATTCCAACAAAAACCCAGAAAAACATCAAAACAAACAGTGGATGAACATAAAGAAACAGATCAAGAAAACTGAATTCAATAAGCTCACCATCTGATCTGGGGTGAAATCTTGAGAACCCTTCACTTCTTTTTGCTTAAAGAATTTGACAGAATAACCAAAAGGGCTCTAAGATAGTCCTCCCCCAAATACTCCCTCTAGAGAAGTATATATAACACAGCTGTGAAGTAAAGAATGTAGGAAGAATAGTTATGACTCAGTACATCAAAGAACCGTCGTTCAGTAAAGACTTCAAAATGACCCTTTCAAAAGAATCAACAGTTACACCAAACTGTTGACAATTTTGCATTAAAATTTATACTCCACACTTCCCTTTTTCTTTCACAAAAATTCAAATGTCAGATCAGTCCATATCATCATCATTCCATAGGTTTTTTTTTTTTTTTTTTTTTTTTTTTTTTTTTTTTTTTATGAAGGAACTCATGAATCTATAGCTAACTGTTACATCTAAAAATCAAGCAAGGGATGGTGGTTGCCACAGATAGTGGGACCCAGAAGAACTACACCACGTTTTATTAATTTAATTTATATTTTTGTACATTTTCAGAATTAATTTATATTTTTGTGTGGATTATAAAAAATAGTACCGCGTATTTTTGGTGTTCGTTTTTTTAGGATGTATACGTACAATGTACTCACTCCTTAAAATCATCCTCCTATATTTTCTCCCTTTACATATTGAATTATTAATTTTTATAAAATTTAAAAAATTTTATAATTTTTATATCTTTCTAAAAAATTGAAAAAAAACAAAAAAAAAAGCAAATACATTATATTTAAATATAAAGAAAATACGATGAGGAATTGTGATCCATATGGCTGTCCATTCAAAAAGAAAAATGTTTAGTTAATATTGTTGTATTCTTTCTAAATAATAAAGTCGATCTTTTTAAAATAAATGTTAAATTTGGTTTTTCTACTTAAATTTGTCTAATATAGAGACATACTTTTAAATCTTTTTTTTAAATAATAAAATCAATTTTTAAAATATCAACTTTTGAATTAATTTTTGAATATCAATTTGAATGAATTTTTGTGATTATAAGTTACCTACTACTAAAAGTCGATAAAATCAACTTTAGTACTATACAAATAAAAATAAAAATTACTAAAAGAATCACATAATTGATGCAATATCTAATGTGATGGATCCAAAATTTCTATATTAGAGAATGAAATTGTTTATATTGTTATTAATAGAGAGTTTTTTATTTATTATGTTTATTAAAAAATTTGTGTCTAGATCATATCTCCTAGTGGACCTAACATATAGATAATAGTTTTGTCCATTTTTGTTTGAACCACTCCCTATATCAAATTTGGCTATACTACTTAAATAAAAATGGGATGAATGCTTAATAAAGAAATAATAAAATGACGTAATGTTACATTTTTTTTAAATATATCATCAAAGAAATCAAATTTGACTATAGTGGCACTATTTAGGTCATTTAAAAGTTGTAATTTACAATATTTAAGTTGTTAAAAGTTTTAAACATTTCATTTATTTGTCACATCTCATAAGATTTAAATGATACCAAACATTAGCTTTTTGACAAAAAAAAAAAAGGAATCAAGATTGGTTCTTACAACTTTTGCAATTTGGTCCACATACATAATTGGTAGGATGTCAATGTTCTAATTTTTCCAAATCATCAATTTGTGGTGATTATAAAGTTTTATAAAATGAATAAAATTTGTGAACTAAAATGCTTCACCATTTTTACATCACATACTAATGTAATAATTTCACTAATTTTATTAAGACCATTCCCATATGTCATAGATATATAAATATTAATTAGATTATTGAATAGAAAACTTTGGTTTACTTTTTTGTTTTTTTGTCTTCAATTTTATATAATATTGTTCATGAAATTTTAAAAATAATTACCAACAAATAGAAACTAAAATTGATAAGAGAAGAAATGGTCATCATTTTAGTTACATCATTTTTCTTTTTTTTTTTTTTTTGGGTTGACAAATTTTGTGGATAAACATTATTAGAGTTGAACATATCTCAATCTCATGCTCGTGCAAACATTTTCTCTATATTTTTAATTTTTGGTCAGAACTGTTTTTTTTTTTTCTTTTTCTTTTTGGTTTTGTTTTTTTTTTTAATGTGGTCAGAAATCATAATACTAAAAGACAAGGTCCTTATGAATGAATGAAAGGAAGTTTGTGTCTCGATATGTGAGCCTTATCTTATCCTTCATTAGTCTCCCCACCGAAAAAGAACACACATAGTAGAGATAAACAATAAGTCTCAATTTGCTGACATTAATTTTTTTTCTTTGTTTTGTCTAAATCGGTGAAGGTTGAATGTTGGGTGGGTTGAATCTAAATTGAATAAAATATTGATCCCTCATCAAATTAAATATAGTATTAAAAGTTAATATTAGAAATTTTTTTAATATTATTAAAACTAGATAAATATATGGAATTTTGAATATTTTATTAGATAAACTAATTATATTGCATTTATCATTTTGATAGTATGGTGTTGCTTGATGTGATTGCCTAACTATTCTGTAAATAATATAATTTACACATACTATTTTCTATATATTGTTTTAGTTATGTTTGTGTGTTCTTTTCTTAGGATTAATATTATCAATTGCTAAATTTCTAAAAAAAGAATTATTATCTGTTACAACAATTCATTAAATTTTCACCATAGAATTTAAAATTCATGAGACAATTAATATGGGACTGGTTGTTAGGATTTCTAAGAGTTATAAAACCAATATAAAGAACAATGGTATTAATAATTTTCACAAAAACTCTTAGAAAATAGACGTGGTTCAAACTGACAATTAATAGCGTATTAAAATCGTAGTTCTAATTTCTTAACACTTTTATCGCGTGATTAAATCGTTTTGTCGCATATATAAACTTGCTTAGTTGAATATTTTTTTTTATTTATTGTGTGCCCTATCAGGAGTTAATAAACTTCCCACAATTACAGAAACTGACAAATAATGGTGCCTCAGTTTTAAACTTCTCTTCTTGATGCATTGTTGCATGATTCTACATCTTGTGTACATTAATATTGCTTTGCACATGGATTATAATTTATAATTGTGTTATAGTCAAATTTGGCTGCCTTATTGCATGATTCATTGTATGTTCTTTGGAGAATCACTAGTTAATTACTACTTTTGGATTTGTTACCACAGCCATAGCCTTCAATGTTATGATTCATTATGGTCTTTTGAGAAATCATTAACTATTTACTACTTTTGGCTTTGTTTCCCATAGGCTCCAAAATTGAACTACTATGCTGCATCACTAATCTCATCTAATGTTAGCCCTCCAAATTTGACATCAAATGGTAAAAGTTGCCCACTTTGAAAAATATTGTACAATTAAACAATTTGATGACAAAGTTAAGCACTAGAGACATAAAAAGGCAAATGAAATGGTATATTTGCATTGCTATTTGTGGATCTCTTCCTAGGCAATGTTATTGTTTTGAACATTATGAAAATTTTGTCAATGTCCATGTGAGCCTACCAAGAATATTAACTTGATTTGTTGCCACAACTTTGTTATGCAAAAGGGATGATGAGCAAACTAATTTAATCATTTTGTGGCTTTTGTTTGAAGTTTGAGATTGGAGTTTACAGTGTTTTTTAAGAAACTATTCCATGGCAAATACTTGAAGGTTAATCTGTTTGGCTGCACAAGTTGAAGGGGTGCAATGGACTAAGTTGCATGAAAGTTTCAAACTTCACATAAATTAGCTGGAGTTGCTGAAAATGAAAAAAAAAAAGTGCAGCATATGGAAACTCTTTCCAATGAACAACATTCTTTAAGAGAATTTGGAGAACATTAAAAGGGAAATTTCCTTATAGTTAGGAAAATTTGGGACCATTAAACCAAAACAATAAGAAATTTCAATCGTTTTCTTCATGGAGCAAATGGAAGGAATGGAGACAAAAAAGATTCAATCAGTATTGGTCTGGTGTCACTGTCATCCTCCTGCCATTTTTTATTCTGTCAAGATGTTTCTTTTTCCTTTTCTTAATTTCCAAAATGAAGAGGTCAGAGAGCTGACTCGTTGCTGATCAATTTGCCAGAATTTTATTGGAATTTCCTATTGAGTCAACAACAAATTTGACAACTAACACCCTTTTCGGCTACTTGTTTATGTACTGACCTTTTAAACAATCCACACCTCTACAATTCAATTTCTCTATAATCATAAAGTGGGGAAAGAAAACTCAGCAAATGAGGTGGGCAATCATCTGTATGACTAGAAAATATAGGCTGTCCACAAGGAGTTCTTGGTTTACTTCTTTTAAAAAAATTCTTTCTTATGTGTGTGTGGCCTTGCTTGAGCAGGAACGGCCAATGGTGGACTATTTAGTGAGGTTTGGAGCTTCAAAAGGGACACCGTTCACTGTTGCTTATATGAGTTGATTATACAAAAAGAATGTCCATTCAAGGGATCAGCTTAGAAAGGGATGGAGAGATGGGGGGAGTGGAGGACAGGATGACAAAACAAAGTAGTTGAGTAGATCAAGACTAGAGATTTTGTTTTTCCTATAATTTATTTATAGTATATATGCAGGATAAGAAATGGAAAAGTTCATATAACAAACGCATTGCCATAAAATTTAACTCCAGAATATATAAATGTAGAACCAAGAACATCAATGGGGATTTTTGCTTGTACAGCAACTACAAGAAGAAGCTAACATTCATAAGCCATATTGCTCGTCCCTAAATTTATGGTAATGAACTTTTAGTTCTGTGCAATACCACTCATGAGGGAAGAAGTTCATCAACTGGTTCAGAGTTTGAATCCTTAGATAGCTTAATTGAAAATTCACCAATCTCTACATAAGAGTATTTCAATCACCACAGTGAACTAATATAATGCATGTAATCCTTCCTGAAAAAATCACCAATTATTTTTACTATCAAAGCAGGTAATAACATTATCTTCGATCTGTAAATCGAGGTCTTCCCCGACCTCGATATCTGGTTTTCCGCCCCAAATCACCTTGTTTCAACTTGAATTTCACAACCATACTAGGGCCTTCTTTGGGCTTAGGAGGCTCTCCATGAATTCGTTTCTCCAATTGCTGCTCCAGCTGAGGGTTATCAAAAGATTTTGGAAGTGCCATCTCCTCTGTAGTGATATCTAACTTTTCCATCAAAGGTTGTGGTGGATGCTCATGGTGTTGCTGGTCTAGATCATCTGAAATAGCTATATTTCTTATAACTGGCCTATCAGGTACAGCTTTTGTAAGCATCCAATCTTGTCCGAATTGCTGCTGCTGCAGCAACAACTTGTCCTTGATTGTACCTTTAGACGATGGCTCAGATTTGGTTCCTTCGAGAATGAGGTCTTGGTTATTCTGATGAATTGAAATGTTCAACTCATTTGTGACTTCAGTATCAGGCTTCGCTTTTGGAAGCCTCCCTCGATGTGGATATCCTGGTTTCTGCCTTTGATGCTGATCATGGGATGTCGAGAAAGTTGCTGTAGTTTTACCATTAGATAACTCGTGTTTGAGAGACCGAGACCGAGGCCGCAGCACTCTAGATGGTTGGTTTCCCTGATCAACTTGTTTCTCTAGCTGATGCTCCACTGATATCTGACCTTTGCTATGCACTCTACCCTGGTCAGAGAGCTCTGGTTTTCGAGGATATCCGTCATGCAACTCTGCAGAAGGTATTAAGGAAGTTTGATCTCTAGAAAGACTTTTCCTCAACCTTCTCGAATACCTTTGAACATGATCTGTTGGAAGCGATGCCTCAGTATAGGACACTTCAGGCACTGAAGGTTGTCCATCAACATCACAAAAATCGTGTGCAGAATCTTGATTAAGCTGCTCGGAATGAAGTTTTATTTGGGAAGAAACTGCAGTCTGGGGCTGAAAATGAGATGATTCCTCCAATGTCCCAGACTCGAAACCGGGGGGGCTCTCTGGAATTGAAAATTCAGTCTGGTTATGTTCAAGCTTTTTGCTCTCCAGCACCAGCTGTGCATTTGGACTGCCACTGGCACTCCTACCTGCAATGGGCTCGCTACTAGGTTGTTGCAGCCTCAACTCTGGCAAATTATTCTCCCCATCTTTTACCATCAAGCTAGAAGGCACATTGGAAGGAGCATCTGAGTTACTATTGTCACCATTGTCTTCAGCAATACATTTCTTCACAGTATCTATACTAATTTCGGATTCTAGATTCTGCTGTTTACTTCCTTCAGTTGTACAGTCTCCCTCATGCACACTTGTAGCTTCATGACTTTTTTGTTGGCTGGAGAGCAGTTCAACTTTATCACCCTTTTGCAGCGTATTTTCTTTCCTGGTGACTTTTCTTTGCCGTTTACGTCGATTTATCTCCCGATCCCACCCCCTTTTTCTCCTCCTGCATTTTGTTCTTATTTTCCCATTTGAATTTGGACCAGCAAGCAAGTACTTCTGGTGAAAAGTCAGAACAAGTTCACCAGATTCACAAAGCTGAGCAAGATGATGTTTCAGCATTGTGGAGTGAGACCATGGCAAATCATCATATTCCTTTCTAATGAACTTTGAAATTGAGTCTTCTGAAGAACCCCCTTTCTCATTTAACTCCCGAAGTGCTCTTTCTATCATCTAAATCAGAAAATCAATACCCAAATGAATCCCTCAGAAGGGGTAAAAGTAATAGAAGTACCACAGCAATATCATTAACAAGAAACTGTTGCTTGAATTCACTTCAAAGAAGAAAGAGTTAAAACCGATAATTCAGATATTCATTGAATCATTTTACCATACCAAAAAGCTGCATACCGTAACTTAAAATTATGTCATGTGGAATTTCCATACTTTTTATTACATCTTGTTCAATAATAAAAATGATATAACACATACAATGTCATGGTGCTGTTTGACATCTAGAAAGGCCCCGAAATTCTTTCCTCAGTGTTCTATCAAATTGCACTAGTTCAGGTACAGCAAGAAGTTTCACAGACCATTGAAGCAAAGTCATCTTCCACACAGTTAGCATTGTCACGGAAGGTACTCGGAAAACTTTCTGGATACCCCCCAGACAAGAAAAAACACCCATCAATGTGTAAAAATTTTAAATAGACAAGTAGCATAAATAAAAATCAAAGCTTACAGTATCAATTCAATGACAAAAAATTAACCAGAAAACTCCATTCATATCATCGCGAAGATGAAAGGTTTGCCTAGTTTACATTTTGACTTGGGATAAAACTGAGTTAATTTGCCTAGTCATAGAATCAATGAATATCTGGTTTAGTGCTTAATGCTGTGAATATGGTAATGTTGTTTATATGACTTGGAAATGAGACTTCTCTAAATAAAAGCGACTCTGTAGTTTCAATTGACTCTACACTATGTTTTGTGTTTGTGCTTGTTGTTTTTCGGGCCATCAGTTTTTCACTGAACAAGCTTGTGGGCATAGCATGAGAGTAGTATTATTACATGGTTATACAGGGGAGATATATTTAAGCTTCAACCAAGCTCCAGAAACATTCAGTTTAAAGTTCACTCCAACCAATGAGGACATGTAAATATTCCACCTCTCTTGATGTAATTCTGATAAGCTTTTTTCCTTCTTTGTAGATTTTAATCTTCAACCAAAATTAAATGCTTCTGTAATTTCAGTTCTCCTAGACCTATTATAAATTCTAAGATTTAATGTAAGAGGTGAAAACATTGTGCATCTTTTCTTTCGAATAATGAGATTGTTGTCCATACTTGGCCTCTTCGTATGATTGTCAGGAATATCCTCATGGTGTTAAAATTGTACCTATGCAGAGTAAAACAGTGTTTCGCACGACAAACTTGGTTATCTTTGTATCTGGAACTAAATCTCATATCAAGATTCTAATCCAAGAATTTGAAGAAGGAAATTAAAATCCCATCTTACAACTAACCCTATTTCCAAAATCCAATATTTCCAAAAACCTATTAGTCCATTAACACTATGAATTCTATATAAACAAAGTACTGAGATACAAATTCAAAATCAAGCCTATGTAATTCGTGGGATTTACGTGTATACATCTTTTAACTCAAAATGCAATCTTGAGACGAACCCATTATTTCAAAAGTTCATCCAAAGCTTTTATAATCATAAATCAACAAACACAGAAACAATAGAGAAAAAAAAAAGAAAATTTTACTTACCCAAGCATATGGAGGATGATCAGGATTGTTAAGAAGGGATATGAATTGGGAAACCTTTTCTTGCAAAAGGGTTTTGCTGGTTTCTGATAAAACAGAACTAACCCTATTTCCAAAATCCAATATTTCCAAAAACCTATTAGTCCATTAACACTATGAATTCTATATAAACAAAGTACTGAGATACAAATTCAAAATCAAGCCTATGTAATTCGTGGGATTTACGTGTATACATCTTTTAACTCAAAATGCAATCTTGAGACGAACCCATTATTTCAAAAGTTCATCCAAAGCTTTTATAATCATAAATCAACAAACACAGAAACAATAGAGAAAAAAAAAAAGAAAATTTTACTTACCCAAGCATATGGAGGATGATCAGGATTGTTAAGAAGGGATATGAATTGGGAAACCTTTTCTTGCAAAAGGGTTTTGCTGGTTTCTGATAAAACAGTGTTTGGAGCAGTGTCCAAGAGTTTCATGATTGCTTCTTTGAAATTTTCCATATTTGCTGCTGCTCTTCTGTTTTGCGCCTCTGTTTCAATTGGAGGGTTTATATTGGCAATGGCCTTTTGTGACATTTTGGTTTCAGTGAAATTTTCAGTCTCTTTTCAATCATTGTTCTATGGTCAAGAGTTATAAATCCACAGCGCCGACGAGTTCGAGAGTCAGCATCCCGCTAAAGGGATTCAATTCACTTTGTCAATTTTAGTAGTGCAATTTTCCAATTTATGAAATTCTTGTTTTTTTTTTTATTATTTGTCTATTTTTATTTATTGGTGAAAATTTATTTATGTAAATTGTACTTGGCCAAGGAAGATGACGTGATCAATTAAATTGAATATTTTTTTCCATTAATCAAATTTGGCAAGTAATCTTTTATTATTGTTCTTGTTCCTCTTTTATGTGTGTGTGGAACTCATGGATTGTGCCAAGACAGACAATATTTGGTTAACTATATTGTTCCTTCTTATTCTTCTAGTGTTCTTGTCACGCCCCGAATCCGACGTGGCACGGCCACACTCTTGGAAACCGACTCCAAGCGTACGAAGCCTCCTGTTGACAAGTTTACTACACTAACTATATATGTATATACATTTCTAGGCCACACATTAACCAATCAACAATATGTACAATTCTAAAATCATTTCTCCAACGTATAACGTTCAAACCTAAATCTTTCATATACGGTATATCTTTCATCCAACAATACATTATATATACAACTTATAACAAAATGATGTTACTTAATATCACAACTATACATTTCATTCAAAATCATTTACTAACAGTATACATCAACATCAAAACCAAATGTTCCAATATCGTCTCATCCAAAACATCTATTACAATTTACTATTATCTATACATAACTACCATGTCCACAAAATAGCTCTCTACACTTCAAGGCGTCCACATACTCTGTACATAAAATCTTAGAATCTGCAAAAATAACAATATAGGTGGTATGAGCATACACTATACCCAGTAAATAGTCGAGATATTCCTCTATTGGATTGAGCACGTTATATACATAATATACTTTCTCAGAACGTTGCTTCACACATGAAAACCAACATTTGAAAGTGTTTCAACTCAAAACACATACATACGTATACATAGCAATGGCATCATCATTTATCAAACATTTACAAGTACGTTGAGTACTTGTCATCATTTATCATTTAGCTCAAGTATAATTCAAATCAATTTCGGTATAATAACTGGATCCAGTCCTAACTTTTATAACCCGTTAGGTAGGCCATTACATTAGGTTCCTAGCTTTTACCCCGCTAGGTGGGTCATTACAATAAGTGGAACATGTTACTACCAATCGTTCATTAAACATTCAAGAGCTCAAAACACTTCAAATTCATTTCAATCATTCACAAAACACTTCACATTCTAAAAGCCACTACATACATTTCATATATTCATCAAAATCACAATCTTATTCATGCTCAAGCCATTTTGATATAATAACATAGCCAAACTTTCAAATATATGTTTTATCAAATGCTTATAAAACATACAGGGGTATCAAAACCACTTACCTTAAGCCAATATCCACTATAGTCCTTGATTCTTAGGATTTCCACCACTTATTCACTCCAATTTCCTATAAAATATACATATATACAAAAGAACAATCAAATAAAGACTAAGAACTTTTAAACAATTTTCTTAATCTAAGAACACCTCATTTACTTTCAATTCTAAAACTCATTTATATATCATTCTCATAAAATTTCTTCAACAAGTATCATCTCAAATTGACCTAAATTCACCTATTCATGTTCTATTCCTAATCAAACGGATGTTACAATCCTTGGATAGGTGTTCTTGAACTTTCATGATCAAACCCATATCCTATTACATTAAAATTCCAACCTTTTGTTAATCTAAGACACTAACTAAAGATATTCATATGAATAAATAACTAGAGAGCTTCCTTACCTTGATTTGAATGGAATTTGAGTGAGAAAACTTCCTTGTTCCTTCTTTAATCCACTCCCTCTTCTTGCCCTAATTGAGAGAAAGAATAGGGAAAATAAGGAAGAGACAAAGTAGGAGAAAAATGTAAAGAAAATAATGAAGACCCAATTTTGACAAAGATGGGTTTTAAGACCAAGTTTTCTAATTTTGCAAAATAATCCCTATAATTTTTCTTATTTATTAATTGACCCTCAATGAAATTCACAAGTATTACATTTCTTATTGGCAAGGTTTAGTTTTCCAAATGCAAGTGAGCAAACACAGAATATTATGATATATTTGGCAAATTGAATAAAGAAAGAAGCATAAAGGGCAGTGGAGCAAAAGAGTCGTGTGTGAAAACATTGCATAATCTCAAATTCATGATTAATATGAAGATTGGGTTATTTCATGGTTAATGAGAAGATGGGTTGGTTGAGGAAAAGGAAAAGGAAAGGGACAAAGAAATCCGGGAATGATCTTCTGTAATTATAAATCGGAACATAATTAAAATAGAAAATGACACAGAAAATCCAAAATGAGCATAGAAGATCCAGAGTGGGGATAATGTAATAGGATGAATTTTGAAAAAGTATTGAGTTTGTACATTACATATTTCATGGGAGATTCAGTACCAGATAGATATTTCCTTTGGAATGAAAATGTTTGGTATAGAATGCAGAGCATAGGAGTGGAAAACAAAAAAGTTGGATAAGATGGATTGAGGTTTAAACTCTTTCTTCAACATTATGTTTTAGCAAACCTTAAAGTTCTTGATTACTTATTATTATTATTCATGCTTAATCTGAGATAGCATGGCTCTAACATCCTATTAGGCTGCTCTTTCAGATTTTCCAAAATGCAAAAGTGAGCAATCTTGATAACTAAAGAGCATTCGCTGTTCACTGCTAATATCCATTTTCCAAGAGTTCAGGATCAATTGCTCTCTGTGGATCCTCAAGAGGTCATCACATTCCTCATTCAATGCACTAAAATTTTCATTCCATCAGTTTCCTGGAAAAATTCTCATCAGATGGGAGTTTTTCCATCACAAAAGCAGCAGCAATTTTCGCTTACCTGACGATACCAAATGGCTCACTGCATTTGTAGCTCAACCTCATCAGTCTTTGTTACAATCAATCCAAGAGAGACTTGTGCACGAAAATAATATTTGTGAATTGTGATGATTGTAATCATCAAGACTTGGATTACAAACCCCACCAAAGCATATCACCAAGTGTTTCAAAAACCTCCCATTCAATCATTGACAATAAATGTAATGCAATCCCTTGAAGAAAAATAAAACTAAAGCAGATGATGTGTTCTAAAAAGAGATTATACAGCTTCTTTGCTAATAGAACAAACACTTTTCAGAAAACACAAACTATACCAAGTGAAAAAGTAATGAACTGATACAAATGCAAGGTAGAGAAGGTACCAAGACTCTTCCACCTTGAATTTCAGTCCAGGACATCATAAAGCAAATTAATAAGTTAAGCAGATATTCTCTTAAAAGTTGCACTATTCATGTAAATAATCCCTCCCTCTCCTAGAAAATCAGAAACTTCAATCATGCCCCAAATGTAAAAGCTGCTTGATGAACAGTAATCTGCAAATTATCACTCTAAACTGAAATAATAAGATTTAACAAGAAACAAAAATCGCTCAAAAACTGATGCTTAAATTACCTGTTTAGTATGTACTTGACAAAATTTGCCAAATGCAAATTCTTAAATGATAGTACTTATCGAAACCAATGCATCCAACATTTAACTTTTTAACAATCCAAATTACTAGGTATTGATGAATTACAACAGATGTGCATTGGCATAATGAGTAACAGAGACACTAAGGTACATAAGGTTTGCTATCCCAGGATTCTCTAGCTTCAAGTAGTTCTGGACAATATCGCTTTGCTAGAACTTCAACTTGACCAGCAAATGACTTGTTTGAATTGTCACCCATGTGAAGAAACATTTCCTTCCACCGCTTCCGGCATACAGCTCCAGACCTTTGGTCAAGAAGATTGTCCCAGTCGACATCTTCATAGCAGCTGGCATCCAACTCAAAAAGTGCATCAATTAGGCGATAATCATCAGTATCAGCCCATTCACCTTCTGCAACCATAGGTGATGTTAACTGGTTATACCATTTGATGCAGCAAGTTGCTTCAGTTCGGGTGCTCAATTTATCGCTAATTGCAGTCCAGGGAATATTATCTCGCAACATGCCATACTTGGACTTCTTCTCTTCAGAATATTTCAGTCTTAGATCAGTGTTCACTAAATCAAATAGATTTTGGTACTCCTCTTGAGACCACTGTCCTTTCTTCAAATTTGCATGTCTTATTCTGCGCCAAGTATCCTTCACATGGAACCTATGTTTGCCAAGCTCTTCAGCCAAAGCTTTCCATTGGTTTCCATTTTTCTCATGGGACTCCCGTAACATTTCAATCTCTTCTTTAGTCCACTTACGCTTTTCATCCCTTCGAAACAAATTCTGAGCACGATAATAAATAGATACTTGAGGCCTATTCGGTAAGGCAGTCCTTATTTCCTTCCAGCAATCCCGAACTTCAGGGTGTGACCTGCAATTCAACACCATGTTTAAACCTTCTTCACCTAAGCAATTGGCCTCTATATACTTAAATACAGCTGCTTGCACAATCTCATCTTCTTCTTTAGAGAACCGTTTACCCCGTATTAAATTGTCTTCAGATAGAGGGAAAACCTCATCCTTGTTGGAAAAGGTCACTTTTTTCTTGCCTTTTTTAGGTTCAGGATCTTTAGAACCATTATTGACTGATTTGGCCTTTTTTTTCTTGCCTTTAGTTCCATTTTTCAAAATGTTGTTCAATTCCAAATTCGAAATAGCATTACCTTCTGTGCACACTTCTGCAGGAATACCCTGTCCAGTAGTGCCTGAAATGCTAGTCTCTTCTCCCATCTTTCTCTTTCTCTTTTTCTTTCCTCCCTTATTGATGCTTTCCAGGCCACCATCTTCACCAAATGCTTCGACCATTTCTCCTCTTTGGTCTTCATTCTCACACATTACTTCTTCAGTTAAATAAGCCTTATTTAGCTCTACAGAACCTGGACCAAATTTACCCTCAGTTTTTTTCTTCTTTTTCTTCCTCTTCTTTACATCCTTTGTGACAACATCCCCATCCGATGACTGAACAATTGCTGCCACATCTGTTCCTTTTTGTCTCTCATCAACACTTGACTGACTTCCGCCTACTGCATCTTCAAAATCTTGCCCTTGCAATTCATCTTCAGAAACTACAATCTTATTCTTCTCTCTCTTTCTCTTCTTCCTCTTTTCTCCATTCTCCAAAATTTCCAGGTCACAGCCTTTGTCAAATGCTTCAACCCCTTCTCCTCTTTGGTTTTCATTCTCATGTATTTCATGTTTGGTCAAATTAGTCTTATCCAGCGGTACAGCACCTAAACCAGAATCCACTTCAATATTTTCACTCTTTTTCTTCCTCTTCTTTACATCCTTTGTGACAAAAATCCCATTCGACGCCTGCCCTACTGCTTCAACAGCTAACCCATTTTGCAACTCATTACTGCCTTCACTATTCATGCTTCTACCCTCTACACCGTCGAAATTTTGCTCTTGCAATTGATTATCAGATAATGCACCAGTATTCTTCTCTCTCTTCCTCTTTTTCTTTCCAACCTTCTCTATAACGTTCCCATCATGGTTCTTGTCTTCAACAATCTCAGACTCTTTCTCACCATCATTTCCACTCTCCCCCTTGCCAAAACCATCATTACTAGCTTCACTTACTTCCTTATTCTCCTTTTTCTTCTTCTTCTTCTTCTTATTCCTCCTCTCATCATCCCCTCTTTTGCCAGCTTCTTCCTCAGCACTTTTACCACCCTCAATCACCTCATCTTCGTCCCCATGCTCGGCTTCATAAATCCCATTACTATTCACTTCATCCTTCTTACCTTTCTTAGACTTCTTAACTTTCTTCTTGTCGCTCTCGAACCCTCCTTCATCCACACCCATTCCTAAATAAATATACACTGCTTCTGCCACACACTTTCACTAATTATTTCAGTAATTATTTCTGCAAAGAGATGACAAATTTGAACACACAAATCAGAAAACCCAAAGTTTCTACTTGTCCCTCTAATCCTACATACACAAAAGATTACTTAAGAAACATAACATCAACTAACCAAATCCCTTAATTCAATAATATAACTAAATCCACGAAATATCACAATGAAAATAATCAAAATTCAAACTTTAAAAAACAAAAAATATAGAAATAAAGAAAACCCTTATGCGGATTTGTTCTCTAATCTTTTAGAACATCAAAGTTTCAATATTCATATTCAAACGAAATCTATACATCAAAATTCAATAATTGAATCTGTTAAAATCCTAAAAATCCCAAAAAATTCAGGGCTTTCATAAAAAATTCCAATACAAAAAAAAAAAAAAACCCATTACAGTGTGCTTATTTAAATACATAATTATGCAAATATAGAATAGAAAGATCAAACCTTCAAGCGTTTTTCTGTGTTGAGGTTTTTGGAGAGTTTTTTCGACGGACACTAAAATGAAGCCGACAGTTCTGCTGCTTATCAACTTTGCTTTGTTGGTCTGATTTACTAATAAACCGGTTATTTAGACCGGCCGGTCTACAATTTAGGGCACATAAAATTAAAAACTTGCCATATTTATTATTTTCATTCCATAAGAAAAACGGGACAATTAAATTAGGAAATAATTCTTTCTGAGTAAATTGTAGTTGTTTTTAATTTTCTTGGAAGATATAAAATTATGTGACAATTTTTTTTTGGGTTTTACTATTATTATTGCAATAATTGGTTTATATCCTGTGTGTGTGTGTGTTTTTGGTTTGAGTTATTCATAAATGAAGTTTCATTAGTGAGGAAATAATTTCAATTTCACCGGAATTTTGAATTTTTTTATTTTAAATTATTTTTGCTTTTCAAGTATTTGAATTTCTACTATTTCACTTGAATTTTGTGTTTTTTTTTTCAATTTTAAATTATTTTTTTATTTTAAAGTATTTGAGAAGTTTCTATTATACATTAAAAAGGTTTTTACACAAAAAGGTTGTTAAATTTTAGTTTGTTTTTTTTGTTTTTGCCATAGTCTTTTTTTTTTTTTTGGTTGGTTAATGTCATTTATTAGATTTAGAATAGATAGAATATGTAAATAATCTCATAGAAAAAATAGCTACTTTGTTAGCTTAATGAAATATTGATTATTGAACTAATACAAAAACTTAGGTAAAATACGTTCATATATACGTGATTCATACGTAAAACGAATAATTAATCGCCCGTTAAAATCGCGATTCACTCCTAGTTGTATATATGAACTCAACTGAAAATAACACAATCTCATTATAAGATTGCAGGATCATTCACATAAAATGCGACTTTTGATCCAAATATTTAGTACATTAAGTTTGTCCACTGCAGAAGTTGTGCATTGAATTAACACTTCTGTCATTCATTTTCAAGAAGATCATTAGCCATATGACAGCATCATCCTTTTTTGCCAAAAATTGTATACACCCTCTAAAACTTTAAAGCAAAACATATCATCATAATACTTGATATCTAGCTAAGGTTCGAGTTGCAATATCCATTTACAGAGAGATTGTAATATCTAAGTAACACAAACTCAAGAAAGAAGAAACAAAGGAAGAGCTGCATTTATATATATGTGCACATTTTTTCACCACTTTGTTGATTGGCATTTGGTAGCCTTTCCATTGTCATTAAGGTAAGGGGCAAAAGTTCTCATAACTTCCTCATAAGTAGGCCTCTTGTAGTCCACTGCCTGTTATTCAGTCACATACTTTGACATTGGTAAAGCTATTTTTAAGAGAAGAGTTCAGAATCAATCTAGGAAGGCAAAGGAATGGTACCTGCTCAATGACCTCTTCAGGTCTAGCCCATTTCCATTCTGAGAATTCTGGCTCCACTTCACCGTTTGCTAAATTGATCTCGCTTTCATCATTTGTCAATCTCATAAGAAACCTGTTCATTGCAAAAGTTATAATGTGTTCTGATTGATGTGCATCGTAGTAGAGCAAAATATGAAAGATCAGTACTACGTAGTTAGATAAATGAATATTGTTCGTGACTGGAGAGTTTTAGACTCATTATGCATACCATTTTCATCGTGAAACAATAAACGTTAACCCAGAACAGATGCCATTGCAGGAAACCAGTTGCACAGTATGACTAGTAGATTTGGTTCATCTATATAGTTCAATAGACCAAAAGAAACAAAATAGGTAAATTGGAAATGAATGGAACACCACTTACCATTTCTGTGCCTGGCCATGCCATTCTCCTCCTCCCCAAAGACGATTCACTTTAGCCTTAACAGCAGGTGGGAAGTCATATGTTAACCAGTTAGGAACCTGATCATTGACAACAATGTTAAGCAACAATAGTGTTTCTCCGATTCACTATAAACACTATAACAGAAAGTAAAATACTTCATTTGTTGCAAAGCTGTTAAATAAGTTTCTATAGGCAAAAGCAGGTAAATAAATCACAACACGAACAAGTTCAAACTATTCTGATGTATCTTTTCGGTTGACAAGGACTTTCTTTAATTATAGTATTTTTACTAACTTTAGGCACAAAGGTTCAGTTACCATATGAATCCCAGGTTCAAGAATTTCCATTTTCTAAGAAAGGCAACAATTTTCTATTACATGAACTCCCACTCATTACAGCATTCCTTTCCATTAGAATTCTTTTTCAATTCATCAATATAATACAGAAAACTTGGATAATCAGGACAGGTATATATGCATACGTGTCTAATTGCATAAGTAGAGGACCTGAAGCATGACTATCAGTTCAAACAAACCTCATCAACTATTTCAGCAGAGACAATGCCAGTTTCTTCTCGCAATTCTCTAATAGCAGCAGACTTTGGGTCTTCACCATCTTCAATACCCCCCTAACCATAATAAACCAAGCATCAATTAGATAAGATTGCAGAAAGTGTTTCACCATGAAACACATTAGATCTACTCCAGAAGTAAAATTGAACACAATCTAAATATGAGAAAAAAACTTCATCTAGTATCTAAAGAATTTGTGTAGATCATGTTCGTTCTGCCTATCAATCGGCATAACATACAAAAAAACAAGCATCAGGAGCATATTAAAAAATTCAAAAAGTTAGGCAAAGCCGGTGATTAACTATTTCCTTTTATGATTATTACAATAGATAAAAACAAAAATGAGTTGGTGATAATTTGCAGCATTAAATATGAAGACAAGCATATAGGGAAAAAAAGCTGCAGATGGCATTACCTGTGGCATCTGCCATGCTCCAGGAACGTTTAATCTGGAAGCTACAAATACCTGCAATTAACTTGCATAAGATTTGCATATTTCTGAATGTGTCAACTTGATTCCAGCTGTCATATTATGATAATGAATATCCTACTCTTTCTCCTTTTTCGTATGAACAAGTTGAATAAATGTTTGATGAAAGCATTTCTTTAGAGCACTACTCATACTTAGTTTTATGATTAATCTGCATTCCCTTCCAAAGAACCTTTTTTTAGTGTTTTTTTTCTAGAGAATTCAAGTTCCACAGCAGATAATCTTAAACGGAAATAAACAAAATACAACAGTGAAGGAGAACTTAACAGAAATCGGAAGATTCATGCCCACCACACATCAACTTAGCAGAAGTGAACTACTTCACTTATTCAAGTCTTACTTTTCAATTCTAAATATGATGGTCTGCTAATCAGGATGGGTTTCTGTATTCTAGCAGGTCGTATTACTTTGTGAGAACTTTGGATCCAGTAGGACCTGTATCCTGAGCGTTGATTGACATGAAATTTTTCACACATAAGAAGCATAATGAAGGAGCTCAAAGACACTGACCTGCATATCTTATTTGTGACTTTTGGGCACACCTAAACTCAAGAATAGAGAAATTTTTTTGAATACAAGATGCTACTTTACATCTGCTCATAAAATATCATTTTTAACTTCTTTTCCCCTGTTGTACGTTCATATGCATCAAGAAAACAACAATTGTTATGAATTCTTAATCCCTTCCACTAGCTTTTGAGGATCTCTCCACAAGACAAGATCCAAGCACTGAAGTTCAAAACAAGACATATGAAGATGAGATATAAACCTGGGAAAAATTGGCAAAAAGACTCAATTTTTAAGAACTTGAAATCCATAAACTCAATCAAAACCTCAACTAAATTTTCATCAGCAGTTAGTAAGAATATTTCCATCGCTAACACTGTTTTTCCTTTCCAAGCTCTCATGAACGATCCCATGTCAAATTCATAATCCATCATCACTGTCCTTATCTTAATTGGCAAAAACCAAACTCTCTCCGGATCAAATTCAAGACAACCATCAACAACAGCCAACAAAGCATGAAACTTTCACTTCCTTTACCATTGCAAGCAAAGAGCACCATAAACAGAGAAAACAGAGCTAATCAACAAACAACATGTAAAACCCATGAATGTAAACAAACAAACTATCACGAACTACACTGACACTAACTAAAAAAAACCCAATAAAGAAAAGAAAAAACCCATCTTGATTTTGATTATCAGAGCAAGAAAAAACAAATATTACCAAATTATCATCATTGATGAGACAAACTCCAACATTGGGGCGATAGCCAGAGGGGAGGCCCTCCATCACCTTGTTTTTTGTTCTGGGTTCAGCTCAAAGAAAAAGGTCAAGACGCATCAAAAGAAAGGTTAAGACTTGAGTACAAGAAAAGGGGAGAGAGAGAGAAAAAAAAAAAGAGCAGAATATAAGGACAACTTTGTTTTTTGATGATGCGATCACTATCATTATAACACTAACTGAAAGTCAACCCCATTATATATTAAATAAATATTTGCTTTATATATTTTGTGTGTGTAATGATGATGGTTGTTTGTAGTGGTGAGAGAGGTATACATTTGGAGGGAAGACTTCACTGAATGGGATTGGGGTGGGTTGTAATTCAGCCTTACATGTTGGTTCATTTCAATTAAGATTTTGATTCTACTTTTGTGTACTAAAATGAGCATTATTAATATTGGTTTACTTTTCATTTTTCTTTTGGTTTTGACTTTCTTTAATAGTATAAACTTTTTGAGTCTATAGGAAAAGGCAGTTTTTGAGGTTTTTTAGGCTTAGATTGAAGTTGGAGATATGAAGAAAAGCACAAGTATAGAAAACTTCTTCATAGGATGTTGGAGTTGATAATTTTTAATTGGTTGTTGAAGTTTATTTGAAAATACTTGAAGTCTAATTCAAGTTATTCACATCTCTGGTTTTTCTTATTTGATTCTCCTTCCTGTTATTTTCCTTTGAAAACAAGTTACAAATTGGATTCCTTTTAAAAAAAGAACATATTGAATGAAGAGATAAGAACCATCTTGCACATAATTTGAAAAATCCACATTTTGCAAGTATTTGGTCAATATTTTTTGCAAAGAAGGAAAAAAAAAGCAAGAATTCAATGGTCATAGGCATGCAAGCATACAATGAATGAAGTTTTCAACTTCAATCACAGTCAATTGTTATTTCAACCTTAGTATGCAATTGTTATTTAGGTACACATGCATAAAAGACTTGCATTCAGAACTAAAATGCATCAATACTTTCAATTGCAAATTTTACCAAAACTCCTCTAAAAGAGGAAATGAAATTAGCTCATGAATGGTGGCTAAATTAGACTTAACTAGGCAACTTTGTGTAAGAGTATGAATGTTAGGAATATTGTGTTTACAATCAAACCAGTTTGTCAATTTTGACTGGCAGAATGGATTGCAATCTAAGTTGATTCAATGACAGTTCATAAAGATGTTAAAAATTTATCAAACCTTCCCAAAAATCATTGATTGCTTGATCTACATTTGGTCTTTATGCAAAATAATAACAAGTTGATTTACTATATAATTATTTTGGTTTTCATACTAACAGTGCTTTTTGTGGCTTCATTGAAGATTTGAACAAGAAATGATTACTTAATGCAAATGAAATCCAAAATATGAATGACTAGAATATTATCATGTTCTTTCTTTTGCTTGCAAATCAAGCAAACAAAGATATCATAATCATCAACCAAATGAAGTATACTAATATAGTACAAGTTGGGAGGTTCTATACTGCAGAAATTAGAGTCATTGACTCATTGTAATGAGTAATGACATGCACATCTTAAGAGCATTTTTGTCTCAATAATCTCAATGGTTAAAAGAGCAGGGGATCCTATATATTATTCATTCAACATGAATTTGCCTCACCTTGTAAAGTACACAAATATTCCAACTGGAAAATATTTTGAGAAGGGAAGAAATGCAACTTCAAGACATAAGTTTTACTAGTGATTTTTTTTAATACAACATAATAGTAAATGATACTTCTCTTCAATCTTAAAATAAAAAAATTTCATTTCTATCTCTTTTATTTTAAATAATATACATTAAATATTTAACAAAAATTAAGAGTTCTTCCTATTTTTTTTTTCAGAAAAATCTTTATCTTACTAATAAATTCACATGATATATTTTTCTTTTCCTTGCTTCTTATTTTACCCCTCCCTTTGTATTTATTTGTTTTTATTGTTGGAAAATAAAAAGAGTATTTTGTTACATAATAAATTACAATGGTCTACATTACATATTTACCAATCCTTTATAAATTATAAATTATAATAATAATTACTTGATACTATCATTAGACATGGCCACGGTTCCAATTTTAACCGGAATTAGCCCGGTGGGTTGGGCCCGAAACCAAAATCTAGGCATGCCAGGCTCAAACTGTGAATCAGAACAAGCTATAGTGGGCCGATTCAATATTTTTCGAAGCGGTTCCAAAAAAGTAAAAAAATTATTTATTTATTTTACTTTTACACATATATTATATTTTATTATTTCACACAAATTTCTTAATTTTTTCTCACATATTCTCTCATAATGTCCTATTACTTCTAAAATTATTTCATTTTATTCAGTTATTTACTTTAATATATTTCATTTCATTCACTTTGTTATCTAATTCTCATTATTAGTTTTTATTTTGTTAATTGTTATTTGTTAGTTTAGAAGTAAGATTCTTGAATTTAATCACTTATTGTGCGTTTTATATTGAATCATGTATATTAATTTTTTTTGAATGAAAAAGATGATTAACTAATAAATTGAATTATTAAACTTTCTCATTATCTAATAGTATTAATGGTTGATTATTAAACTATAAGTATATTAAAATAAAAAGTTAGTTATAATTAATCATATTAACTTGAATTATCAGTGTTCTTGTACAATGAATGAATAAATTTATATAAATATATGACTAAACTCATAGTTTATATTCAAATAGTATAAATTATTATTCATATTCATTATGGTATAACTATTACCATAATAATATGTTAATGATAATAAATATTTAATTACTAACAAATATAAAATATTTTTTATTTTATTATATTTTTTATATACATCATTACTTCTATATAGTAATTCAAGTTACTTTTCAATTATATCAAATTTGTATATATTGTATTTATTTTTTTTTAAATTTAATATTAAAAATTCAAACAGTAAAAAATCTTGAACAAATCGGAATCGAAACCGTGAACCGACAGTTTATGATTCGTAACCGTAACCATGAGGCCAAAAGCCGGTTCAGGTTCCAACTTTTGTGAAATCGTGAACCGGCGGTTCGTGAACCATCACCATGTCTAACCATCATGGGTCATATTGAAGCTAAAGAAAACTTCAGAGCAGTTATTGTAATTTTAATAAAATTAGAGGGTGGATTCATTAAAAATACGAGAAACTGCAGGCAGTTTTCAGTATTCTAAAATGCTTTCCTCAAAATTCTCCATTGCTTGAAAAACTGTCAACTCAACCGTACAAGCAACGTCCGAACACTTGCCTAAATATTGATGAAAGACAGAATCTTTACCTTCATTTTAACATCTAATTGTAGATTTTTTTTTTGATATTTAAACTTTAAAAAAAAATCCCAGAAAGAAATTTGTGAAAGATTCCTCTTTAGTCCTTTTTACTGTGTTGGAAGATTTCAAGATCGAATTTTAAAAAAAAGTTGGGAACTTGAAAACAAAGGTCTAATTTATAGAGGGATAGAAGTAAAAGAGAATAAGGGAGCTCAATTTGTGGGAGTTTTTGAGCAATGGATGATGAAGTAGTTCAAAGAGTATTTGAAGAAGGTGGGAGGGATTATTATCAACAGCCACCCTCAACTTCTTCTGCTTTTTCCTCCATACTTGAATCACTTCCTCTTCATGTGGTATGGTTTGTTGAGTTCAGGAGTTGTTAATTATTAATTTTTTTTTTGTGGGTTTAATGAATATGGAATGTTTTAAGGTGTTGTTGAATTTTGGTTGAGCATATGGGGACATTTTAGGTTTGCATGCTAAAATATGTTTCTGCATTTGTGCATGCTGAGTTTACATTGTTGATGGTGCAGTTTGATGGATTATTATGTTTTATGAACCCATTTGGTTGTGTACATTTCAGTTTAAAGCCTAGATTGATGAAACGAATTAAGTTTTTCTAGAAAAAAAGATGTGAAGATTGGATTTTGCACTTACTATTGTTAATTGGTGTGCAATTTGTTGGATAACTGTTGTTTTGCTGAATCCATTTGGAAGCTTTTGTATTTTGGTTCTGTACATTTCAATGTGGAGTATTGAAATCCTAGGATTGATCAAGTGAATTGCTTTTTCTGGAAAAAAAAATTATAAAAGAGATTGAATAGGCCTCTTGTTTTTTGTTGTTATATTATAACTTTTGTAATTCTCTTGTATGGGTTGGAATTGTTATTTTGTTGATGCATTTTACATTTCGATAGAATGGTCTATGAATTTTTTTTTTCATTGGTCTAAGCTTGGCTGGTTTTATAATGTATGCAGTCATTTGATTTTTTTTCATTGGTCTAAGCTTTGCTGGTTTTATAATGTATGCAGTCATTTGATCACGGGTACTACTTATTAGTAAAATCCATTCAAGAGCTCAGATCAAAGAAAGATGGTCTGGTAACTGTTGGCATTGGTGGTCCTAGTGGATCTGGTAAATCAAGGTACACATTTATGGATTGTTATTTTGATGCTCAAGTTGCTTTGCTCTGAAAGGGTTTAAGAGTCTTTGGAATTAACATTTGAACCTGATGGTTTCTGAAGCTTAGCTGATAAAGTAGTAGCTGTGATTGGTTGTACTGTCATATCAATGGAGAACTATCGCACTGGGTTAGATGATGGCAATGATTTGGATTTCATAGATTTTGATCTTCTGGTTCAGAATCTCGAGGTATCCTTCTCTTGTCCTGGGATGTTTTAATTGAATGCTACAAAACATTTGGCCTATCCCCAGTATGATATGAAGGTATCTTCAATGGTGTTGTGCTTTTCTTTCCACTATATGTATTTTAAGTCATTCTTGCAACAGTTAGAGAGTTCAGCATGACCTCAAGAATGATAAAGATTTTGTTTTTAGTTCCTGAGCTGCTCGTGGATGATTACCCATTTGAACTGGTTTTTTTATCTTGAGTTTTGAATTTTCCTTAGTGCAATCTAAACTTGCCTTTTTGAAATAGGATTTGATAAGTGGCCGAGATACGTTCATCCCTTTGTTTGACTTTCAAGGAAGAAAACGTGTTGGTTCTGAAACAGTAAAAAGTACTTCTTCAGGAGTGGTGAGTATGATTTTAGTTCTCTTTTTCACAAAGAATCATCCCAAATATACTGCACTTATAACTCTTTTTCTTGTTCAGGTCATAGTTGATGGTACTTATGCACTGCATTCAAGACTGCGCTCCTTGCTAGACATACGAGTTGCAGTGGTAAAATTTATTATGTTGGAAGTTCTAATTTTCCCTGTTAGAATTCGTATTCTGTTAAAAATTTGTCTTTTCTATGTGTTTTCCTGAGTGATGTTGAAGATATAGTTCAATGGGTTTGATATAAAGTCACCTGTTTCACATTCATTAATTAGGTTGGTGGTGTCCACTTCAGTCTTCTTTCGAAAGTTCAATATGATATTGGAGAATCTTGTTCACTGGACTATCTCATTGACAGCATATTCCCACAGTTCAGGAAACATATTGAGCCTGATCTTCATCATGCACAGGTTTCTCTTGCCCTTTGTCCTCCTTCATCAGCTTATTCTTGACTGCTTGAGTCTTGGTGCAGATCAGGATTAACAACAGTTTTGTCTCATCATTTAGAGAGCCAATTTACAAGCTCAAGTGCAAAAGTGAGGTTTGTGAGAACATGCTTCATTGCAATTTAAAAGATGGAATTTGTTTCTCGTTATGTAATTAATATTGGTGGAAGCTCTTTTGCACAACTGATTTCGGTATATTTATCTGATTTTGTTGCAAAATTCATCTTTAAATGACATATTGACATAATAATCATTATCGCATTTGAGACTGCTGATGAGTGCTTTTGATGGTGCTTTAAAAAGAGTGCAGCTGTGCAATATAGTCCCCACCACCATCCTTAGAAGAAAAAGTGAAACAATGGAAAGAGGAAAAAGGAGACTGATATGCAGTTAAATATGTATATTTGTTTTTTTTCCTCCTTAAGTTTTGAGAATTCTTCTTGGATTGTTGCTTTCCAAATGAAATTTACAAGCCTCCCCATAATCTCTTCTTGAGCTTGTCACATTTTAGATTTGCTTCCCTAGGTTTAAGCACAGAAGTCTTCATGTTTCAGTCTGGTTTTAGATATCTGAGAGATTAATGGGGGATCAAGTACTTAGGGGAAAGTCTTTTGAAGTTGTATGCCTCTTTAAACTTTTTAATGTTTTGTACCTAGAATCATGGAAGAAGTGGTCTCTGGTACTCTTCTGTGCCTGTTGAATGACAAAGAATCTTCTCCTTTTTTCAGCATAAGATATGTTAAACTTTCATAAGGCTGTATCGTAAATGATAACTTGAGATTCAGCATGTTTGTAATGCTTTAGAGAGCAGAGCCAACATAGAGATATGGTGCATTTATAATGCTTTATAGAGCCAGCATTACATTCTTTTAATATTGCTGGCAAAGCTGTTCACATTAATGCTTTATAGAGCCAGTAATACTGTCTGTCATTATTGTGGCCAAAGCTGTGGTCACTTCTCATGCAAACCTGTTATTATGGATCTTCTGTGTTTGCCCGTGAAAAGGTGGTTGTTCCCCACATACAAAAAGGTGTTTTGGTGTTATGAACAAATGACTAGCCCTCCAAAAGAATTTTCTAGCTCATGCTAAGTACATCAATTTTGTTTGCTTTTTTGCATCAGAAAAATATCACTCCTTTATGTCAGAGAGAAACTGTCGAACTGGTGATATTATTCCTCTATTTGCTGTTATTGTCTATTTCTGTGTGCAGTTACAATTATAAGAAACCTTTCTTCTTTAACTTTATATTTTTTACGACATTTTCAGTCTTCATTTCTAAGATGTCTGCTTTTTCAGTCTCAAAATGGACATGAAGCCTATGCTTTTCCCGGAAAGGAAACAATATTGGATAAGTAAGCTGTAGAAAATTGTGCTTCCTTTTCTCAGAGAATAAAGATATTGCAGCACTGATCACTTAGCTTATTTTTTATCATATTAAGACTTGTTGAACTTTGTTCTTAGTTTTATTGAGATGTACCTGAGACCTCCATCTGCAAGTGAAGAAGCACGAATAAATGATTGGATTAAGGTGCGGCAATCTGGTATCAAATACTATCTGTCACTAGGTGACCAAAGGATTGTTGACAAAAACTATATCATTCGGCCGAAAGCTGAATTTGAGGTTGGTCACCTTTTTGTACATTTGGGCTGTTCTAATATTTTTATTCATTATAAGTTCTTTCTAGAGTTCTAATCCTTATTACCATCGCGAGATACTCTTTCGGTTGCTTTTTTTTTTTTTTTTTTAAATCTGCATAGTATTTTAATTGGCATAATTGTTTGCATCAGAAGCTATTTAGTTAAGAATACTCATTTTTCTGATTTTTCCCATCATGAATCCCTGATGAACGCTTTCTCTTCTGATATAGTAATTAGGACACTACAAATAAATGTCCTCCTTTCAATTTGAATCAATATCATTGTTCTACTTGATCATTGAAACAGCCTTAGTGTTAGCTTTTGGGTTGTTAAAAAGATAAATTTTCTGCGCTGTTGTGCCACATTTTTGTGTTTTACTATTAGCATCGGAGATAATATTATTGGGCACTATTTGTCTTTTTTTCAATTATAATAGGTTGGACGAATGACTCTGGGTGGACTTCTGGCACTTGGGTACAATGTTGTAGTTAGTTATAAACGAGCATCGACTTCGGTTATTGAGGGCCACCTTTCAGCTTCTCTGGAAACAATTGATACCCTTGGGGAGACGTACATGGTCCTGAGAGGCGCAAATAGGAAAGTATGCATTTTTATCTCTGCTTCATTTCCGAGAAATTTTTGTTGTGCACAAATTTCAAATGTCAAGTGTGATAATACTCTTTCTGCTATCACTGGAAAGAAATAATGGCCAAGATGATTTCTTTATCCCTATAGTTACAAGTTTAACTAAATCCCTGGAATTCGTCAGTGAGACAATTTCTTATTATTGTATGGATACATAGTCTATTCTATTTGTAGTAGCAGTTGTATTTTTAGATTGATGACCTGGTGGTTTTTAAGTTTGATTCGTGCCATTGAGTTTGTTAGGTACTAGCCTATTGTTTTTAGGTGAATATTCTCCTTCCATGTTGATCAATCTGGTGAATCCAACCGCTACTTTTGGTACCCATTCTTGTAATCTGTTGCAAAGCATGTGCGTTTTAGAGTGATGCAAATTTATCCAACTTATCTCACCAGATCATTCCTTCTGCCGACATCCGTGCTTTTCTATTTCACTTGGTTATGCTCCCAAGTCCTATGTGATAATGCTGTTGTAGTTTGAACTATAAAACCAGTATCTTTTAGTTTTGTCACCCATCCGCAAACCACTATCTTGGTTATAAGTACCATTTTCTGATCTCTGTTGCATATTGTATTTTTGCGAAAATTTATCTTTTGTTGTTTTTTTGTTTTCTGAACTGTTCTGGATCGTACCTTAAGTGTTTTGATAAAATGTTTTATAGATGGTTGGAACTGAAGCTTCAAGGATGGGTATCAGTGGACCATGGATCACTAAATCGTATCTGGAGTTGATACTTGAGAGGAAAGGTTGGTTGGGACACATCTTCGATTAGCTAAACTGAAATGTGCAAAGTTATAAACAACAACAACTAAGCCTTTATCCCACTAAGTGGGGTCAGCTATATGGATCACATTTTGCCATCGTGCTCGATCTCATTTGCTCATTTATATTTAAATATAACATAGCTTTTCTTATAGTTTTTTTTATAATTCTATTTTGGTCTTCCTCTTCCCTTTAATTTGAACTAATAATTCTCTATTTTCTACACTTCTCACTGGGGCATCTAAAGGTCTTCTATTTACATGTCCAAACCATCTTAAGCGTGTTTCTCTCATTTTCTCATCTATTGGAGCTACTCTTACTTTCTTTCTAATGCAATCAATACTTATTCTATTTAATCTAGTGTGTCCACACCTCCATCTCAACATTCTTATTTCGGCTACCCTAATTTTTGTTCATGTTCATATTTGGTCACCCAACACTCTGAACCGTACAAATGTGCAAAGTTACAAGGAAGAATATTGGTTTTGTTCTTAGGATTTTTTGTTCACTGACATAATGCTGATAGGAATCATACCATATAGCGTGGCTTCAAAGGATATGTGCCCTGTTACGCTTAAGGATTAAAAATAAACCTGTTGAGTGAGGGCCTTTGCTAGACCTGGTTGAACAGGTGAATCCACATAGTTTTACAAATCCATCCAGGTCTAAGAACAGAAATTGGTCACATAGAGCACTGTAACATTGACCTCTCTGTTAAATGAAGAACTTATAAATTGCTTTTAGTAAGGGGCATGTAGATTTACCTGTAACTGCTTCAGATGCAATAATTTACTACTCAGAGTCATATCAATTAATTTGAACTGCAATCAATGGGATTCTTTTAATGGCAATAGCCAAAAGAGATTGCGTATCCCTCTCATGATACTGGAGAACTGTGCATGACCTAATAGGATTAGTTTAAATGCTCTGAACAGTAACTTCAGTTAATTGTTCGGCATTTGATATTTTAGAGATTTAGAAACAATTTGCTGAAAGTTGTAAGGTTATGTGCCAAAAGGATGACAATACCAGCCCTATTGCATGGTACAAAATAGTTTTTGATATTTCTGAAAGATGTGTAAAACAACTTGCGAAATTTTAATGAAATCGTAAATTTAGTTTAAAATGTGTCCTGGGATCAGTGAGATTTGTTTCTTTGTATCTGTGACAAACCTTGAACATTACTACCAGATGTGAAAAGATGGAGGATCGACCAAAATGGTATACTCAATGTCTGAAGATACTGTCTGAGACGTTCTTCAAAGTTTCCCTTTCTGCATGCTATATATAGTGATGTTTCCTTTAACTTTGTAGTATGTTTGTTTGTGTGTGCGTGTATAGACTTTGTGTAAACATTTTGGTCTGACAAAATAATTTTACTTGCAGGTGTACCTCGTCTTAACACGCCTCCACCTCTGTCCAGTGCATCTTCAGCTAGTAATCGAGAAAGGTTGATAGCAGCTCCAAAGCCAGTTCGTATCACACCCAACATCGTTAACCGGATTGAAGATTTATCTCTGCCATGGACTCGATCCCCAACTAAGTCCAAGATGGAGCCGTTTTTAGCAACATGGCAGTTCATCACACTGGAGCCTCCACTTTCTGAGGGTGGTACATCACCTTTTACATTCAGAAGAAACTTTCCATGCATTTGTTTACAGTGATTTCCCCATTTCTTTTCATGAAACAACCACAGATCCTTCTTCTTCCAGGGCTCCACTGCAGCTTGCTCCATTGTCTGATTCATATGACTTGGATAGAGGTTTGCTTCTTTCTGTTCAAGCAATACAGGTTAGTATAATATAGAGTGGATAAATAAAATTATAGCTCTTAAGCTTTCTGAGGTATTCTCTGTTGATGTCTTTGAGAACTAAAATCTAACTACAGTACTTACTCTTTTCTGCAGGCTTTATTGGAGAATAAGGGTCTCCCAGTTGTAGTTGGAATAGGTATTGTCCATCACTCGCTTTTATACCCATATGCATGTGAGCTTTTCAAGTCTATTGTGGCTATGTGAAGAAAATTTATGAGGCATTCATAATCCTTTCTGTTCCTGAACTTTGAGTGATTTTCAAAGGTGATGGAAAATTGTATTCGTTTTTATTTTAGAATGTCTTTTTTCTCATTTTCAAAGAGTAAGTAGCAGTTCATCGACATTGGTGTTTGAATATTTCTCGTCTACAAAATATTAGTGGTTCAATCCACTTTTGGAGACTCTATATCTTGTCTTTGAATTAACTGTAATTGAGAAGGTTGTTCATGTTTAAAGTTTATTGAACACGTGTTATTTGCTTTTGGGCATAACAACAACTTAGTGGAAAGTACTCTTCTTGTCCTGAACAGCCTTACATATCTCCAGTTGAATGTTTGTGGCACTTACCTTATCCTAAATTTTATAGTTCACCCAAGGTTCAACTTAGATACTTGAAAGTTTGGGGAAGTGTACAGGAGGTTGTTATATATTATGAAGTTGTAGAGATGTATGATATGCATCCCCAAAGATCTATAAAGAGTTCACTACTTCAAGTTAAAACAGAAAATCATTAAGAAAATTGATATCTAATAGGTTTTCATTGTACTGCTTCATATATCTGCCGGGCATTGAATTTTGTTGCTTGTGTGCACTTCTGATTGTTTTTTCATGTTGTAGGAGGTCCAAGTGGATCTGGAAAGACAAGTTTGGCTCGTAAGATGGCAAACATTGTTGGTTGCGAAGTGGTTTCCCTTGAAAGCTATTACAAATCTGAACAAGTAAAGGACTTTAAGTATGATGACTTTGGCTCTCTTGATCTAGCTCTGCTCTCTAAGGTATGAGGTTTTTTTTTGCTTCAATGTTCCCCCACAAGTTATGTATTTCGAATCTTGAGTTGGAAATTTGGTTTATTCATACTACTTATTCAAGAAAACATTAACTGAAATTCTACCTTTCATTCATGCCTCTTGGATGTTGTGATAGAAAAGTTTGACTATTTTGATATCAGAACTTTCATGTGTTGTCAACTAGCATTGTGTTTCTTTTACACAAGAAACATTATTCAATCAGGAGCTTAGTCTGGTGGATACTTGCTTCTATTTATCATGATAAGATACATATTTTTTCCTTCTTTTATGTTCTCAATTTTTTTACAGAATATTGACGACATAAGAAATCGACGTAGAACAAAAGTTCCTGTATTTGACCTAGAGACTGGTGCTCGAAGTGGCTTTAGAGATCTTGAGGTTTCTGAAGATTGTGGAGTGGTATGTAAAACAACTTATCTACAAAAAGTTACGGAATTTCTGTTGCTAAACTAGTGTATATACATACAACAACAACAACAACAACAAAGCTTTTATCCCTCTATGTGGAGTTAGCTGTATGGATCATACTTTGCCATCGTAACCTATCTATACACATGTTTTCATTTTTATTTAAACCTAGTGTATATACATATTGAAGGAAAAAAGGAATCAAAAGCTTGTCATATAGTAGTTACGGGGGTGGGAGGATGATTTCATGTATGGCTTGCTACCCTTGCTTGTTGTGGGAACAGAGTAATGGCTCTAGGAATTTGTCGATAGTGTTGAGAAGTCATTAAGTAGGATATTTGTGTAATCAAACTGTCAAAGAAAGGATGATTTATAGGATTTACAGCATTTGCTACTTAGCCTGATGTTTAGTCTCTTACAAATATCCCCTGATTCATTTGGGTAGGTAATCTTTGAAGGTGTTTATGCTTTGCACCCTCATATCCGGAGATCGCTTGACTTGTGGGTTGCTGTTGTAAGTATGGCATATCATTTCATTTTTGTTTAGTTTTTTATTTGCTTGATTTTGAGTCAATTACTTAATTTATTGGCTAGGATGTTTTTACTTGCTTATTTGAGATCAGGTTGGAGGTGTTCATTCCCATCTTATTTCTCGAGTTCAACGAGACAAAAGTAAAGTTGGCTCCTTAATGTCTCACAATGAAATCATGACAGCTGTCTTTCCAATCTTCCAGCAGCAGATTGAACCGCATCTTGTTCATGCTCATGTAAGTTATTTGGAGCATTTCGAGAATTGTTATTCCTTTTTTAAAAACAATATCATGAATCTGATGTTTATTAGGGTTTGACTTTGAAAATTTTTTGCGTGTCATTTGTTTAGGAAGTTATTGTCTGAATTTGAAGTCATATTAATAATTTAAACTCAGAATTTCTGTATAATTATTCAAAAATAATGTATTGACTTTGTGGTTGTGATATGTACATTTGATAATTCCTTACTGAAGAAAAATTGATTTATAGGTGCAGTATATATAGTTCAAAAACTCTACATTGTTGCAACCTTGTGAATCAAATTATAATTCCACTGAAGTTATGATTGCATTTAACAGAGCTTTTGAAATTTTTCATTTTGGAAAGTTTTGAGGATTGGATTATAGGAAATATTTGCAGCAATGATTCACAAAAAGAATACTAAAAAGTAAGAGAACTATTTCATTAATTCTTTGAAGGGATGCTACAAATCAGTATAATTTTCATGATATTCAACCTTAAGATGAAACTAGGACAACTCAGATATATGTAATTTATAAGTGATACTAGACCTGGAGATCACAACTTCTCTTGGACTCTATAAATGTAATGGATAAGGGAACTAAAACTCAGAGAAACTAGTGATTCAGATTATTAGGAGAGGATTAACTTGAAAAACAAATCCATCAAAATGATCATAAAATCATCTAGAAAGTTCATTAAGCCAGTCATTATGTAGAATTCCAAAGTGGCCTTATTCTTGTCTAGGAATGTGACATCGTGTATGATGGTCTATTTGCTTTGCTATAGTGGAATATATGTTTACATGAATTCTTTTGTGTTCTTATTCAACAATGATGTAACTCTTATCATAGTCCTCATTTTTCTAGTTAAAACATGTGATAACTGACTTTATCTTTGATTTACTTTGTTCACCTTGTTGCAGCTTAAAATTAGAAATGACTTTGATCCAGTGCTTTCCCCGGAGAGCTCATTGTTTGTGTTGAAAAGTAATAAGCAAGTAAGTTTAATAAATTCCGCCGTTAATAGAACTACCAAATTTAGTTCACCTTTGACCGGCTTATATTTATTGATAGGTTGCTTATCAAGATATTCTGAAAATTCTTGATCCAAGCAAGATATATAGTTCTGTTCAAAACTTCACAGACATATATTTACGCCTCCCTGGACTTCCGGCTAATGGTTATTTAAAAGAGAGTGACTGCATACGAGTCAGAATATGTGAAGGGAGATTTGCATTGCTAATACGGGAGGTTTGTGATTTATGTGTATGATTTTAGATTTCTTGTAATTTGCAATTCTATTTGCTTGAAAGTCATCAGGATTGGGATTTTGAATCTCTCATTGGCTTATTGCTTTGCTTTCCCATCCAAGCCTATACGAGAAGGGAATTTTATCATTCAGCCCAAGGTGGACTTTGACATTAGCATTAGTACAGTTGCTGGGCTTCTCAACCTCGGGTATGTTGACGTTTGAAATAAATAAAACATGTTGCTAAATTGGTTTAGTCTGTAGCTTGTTTTTCAGTTTCCTGAAATTTGCAAACGGCAGGTTTATATATTTTCCACTGTCAGAAGCATAACTGAGTTTATGTTCTGTTAGCTTGTAAATTATTCCAAAAGACTTGGATCCTTTTGTTGTCTTTAGATTTCTCATTTAATTACAGGCAGATAAGGACCATGTGTTCATTTTTTCAAAATTCATCTAATTGTCTAAAGAAGGGAAAGGAAGCAATCATCCCCTCTTTCGACGAGGGTCATTATCATTGTGAAGTTGGGCAATGTTATAGATATGACTGAGATGCATCATTATTTGTTTGATGGTGAATCCTGGGTCTGAGTTTTTGAATATCCTATTGCTTCATATGCTAGTTTTTGTACACAAAGGGACTAATGAGAATAGATGTTTACATTAGCTTCATATGTTTTATTTCAGAATATGATGGTTTTCAGTCTCTGTTATGAGTAATGTAATCTCAGTCTGAATTTTACTTCAGTCTTAGCTTAGTAAAATTTGGAATACTCTATTAACATACTTTAAGAGGATGTTTTTTTTGTGCTCCGTATTTTTCTTTCCCCAGTTGTGTTTTCTACAAAGCCAGTCAATGCCAGTGGTTATCTGAATCCAAACAAAATTTTCCGGGGTTCTGAGCTGGTTCTTTACTCCGCTTTCTTTCGCTTTTTTTTCTGTTTTAGAACTGTTTCATACTTATTGTCATTTTATGTTTGATTTAGATACCAGGCTGTTGCATTTATTGAAGCATCTGCTTACATATACCAAGATGGAAAGGTAATCTCTTTGTTATTCTATTTACTCAGCAACTTATATTTCTAATCTTCTTTTTCTGATCTAAGGAACTTATGCATTGATAAAATGCCTGTTTAATTTCAGTCTCCTTTTTCTTCTTGATTTTTTTGGTACAGTTCTTCTATGTTGTTTTCTGGATGATGAGTAGTTTCCAGTTATTTGCGTTGATTTGATATTTTCATACCTTGAAGTTGGTGGTCTTACATGGTTTTTGATCGACAATTTGTTTCTTAGATCCTTATCGAGGTTGATCATCTTCAAGATGTCCCAAGTCCTTATATGCAAATAAAAGGAGTCAATAAAGATATTGTTACTGCTGCTGGTTCTACACTGAAGCTGGATGGATTTTATACCACAAAGGTTTGTTTCTTAAACTTTCCATCTCTTCTTTCAGTGCAATGACATTATACTGACAAGAATTTGGAATAATAGCATGCAGCCTGATGATTTCTCTTTTTTTTTATGTTCCTTCTCAGAGTTATCTTGAAATAATTCTGGAAAGATTACCCGGAGGTTCAAGTGGGATTCATTCTCAGCATTCAGCTAAACTGCAAGAACTTTTGGAATTTATACAATCTCAGGTACTTGCTTCTTCATTGAAATCGGTAAACACTGTTGCCTTGTGAAATTTGGTTCCACTAATAACTTCCAAATCATGTCAAATGAAACTAAACTGTTATGTTGAATAAACGTCCTGGAGAGAAGCTTAGACAACTGAAGAAGAAGATTTTTTTTTTGAATTTTTGTTTTGTGAACCAAAAGGAGGTTATATTGAACTTGACGGTGAAAGCATAAGAGAAGTCATCGTAGGATAGCAACACCATAATACAGCAGTCCCTCATCTGTGCCTTGCTGCCAGTGGGGAAAGTCAAATGCAGAATCTTTGGAATTGAGCAAAGTTTACATGACTCACAATGTTATTCTAGTTTGCATAGAAGCATATTTTGGCTCTTCCCAGGTCATCTTCTTATGCTATATTTTAATGAGACAGGGTGGCAGTTCAGCTTCCGAGTTTTCACCGAGTAGAGAAGTTTCTCCAGTAGAAGGCGTAATTGAAGACATGCAAACAAGGATAAGAAGACTTGAAAGATGGCATATAATCAATACTGTAATTCCATACTTTCCATCTTAACTTGAATTTTTGTTATCTTACCGAAATGAACGATGCAGTTCTTGCTAGTTTTAACGTAAACTATTATCATCCTCATCACAGGTGCTATGGACATTTCTTATGTCTGCTTTTGTTGGTTACAACCTCTATCAAAGGAAGCGGCAGTGATTGTTTTTACGAATTGATTACAGAATGTTCTTTTTTCTGACAGTTAACTACTTCAACCGCGATGGAATTTAGGAAAAAACTCGAAACAATTTTGCCAAAGACACTTGAAGAGGCAAGGAAACCTATAAGAGAAATGAGTAAGGCTCTTTGACTTGAGTGATAGTGATCATGCTTTAATTTAGCAAAGCTCCCTTATCTGTAAATACAGCTACAATAATATTTTCATTTGACAAGAAGTTATGTTAAGGGGGCATTATAAATTTCATACAAAAACTCATTGACTCATGATTATGTTCATGTTTCTGTGCAATTTGGACATCCATTTCATCTTATTGCCTTTTCTTTTACTTGATTTCATCCCTATGCTGTTACCAAAATGTTCGTTCCATAACTTTTAAGCATTACATTAAGGATTCAAACTTGTTGAACGGATGATATGATTAGAGGCTCAAGTTTTATCATGCCTAAATTTGTATCTAATTAAATTAATGCAGGCTGCAGCATTTGAATATATAAGCATGCATTGGAGTATTCCATTAACATCTTAATTGAAAAATTAGCCAACGGGGCAATTTTATGCCCTTTATTGCATCCATCTTAATTGAAAATATACAATCTAACGAATGGTGTGAAAATTTAACTAGGGAAATTTAGACATTTTAAAAAATCACTATTTTAAACTGAAAATTTACATGACTGGCTCTTTTTGTAATGTTTTTGGTTGACATCTCAATTGAAAATGCAATTTAGTGTGTGGTGGAAAAAATATATACATAGACTTCAATTTTTTGAAAAATTGTAATTTTTTTGTGAGTTATAAAACACATTTTTTTTTTCAAAAATAAAATAAAAATAAGGCACTAAAACAAGTCCATGAGATCTCTTTTTTTGCCGTTTCTTGCACTCATCACAAGTGAAAACATGAAATCTAGTGGGTGGAGTGAAAAAAAAAACTTGTGCATTGTTTGTTTATACGTTCTTTGGAATTAAGTTCATATACAGTTGAAGATAGATTTTATTTTTCTTTTGAAAGTCGAAGGAGGAAAAAACTGAATTTTTATCCATGGCAGTCAGAGAGAAATTTCAATCCAGACAGGCAAGCCAGTGTTGGGTGCATACTGATAAATCAAAAACTTGCATTAAATTCTGTGCCTATAAGCTACATAAAGTAATGTGTATGCCAAAAGTCTCCTCACAAAATCTAGTTAGACAAACTGATATTCATACACATTCCAATCTTTAATGACCAAACCACCTCATAGTTTGAACACAAAATCAAGATGGGGTGGTAGTAGTTCCTTGGTTTTGACAAAATATGCGGCAATTGCAAGCAATATCACGAACAAGATGATCCACAATCTTGATCCTGCCATAATGTATCGTTATATGAGAACAAAAATAAAACCCCAAGATGTAAAAATGTTGCGTAATTGGCAAAAGTTACAGGCATTATGTAAAAGGTCACAAGAGAAGGTACCTTCTTTCTTCTCATCCTTCATTTGTGTCACCCTGGCACTCGAATCCATGGATGCAGAGACCAAATTCCTGTTCATTAATCAATCCCAACCTTCAGTTGTTTTACCAAGATATGCAGGAATACAGCAGTAACTGATCAGTGTAAAAACAATAATAAGATATCTGGACCTCGAATCGTTTGAAAACGCCAATGCTGTTACGAGGCCAAGATGTGCTTTCTTAACCAGAGTCGTCACTCTCATGCTTTTGGAACCTATAACCAAAATGTCTCCTTGGATGGTTCCCCTGCATATTGAACAAATTTTGGGATAGAGAAGAAAAAGGAAATTAAAATCTTGCTTAGATAAGCCCAAGAAAATGCCATTTCATCAAAGTAAATCCTGAAGTGAAGAACTACATGCATCATAAATAAGAAAACAGCAAGACTTTCTAATTGCATCATCAAACATGACAAAATGAAGAGTAAAAACTGCTCCTTGTGATTATGTTCTAGTTTAGGAGGCAATGCTGGACTTGAACCAATTCAATTTAAGTTCTTAGATATATATTTCCACTAACTGGACATTTGCACATAATATAATCACATGATGAGATCCAAATCACCTTACTCTGAACAGATCATAATATTTTTGAGGGAACAACTCATATTCAGTGAGCATTAAAAACAGACGTGCTCTTACAGTGCTAGGAGGTTTCCATCAGTAGAAACATCAAAAGCAGAAACTGCATCCCGGACAATGCGATTTGAACTCATCTTCGTCCATGATGTAGTGTTCCACGTCAGAACACTACCACCCTTGTCTATACAACCAGAATAACATTCGTAACGCATGTCCATATGGTTCTCGGAGAACCTTGTTGAAACTGAATGCATAATGACAAATATTACAGAATACTGACCTTGCATTGCAATGATGTACAACACCTGGTTATCATCTCTGGTTTGAGAAAATTTGCAGAAGCAAAAAATCTCATCCTAGAAAACAACAAAAAAATCTAGTCACATAACAGTCTCAACTCATATTAGATATGCTAAAGTGGTACATAAACCAAGAGATAGTAAAATTACATGTCCTTTTTGTAAAGAAGCTACAGCAGTTGATGTAGTGAGATCCCAAACCCTAGCAGGGCCACTTCCAACAGAGACGAGAAACTTCCCATCTGGGCTGCACAAAATAGTGAAGATATTTCTCAACATGCTTCTCATGGATCAATTAAGGCAGTTCCCATTTTACAAAGAAAAATTGATTTAAAGCCAAACGGAATGTAAATCTTTTCTAAAGCATAGAATTTAAAATTTCAAGCCAAGAGCCAGTTGATATGCACCTGAAATGTAAATACTTTACAGTAGTATGTGCATTGGCTTCATTAAGTACAAGTTCCATGCTGGGCCACTTGAAAACACGCAACTTACCATCCTGCATTGCACCAAATATTAGCATCAAATAGGGAAAATAGAATAATCTCTTACTGCAGAAAGAGGACATTCCTTTAACAAATTGAAAAAAGTAAAACATTTACCATAATACCGTAAAGGAAGAATCTCATTCACTATTATATCTCAAAAAGAAGGCACAGTTTATGGGGTGTTGGGTAAAGGAGCCACGCCGTTTCTTGGGAAAAAACTAATACAAATAAGAAGTGGAACCTTTTTTCCAGTTTTTCACACTTCATGAATTCTAAAGCTCTAATTAATGTTCTTTTAATAATCCTAATAATAAGATATTCTCATGGCTGTCTTTTGTTTGTACAGAATAGATTTGTAAGAGGCAAAGGCTAGATAAAAAGTTTTTTAAACTGCAAACATCAAAGTTGGAACATGTTTAGGCAGAAAACTAAAAAAATAATTATCACTCAAACATTATAGCTTTCCAACCGATATCCTACATCAAATAGCAGTTCACACATACTATTAGAACTAAACTCTTTAGTTTCTGCAGAACACCATGATCTGATTATTTTCTTTCACAGTCCATGATTCTCAAGAAAACGGTAAAATGATAATCTTTACCTCACCACCAGTGGCAAGTAATGATCCCTCGCAGTTAAATGCCAGAGCTAATTGTTGACCAACAGCTTCCAAATGGTTAAGACTTCTCTCGGATGATCTTAAATCCAAAGTACGGCCATCTGCACTCTCAGCAGCACCCCACTCATACCATCTACATGGAAAAATGTTAGTTGACATTTAAAAACACCATTCATGATTTATATACATAATGAAGTTAACACAAATAACTTGGCAATACAAATTTCCATGCACTAAGAAGTAAGTATGGATCTAATATTGCCCTCATCCTGCAAAATTGTAGAATATATAATCAACAAAGAACAACACATGACATAAATTTCTTCATAAATAGGTGATTCATCATATTTCCACAACCACAGATATCAAGTTTTCAAGAGGAGATGAGTTGAGGCCAATAGTATGCAAACATATCCAAATGGTAGCTTGCAATGAACAGATAATTCTATGATGTAATCAAATTTTAATTAAGCCATTGTGGGTTAATATTAAAGGGCTCACAACGTCTTGCACAAGCAAACAATGATTTAGAGAAGTGGACAAGTTATTTCCAGCTGGGTAATTCTCATGTAAGTTTTTTAAAATAAAATTCCTCCCTCACAGAGGCAGACCCTAACTCCATCTAACTCTAGCCAATAACAGCCTCATCCTTTGAATGATGGCTCATGAATCCCCTTATATAATTTGGCTCTATTAAGGTGTCGTATTGTAACATATTTTCTGTACTTGTCCCACTTCCTATTACTTTAGCTTAACCTCTTCCTCTTGGCAGCATTATCAAAACAGGTAAATGCAAGAACATTCATCCTCAGCCTGATCACTTTTCTCTTTATGATGCCAAAGTATGATACCTTTATGAGACAACATATGTAGTTACTTCTTATTTACCCTTGTCTATCCGAATGTTGCTTTTAATAATGTAAGGACAAAAGTTTTTGCTCTTCCATCTCCCACCCGCTTTCCAACAATATTGAAAGACAGAAGAAAATTTCCAATCTTTACATCTCACTCTGAACCATAAAGCGAGTTTGAATTTTTACAGGTCACTAATCACATTGTCAAAGAGCAAATAGTAGGAACAATTACCGGCAACATTCTGGAAACGAACATATAAGCCCTTCCCCTCCTGGATGAACAGCAATTCGATATGGTAACTCTTTCCCAGTTTCCAACCTTGCAACCTTGCAATAGAAGACATAAAAAAAAAAAGTCTTAAAAATTAATTCAACAACTACCATAAAAACTGTTGTTCAGTTTCTCAAGCACATTTCTAAAAGCTAAAAAATTTGTCCAAAATCTCATACATCTTCCACTTCAACATCCTTATTCACTAATATCCTCGCTATTCAGCTAAAACAAATCATACAGCAACATAGCTCAATCCCATAAAATATCACAGTAATTCAGCTAAATCAATGAAAAATCACAGAAAATCTCAAAAAATTTATCAAAGTTTAGCTTTTCAGTACAGAATTTTTCCCGTTCAATAAAACCAGCAACACAAGTTAAGTTACAAATAATTATTTAAGCTAAAAAATAATAATTACCAATTCATTTCTTACAAATTTGCCAACTTCATATTAAAAAAACTAGCAAAAATCAATATAAAAGAGTAAAAAAAATTGCCTCAAAATCGAAGTTATAATTATCAATTAGGTAGGGGAAGGAACTCACAGGTTGATCGGAGAGAAAATTGGACTCGGAATCGAACTTCGCGATGAGGATAGCATTCCGGATGCCGCTGCTGCCTTCACCACCGCCTCCGGCGAGAACGACGTGGTTCTCCGGTGTAATTGAATCATGATCATCACCGTCGCCGCCTTCTTTGGAAGAGTGAAGAACCGATCTCAGAGCAGTCTGTGGGACCCAACCGGCGCCATAAAGTGGGACGCCATATTTCTTGGAGTTGGAAATGTCTTCCATTCAATGAATTTTGCACAATTTTGTTTCTTTTTTTTTTTTTTTTTTTGAGCAAATTATGATTTTATTTTATTTTATTTTCCGATCTAAATCGGGAAAAATGGTGACAGACTTACAGTTTCAATATGTTTATAACTGAACGAAGGAACTAAGATTTAATTTAAATTACAGACACCTCCCCTTTGGTTTTTGAAATTAAGCCTTTCCCCAAATGTTTTAGGCAAACAAAGAGTTCTAATTGATAATTATTCTTAATTGATCAAATAAATGCTAAAATTCGACACAGTATTTCCAACATTTTGTCTGTCTTATTCTGTCTTAGGTAAAATTACGTCATAGAGTTCACTAATCTCTTAGTTAGAGTCTAATAATTGTAAAGTAATTTTAGTGATATTTATGCATTTAGTCTTTAATTTTAATGAAACTACATCATTTTGAACGTTAGACAGAATAAGATTACTAAATATTGGATAGAGGATCTGGTCTCCTAAAATTCTTGAATGTGTACTTTTTGAAATGTTTCTATAATCAAATTACAAAGTTGAAGTTTAATTTTCTACCATTGCTCCAAAATGATTTATATACAACAACAATAACAACAAATCTTTTATCGCATTAATTGAGTTCGGAAACATGAATCACAACTCGATACTGAATAGTTTTATATTAGTTGTCGACCTACTGCAAGTCTTTTGTTTTTTTTTGGGACTTGAATTAAGTGAAGTTCCAAATATAATCTATACATTGCTGTAAATTCTTGTTAACTTCAACTTTTCTCATTGGTACACAAATGGAGTCCATAGGTTCATTCTTCTCATCTTTTCAATTGGTTCTAGATTCAAACTATAAACATTCTTTTGTCCCTGGTTGTGTACAATTTGGAAGCTTGGAAAAAAAAATTGATTGAGATTGCGAAGTTTTTGCTTGAGAAATGATTGATCATGAGATTATAAGATCATCAAATAAGTTTTGCACCTTATATACATAAACCAAGAACAAGAAATTTATGGCATCATTGGTTATTTTGATTAGATGGAATAGTGCATCATTAACTCAAATGGATAGGGAAGGGAGAAATCTAAAAAAATTAGAAAGAAACAATTAAAACTTGTGTATGTATAAAATAGGATGGTGATATATGATCCATATAACTGATAAAATAGACGATGAAATAAACAGTAAATGCTTATTTGTTGTTGCAGAATAGTGCATCATTCTAGAGAATAATAGTACTTCACTATTATAAAAATAGAACTTCAATCCCATAGAGAGAGAGAGCAAAGTTGAAGCCTAAATATTTCCAAGGGATTGACATTTTTTTTACTGCCATATATGAAAGCCTTGTTTTTGTCTTTGTAAAAGCACTCGGTTGTATAAGGCAGCTTCCTGAATATCCCCAAGCAACTGCTGCTAACTCTGGTGAGAACTGAGATTGAATTTTCCTACAAAAATAGACTAGTGTTGGTGATTCAATAAAGGTTTTTGTTTCTTTAAGAATTTTAGATGAACTATAGATTAAGCCCACTTGAATGCTTATGTACAAGGTGATACAATGCAACAAGTATTTAGTAGAAATACAGTCTAAAGATCAACTTGTCTTTACATAAAAATGCTTGTATATATGCTGCTCTAATTGCTGGTTCAACAAATTTATTGAGGTTGTTTTCTGACTAATTTTTCTATAGGAACTTGAAAGGTAATAAATAATACAGGGCTGGAAAGCCCATCTATCATACATAATTTGATGATTTGCACTTGAATGATGATGAGAGTGAAGCCACAGCTTCCCCAACTGTCAAGAAAAGGCTATCAGGTCTTGTAAGTTCTTGACCATCGTCGGCTCGCTGCAATTTTTCCATTACTTCACCAAGAGGATTAACCAACAGAAGCTGTAAGTTTATGACACAAAAACCAATTTGTTAGTATCAGTAGTTTGCTGAGTTAAAAGGATTAATGAAAAAGAACAAAAAACATTGCTGAAGATTTTGTGCACTTGCCTCTGTACCCTTCTTTTCTAGCAGAATTTTGAAGTCCTTAAAGAATGCAACTCCACTTGTATCAATGGCACTCACAGCTGAACATTAAAGTTCAAAGAGTTGTCAGTGATGCTTAAATTTGTCTCTGGAAAAGGTTGATGAGGCAAATTGCCATTTCATGTAATGCTTACCAGACAGATCCATGACTAAAAATTTGAGTCCAGATTCCTTCTTGGTTTGCTCTTCTTCTGTTTCATATTCTTCAATCCATCTCAAAATCCTTTTAAAAGATGAGCAGTTAAATGGTACTGAATGAACTTAAGAGAATCAAAGATTTCTCAAAGTGAACATAAAATTTGCAAGCAATGAATCACTGACTAACCTTTCCTTGAGGTAGGTGGCATTAGCAAAGTTAATCGGTGATTCGACGCTTAAGATGAGAAATCCAGGAACTTTGACAGCATCCTTGTAATGGTGAATGTTTCGGTAAATATCCGTGCCTGGTATATTTCCTAATATCACAGTTTTCGGCCTGGTAATTTGCAGCAGGACTTTGGAAATGGATATCCCAACCTGGCAATGATCATAAAAAAAATCCAGCCATTGTCATGAGGAGTAGAGCATTGATTAGGCATTTGTCAAAGTAAAAACCAGTTGAATTTCCAAGAAAAATGATTGCACAGCAACTTTTGTTTTCCAAGAAAATTATTGTGCAGCAAATTTTGGACCTGAATATATTCATGAATGCATGGAAAATCCTGAAATCTTTCGACTTACCGCTATAGCAAGGCCACCCTGGACAGAGATAAAAAGAACTCCCAAGAATGCACAAAGAAGTACGACGAAATCAAACTTATCAATCTTCCAAATTTCGTAAGCAGCAGGGATATCAATAAGACCGACAACTGCAGTGACAATGATTGCTCCCAATACCACATTCGGAGTGTATTGGAAAAGAGGCATGAGGAAGAGGAGCGTGACCATAACAGTTATGGCCATTATAATGTTAGAAGCTGCAGATTTACATCCAGCATTATGATTCACTGCAGACCTAGAGAAAGCACCTGTAATATGAATATGCATTAGTTGCAGTTCTATTTGAGAAAGTCCTAAAGGATTCCGGATAAGGAGCAACAACAATCTAAGACTTTATTCCACTATGTAAGGTCGGCTATATAGATCATACTTTGTCATCGTATTCTATCTATACACGGCCAGTTACCATAGTCAGACCCTGTGACACACTTCATAAAGCGGGGAGCTTTCTAGCCTTCGTACGGCTTCTAATATAATTCATATCACTAGATTTAGTGGCGAAGTTTTACGTTGGTTGTCAGCGTAATGCAACCCTCCTCTTTTCTCGGGGTGTGGAACCGACTACTTGTAGGCAAACAAACTGCTTATAAGCAAGCGGAGTTATTCGAAATAAGGATTGAATATGTAATATTGTACCTGTTGTGACATAGCATGAAGTGGAAGAGCCAACAATGTTCATTACTCCAATTGCAATCATCTCCTTGTTTCCATCCACTTGGTAGTTCTTTAGAGCTGCAAAAGTCCTTCCAACTGCAATTCCTTCCTGTGCAAAAAAAAAAACCCCAAAATCTAACTCAATTTCAACAAGACATATGTAACATTCAAAGGTTAATCTGAATTCAGGAAATCCAAGAAAAGTTTGTGGCAAATGAAGGAAATTAAACTTACAGTAAGCGAAATAATGCCGGTGATCAGCCCAGTTTTCACTACTAATCCCAGGTGGCTGCCACGAAAATGTAACATGTTCCATGAAGGAGGATTTAAACCCTCTTGTAATTTTCCAATCTAAGCCATTAAAACCATGAAATTAAAGCATTAGCAAATAAAATGGAATTGATGAACTAAGAAATTAAAGCGAACTGTAGAAACTTACTACACTGATGCCATGATTCTGAGCTTTTAATGCAAAAACAATGAGAGTTGCAAGTATAACTGATACAAGAGGGGCTCCAGCTGACACCCAAAAGAACTTTGGCTTTTTAATACTCTGCAAAATACACATTGAGGGAATGAAAAAAAAAAAATCATATGAGTTGCTGTATTTGATTCTATGCTAAAAATTGTTCTTCTTCATATCAATATACAAACATGATAAGTGTACAAAGTTGAACATTAAGCTAACTACATTTATGTTTTGTCCCTCTTTGTGAAGATTTTGTTCTTAGTTTTCTCTCTAGCTATTGGTTAATTTTAGAGAATAATGCAACAATAAATCAATTTTAGAACTGAAAATTGAATTTCAGATTATCAACTTAGGGGTTTTCTTTCAAACCAATTGAAATCAAATAGCAAAAAAACATTCATCAAAACTCAAAAGAAAAGAAAATTTAAAGAACGAAACAATTAATTGTTTGGCTTTTAAAAAAAAAAATTGACCACTTATTTGTTATTGAGTTAATTTCCTGGAAAACAAGTTCATATATGCAACATTAAGTTAATCGCGATTTCAGCACACTATAAAAGCAGTAGAAAATTAGAATTACAATTTCAACTGTGATTAATTATTCATTTCATATATGAACCACATCTTATGTATTAACCGGTTTCACAATAGCTTTTGTGTTTATTATTTTGGTTTTGACAATTAAATTGGAACACTTCTTGATCAAAGGATGATTTGAATCAACTGGTTTTCTATATATGAAATATTTTATTAATGGAATTGGATTTTTTTTTTAAATATTTGTGATCAAAAGAAAAGTCATTTGCACTTGTACCAAATCTGGACAGCAAGATTTACAAAAGCAAGAATATCTTTACCAAGATTAACCAAGATCTAGCCTACAAATCTCTTTATAACTTTTCCAAACTTTGTGTTAGTTTAATGGCACATTTCTAAAGCTGGAAAAATCTTTTATTAGTTTAATTACACATTTCTCATATTCTTTTTTAAGTGTAACAAAAAAAAAAACTTATTTTATTTAATCATACACCCACACTTTACTGTACTAAAGTAACCCAATTTAATATTAATTTAGAATTGTTAACAGAAAAACAGGTACAAATTAAAGAACTACAAAAGCCACAAACCTAACTCAAATACCAACATAAAGAATCATAACCAAATTGTCAAAATCAGCTCACCTTTGAGGCTTAGTCATCCTTTTTGTTTGTTTTTTTTTTTTAATTCTATTTTTTCCTGTTATTTATGATCAAAATGAAAGAAGATTAATTTTTAACACAGGCCACATAATTTTTTTGGCTATAAAACTTGTACAGCTTCTAGTTATTACTTGCAATTTGTAATTTGAAGAAACTATATAATTTGGATAAAGCATGAAGAAAGAGTAAACATATTTTGGTATACAATTAATTTTCTGTTATTTTGTTATATAATCATGCACTTTTAATTCTTGAAAAAAAAAAATACAAACAAAGATAGATCCATGCATAATCATCTTTTGTAGCCAATATCATAAATCCATTTAGAATAAAAGAATCACTTACAATGTGTCTTGTTAGAAGAAGGAACACAAGGAAGCAGACTCCCATTAATATTGTTTGCCATGACCACTGCATATATATATATGGACCAAATAATTAAATAAAAGTGAAGGTGCAAATCTCATTAGAATAATATATTTTTGATAATAAACAAAAGAAAAGGTACAAAAAGAATTTAGATTCTTTTTTTTTTCTTCTTTTGTGGGATTCTTTTCCATTTTCTTTCTGTTCTATTTTGAATATTTGGTAGCTAAAAAGCCTAAAGCATCAGCAGTTGCTGTTAGAATAATTGACTACTAGTACAAAAGGGTACAACTTTAGAAATGAAATCATTTGCTTCATCTATTATGTTGGAATAACTCCTGTAAAATAAAACAACTTTGCATATATAAGGGAATATTGCAAGAAACGTCATTCATATTTGATGGAATAACTTTTTTCATCACTCATATTTAAAATAATGCAATTTTGTTTAAATTAATCAATTTATCCAACCCTTCTACTTTCTTAACCAAAAATATACAAGTGTTATTGTTGGACGATATACACGTATATACTTTACGTTAAAAAATTAAACAAAATTGGATGAAATGATAAGTTTGGTACAATTTTTAATATGATTAGAGAAATTACATCATTTAAAATTTAAATAACGAAAAAAGTTTTTCCAATAAATATGAAGAATGATTTTCGCAATTTTCCAAATGCAAAATTCAGTTTGGCTAACATTAATTTAAATATAGATTTGCATAACAAATATTAAGCAATTGCTTAGTAGATTTTAACTAATTTAGTTGTATTTTCATTGAAAAGTCAATTTAAACCTATATCAAAGGTCAGCAAAAGTGTTTAGAGTTTCTTTTCTTTCGTCCTAATTACATTTAGCATGCCTTCCACTTTCATGATTATAACAAAGAATTTATTACTATTTATGACCCCTTTGATTAATTAATTTAGTCTTGTAGTAAATTAATAGTGAGAAACTAATTAATTAATTACCTCTTTTGTCTCATGAAAAACAGAACTCAAAACAGGAACTAAGCCCATTTGTTTGGTAAAATGTTGAATTCCAAGAAGGCTTTTAAGTTGTTGAAGAGAAACTATAATTGCAGCTCCAGCCATGAATCCAATCAGTGTTGCCTTTGAGAGAAAATCAATGATAAATCCCAGTCTGCAAAGATGCATGTGGTTTACTTTTTCCTCTTAAAAACTGGCAAAAAGAAAAGAAAAGAAAAGACAAGAAATGGGAGATATATATATATATATATATATATTGGAACATTGATGAAGAAAATTAACAAACCTGAGGATGCCTAAAGAGGCTTGGATAAGACCAGCAAAGAAAGTTGAAGAGAAAGCTAGTTGAAGAAACAAGACTGGATCTTTAGCTGGAGAAACTTCTTGTCTCAACATTGATCCCATAATAAGAGAAGCAATTGAAACTGGACCAACAGCAAGATCTCTTGAGCTTCCAAGAACAGCATAGATAAGTGGAGGAACAAAACTTGAATCTACACAAATTGACAAAACCACCAAATTAACTCACTGTCAATTTTTGTTATTAATTATAACAAACTAAAAATAAATCCATGCATAACCATTAATTATGCTAATTCCAAAAACATGCATCATGCAATAGTGTTATATACTCACAGAGCCCAACAATTGGTGGCAAGTTTGCTAACTTGGCATAGCTGATTCCCTGAAAGAAAAACAAAACTCAAGAAATGGATTAAAATGGAGCCAAAAACAAAGATTTAAGAATCATTGAAAAAAAAAAACCTGAGGAATGGCAAGGCTGGCGATGGTGAGACCAGAAACAACATCAGACTTGAGCAATTTGAGATTATAATTAGGACCCCATTGAAGTATAGGAAAAATATACTGAGCTCCAAGTATCCACTTAGTTTTCAAAGATTTTCCTTTGAATTGGCGTAAAGGGTCATCAGGGAAAAATGTTTCTTTGAGTCTGTTCTTGAGTTTCTGGAAAGAACTTGTATGAGGCGGTGGAACAACTTTGTGTATCTCCGTTGTAGCTATCTCTAAGCATTGATGATGACGATGATGATCAGAATCGAAGTTGCTGCTCATGTTTATTTCCATTAAAAATTGACCTAAACAAGAAAAATGGGAATTGATGAAGTAGTAGTATTGTTGTGTTTGTGAACTGTGAATTGTTTGGTTTCTTTAGGTCCCTATTTATGATCTAAGTCGGCAACCCACAGGACAAGAGTCAATCAACTTTCAAAAAGAAAAGATCGCTAGTGAACAAATTAAAAATCAGCACAACTTGACCATGGCGAGATGACATGAGGACAGGACAGAGAAAAAACTAAAAAAGAGTGCAATCGAAAAAGACTGTAAACTTTGTGGATCATGCCATAGCCATATCGTACTAGTGCAGTATGCGAAACTGAATCCTATATTATCTTGGAAAGATAAACATCTTTATAACTTTGTGTTCATGAAATGCTCTACTTGCATTATATATTTAACCATAATGCCAAACGTGTACGAATTAAATAAATAAAGGATCGAAGACTGCTAAAGTTTTCATATTGATCATAAGGTTAAATTGAAAGCCAATTAAGATTTTAAATTCATTAGAAAACTTTGCAAGATCAAGAGAATGCATCTAAAATTAAGTTCATCTTCAGCCTTTCATGTTGTTGTGTGGATTCAATAAATAAGAAAATGAGAAAAATGCGTTTAAAATAGTTTGAATATGTGTATAAGAGATGTTTAGATGTTTAATACGAATATATACGATAAACAAACATTATAGCGAACTGTAATTCATATATGAGACATGATTTGCGGGGATCGTACGTCAGCCAAGGCCAACCTTTCCGAGCCATCAATAACTGCCAGAAATGTAAATACTATACGATAAACAAACATTATAGCGAACTGTAATTCATATCTGAGACATGATTTAGTAGAATAAAAAGTTAATTGTTATCGTCGTTATTATGATTATGCTAGAAACGTAAATACTATGGAGTTTAGGATTTGCTATATTATAAGTGTTCAATATGCCAATAAAGATAATCTAGCTAGGATGAAGTTTGGAATTATTATATCAATAGTTCTTTATATATGCATGGATAATGAACTAATTTGCGACAAAATAAAACACCTTCCATAAGAAGACTAAATTGTGATATCATTTGACAGGCAGATAGCAGAGATTTATGATTAAGGAATGCATGTCAGAACATTCTCAATCTTTCTTCATTAATGAATTGGTGCACTTCTCTAAGTCGGTTATGAATTTTATGTATGTGATGAGTCATTATGGATACTGCTGTGACCTTCCAATATATATAGAGAGAAATGATAGAAAATACAAATTTTTTATATTATTTGGTCTAAAATTTATTACCATTTATATGCATTACTTATTCATTGTAAATATTTATTATTTGTAGTATGAAAAATGATAGAAAGAACAAAATTTTTTATATTGTTTGATATATAATTTAGTGATTTATGTAAAATATATTATTATTTATACTTCTTACCTATTTATTGTAAATTGTTATTTGTTAGGTAATGATATGACTCCACTAATAATAATAAAAATTTTAAATAAATAAAATTGTTAAAAAAAAAAGAATCGATAAATATTTGATGTTCTAAGCCTAAAGTCGGTTATATGCAAAACTATAACAGTATGTTTGGTGATGGGCGCCAAACTTAGGCAAGTCAACAACCCTATTGCTATAAGCAACGTTATAGCTACATATGGCTTGTCAAATTGTATTTATGCGTTTGGCACGGACAGTTAGAGAATGGAATGAAAATTGAAGAAAAATTACAAATTTAATAAGTAATAATAAAGGTCCCAAAAAAAGTAAGAATAGATAAAGAACCATTGATAATAATTGAATTTACATATGATTTTCTTTCCATTCTCTTTTTTTTTTTTTTTTTTTTTTGGCTTATGTAAAAATTAGAGTCTAACATCGATGAAATTCCTCTTGTATTAATAGTATAGAACTATAGATAAATAAGAACGATCCATCCGTTGTTTTAAATAAACTATGATTAAGTAATGTCTTCAAAATTGAGATGCAATACAAAATAAATTGAGATGCAATACAATATATTAATTTATGCTAGAATACTTGGACATGTAATATTTCAATTAAGGAGGGGGGTGCATGTAAAAAATAATATTCCACATGTAATAAGAGTTAAAGAAGTATTTAATTTATAAAAGTAAGATGCAATTTACCAATTTGAAGTATTTTTTGAATGAATAAAGTTCGGACTTGTGAACATTGCAATATAAATGAGCACATAAATCATTCTATGTCTGATTCAATAGATTGATAAATCCGGTCAATGCTGCCTCTTGAGAACATTGCAAAATAAATGATCATTTTAATTGCGATTTTAATCAGCGATAAAAGTTTAAAAAAATTATTCGTTTCATATACGACGGACGTATTATATATGAACAGATTTTAGATGAATTTTTGTGGATACTTTTTTTTTTTTTACATTTGATGGTCTCTTGATTTTTATCATCGTATCGATTAATCATTCAATAATCTTACGTGTGGAGCTCCCTTTAGTGGCCTTGATTTTATCATATCGATTAATCATTCAATCTCACGTGTTGAAGTTGAACTCTCTTGCCTTTAGTTGATAATATTAGGGTGCATCATATGGCACAAAGGAAATAAAACTTTCGGCAAATTGGCCAAGTGGATACTGTAGAATAATGTCTAGTTTGCTCCAGAATCCCACATGACTTGGACCCTTAATGTCCTGTTACGATTTGGACTGCCCCAATCTTTTTTCATTTCTATATCTTTGGCAGTATTGTAGTCATTCAATAGTAAATTATGCATCAATTTCTGATGAAATTTGTCTTGTACATGAATTATGATGTGTTCATGTGGCTAAGAACTTTTGGCTGACATGATGAAACTTAACATGGTATGCCTGATTCGTGTTGCTTTCTGCAATTTAATCTATGTTTGTTAAAACTGACTGAATTTGGTTCTATGTTTCATGATAATTCAACACAAACTTGAGTTAGGTCATGTATATGACCCATTCTCACTTAATATCCGGAAGTGACAACTTCAATTTCAAAGCGAATTCATGAGGCATTTGATACGTCGATAAGGGATATCTTAAAGAAATATATATAAAGATATGATGGCGATAAAGTTCAACAAAATAATTTGCTAACGTAAGAGAAAAACATATACATGCATCAATAAAGTTCAACAAAATAATATATTGATGTAGGGTATTATCCACGAAGAGAGACTAATATCCTATGTGACAACTTCAATTTAAGATGAATATATAATTTGTTCAAAAAAAATTTGAGTTTCTTCCATAAATTTTAAGATTTTTTGAGTTTCAATCTTTGCACTAAAAACCACTTTATTGTTTCTAAAAATAGGGGTTTTGTTTCCCCTTAATCCCTCTCCATGAAGTAATACAAAAATAATCTCAATCTATTCGTCTTCTTGTCAATCCAAAAATTTTAAGTAATGAAAAGGGTTGGAAATTAAAGACATATTTATATGCATACTAAACATTAAGGGTAAATGACCCCAATGTCCCTCAACTTTGGGGTTGGTTACATTTTGATTCTTATTCTTTCAAAAATTTTATTATAGTCCCTTAAATTGAATTTTGTAATGTGAACAGTTCCTAATCAATTTTTTATCCACTCGTGTAACGGTGCATATTTCATTTTGAGAGGCAAACAATAGAAAAAAAATAAGTCTCAATATAGATTATACGCGTGAGTGCTATGAAGAAAAAAAGAGAGTAAATAATAGGATCTATTATCCTAATCACAGTATTTATTAATTTATTTTACAACCCTAAATCACGTCATAAAATATGTGCACAACTAGGGAGACTTATTTTTTGCATTATTTACCCCTCAAAATGACATGTGCACAACATATGATTAACAAAATCGTTACATAAAGTGAATAAAAAATAGATTGAAGGCTGTTTACATTACAAAATATAAGTTAACGGATTATAATAAAACTTTTAAAAGAATGGGGACTAAAATGTAACTAACTCCAAAGTTGAGGGATCATTAAGGACATTTACCCAAACATTAACTATGAACTTTTCATATGTATAGTATCAAACATCATGCAATTAATACACTAAATTAATATAAATGAAAGTTATAAAGCATCAAAAAGTGAGGGAAAATGGATGATGCATTAATGCAAGAATCAGTGCATAAACTTTAACCCCAAATGGTTACTTTGGAATTCATATATAGTTTAATGAATGTCTAAAAATACATTTAAAAAGTTCTTCAAGAACTTGTAAGCTTTCCCTATAAATTAATGTGGAAAATTTAAGAATCATGGAAAGTAAAAGGAATGAAAGGAGATTATCTAAGGCAACACAATCATCATCACTTCTTCCTTCAAGTTCTAAAGAGAAGAAGAATCCAATGTAAGACAAAACAAAAAAGATAAAAAGGCAGAATGAAAAAGAAGAAGAAGAGATCATGATTCTGATTTCTGAGGATGCATATATACCTTCATCATACCTAAAAATGGCCAATTATAGCCACCACTCAAACTATCCTACAAAGGCCCACCGGCATGGTTCTTCTCCACTCAAACAATAATCATCAATGGATATATATCGTCCATATGATCATTTGCTTTCGGTTCAGTTCCTAACTATATAGGTTTCTGGTCGTTACTTCTACCATAACATTCATGCATGTTTGGTCGATAAAGTTTTGGATCCTTTTTCTCGTTGGTGTTTATTTTATTTGGGATCTCTCTAAAATATAGTTTTTAAATGTGGGATTTTGGATAATTTGAGAAAGATTTTTGTCAACATGCATGTGTGACATGTGTCAATGGTAGACATGAATAATGGCCTCATAATCATCACATTTAGTGCTTAGCAATTTGCAGTGTTTGTCTATATTATATTTAGGCTTTTAATTTCTAACTTGGTTCCAAAATGTATACCCAATTAAGGAAAATTCTATCATTGCTCAGTTGACACAATATTATGGAACTTGTGAACTAAAAAGAACCCCCAAAATCTCACCATTGAACTCAATATGCATATATAGCCAGTTAGACTCTTCCCATTTCTAAGATATGCAAAAAAAAGTATATCCCATGGTTTCCCCAATGGGGCACATTAAGTTCATACTCGTTTAATTCGTTTCCATGATCTCTCACATTTGGTTTATATTTATCCCTTTATGGCCAGTGAAGCAATGCAAACTAATGTAACTTATAAAATGTGATTCTTCCCTGCAATATATCCTCTTTAATTCTCATACAAAAGAATGTTTGACAAAAAAAAAAAAAAAAAACCTTGATTGTGCTTGGAGTGTGCAGTACTATTTGTGTTGCCTATTACTGTGCTTCAGTTTGGAATGGGCTTTTTACAATGAGCAAGAAATATCTTTCATCTTAAACTTCAGAATATTGTGAAGTACTGCTTTGAAAATCAACAACAACTATTCCTTTATTCTACTATGTGTGTTTCGTCATTGATAGAATCCATATCATTTGATTGATAAACCTTGATGTTGCTTGTTAACTTGACACAACCATCCTCATTTTCTCAATATTGGTATCGACTAATTATAAATTCATGAAAAATGTTTAAAGATCAAAGTTGCTGCATCAATAACGTGAACTATGCTTATAAACTCATGGAAAATGTTTAAAGATTGAACGTTGTTACATCAATAACATCAACTAAACTTTTTTCTCACTACCTATTCCACACAAAAATATTTTAAAAAACGAGAAAAAAAAAAAAGGAAATGGAACACTTCATTCAAGAGGGTTGAAACAAAAATGTTTGAGGAAAAAGGAAATTTTCAGGGAAACCGTGGTCGGCAGGATTCGAACCTGCGCGGGCAGAGCCCACATGATTTCTAGTCATGCCCGATAACCACTCCGGCACGACCACTCGTACAAATTGTTTGTCGTAAATCCAAAATATGAAAACTTAAAGTGGAGTGGAGGAATCCATATGCATCTTCGTATCTTCACACCAAAAGGGGTTAATCTGCAGGCGCACTATGGTCACATCTTGAGGGATAAGTTAAAATGATAAAAAGCTGAACTAAAGTTTAAAAAAAGAAAAGAAAAGAAATTTTTGTTTTCTTAAAAAGACAATGTTGATTTAACGGCATATATAGGTAAAGCTATAAATTTTATTTCTTATATTTCACATGCCCTTTTCATCATTTCTTGATTTATAGTTATCTGATCATGAAGTTGTTCCTGCAGCTTCTTACACATTTCTTTAATTTTTATGGCCTGAATTTGACTATACAAGATGAGAATCACCAGGATCTATGTGGGTCTTTCTTGTTGCAAGTTGCAGAAAACAGTAGTGATCTGTGATCATGATCATTATTCATTCATGATTAATTCATGTTTAAACAGTCATTCATAAATTTAACGTACGTACGTGCATATACCAAATTAAGCTCATGTCCTAATGCAATATTATATAAGAATCAAGAACTTATAAAGAGTTAATTAATTATTAGAGGTTCTAATTTGATCCGAGCTAGGAAAATATTCAACATCTTCCTACTATAGTGAATTTCAAAACCATATTCGATTAATATATAAATCTTCGTGCTACAAAATTGTTTTGTTAGATGTAACTTTTCGTGTATAAACAACAAGTTTAACATAGTACAAGTTCAATTCTTGTTAAAGTTGTTGCTCTTGATTCATTGTATTCTCATTTTCCAAACTGGATTACACACACAGTTCAAGGAGAATTCACAGTTATTCAGGTGAATGTTTAACTTTTTCATCAATAAAATATCGCTTTTGCCAAACAAAAAAATGGATAGAAAAATCAACATGAATACATGCATGCATGTCATCGCTCAAATTCACACCTTTCAAGTTAATTTCAAGATTATTAACACATTGAGTTCTTCATGATAACCAAATATTTTACGAAATTTGATGAGAAAATTAAAAGAAACAAAAATGTTCACGGTCTTAGTGAAGTGGAGGATTGCATATATATGCATATGACTATATATTTTGTGACGTTTTTTTTGTGTTTTTTTTAAGGTTGACATACATGCATGTTGGTGTTTGGTAGGCTTTGCAATCGATTACCGAACAATGTGGCAAAATCCGTCCAACATCTCAGGTTGAGACATTGAATTGGACTTTTGCTTGCTGATCATATTCAAACTGGGAATGATGAGCTGCTTGAATGTTGTGGCCTGCAGGCAACTTAAATTCTTTGAATCTTTGATATGTCGGTCATTAATAATGGAATGACGATGGTGCATGGTTCAGCTTTAAAGAAGAAATTCTGATATATCCAGGAATCTTATATCCAACAGTAGTAAAGTGTTAGATCATATATGGGATGGAATCTTTCAAAAGGATTGTTGAGAGTGAAATTATCATCAAGTGTGGAATTGAGGATCCACATCCCACTCTACATAAATTTCATTTTAAACTTCAATTGTAGATAGATTTACATTAACTTTTGAGAAGAAAGATTTGCATTCAATACAATATATATATATATATATATATATATATATATATAATGTAGTGATATAAAACTTAAGCATTAGAGTTTCTATAATTTATATATATTACATGAAAAATTACAATTACATATTTGGGATTTAATTTGTAATATATATTTTGGGAAAAAAAACAAAAAGTTTTTTAAGTATATTACCTTGTTTTAAAATTTTTTGACTTTTGCTTATTGATCAAACAATGGTCAACCGTCAACGAGTCTCTGTTGCTGATCAACTTCAAAAGAAAACAAATATTTTTCACTTGAAATTTAAAATTTATTTAATAAGAAATTCTTCTACACAAAGACCTATAAAGAAATTTATCAATCCAATCAATCATTTCTCAAATAAAAAATCACAAAAATCTATGTAAAACTAATTCATATATAAACATGGTTTATATAATTTTCTGTTGCTTTTATTCTACGTTAAATTTACGACTAACTGTTGTTTCATGTATGAGCGGTCGATAAAAAATATTTCTTCTCTAAAACACACACACGGAAATTTCCTTTTTTCCAACTTTCAAACCAAATTACCTTTTTTTTTTTGCTCAAAAAAAATTACCTAACCAAATATATATAGTCCTAATTTCTTCTAGTCCATTCATTTTATTTCCTTGCATTCCCTCTTCAATCCAAACATATAACCAAACTTCTTTTGTATTGACTACTAATTTTGGTGTTCAGCTACAAGTCATATCCTTGTTTGCATGATAAGAAGAGATAATTGAAGGAAAGAAAAAAAATGATTGCATGAGAAAGTGGTCCTAGGAATGTCAACCGTGTTTCAAAAGTAGAGGAGGCCTCTCTTTTTTGGTAGATCATATAAGCTGAATAAGTGGGAGTGGGGAGGTGGAATGTCATGGCTCTCATGTCTTGGTGTTAAATCACCCTTTTTCCTAATAAAGTTATTGCATGTTAAAGTGTGTGTGTGTGTTTTAGTGGTTGTCAATTTAGTCTCACCAATTTTTTTGTCATTAATTTCACCTTAAATCTTTGTCACAATGATGGATTATATATACTTATTTTTCTATTTTTTCCATTTGCCAAATGTGATTTTGTTAATGGATAAGAAAAAGTATACGTTCCCTTCATTTACAAATACCTTAGTTCTCAAACTTATGCTTAATCATTGCAATGTTCCAAATAAAGTATGTGTTTATAGTATGATTTATTTGTTAAATTGTTTTTCCTTTACGAATTAGAGTTGGTAAGGTATTTATTCTCCAAATTCTTTATGTTTCAAAGTTGTAATTGCCCAATAAATAAAAGAGTTAAGAATCGTTGTAGTTAAACGGGAAAGGGAGATATCTCAAATAGACGTGAGAGAAAAAACTATATCGATTGAAAAAATTTCGCTTATGAGCCGACAGTATTACTAGTGAATAGTCTTTTTGAAAATTCTTCATACTAGCCGATAGTGTTACTATCGAATAGTGTTATTGTATGATGGTTGTATCATACATGTAATATCGTAATTTTATTCCTCTCTTCTCAAGATGGGATTTCTTGTCCAAAATTATCCTGTATTATCATGTCTCAAATTAAAACTATAGGTTCACGCATCTCTTGGTTAGGATATAATAATTGTAAATTGATTTTAGTGATATTTATGTTTTTAATCCCTAATTTTAGTAAAACTACATCGTTTTGATCATTAAATAAAATAAAACAGGATGATATTAAACAGAGAATTTGTCTCCTTTTCTCAAACGTATTTATGATAATATCACATGTAATATCAAAGCTTTTTAGTTCTAACGTAATGAAATCTCAAATTTACAAATTAAGCACAAAATAAAAGTTGGCATATTTAAAGGAACAATTTTGTAGGGAGAATAGTTGAACACGAAAGAGAAACATAATTCAATTTGGTGCACAAATGACGGTTAGTGGCGGAACCAAAACTACATTTGAGGGGTGTTTTTATATATAATTAGTATAAAATAATTTTTTTCAATAAATAAATATATATATATAACTAATAAAGTATCAATTAATTGACAATTATAATAATGAAATATATATATATCACCTACTTATTTATTAACATTTAAAGATGAAACATATGTGTCATATAGGTCTACAATTGTTATAAATATTGAAAAAAATTATTTATTTTATTTTTATCCTCTATGTATACTAAAATTGTCATAAAAAAATTCATAGAATTCCTTTAATTTATTATTTCAATATGTTCAAATTTTTCAATTTTGACGAAATAGACAAAAACAATTCAAATTTAGCACATGGCTTACAGATTTTTCAACTTGAATACTTTATTTGATTCTCTATTTTTCTAAATTTAATGGACAATTTTAACTTATTTTTTTATAAGTCAAACTATTAAAATCAAATTAAATTTTAATTTCCTTATTTTATAATAAGTCTCGTCATCAGAATCAAATTTTAGTTGTACTTTTAAGAGCAACGGTACGGCCGCACGTACTCGTCCCCCAGTGGTCACAGTGGAACTTGTTGTGAAACTTCAAGAAATGCCAAATTAGAACAGTATAAATATAGTTCCCCAAGTTTTGGAATAGTCAATCCCTTGGGCCATTTTCAAAGTTTAAGAAGTAATGCCAACAAAAAATAGCATTGGATTCCAACTGGGCTCAAAGTGATGAAAATTTTACTTCTAACTTCTAAGTTCTAACAAATTAATTATACTTCTAACTTCTAAGTTCTAACAAATTAATCTTAAAGATTTTAATCCTCTATAAATTATCTCTAAAAAAACTTGACTTGTTAGTAAATCACAAATATCCAGTAACTCCTATAACAATTTGAATGAACATGGCATTTAAATTTGGCTAAAATATGATTCGTTTGAGTTTAATAACAGCAACAACTAAATATTTATCTTATTATATCGAATCTACTAGTTTCACCATCGTGTTCTATATGTATACATGAGTAAATTATATATATATTTTTAATAATTTCTTTCTTATTTTTAAAAATCTTTTTCCGCATCTATTTCTTGGAGTTTAACATCCCCAAAAAAAAAATCCAATCAATTAGCCATCAATATCACTTTAAGTACGTTTTAACTTCAAGTCTATGGAGCTCGAGCTCGAGTTCAAAGTTTTTTCAAGATTGAATACCAAAATAAATAAAATTAGTAGTATGAAACTCTATGTATTATGTATATCTATTGCCCAAATGGAGGAAGAAAAATTGCTCTTTAATCCAATTCCAATTTCATAACTATTTTTGGGCCAAATCTACCAATCAATTTTGTCCACACCAATATTACAATACACCATCTTCTAAGCCATATGAGCCCAAAGTCCATTGTGCTCATAAATTGCATAAAACCCTTAAAGGCTTAAACCCTCCTAAAACCCTAAACACCTCTAAGAAGCCTAGAACCTTCTACTACAGTCTTGAATTCCTTCCTTCCTTCCTTCCATTTTAAACCCCTGTTAGCCCCAATTTCCAATTTTCCACCCTAACTATTATCACAATTCAAAACCCACAATTTTTCTGCCCTTTTTTTCTTCTGTAAAGAAAATGGCCAAGCGTTTGATCCCAACTCTCAACAGGGTTCTTATTGAAAAACTTGTTCAACCCTCCAAAACCACTGCTGGGATCCTTCTTCCAGAGAAATCTGCCAAGGTGAGGCCAAAAGTTCAAAACTTTGACGAATGGATGATTCAAAAATGTTAACTTTTGAGTTTGGAGCTCTTTTCCATGCTATTTTTTTGATGATTTTTTTTGGGTTTTGATTTATTTTGGTGAATTGTTTTTTATTTGGATGCAGCTTAACTCAGGGAAAGTGGTGGCAGTGGGACCAGGGTTACGTGATAAGAAAGGAAATACAATCCCAGTTGCTGTTAAAGAAGGTGACACTGTTCTTTTGCCTGAATATGGTGGCACTCAAGTCAAATTGGGTGAAAAAGAGTGAGTTCTAGTGCTTTACAGTAAACATTTTGGTATTTGGATCAAGAAATTATGGGTTCGTTTTATTTATTTGGATTTTTGGGTTTTGTGTGGTTTTGTGCAGGCTTCATTTGTATAGGGACGAGGACATCTTGGGGGTCATTTGTGAGTGATTAGTGAGGGATTACTGGTTCTTGATAGAGTTTAATTGGATGGAGGATTTCGTGTTTTGATTTTAAATTATTCCAAGTGTAACTCTTTTATCGTGGGAGTGCTGGGATTGACTGTGTTACTTTGATTTTTAATACAATGATAATTGAAAGGACCTATCTTTTCCACTGCTTTATGCTCTAAAACCCATTAAGGTTATAATCTTTTTTGATTTTGAAGTTCAGATTGAATTTGCTATATATGTGGTTTATGTTTTATGCTGAATTGTATTAGGGGAGGATTTGATTTACTCGCTCTAATCTCACAAGAGCTACAAGAATAGTATTTTAAGCTCATGTGTGCTTGAAAATGAATAGTTTGATGTAGGCTTAAGAGGTTGAATTGTTCGTTTGTCTTCCTAGTTATTATGAGATCAAATTTTTGCGTTTATACAATTGGATTAGAAAACTGATGTAGCCTATATGTCTGTTTTCTATGTTATTTTTTCAATAGGGTAACTGTGACATGTCCTTGTAGTGAATATAATTGCCAGAAAGTGGCAAAGAAAGAACTAGCAGTAGAAATGTAGTATTACTTTTGGGATCAGTATGAGTTGAACAGAACTTGCCTTCCGATGCTCTTCTGGTTAGTGAATTGAGTCAAGAAAATTATTCATTGCTCTTCCAATATCTTGCGTTTCATATTAGAACTGTAGAGTGGAAATCAATTTATTATGGAATTTTAATAGCTTTAGTAGTGGTTTAGTTGATCTCTTATCATGTTCTATTTTAGGATTTGCCTTTCTGGAAAATTAACTTGAATAACCAGAGTGATTTTTTGAAGTGCCACTGAGAGCAGTGATGGCAAAAGTTATGAATTTTCGCATAGGTTGAGTGAGTTTGATTGCTGACCATGAATGCCACAAATAGTAGGGGTATGGTGCAGAATTAATAAAAAAACAAATCTGAAGTACGGTTGCAGGTGTAATCTTAAACTCCTGATGTGAGCACTTGTGGTCTAATTTTGCATTTTTTATTGCCAAACAAGACCTAACAATGGAACAGTAATTCAATGCAAGAATAAATAAGAGAGGTAGGTATAGGAGGGCTTGTGGGGTTCAAGGAAAGGGCAGTCGCACTTTCTGGCTGTGAAACCCTGCTTCCTGTTTGATTACTAGGCGCAACAGCATTTAACCTTTTTTTTCCCCTAGTACTGCATTATGTTTCAGTAGGCGTATTGGACATTTTTATTCTTCCAGTGATCCAGTCATTTAATGCCAAGAAGAATGGAGCCAACAATTTCTGTTGGTTAAAGAATACTAAAGAGCCACTTGTGTCTGTGGAATCATGTTTGCTCTATGATTACCTGGTGTAGCCATATTTTATGACTGCATTGATAGTTTTGCATTTTGTTATGGACGTACTGGTCCATTTCTTCAGGTCAGAAAATCAATGCCAAGAAATGGGAAGAGAGAACAGAAAAGTGTAGAAGGTAGGGTGTCAAGATTGATGTGGAATCACTGATTGCTGCAGAACTCTGCTTCCATTTTATTATGATTTAAAACTGGCTACGTTTCTCAGGATGACTGCATGATTCTCTTGTCTAGTATTTTTGCTTTGTGTTACTTTGGCTAGTAGTTCAATGCTTCTATGAAAAAGGGAAATTTAAGGAGGTCGAGGAGTTGGGGTGCGGTTGTTTGTAGTGATTCAAAAGCTCGTAGAATTGTTATTTGTCGCGGAACTATGTTCTCTTTTTTCTTACATTATCCCTGAAATTGGTCTCCTCGTATAAGTTGCTGTGGAGGTTTACTTGAATCTTCAATGGAAGATTTTCCATTGGAGGTGATTAGCATGAGTTTTAAGAGTTGTGCGACATTGCAATGTGGCCATTTCTTGTTTTCATGCAGCAGACTGCAGGCAAGAATCCCAAAAATGAGAATCTAGTTGCAATTGTGCGATTCAAATGAGACTAATTTGCTTTTAATTTATTTTGTTGGGCATCCCTTTATAGTTTATCCTATGATTTTGTATTGCTCTTGGTGATGGGAGGGAGTATGGGGGCAGCAAGGAATGATGAAAATTTGTCACGAGGATTTGGACAGTGCGTGACATGAGGCGCAAATGCGCCAATTTATGTAAAGAACTGTTGATATGGGCACATGTTGCAAACTAGTTATAAAGAAAAGGGCCTCTGTTTAGCCTGTTTATTACGTTTGCTTTATACCTTTGACAATCAAATGATAATGAAATGAGTAAACAAATTGTGAAGCAACAATTTTCTTAAACTTGGGTGATTGTATTCTGGGGTACTAATATCATAAGACAATCTGTATACAACCTGGATTGGGAGACTCACTCTGTGCCTTAGAGCACTGATTCCGCAGCCGCAAAATCTGTGGTCTTAATGGTTGCTGTACTTGCGACAATGTAACGACACCCTATTTCCATATTCCGCTGTCATCATGAGAATTTCTGGAGTGTTTGCTAGCCTAAAACAATGTTTCTATCAATGAAAATATTTCTCGTTTCTAATCTCTATATGTTCAATTTTTGAGTCATTCTCATGTGATTACGTATAAAGTATATTTCGGATATCACATCTTATATGAGACAAGTTTTTACGTCAATTTTTTGTTTAAGAGGATTCAATCGGCCCGAGATTGAAGGAAAAAATCCCCATCTAAACCAAACAAACAATCTACAGCACACATTTTGCTGCACATTTTGTAGGATGTGCAGCAATGATAATAACCATTGACAAGGCTGTTGACGTATCCTGTGTGGATTGAAATTCTTTGATCCCTCTGAAAAATGTAACTTCGTGACACCATACGAAATGTATGCCATTACAGTCAACCTCCTGTGACTGAACTCCAAATTATGTTCAAAGAATAAAAGTGACTGTATTCATCTGTTCCAGATAGATAGTCAACGCTTGAAAAGCATAATCTTGTGAATCTAGTATGTGCATGCATCAATGAAAATATGTCATTTGACAAAATTTTTAACGATTTTTATGCAATATCTTTTAGTGTCTATTGCAACTCCGTCTTATTAAAACACTCTGTATATCTATAATTAGTTTGTTCTAAACTCGATAAAATGAGAAAGTTTGACAAGTTGGAAGACGGTGTCAAAATTTTGCATTTTTTAGTTGTTGTAGTGTTTGTTAGTGTCTATATCCTCATCATAATTAATAACCTTCCCAAATAGAGTCACTCTTATCAAAGATAATGCATGCCTTTGCATGTCTTGTTATGTTAATATATTCATTTGCATGTCTCATTGTGTTAATTCGCTTTGTTTATAGTCTAGTGTCTTTTTCTCATTTCCTTTTGCCCATGAATATTGCATATGCGAAAAATTAACACACTAGAGATGTTTTGTTTTATGTTTTAGTGGACATACTAGACTTAAAACTACAAATGGCACATCAAATCACTAATTGTGTGCATCTTCTTCTTTTAGCAAATCATGGCAAAAAAACAGGAAACCCGTGCCAAAATCTTGAATTTGTGAAGAAGTTGATAGCAATCAATCACATAATGATCACTTTCTTGGAGGAAAAAAATGAAAAACTAATAAGATCCAACTTTTGTTTAAGGTAATAATGTCATCCGTACAAGCAATAGTAATATATGCTGAAAATTGCAGTGACAATTAGTCCCACCACAATTACATAATCATAAAAGATAAATATTCAATGCACATGAAATAAGGAGTGAAACTTAACAGAATTTGAGGTGCATTTCATTAAGAAAAAAAAATTCAGCCTATTACCATTAGCTTCAAATCAGGGATTCTCCAACTCTAATTCTTCGTCCGAGTTATAGATTACTTATCTTATTTTAAAATCACAAAACTATCTTATCTATATTTTTTTTTTCATGCCACAACATCTATCATACTCTTATCTTCAAATTAAGTTATTGAATACAAGTGATTCCTGCATCCAAAACTAACTTAAAATTACAATTGGAGCTATTAATACAACAATTACCTTTCTTGATATACTTATGAGTCATATGGATTTCATTCCGTATCAATCTTTCACTTTTTTTCAAATTTCGAAACTTTTCAAATGTGTTATTTATAGATTGATAAACTGCTACTAATTAGTTGGAATTGTAATTGCACCCATTAGTAACTAAGAAAAAAAGCCAAAATATTCTTAGCATAATAATCAAATTTTTTGGCTTCACCCAGTGCACACCTTCTAGTAGCAATTGCGAACTTTTCCGTAAAAAACAAAGAATAGTAATGGTGTGTCAATTTGATACAATTTTCATCCTTTCCTTTCCATTACCAAGAAATCCAAAATATTCTTTGCTTCCATAGAAAGTCCAAACCCTCACCTCACAAACATACAAAACAAAATCAAAGCAAATCAATCATATCCCTAAACTTCCATCATCATCATCATCCATCCTCCATAATCCACCATCATCATCCTCTGTCACTGTTCCCAGCACGTGCCCTCTTTCCCTCCACATTACCTCACCTTTCCAGGTCACGTGCGCCTTCCTGTCTCCCTCCCTCCCCCACTCTTCTCCTTCTTCTTCTTCTCTTACAATAATAACAATAATTCTCCTCATCACACAAAAAAACGCAGTAAAACAAACAAAAACACTTTCCAAAATATCTTCCAAAATTAATACAAAAAAAAAAGTTTGAATTTTTTGTTCAAGAAAAATTTCAAAATTTAGGTATGATGTGAAGAAGAGGGCGAGATGCACGCAAAAAATAGGATCCCAACTAGCGGACACAACAGCCCATCACCGCCACAATCTCCACTTTCACGTTCGCCTCGCCTCCGGCGAAAACAGGGCCGTTTTACTCCTTCGGGTCAGCCCGGCCCGAGAACTTTCGCCCAGCGTATTGCCTGGCTCATTCTCTCTGTTCTTCTACGTAGACAAGGCGTTTTCCTGTTTGCCCCATTGCTTTACATATCTGGGATGTTGTTTTACATGGGTACGGTGTCGTTTGATGTTGTGCCAGTTATACGTCATCGGGCTGCCACCGGGTCCCTTTACAGGAGCCCCCAGCTTTTTGCTAAGCTGAAACACGAAATTCAATCGGATAACTCTTCAGCTGATACGGTTAGTTGGTTAAATTAGAGAAAACCCATTTGGGATCTCTTGTTCTTTTTTAACATGTTTTTGCATTTTTTAGCTGATTAATTTGTTTTTTGAGTTCTTGAGTTTTTTTTCTGTGATTTAATGTGGGATGTGGGGTTTGCTTAGTTTGATAATGTGGGTTGTGATTGGAATTGATAGGGACATTGAAAATATTTTCCTTTGTTAGATTTTGACATTGGTTTAGTGCTGTTATAGTTCCAAGTAATTGTCAAACAGTAGAGAACTTTTCACATTTTTTTATCTTTTCCTTTTGTGCAGATTTACTATGAGTTCTTTATTTATGTTCATTTTGGATGTTAATGTAAAGTTTGTAACTTGATAAGAATTAAAAGTTTGAAACTTTGAATTAGAGACCAGAGAATTGTTAAGGGTTAGATCTGGAATCTTAATAGCAAATGGGTCGGTGCTTCCTTGTATATTGGTTTTTCTTTAGAGCAAGAAGCTTGATGGCATTGTAGTAATATGTTGATAGAATTTACTATTTACTTTTGAGGAAAGTATGAAATCCTTTACTTATTGAAGTGGAATACTGCCAAGAGAAAAATGGTGATGTAAAACTTTTGCACGACAAGGCTTTATGCTCTCGTTACATTTTTACGATAAATACCCTTGAATTACCATGTCATACAAAGTCAAGCTGTTCTCCTTGTGCCTTTGCATTTTAGTTGAAGCTATTCTATTTGATGAATCTCTTAGTTTGACATGGTCTGTTGTGGTGACAAGAGCAACTCCTTGTGTAAAAAGTTGGAAACTTTGACCTAGTTCAACTAGGCAGTTGCCACTAACTTGGATAAAGAAAGTAAAATTTATAGTATTGAGGATAACATAATTTTTCTCTGCGTCTAAACATATTTTGAATAAGAAAAGACTGCACATCCTGCTGTCGAGAATGATGTTGCTGGTTAGTTTTCCAGTAGGATAAAGCTACAAGTGATGCTGTTGTAGACATCATCTCTAAGCAAATCTAGAAGTGATTCTTTTATAACTAGTAGTTTAATTTTCGCTTGAAGGCTTTTGATATCCGAATAATATGCTTATCATTTCTTGTATTTGTAACACCTGTTTTGTCTTAAAGAATATTGCACAAGTACATTTAATAACATTCAGCTAGTAGCATTATAATTGGCGTCATGGTTTATGGGGACATATCTTTTTTCTGTAAAGAATGTTTAGGATGGGATTCACTCCTATTGGAAGAGTGTAAGTCATGGCTGGAATCTGGAGCTCTGAAGATATGGCTTAAGCTTCAATCTCGCTCTCAGTTCTAGATTTAGCATTAAACTGTTTTCTTTTTATCTTATTATTACATGGTGGCCAGATCGCCAAGTCAATAGTTAATTTGAATAATGTAGAAGCAGCCCTGGGTTGGGAGAGGTTGGGTGGAGAGGTGGGGAAGGTGAGTCTCCTTTTCCCCATGTTGGCTCAGTTCTGGGTTCTGATGAAGTGGCAACAAGCATCGGTTTTTGACCTGCAATGCCCCCTTTAGCAAGCATTATCCAGTAGGAATCAACTGTTGAACTGCTCAAAATGATCATGTTTTCAAGTTTCACAAGCGTTCCTGATTGGCATATAATACAGCAACCAATTTAAAGGCTAGGCCAATGTAGAAATCCATTGGATATGTGAGTTTCATTTGCCCATTGTTGCATTTCATTTTGGTACTTGAATTCCTTTCAAGTTGAGCACTTGGACTCAAGCCTGCCAAAGCATGAAGTACGTGTGAACCTCAGTTATGTGTTGGATGGTTAACTAATATATAAAATTAGAGAGAATTTTAAAAGATATGAGTGTAGCAATACATACAGTATTGTTTGATGGTTTTCTGAAAGTTATAGGGAGTATTTACTGTTTTTCCATCAAAACTTCTTGTGATCCCTTCCCCCTCCCCCAGTTGGCAGGCTTAGCAGGTGGAATAGCTAGTCCAAGCTAAGATTTTCCTGCCAAATTGATTAAATTTTCTTGATCCATATCATGGAATACTGACTTAATATTACCAGATAATCATATGCTTATATTTTGAACTTATACTTGTTCAAGTTTCATGAATTAAGTCATCTCATTGTGATGATGGTTCATATTGATCAAATATAGATTTTTGCCATGTCTTGTATGTACATAGTTTCTGATTCATGTTTTGTAATACCGAGATGTGTAAAATATTTATGCTAGTAAAACTTAATTAATCTATCCCTTTACAGGTGATGATGGTTTGTGTTGATCAGAGATAGATTGATAATAAGTTCCTAATTTTGAGAGTATTGGATTTATTTCTCTGTGATACTCTATGAGAAACTCTAGACCATCTGTAATTGATATAATTTTATCACACTGGACTTAGATGGCCTAAGTTGACTGTTTCAGGATAATCCTGAGATTTTGATGTGCTTAGGCTTTCCACTGTGCCAAATTGATTGTGTGTCACATTTTGCTGCAGATATCAACTATATGGAAGCATTCTTATAAAAGTGGTGAGTGGAGACCTTGCATAAATACATCTTCTGGAGGTAAGCAAATCTGACAGCACTAATATTTCTTCTTATTTTTATTTTTTATTTTTTTATTGCCTGTCCTTTACCTCCTTAAGTTTGTTCATTTCTTAGGCTTTTTCTCTTTTCTCTTCTGTTAGTGACCAACCGATGGTGTTGAGTTTGGAAGCAATTATATCTGTCTTCCTTTTCCATGTTTTGCTTTAAATTAAACTGCATTCAGCTATATACACTACATCATCTTTCATTCTGTCATGTTATTTCCAGTCACATTCTCATTGTCTGTAATTAAGTAGCATTCAGATAATCTTGCACAACTGCTGAGTGTACTTTTGAACATAAGTTTTGGCATTGTGACGAGTCTCTTATGATTTTCTTTGCACCTCTTCCTCCTTCCTACCTTCTTTTTTTTCCTGGGAAGCTGTTTTGATTATTTAGTAAAACCCTTTAGTGGGCTGTTCGTATTCAACATGACTGCCTCAATGGTATAACCACTTTGGCTGTTTGAGTTAAGGGTTCTTGTTGGGATAATTTCTGGTTAAAGCAGGAGTAGACAGTTAATAAATGCCTCAGATAGTATTGCTATACCCAGAATAATGGATCATCTTGAATGCCTGGGGTTTTCCTTACAAGAGTTTTCTGTTCTCACGCATTCTCTCAGTCCTTTCATGATTTGCAAAATTTAACTGTTGTAAGTCCACTGGTTCACAAGAAAAGAAATTACAGGATTCACTTGGACTTTGTTCCAATCAAGTTTACAAAAACGGAATTGTGTTTTTTGCTATGCTTATTGTGTGCACATTTTTAACATTTGAGCTCATGGTTCCATTTTGTTTCATGTTTGACTTTAGTTCGGTTTCCTATTTACTGATTGGATCAAACTTGGGTAATGTATTTGCTTTGGTCTTACCAGATCTTGTAGTTGTAGAATCTAGATCGATTTTATTTTTTGGTCATGCATTTTCTTTTCTTCCACTTATTTTTTGGTCAATGTGGTCTAGCTATAGCAACCTAAAGTGTCTTATGACTTGTTATTTTTAGGCTTGCCCGAGTCAAACGGATACATCTACATTGAGGCCAATGGTGGTTTGAATCAACAGAGAGGATCGGTAATCTCAAAATCATGTTATAGTTCAGTCTTTTGGTTGCACCACTGGTCACCTGTATTCTGAGGTTCTGATTTTATTTCAGATTTGCAATGCTGTTGCTGTGGCTGGTTATCTTAATGCAACCCTTGTAATTCCACACTTTCACTTTCACAGTATTTGGAGAGACCCTAGGTCGGTACGCATTAAAGTTTCTTTACTATTTTTATTTGTTTTGGGTGGAAACTTAATAGTATTTCAAATATTGCTTCAAGAGTGTCAGTAATCTCAATGATTACATGTTTAATTATAATTATATTTCAATATGGGCTGAAACTTTGTTTCTTTCATTGTTGTTCTGGCGGCAGTCAGTTGCCGTGAAATAACATACTAATAAACATTAGGGATTGCTATTCTGATGCGGGCTTTGCATGTGCAGCAAATTTGGAGACATTTTTGATGAAGAATATTTCATTAAAACACTGGAAAATGATGTGCGAGTGGTGAATAAGATTCCTGGGTATATAATGGAAAGGTTTGACTACAACATGAGTAATGTGTTCAACTTTAGAATAAAGGCATGGTCATCAATCCAATTCTACAGAGATACTGTCCTTCCAAAGCTACTTGAAGAAAAGTAAGCTCCTTTCTGTATTCTCTTTTCTGAAATTTCTCTTTCACAGTTTTTTGGCCTTTGACAATAATGATAAGTTTAAGGTGTTTTCATGTTATTTACTGGTCCTGAGATATAACTCTTAATTCTCCTTGTACTGTTACATTTTTTTCTTTTATGAAATGGAGCTTATGGTGGTAGTGGTAGGTTGGGTATCACTGAAATTCCAGTTAAAATCAATGGAAGGACTTCAAATTTTGCTAAAAGGAGCTTCCTTGTATTTGTTTAAGGAGTTGTTTTCTTGTATACCTGTCTGGTATAAATTTCTGATTTATTGGTCCAGTATACCTGTCTGATTTTGAAAGAAATAGATTTAATAAAATCTCATACAACTCTTTCTCCTCTTCCATGAACTGCAAAGTTTAAGTTGTCTAAATGTTTTAGTTTGGACAGTGTAACTCCTCTCTTTTATTCATTCTGATTCTGCTTTATGAATTCAGGATCATAAGGATTTCTCCTTTTGCAAACCGCTTATCGTTTGATGCTCCTCCAGCAGTTCAACGACTTAGGTGCCTGGCAAACTACCAAGCTTTAAGATTTTCCAATCCTATTTTAACTATTGGTGAAACTTTGGTTGCGAGAATGAAAGAACGCAGTGTAAGCAATGGTGGAAAGTACGTTTCTGTGCATCTTCGCTTTGAGGAGGTTGGTTTTAGTATGTGGAAGTTCTTTTATTCTTATTGCTGAGCAATAAATATGCTTCGAAAAGTTTGGATAAGTAATCATGGTTATCTTGTGCAGGATATGGTTGCTTTCTCTTGTTGTGTATATGATGGCGGGGATACTGAAAAAAAAGATATGGATGCTGCTAGGGAGAGAGGTTGGAAGGGAAAGTTTACTAAACCTGGTAGAGTAATTAGTCCTGGAGCAATCAGGGTTAATGGAAAATGTCCCTTGACTCCTTTAGAGGTATTATCTTTGCTTTATTCATTATGTTTGCTATTTCTCATCCTTAAATCATCAAATCTTCTTCTTGGAATGTAGTCTTCTTTTTTTCCCTGCACTTCTGATAACTGCTTGAGTCACACTAGTTGTGCCACAATCTCTTTTTTTTTTTAATATTTTTTATCCTTCTTTAATTACTTTCACATTTTACGATCGTGCTTTTTCAATATATTGAAGGATGTAGCTTTCTGTGTTTGAAGCATTTTTTTTATTAATTTTGGAGGCCGAACTTGATAAAAATCTGAAGACTATGAGAAGAGCTAATTCCTTGGATTTCATGCATCTGTTTTGGCCTGCATACATCTGTTTAAGCTATGGCCGGGCTAACTTCAATTAGTTAGCACATCCAACTCAGATATGCACAAATGAGGTCCTGGTTCTTGGCTGGAGGGAGCATTAAAGTTCGCTGCTCTTCTCCTTCCCTTGAAGGGGGAGGGCAGATTTTTTTGTCCTTTCATTTATAAATTCTTCATGAAAGACAAGTATGGTACAGTTTCAAAAGTTTTCTATTCCAAAGTGTCTAAATGAAAGACAAGTATGGTATATTTTTGGAAGAGTACGTGTATCTCATTTTATATATATTTCTGTCAATTTACCTTGTTTAAGAGCTGAATTATGCACCCTGTTAAATGGACTAATAGAATAGTACATAGGCTATGATTGTCATCAAGACTGTAGGTGGAACATCGATATCTCTTTATCTTTCTGTTTTATGGTCCTAAGAAATCTACTTAGTGTTGAGCTCTATAATCCTATCCAGCGTTAGCTTGGATGCACATTATCTTTTTTTTTTTTAATTATTTTATTTAATCCTTGAATGAGTTTTCATTTATTTATCTTGCTAGCACTAGATATTTCTGGTTTATAAATGACGTCTTGCTTGTTCTTCTAAACTTGATATGTACTTAATCAGGTCGGATTGATGCTACGAGGTATGGGCTTTGATAAAAACACAGCAATTTTTTTGGCATCTGGAAAGATATATGACTCGGAAAGATATATGGCTCCTCTTCTAGAAATGTTCCCTCTTTTAAAAACAAAAGAAATGCTGGCATCTGTTGAGGAACTAGATCTATTTCAGGTCTGAATGATTGAATTTTACTGTTTAATAGTTGCATCTAGCAATACTATTTTTTTTTTTTTTGGTTTTTAATCTAAGAACAAGCTTTGATTCAAGTTATTGCTTCTAGAATTTCTCTTCTAGGATGGCTGCTATAGACTACACTATTAGTCTTCACAGTGAAGTATTTGTGACGACTCAAGGTGGGAATTTTCCCCATTTTCTTTTGGGTCACAGAAGATTTTTGTATGGTGGACATTCCCGGACAATCAAGCCTGACAAGCGAAAGTTGGCAGTAATATTCGATAATCCAAATATTGGGTATGAGTTCTTCTCATAGCTTTGTTTTCCTTTGCTTTGCAGGTTTATTTCATTCTAGAGTTCACCTTACTCGTTTTAGTGATCACTTTATCACAAACACATCAAGGGATGTCGGGTTTAAGTTTACTTTTGATTTTAGCTAGGACTTTCCATCTTTTTTAATTGTTTAACTGTATTTTTGGTGGCCATTTCTCCAGATGGAGAAGCTTCAAGCGGCAAATGCTAAGCGTGCGAGCTCATAGTGACTCTAAAGGGATTCAGCTCAAAAGACCAAGTGACTCACTATATTCGTTTCCATGCCCTGATTGCATGTGCCACCGGTCAAATAGAACAGAAGATTCAAAATCACCATCAATAACATGATCTCTCCCAGTAAAAAACAGCCGAAGGTTTCTGTTTCCTGTAATTTGCATGCACATCTTGCTGCTGCTGACACCCATTGTCCTGATTTCGATTCTTTCATTTTTTCCTTTGCCTCTCAAATTGGGAGAGGACCGAACTTGGATTTTTTGGAGCTGCTCTAAGGATCGTTGGATGACCGATCAATCTTTTTTACATCCTTGAGCATATCCGGAGGGGTAATTGCATCTTTTTGTACATGATACCAGAAGAGAAACACCAAGATTTTGCTATGGCGCTGAGTTACCCTGTCATTGACTTAACACATCAATACATCTGCTTGCAGCTGGTGCTGTATCTAACAAGATTGTGTAGATTGACTGGACATACTTTTCTTCTCTTATTGCCATGTTTGTATCTTGTACATTAACTTAGATTATTAGAAGTTGAATTAGACCTTAGAGTCAGGAAGAAGAACAGAACAGCCTATATTTGTAGAAGTGGAGGTTCCATTCACTTTTTTTCACTTTGCTAGACAAATTTATCAGTAGAAGGTGGATATATTGCATCCACATGCAGGAATATCTGTTTTTGATTCCTTCCAAGTTCTTGGGAAAACATTCTTAAGAAGGGTATATGCTAAATCTTGAATTCAATTGATATAGAAGGTTAAATTTTAATCGAGTTATTATAAAATATTTGTACAAGATTGTATTGGTTTGTGTATATTATTAAAAAAAAAAGTGTACATTTTATACATAAGTTAAATACATTGAATAGTTTAAAGCTTAAAAATAGCTTTATCTACATATAAGAATTATATCCTAAAACTAAACTCGGTGACAAATAAAGATAGGATACCATAGTAAAATTTCGATTTCACATAATGGGATGAAGATTTAATCATTGTTGTTGAATAGTTTAAAGTGTTACCCTCTAAGATTTTGTCTGTTTTAATTAAAACTACATAATAGGATTCAATAATGTATTGGTTGGTTACGGTCTAATAATTGTAAAATAATTTTAGTGATATTTATGCATTTAGTCCCTAATTTTAATGAAACTATGTCGTTTTGAACGTTGTACATAATAAGACATAATAAATATTGGACAGAGAATCTGTCTCGGAATTTTGTTAACTATAAATAGATTTCCTATTCTCCTCTAAAGTCACTCTCAAAAACTATTTGTTCAATAAGAACACTTGAATGAATAACATTTTCAAAAAATCTTAAAAAATTGTTTTCTTTGATTTCAATACTAAACAGTTCATGACAATTGTAATACCCTCTTCCAAAAGAGATATAATTGTCATCACTAGTGGAATAATCTTGCCATATATCAAGGAAACAAACAAGAAAAGGTGTTAAAGGTTTGAATAGTGATGAATGATGATGAATTTTTATGCTTTCCTTTATCTCATCAAATCAATTTTTATTCTTTCCTTTACTTTCTCCCAATTCATATATATATATATACACACACACACAAGTTAGGAGTGCATTCTTTCTTGGGCTAATTATTAAAAATTTTGTACATGTAGAAGTGTTTATTTTCTAAAGCCCTCAAATTTACTTTCAACTTCAATAAAATAACAGAACATTTTTCAAAATAATACAAACCTTAACTGAATTATAAAACAAAGATTTTTGTTATCTCAAACTCAACTAAAAATCTTATCCAAACAAGTTTTAAAATCGATTTTCTAGCTCTATTTTTTTTCCTAAATTGATTAATAATAGCATAATATTGTTAAACATTCTTTAAATATCAGAAATTACCAAAAAAAAAAAAGTTGAAATTTGATAAGTCTGACTTTGAACAAAACTGTAAACGAAAAAAACAGTATAAAATATATGCACATTGGATTTTTCCGCTGTTTATTCACCTGAGCTAAAACTAAGGATTTCTTTGATAAAAACACACTCAAAAATCATCTCAATACTATACTTGCAGAGATTCATCATGGGCATCCATGGAAACCTCAGTTCAGACCAGCTCAACTTCTTCAATTCTCAAGGTAAATCCCATGTTACTATAGTTTTTTTAACCAATATTTATAATGGATTAATGATTTTTGTAAACTTGTTTTATAGGGTACTTAGTGATTGAATCTTTTTCCAGCCCAGAAGAGATTGAAGCCATGAGAAAAAGAATGGGTGATTTGCTTGATGAATTTGACCCTTCTACAACTGCCACAATTTTTTCAACCAAAACCCATGTAAGAACTTTGAACAACCAGCTCCATGAGAAACTACCACATTAAAATTTTAGTTTTTTTTTTAATGGTTTCTTGAATTTTATTCATTTTTGTATTTTGGGTTTTTGTTTTTTCAGCAACATGCAACTAAGGATTATTTCTTTGAAAGTGCTGAGAAGATTTCATTTTTCTTTGAAGGTATTATTGTTGACTCATGATCCTCTTGTGGATTGTTCTGCTAAATTTTTGTTCTTTTTTTATTTGTTTCTCATGTTTTTGGAGTAAGATCAATGATTTTTCATGTGGGATAAGCTAGGAATTGAAGTAAAGGAGTAATCTTTAAGTTTATGCGTCTTTACTTTTCCTTGTTATTCCAGTTAAATTGAACATGGTTCTTCAAGTTTATTGATGTCCTGTGGAGTTGTAGAAATGTGATGGACTATTGCATTTTATATTGATTGATTTGATTTTGTTGCTTTCTTTTTGAAGTTCACAAATCAAAATGTGTATAACTTCTTGATAATTTGAGCAGTATTCTTCGATGCTAGCAATGGTGGTTCTTACAGCCAACATGACTTTCCCTTTTTAAGTATCACTTTATATTTTGCAGTATTTTGGCTTATAATTGACTTTATCATTTGGAATTGATAAAGTTCTCATCTTTTTTTCTGGTCCTAATAGCATGCATGTTCAAACAATCAATAGTTTTTGTTTGACTTTATTTGTTGGTTAGTTTAAACATGTATTAAGTGTAAATTAGATTCTATTTAAACACTTGTATGATGTTTCTTTGCTTTCAAGATGTCTCCCAGATGTTTGGTTTTACATTAGAAAACCATAAGCTCTTCTAGTTTGCTTACAGAACAGAGGACAGGGCTTTCGTTATTTATAGCTGTCTTTTTTTATGTCACATGTTGTGTGTTTCCTGATAGAGGTTTTTTTTTTTTTGGCAGAGAAAGCATTTGATGATGATGGTAACTTAAAGCAACCAAAGCAACTATCAATAAACAAAGTTGGGCATGGTATGCTGGTTATAGGATATCTTTCTCAGATTTATTAATTTTTAGTGGCCTGGTTTACATTTTGAAAACATCTATTGGTTTGCAGCCTTAGATGAGCTTGATCCTGTATTTAAGAAGTTCTCTAAGGATAAGTTGTCAGGCTTATTGCTATCTTTGGATTACAAGAAACCAGTTATTATCCAATCCATGTACATCTTCAAGGTACCATATTCATATTGGCAATCGGGAAAGAGAATGAACTTTGTTAGACTTAATGATACTTGCTTCATACCCTGCGAGCATTGCATGCCATATTACTTTAATGATTCTCAAAGGAACGCATCTACTATCTTTCAGATCTGTACAACCAGAAGTCCTGACTTTCTACATTTATCTGTGAACATTATCGGTTTACTTAAGATTGAGATGCCATATACGATTTAAGATGCTGGTATCTACAAAGAAATGTTCATGTAGCATCTATATTTTCCTTTTGTTCCTCAACTGAAGACATAAATGTATTTGATTGTGCATTAGTTTTAATGTTTCATATTCTTAACATTCACAGTTTAACCTTTGGACATTAATTCTTTGAGTTTCAGTGACAATTAATTTAAAAATTGTCAATCAACCAGAACAAATGGAACAGAGTGTTTGCTTCTCGTTGATGGTTGATGTGATGACTTTCTTCAGTTTTGATTGTTGATGCTGCTTTGCTTGCTTGCTTTCTCATCATAATGTTTGAGAATTTTAATTTCAGCAACCAGGTATAGGTGGTGAAGTAGTGCCACACCAGGATAACTCGTTTCTCTATACTGAACCGTCAACTTGTACCGGGCTGTGGCTTGCTTTGGAAGATGCAACACTCATAAATGGTTGCCTTTGGGCTATTCCTGGATCCCATAAAAGTAATAATCCTCCTTGTATTTGGTTTTGTTCCTCTCCCTCAAGCATGGAAAACAAGTCATAATTAAGAACTTCTTCATCATTTTCAGATGGGCTTGTACGGAGATTCATCAGGGATGAGAATGGGGTCCATTTTGATAAGCCATCTCCTGACTATCACCAGAAGGATTTCATTCCTATTGAAGTCAAAGTTGGCTCCTTGGTGGTCATTCATGGAGATCTTATTCACCAAAGGTTGCTCCTTAGGAAATTGCCATTGGTTAAATACGCAGATAATTCCATGGTTTTGTTGAGTATATTCATTAGGTATGTTATATGGGTGTGATTCCATGTTTTCACAGTGATTTTTTCATTTTCTTGGTCTGCAGTTTTGAGAATCGGTCACCAATTTCAAGGCATGCTTACAGTTTACATGTGGTGGATACTGAAGGTTGCAAGTGGGCACAAGATAATTGGTTAGTATGAATTTTGATTCTAGGTTTCCGGATCTTAGATTGTTTGGATACTTTGCCTTACATTTGAGCCTGAAGGCCTGGGAAAATCACATGGACTTTTGTTTGAAATCAGCATAGAATATTAGAATAACAACATCAATACCATACTTGCTTATGAAAATAAAATTTTGCTAACAGCAGTTAAAATCAGTTATAGATTGCTTTCCTACTCCAGGAACCAGATTGAGATTCATTATGTGCTTTATATTCCTTGTTTGTTTTTAACTCTCATGGCCTGTGTATCTTGAAATGTTTTTCGTGGGATAGTACATATATTATGATAATTATATTGTGCATACAGCATCCTACAGTGCTTATGTAGGCAAAAATAGTAGTTTTATTGGTCTGAAAATAGGACTAAGGATTGAGTTTGTTGATGAGTTCAACTTTTATTGTCTTGGTTGTTTATTTATTAACCAATGATTTTATAAGAAAAAAATTAAAAGAAAAGAAGTGTATCTCATAATGTTTAAAGTCAGGAAAAATCAGAAATATTTAAGTCACAGTAAAAGAATTGAGAAGAAACAAAAGGAGTAATACTAAAGCTAGTCTGACTCAAAGATCTTGTGTATTCGCATTCTTTCCCCTTGTATATGTCCTGAAGTTTATTTTAAACCTCTTCTGCCTTGATTCACCAAGCTTTTCTCTTGGAATTTTCAACTGTCTTTTTCTTTTTCTTTTTTTTTTTGTGGGGCTTTTTCTTTCTTCTTTAGCTCCTCCTTCTGCCTTCTCATTTTCAGAAATTTCCATCTTTTGTTGAATTGACATTAAAGTGGTTCATGGTTAGCCCAAAAGAGATACTCAGAAACTTTATAATATCCTTGAATACCTACTAATTCATTTCTTTGGTAACATACACCTCAATACCTGTCAAGTTTACACCTTATTTTGCACTAGCTGATTCTCAGATACTAATAACTTGTGGAATTTTTGGTGAACTTGAAATTTACTCCAATGATGGTTCCTACTCTGTCTGCTGTGCTGACTTGAAATACAGCCTCCTACCAAAACTGAACAAAAAATGGTATATGGAACTGGAGAGACATCAAAGAATGGTATATGGAAAAAACCAACAGTGATATCCTTGAGAGGATGTACGAATAGAGAACAGTTTTCTTCTGACCCGTTTTCAGTCTGTGGGTTCATCTAATCATCTTGGCATGATAGTGATATGAAACTCCAACTTGAGAGATGATAACAGTAGTTGAGGGAAGAGGCAACCAACCCTCTCCCTCCAGGTTCCTCAAACTTTCCAGTAAAATTCGTTTCTGTTATGCAATTTCAAAAACTCCGCCTTTATTCCACCGGGTGATACTTCATGATTCTGTAGACATTGCTAGTTTATTTCTGTCTTTAAAAGTATAGGAATCATATAGTTACAAATGTATCTTAACATCCTTATTTTTTCTCATTACTAGTTTTGGCTGTGACTAACTTAACATCTGCTTACACACTTGCTCCTTTTCAGGATAAGGAGAAAAGTTGAACCAGAGCCCATTTACGGATGATAGTTGACTTTGGCTTGACTGAACATATTTGCAGTTTACATGAAGAAGCAGAACCTACACAGCATGTATAACTTAGTTGTTAACTGCATTTCTTCCTTCAAAAGATATGTAAAAATGGAGTCTCCACTTAAAGCACACTTTTATTCTGTTAATATAAACTTGACAATGTACTTAACTAAATTCTTCATCAATTGCTTCAGATATTTTCAGCTCAATTATTGAACTCTTTCTGTCATTACATGTGTATTATGAGAAACAAACTGCATTCTGTCCTACCCTTTTGAATCGTTGCAAATAAATGCTCTTCTTATTCAAGAATGTTTGGCCACAAACAAAATCTCTAGTCATTGTGCTTATATCCCATGATTTGAGGGGCTGGTTGGATTTTGCTGCTTTGGAATTAATGGCACTTTTGAGTTTTGTCAACCAAATGCATGTGTTAGTTTCCAAAATCCCAAGAAGTAAACAATAGCAGTTCATCCTTTTATATTGTCCAATGAATCATATGAATTATTTGGTCATTTGGATCATAAAAACTTGTATGCTTATTTATTCATTGTTCCCGGGAATTGTAGCAAAATTTGCAGTGATCATTAATTCTGTTTTATAGCTGATCTAAATGTTTCAGTACTACACAGAACCTTTAATGTAGGTCAGTGTAAAACATGGATTTGATTTGTCAATTTCACTTTTGATTTTGATAGACTAAACATGCACTGCAACAACTCTGTATAATGTTAGTGTAAGACAGGACCTTAAAGATGTGTCCCTTCTTTTTTTTTTTTTGGTTTTTGGTTAACATTTTCTTCTTCTTGTGTGTAGATTCTTTATTTTTGCTTCCAATTGACATTTCTTAAAAACAGTGTTTGTGAGGTCAATATAATAAAATTAATTTGAAGGGTACAATTTGCATATTCCAAAGTAAAAAAATAATAATGTAAGCCCTATGTTAAAGGCAAAAGCATGGGGGTAAATGCATGTACAACATAATAGAATGGGAGAGATTTTGAAGTTGAAGAAGGAACATTAATGGGGACAACACAGTACACACTGACTTATTGGTTTGTTTGGAGGACTATTGGGGTTATGTTTATATAACTTGTCTTGTTGGGACAAGGCATAGCTGTGTAAAAGAGAGAACAAGAACGAGCATGCAACAACCTTTTTAGTTCTTAGGGGGTCCTAAAGTTCTACATTTATTATTTCTTCCCACATTTGATTCTGTCTAAAGATCATACGGTCGGCTCCTTGGCAATAATCGCTTTTATTTTGTTTGAGTACTTTTTTTTTCTCTTTTGAATGGGTCCCTTTTCTTCTTGCTTTTTCTTTTGCATCCATGGATATTCATTTGTTCTAAAGTGGCCTGTTTTTTGCTGCAAATTGACCTGTTTATGACTCCAAAATTGAGGCCACAAAATGTAGAGAATAGCAGCATCTTTTTATGATGGAGAAGTGCATGTACACACATTTTTAGACGAAGTTCGTTATGTCTAAAGTTAAATAGTCGTTTGTATGAGTCTACAGTAACTACGGTAGTAAAGTGTGATTTATATAGTTATTTTTATTTAATGGGATAAATGGTTAGTTGTGGTTGTTGGTGTAAAGTTAGATAATTGTATGATATAGTCGTGCTTATGAGTTTATACTAAATACGGTAGCAAAGTACGATCCATATAGTCGATATAGCTTAATGAGACAAAGAGTTAATTGTCGTCGGTGTAAGCTTAGATAGTCGAGTGTTATTATAGGATGGAGAAATATACATATTAACTTGTAGACGAAGTTCTTCATGTGAGCATAAAGAGTGTACATTTGATCAGCACAACAAAAGTTAAGTATGCAAATAAATTTGGAGTTTGGATCTGCACAACTGTACAATGTAAAAAGTAATAATGTTGTATGTAACCAAATCTCAGCAGTGAACTAGATCCATCATTATGGAAGTGTTGTACGAGTGCTATTATGTGCAGTGCACAAGAACATCATTAGTATGCTTTGGAGAGGGTTTTCCAAATACATATATGGTTCTTACTTCTTATGATTTGTTTTTGTGGACAACTTTACTTCTCTTTTGCAGCTGTAGTTGTTTCTGTACTAATATTTTGCGTGCGCTATGTACAACGCCAATGACGCAAACACAGAACCGAATGCCAATGATGCAACTACAGAACCTATTGGTTCTCTGCTAACCTTTTTTGCCATTTTTTTTTTCCAATTTTGTACCAAAGAGGATTGGCCTAAATATTGCACTCAAAGACAACCACATTATGGCTCTTTTCAGAACATATTCCCCCAAGATTTCCATTTCTTGATGAGTTAAGTCTACATGCATGGCATGTAAGATGGGCTAATGAGCATGAGACTGATTCTGTATTCAACTCTCTTTGCTCATAACTAAACTCATGTTTTGAAAACTTTTTGTGCTTCTCCAAGAATAGTGTTTTTGGCTAGTGACTGCAGCGGTTCCAGTCAGCGCCAAACGTCAGCAGAAGATTTGAACAAAATTAATTCAAGATAGACAAGATACCAGATGTAGCCACAAAACTGCCGTAACAAGTTAGGATTCATGTAATACCCTAGGTGGTTAAAAAAAAAGATTAGTGTTTTTAAAATCTTTTGGGACAGTTCTCTTGTTAGTGTCCAAACTTCTTAGAAGATCAAAGTTAAAGAAGCATGTGCCAACTTCTCTCACTAAAGTACAAAATGTGAATGTTTAACTTTACAAATATCAATGAAGTTGAAGTTGTGCACATTCCACTTGTTATAGAACTGTATATACAACTCAATATCTTAAAGTCATCTCTTTTTCTGCTTCAATTATCCATACACAGATACACTTTAGTATGCTGAAACTTTACAATAGTATCAATTGTTTATAAATGGCAAAAATATTTAGCAGTTTCAAGCCTTTCAAAGTATAACAAGAAGTTAAATAGTTGCTGTTGGACTTAGAAGTGAGAGATGACAGAAAGCAAAAAGAAAAAAGAAGAAAAGAAATCTATTCAAATAGCATATTGGAAAAGGGAAAAATACTAAAATAAACTACATGACATGTAACATTCTCCCATGCAGCCTAGGTTCCAGATTACATCACATCAGAGGTATTTCACATGAATCACATCAAAATCCAAGTTTCAGTCCTTCTCATTCAACTTACTTTCTCATATCATTTACTCCAATAACTACTAAATAGTAAGATTAGCATGATTCAATTCCATCGATCTGTGGAAATCTTCTCCTTATGATCAAGAATTCAATGCCACTAGCAAGAGAAATGCGTTCAAGATTAGACAAGCATCACCAGATGATCAACTTATCCTTCCTAGTACATGCATGAGATAAACATTCTTCTGATGCTTTTAGAGGAATTCATAAAACTGGTTTGGAGGAAAGCTTGAACTCATGGTAGCCATCAACTCTTTAAAATCTGTCTGATTAGTAGCACTAATGGAGCATTGACCATCTTTTCCAAGAGGGAATAGCTGAAGTGTCTGATGGTCTCTAGTTGCATCTTTATGCTTGATAATATCTGCATTGGAAGATGAGGAGAATATGCTGAAATTTAATGTACTAAGCATCTTTTGCTGTGCTTCCACTGAAGTTTCTGGTATGGAGGAGGGTGTAATATTGATGGTGTTTAATCTGTCAGAGTTAGGAGCCCTACAAGACAAATCCATCAGTTTTGTTGCTCCCTTTGCAATTTTCCTTTGGCTCATCTGTTGCAATTCTCTCTCATCCAGATGAATCCATCCATCTGTTTCACTTTCTGTTCCCTTTGATCTTTGCATTGATACAGGTTCCTAAAATATACCAAAGTAATTAAGACCATGTCAATTTGCACTATACCCTAAAATACTACTAACCTTTTAGCCTAACTAAACTATGCAGCTTTGCAAATTTCAGTCATTGTTTTTCCATCATACAAAAGCTTTCCTCCTCCTCTGCAATAGCCTTTTTGACTGATCCACTAATTAACTTATAACCATTCAAAAAAGACCAAAAGAAGAAGGAGAAAAGGAAAGATTATCACCTTATTTGCCTCATTAAACTTCTATTTTTTAAGACAGGACATGACCTGAAAAAGCAAATTGTTACATACACACCTTTGGACAATTCTTCAAGCTATTCTTTTGTTTGGCTTCCAAATCTTTGCTGCTAAATCCTGTAAAAACAATTTAAACTCCGTTGTAAAACGAAACCCTCTTTGCATCTTCATATATTTCAACCAAAGAAACATGCAAATTTGCATTATTAATTATATAGTACGGTATTGGATATATATATGTACTTACCTGTATCATTACCTTCTAGGGTTTCACTATGATGATGATCATTTACAAACTTCTTTGAAGTTGATTCTGATTGTCGACGTCTTTTTTGTCTTTCTCTTGCTTTGTGATTTTGAAACCAATAAAACACATTCTTCCCTTCAATCTTACCAAACTGCCTAAGCTTTGCTGCAATGAGCTTGATTTCTTCAGCTGAAGGTGTTCTTACTCCCCTTCTATACATTTCTTCAAGGGCCATTAACTGCTCAGGAGTTGGATTCCATCTTGAGCTCACTATGTGTTCCATGTTATGGCTCTCATCTTTACTTGATTGATCATCATTTGCAGAAGCTACACACGAGACAAATCAAATTCATTAATATATAGTTAAAGAAACACAGAAAAAGATCATCAAGAAACGAAAAAAAAGAGGGAGAAAGAGCATATAGCATACTTCGATGATGATTCATAGAAAATACAATATTGTTGTTAATGCAACTACAGTAATTAGATGATATAACACAACATGGAGTACTTTTGTTGAGTGAAGTAGTAGGCCTTGGCAAAAGATTGCGGAGATGCCTACTATATAGTACTGCATCGCGTTTATTGGGTTCCTTCATATTATCTTGAAAATCTTTTAGCCACATTATAGATGATTTCAATAGTTAGTGTGTGAGTGTGTGTAAAAGGGTAAATGAAATGAGTTGGGTGGAAGAATGGATATGCTTAGAGTAATTGCTGGTTGAAGAAAAATATGGGTTCAATAGCATTGTTGAAATGAAAAGCAACCAAACTAGCTAGGGATGGGGGTGGGGGTTATGTTAAAAACATGCCATGAATTGAATGCATGTGTTTACATGTACAGATGCAAGATTAGTGCAATTATTGAATGCTTCTCTCTCTCTCTCAATTTTATTTTTTCTTCTTCTTGGTCGGTTTATATGGTTAGTGAAAGAGAATTCTGCAGCCCCAATGTCAAAACTGTACAAGGGAGACATTGAAAATCTTGAGTTTCAGTGATAGGGATGGAACAAGGAGGAAAAAGGGATGGGAGGCAGTGAAGTAAAGGAGAATGGTTTTGTGTTTATAGAAGAAACAACAAAAACAAAGAGAGAGATGCAGTAGTGAGTAGTGAGTAGTAGTACTTCATAAATAGGTCGACCATGCTATGCAGTATGCAGTGTGGTCAGACAAAAAAAAGAGAAGGACAAAGCAAACTAGAGAGAATTGAAAACAAAGCGTGAAATTCTGGGAGATATTGGGATAAGAGAACTAAAAGCGACATGTCAATGATGAGAAGTGTCAAAAAGGTTTTTGATTAATTCCATTTTTCACATTATATACACCATTCCAGTACTCATGATGATGCACTCTCTTCCTTTTCCTTGGCAACTCGTGGGAGGAGGACTAGGACCTCCAAACTTCAACCCCACCTTCGAATTTTTTTTCGATTTTATTTTAAGAAGCTAACTATTAAGTAGTCGGTCCCAAATTCGTGAAAATGAGGAGAGTTACGTTAAGTTAGCAGTCGGCGTAAAACTTTGTCATTCAAACGATATGGATCACACTAGAAGTCGTACACTGAATACGATAGCAAAGTCTATATGATCCATATAGCCGATGGCACATAATAGGGGATAAAGGTTTCGTCATTGTTGTTGTGGTTTGATTGATATGATCTTTCCCTCATCCTTTTACTGCCTGTCCAGTGCCTTTCACACTTCTAATTCTAGCCTGCATTTTCTTTATATCTTCTTGATTACTCAACAACCTATCACTGAATGTCTCTGGAATTTGTAAGTTCTATCCTCCAGGAATTAATTAATGGCACTTGGTTTTATGTCCTACTTCTGTAGAATGTAGCCATTGATTGACACATGCATATTAGACGTGGGATTTTAGTTTTGGTTCTTGCTGATCAAGAATTTTGCAATACAAAACCAACCATCAGAATTATGCAAATGTTGTATGGATTTACTTTCTTGTTAACTAGCTGGGCTAAACACTAAAATATGGCAAAAAAATCAAGAAACATGTTTGTGAGGTTGCCTTTTTCAGATCATTACAGACAAATCTTATGATGATCGTTATAATGGCTTAATCTTTCGTCAACATAAGCAGTAATACAGGAAGTACGTAAGTGAAGAATATTGAACTTTCAAATACAGAAGAATCAGTCGTACGTATTGAAAGTAATCTGACGAGTCTTCAAAAGTTTTTTACTTTAGCATCAGCAGAAGGAAACAGCTGATTTTCTTCATGAGTTGGACAATCCTCTTCAAGTTCATGGAACTGCAATTAAAGTTTCAAAATCGCGATCCCATGTGGATCGATTTTGAGTCATAGGATTGAACCTTACATTAGATTGTTGTTGGTACGTTGAATTCTAGTTCAATATAGAAATACATTGGACACATCAAAGAACCTGAGATATTGTCCAGTGTCAGTGTGAATACAAACGTTTTTGTCCTTCAATGACTTCAATTATATTTATAGTACACAGCAACGACAGTTGCCAATGTTTTAGATGATTAATAATTTAGTACACAATTCAACATTCACGGCTAACTACCTGTCTCATTTGATCTAATATGCATGGTACAAATGAGCTAAAAGAATGATGGAAAACCCATAATATGGATTCAACAAGGCAGTTGCATTTCCGGACGAACGATGAACTAGTTCCCTTGATCTAGAACATCTATACTAGGAACTCAGCAGCATTTTCGACAAATTCATGGAGAGCATTTTGGAGTCACTCTAAAAGCTTGTTGCAAGTGCCAACTCCAATAGCAGCAGCTAGATGCCAGCCAGCATGAAGAAAAGGAGTCTCGGGGAAAACATCGTCAGCAATGAAAAGTGCACCGCCTAGAATTGACGACATCTTATGCACGTTGTGTGCCATCCTGAGTTTTGGATCTTGCAATGCTCTTTTTGCAAAAGAAACCTGGATGGTCAAGAAAAATGAAGAACAGAAAATTTCTCTCAGCAAATCCAGGATTTGAATAGTGAGATGGGATCCTTGAGTTGAAAAATGAAAGAAGAAAACAGTAATTCCATCAACTGGAACAAAGATACATTTCCTCCACTCTACCCTCCCTTTCAGCATATGACCTAATAGACATTGACATGAGCACAAAATTCGAGTAAACTGCCTTAGAACATTAGCCCTACTAGCCACTTAGCGCATACTTTGTACTTAAGTTATGACTGATGCCAGATTAACAGTTATGTTAGTCTTGAAAGTATACTTCAAAGAACTACAACTTAACTCTTGAAAGCCTAACTGGTATGCAAATTTATGAACCCAAGCACCATTGCAGAGGTTGAAGCTAAATTATGCCAAAATCCTAGAAAGAGAAAAAGATTGAGCAATGTTTATGCAAGAGTTATCCTTGGTCTATTCCATACATGATACGTTGGCTACAAAAGATAGTTGGAAAATGTTATACATTGAGAATTGGAAGAGAAAGGGGTTCAGATGCCCGCTCGACAAAATAGCTCTGTCAATACAAGAAAGTTGCAGAAGCAAATGCAGCAAAAATGTGAAAGGGATTAGTTGAACAGGAGAACTCTGACATGGCTCAGTCAAGGAAAGAAACTAGATATGAACTTTCCAATATCCTATCATTTCTTAATGCATTCAAATTTTTGCCAGTGACTGGGAACCTATATTTTCATAAACACACACTAGAATCACAGAACACATTGCAAGAAAAAGATTACCTCATTAGTTCTATGATATATTTTCTTTTGTTTATTTTTCTTCAGTTTTGACCTCACATTTAGTAGATTTTGCTGTAGTAGAGATGAAATGATTTTCTACTATAGGCGTTTCCCAGACAAGATGGTCCCAAATCACAGCAAGCAACAGCCTTAGTATTAGGATTAAATTGTAGTAGAATAGATATTAAAAGTGATTGTAATGGCATAGGATCATCAAAAAAAAATTATAGGAGTTTCATAGCTGTCAGTAATTGGTTCTATTATGACGCTAATAGCTGTCCTTGAGTTTACATAGAAAAATATGATAGAACACTTAACTTCTCTTTCTCTTTGCTAACAAAAAATAGCTTGACAGCATTTGCCAAACTGGCTAACCTCTGTCTCGATCCACCGGTTAAACTATTTGCTAAGGGTACTAGTTCAAGGATTGTGACGTTGTTATTGCCACATATATTTGATGAATATTTGATGATATAAACTACATGAGGCCAGCAAGGTAATCAGTTAAAAGAAGACGCTGATAACAAATAGCATATCAATTTACAACTCCAATCACAGGATGAATTACCTCCAGCATCCCAGTATGAACAGCAGAAACCATCAGAGGCTGAATTGGCAGGAAGATAGCAGAGGCTGCCATCAGCAACTTGGGATTCTCATTATGAAGAGCCCTTGTCAGGCACTACAACAGAAATAGTAATAAATGTCAAATAAAATCATTACATTGCTATAGCAAGCAATGTAATCACTCAAATAAAATCGATAAAGAACCCTCAAAGACAACAGAAAAGGGTGTGATGGATGCTAAAAAGAGCAATGGTCAAAGTTCAACTCCCACACAAAGAGGCAAGAAGGATAAAGAATATATTCCAGTAGACCCCCAAGATTCCCATTTCCAACTTCACTATGTGGACTACAAAATCAAACTTCCTCATGTTTAAGTATCTATCTTTTCTGCTCTTTCCATTTCACAGACATGGGAAAAATTTTCTAAGATAAGAAATTTTGAAATCCAAAGCAGAATGACTAATTATTTTATATAATTTTCTTTTCTAATTATATAGCCTAACATTGTCGCTTAAAAAAGTTGTCCATGACATACCACTGTTGCCGAGGCTATCATTGTGTAGTCAGCCCACCTCAGATACTTCCTTAATTTCCCTCTTGAAGCATGGTACATACTGGAGGCAATCCCAACTCCAATTAATGAATTAGCATAAAGTTTGCAGTTAAGGTTTTTCCTACATCATCAGAAAAACAAGTATTCAGACCTGACCCGATAGCTTCAATCTCCAAGCCCCTTCTTTTTTATGCTTTTTTTTTCTCAGTGGGGTTGGGGATAGCTGTGGCCTCCAAAGTCCAAACAGCAAAAGAAAAAACTCATATGCTGAATTTCAAGCATACATTCATCACATAAATTCAGGACTTAAGGAAGGACTCTACCTTGGGGCCTGGATTCCAAGAACAATAAAAGGAAGCGAAGTAAGCACATTAGCTATAGTCTCTGAAATAGTCTTATCACCTAACAGCAATAAATGGAAAGTTTAGCATGAAGAAGGGAAAAAAAACCATAATTTCAAATAAGAAATACTAGAAGACAGATTGATTGAAGGTATAAAACTGAAGCTCATTTAAAAATACCAGAAACACAGGAATGGATGGGTCTAAGACAAGGTGGTCTTTGCTCCCATGCTCGCCTGATAAATGTATAATATTGTGAGCTACAAAATACTTGCTAAAATATAAACTATCAGCTAAGCAATTTAACTTCAGAGCTCAGTGAAAATTAATTCTCACTGGTAGCAACAGAAAATTTTTCCCTCTTGCTCTGCTAGTTGCTAACAATCACAGCGAGAAACATATAATGATCAACCAACATGAATTCACTATTACTCACTGAAGAATTAGCCGCTGACCAGTCCCAAAAGAGAAACTTTTGCAAGTTGCCTGCTGCAAATCCCCATGTTTCATCTCTTCCAACACAAATGGTGAATGAGGAACCAGGTGTACTCCATGTACACCCTCCAAGATTTTACTAGGATTGAATGCATTCTGGGTACCCATTGCTTGGTTGGCAATCAGTCAAACAACTGATTGCCACCAAGAGCATGCAAGTCCCGGCACGCACTCTCAGGTTGCAGCCAGAAATCCTATAACAATTTTAAGACCCTTATATTCAGTGCAGTATATAAAATTTTTGGCTGACAATTAAAAAGGGTACAGATTTTAATCCAAGAAACTACTTTTCATACAGTTTGTTGCACCTAAATGTCTTGTGGACTCATGAAATGATCAGGCTAACAACAAAGAGCTAGTCTTGTACCAATCAAAGGCATATTATGCAAACTTCATGTTTTATCCACTTAAACCAATAAATACCATCCTGTTTTCATTTATCGCTAGAAGCTTTTCATGTCATCAGCTGGTCCATAGAAATTACGTTTCAAGATAAACTAAAATTTAACAAGCTCATCAAACATTTCTAAAACCAAACTATTCCTCTAATTCCCTCATTTGCAGGATAAAGCTTCAAACTTGCAAAAGATTCTTCTTCAATTTGCATCAAAGATTCTCAAAGATTTCTTCTTGCATTGTATTTGGATGTTTCAACAAAACGAATTGACTTTATTGACATTTGTCATAAAGTAAAATTCCATATCCAGACAGAACATCAAGCTAGCAATAAATCCCTTTATCATACAAACCTCAAATAGTCCAAAAACTGCAATTTTTTCACCAATGAGCTTATGATCAAAACAGAAACCAAGAAAAGAAAGAATTGCAAAATCATTCTGGGTTTTCAATCAGAAGCAAAACCATGAAAACCCAAATCAAGACCCAAAAGAAAACAAACAAAATGCACTACAAACATGTCAACATAATCAGATTCCATCTTTGAAAAGCTATTAAAAGAAAAGAAAAACTTCAACCTGGAGAAAGGGATTGCAGCAATTCCTCTGGAATATTTTTTTTTTCCTCTTTCTTTTATTGTTTTGTTTATGGGACGATGGTTTTCGAAGCGGTGGAGGGTGGAAATGCAATTTGAAAATAGAGGGAAGGATATATATGGAAAAGGGATATGCGAATGAGTGCAAGAATCTTCCTAAATGCTTACACAAGTGTGCGCATATTCGGGTTGTTTTTTGGCTTACGTTGTTTCAATGTTTTGAGTCTTTTGACTTGGAGAGTTCCCAAATCTTTACACAATTCTTGACAGTGGGAGCATTTTTTGGTGCTGTCTTTTTCTTTCAATTCTTACACTTTCTAGTTGAAAACTTGTAGTTGGATTCCATTGTTTGGATTTCTTTTTTCCCCTCAAACTGCAGCATTTAAGCTATATATCCTCAAACTCTATTCTAATCTTATGCCCAATGTCCTCAAAAATGGCCAACTTCTTTGATAGAAATCGACAATTAACAACTTCCATCCCATTCACTCATTCCATGGTTTATCCAGTTTCTGTTAATGGGACAAATTAATCATCAGTACCTTTATATATTGCTTGATTAAAACAAATAATGGAGTTTGAGTTAATTGAAGGATGGCATAAAAAGGATCTTTTCTTTTTAGTACATTAAAAGAAAAAAAGAATGGGGTGGTGCAATGACACAAATAATAATGGAATTTTCATATGTGAGCTAAAGAAATTAATGGTAATTTTATCACCGGAAGATCTGATCAACCCTTTTTTTTTTAAATTGTATTATATAATATTATCGATCTCACGTAAGTGATAAAGGTTTAGTCATTGTTGTTGTATCATATAATATTGCTATGTGTACTTGAAAAATTTACTTCAAAGTAAATTTTGATGGCTCAAATGAATAGACTAACAAGTTTAATTTAATCCAAGAATTAGCTCAGTGAACTAATTCAATATGAGGTGATCAAATCTTTATATGGGAGGTAAAAGAAAGATAACTTTATCATTTTGATCAACCTTTTATTTTTTTTTTAAATTATGTGAAATGTTTTTAATCGTGCTCCTACAATTTATTCCATAATAAATTTTGATGACTCGAATGAGTAAGCATGCAAGAATTAGAACATTGAGCTAACTCAATATAGGGTGATTATCCTTTGCTAGGCATAACTAACATTAACTATGAACTAACTCATTGACAAATTTTTTTTAGTGGTAGGAAGCTCTTGATCATGTTATCAAGTTTAAGTGTTTTGTTTAATTTTGATAAATTGAACTGGCTAGAAGTGCTATTAAAAGAACATTTTGCTATAACAAAAAATAATGGTTTACTTTCGGTTTAAGAGCTTTCTCTGAACTTTGAATGTGTTTCACTAAATTTTTTTAATTGGGTGTGGATGTTATCTCTTTACATTTTGTTATTGGGTGTCTACCTTTATCCTTACATGTTTATATTTAAGAGACAATATTTAACTATGCCTATAATTTACTTATCTAACTATAAATAGTTGGTTTTAATGTCGAAAAAAGGAAGAGGATAGTGAGAGATTAACCGTTAACGTATCATTTTATCACACTATATAATATGGATTGCATAAGTTGTTTGTTGACTACATTTACCTCATATCTTTGTTGGCTTAGAAATTTTAGTATCTACTTTAGCATTACAAGTACTTATTTTTAGCATATCACTATAAATAAATTTAAATTTTAACATTCAATACAATAACAAATGCATATTGAGTACTTTACATTCTTCCAAGTAAATTGTTACTTATATTTTCACAGAAATCAAAGTTTTAGATTGTTCATGTTTCGTATAAGGTTATGTTCTTGGCATTTTTCCTTAAAAAATGTAAAATGAGTTGTATTGACAAGCGTGTCCCTTTTTTCATGTATGTTAGCTAATAAATTATAAAGTAATACTCTAGGTAATTAAAGATGACAAAAATTATATTGCTATATCTTGTTTTTAAATAAATATTGTTAAATACATTTAAAAAACAAAAAGGTGTAAAAAGTAACAAAATTGCATCAATCTTAATAATTCTTTTTAAAAAATAAGATGAATACGATTAATTTCTATAGATCTCCTAAATTAATTTCACTTTAAACCTTTAATTATGATTTTAAAATAATATATCTTATTTGACAATTTACATAGATTGATAGGAGGACTGGTTGAGAGCCAATATATATCACTCCTACTACTACTACTCCATAAAAAAATTACCAAAAAAAAAATCGTACTATTTTACCATTGGAATGAGAACTTATAAAGTTGAAGATATTGTTGGATGTCTACACAATAATTCAACCTCATTTATTTCATGTCAAGTTTCAAAGCTGATTAGATGAATTATTGAAGCTAAAGTAGCTCTGTTTAATTTAGATACATTATTGATCTGGTCCATGTAAGCTAAAAATAGTCGTCCTCAAGTATGCAAGCAAGAAATTATCTAAGCGATAAAAAGAAGGGAAAAATTAAAAACAACATTAACATATCACTCTTTTTTTTTTTTTTTTTTGGTTATCCACACTATCTAATTAATTATAATAAAAGGGAAAAATTTTATAAAAAAACAACATTTACATTTCACGTTTTAATATTTTCTTTTTGTTATCCACACTAGATAATTAATTATAATAATCAAAGTGAAAATCAACAAAAACGACATTTACTTATAATGTTTTAATCGTTTTCTTCACATATGAAAAGTTTAAAAGGGCAGGTTGGAATTTTAGTATAGTATTGTGCAAAATTGGATGGGGGCAGGCATCCATATGAACTATGAAGATCGAGAGATTGATTTATTACACAAAATCACATGCTAATATTTGGCTGCATTAATATATCAGCGCATCTTTAGCTGTCATTCTTCAATCTTCATATTATTCGTACTAAACAAACTGTTCAAACAGTAGTGATCTTCGAAATAATAAAAATGTCGGCATGCACTTGAATTGTGATTTTGCAGAGGGACAAATTCTTTTGTTATATAACAAGAAAGACTTACGAACTTTGATGATATTTGAAAGACAAGTTGTGTATTTGATACTGTTCAAACTTCAAATTATATATATATCCTTTCTTTGTATCTAAAAATGGCATTGATTGTTTAATTAGAGTCTAGCTAAGGAAACCAATTTTAGTTTAGCAAATTATAAAAATATTTTATTGATATTAAATTAAATTATCATTATGCACATCAGTTAATTAATTGTGAATTCAATCTCGCTACTTCAGTCAGCCTCTCATATACATTAGGAAATAGTTCGTTCATTTCAAATGGCACAGTGCATTACATGCTACGTATATTTGTTATGAATACGATTGCAAAACGCATTCATAAAAATGTTAATTTCATTTGTTCCGCCTTTTTTTTTTCCTTTCTTTAAGTTTATATATAATTGAAAGTATATATAGAGGGAAAACTGAGTTTCACTTACAAATGCATTTACAAGGGGGAATAAATTAAGGTTTTATGACTTTATATTTTGCCCCAAAAGAGGGGAAAAAAGAGAAGAAGAAGAAGAAGAAAAGAAGAAACTATGACTATAAAATAGAATAAAAAAACTATGACTATATTATATGCTATCTAGATTATTATGTTCAATTATATATAATAAAATATTTTTATGCTATTTTTGCCTAAAGAATATATGTAACACTAATTATATAAAAGGGTGATGAAATGTCAAACTTTAGGGACAAATGACCAGAATATAGAAGAATATTAGAATAGAGCTTATCGAGGGTGGAGTTTCCAAACTTCTGAGTTTTCAAACCTAGAAAAAGAATACAAAAAAAAAAAAAAATTATATTAGCCAACCTAGGATTCTATTTTGACTCTCAAACAATCATATTTATCTGAGATTACCGTAATTTTCCTTAACTCGAAATTGATCAGAAACCGTTTTGAGGAACAAAAAGAATAATGATAATGATTATTGTATTAATTTTTTTCACAACATATATAATAATTTGTGAATATTAATTATTACTGATATGAAAAATTGTGGACACGAAAAGAAATTTCAAAGGAAAAAAAAAAAAACTGTAGCATTGCGTATTGTGTATGGCAAGAGGACAATGTCTATCTTCCATAGCCCCCACACCAACAAAAGACTAAAGAAGAAGCTCATATCTTCTTGTTTAGTCATATTTTGGATTAAAAGGGAAAAAAAAAGCTTAAAAGGAAACTTTGAAAATTCAATTTGATTATCACAACTTTCTCTTATTTAATTAATACATCCAAGGTCTCAATTTAATTGAAAGAAAATGATTTTCTGATAATGAATTTTATTAATATGTTGAACAAATTTAATTTAATTATGAGTGGAAGCACATGGTAATCTGTGAGGAGCATTAATTTGTCAACACCTTTGAAGCTGTCATTCTTCATTGGTCATTCTAACTTTAAATTTACTACTACTAGTTTTCTTGTTTGTACTTGATTGTCGTTTACTAATATTGGTTGAAATGGTACGATTCTGTCTAAACTTCTCCTCATAATTTATGGAATAGTTATAAATTCTCTGTATCACAACAAGCTATTCTGTCAAATAAAATAGATACATGAAGAGGCAGAAAAATCCATACAAGATAATCAACCAACAACTATATTGCAACAATTAAGTGTTTATTTTATGATAAGCACGAAATAGTGCAGTATTTGTGTATGCTTTTGAGTGCTTTGTGGGGTGAAACATGTGCTTAATTATGTTCTTTAATGCAGAATTTGGAAGTTTCCATGATGTGGGATTGCTGAGATGAAAAGGTGAATTTAAAGGAGTTTTCTAGAAGATCAAAGACTTGAAGATGAAGTTGGAGAGATTTGGAAAGAAGGAGTCTTGGCAATTACCAAATTGGTGTTTGAGACAATTAGGAAATTTACATTCTACAGCCATATGTGGTTTATGTGAATTTGGAAACAAGAAGATTTCACTCTTTGTATTTGTTTAGGAAGTTTAATTCTCTTCTCCTATATAATGAGAAGATTATGTAGGGTTTAAGGGTCGAGTTTCACTTTACGTTTTGAAGTTTCACGTTTTAGAGTCATGCTACAGTAACTGGGTTTGCAGAATAGCTGCCCAGAATTTCAGAGCTCGTCGTTTGCCCAAACGACGGGTTCTGGTTTGATAATTTTTAGTTTAATTTAATTTCTGTTTTATATTTTTATTCTTGCTTTGTTTTTAATTATGTTTAGTGAGTAGTTTTCTTATCTGGCTGTAGGTAATGAAGCACTAATCGATGCATGAATTGTGAGATCTAATTGTTCTTAATAAACTTTCTCTTATTTAATTCCAAGAGTTTTCTGAGCCTAAGGATAATTATCTAATTTAACTAAAGCTTGATCACCTTTAATTGAATTAGGTAGAGCCAATTAATCCCTTGTTAAGTCACTGGATTTAGTAAGTAAGATTATTTAGTGGCGAAGCTACTGTCTCGGTAGACGGAAATAATTGGTTAACAAATTGTTGCATGCTGATTCATGATATGGTTTGCTAGAGTTAGGTTCTTCATTACGTAATGCTTTTATAACATTTAATCTGGTGTTCGGCTGATTCCGGCCGGGTTGTGTTATAAATAGGGAATTAATTGAGTCAAGCTGATACTTGTCAGTTAACGAATAATTAAGGAAGAATTGGATTATGTCGGAGCCGATTCTCGGTAATCTATAACTAACTGATTAAATAGAGATTGTTATCTTTGAGTCGATGAACAATTAACAATTGATTAGTGTGGATTTATTTACAGCCGGATCTTTCCTTTTGAATTAATTGATTCCTGAATTCTGTTATTTTGTTATTTACTTATTTCGTAATTGATTTCTTTAATTTAATTATTTTAAATCATTGATTAAATTGTGGTTACTTTTGGCAAATTAATTGAATTAGAAAATAGTGTTGTTCCTCGTGGGATCGACCTTACTCACACTTTACTTGATTTATTGTTTGAGAGTAAGTAATTTAATTTGGTACAAAACGACACACCATTTTATTAAGTGATTTTACTTATATACATCACGTTTTGATTGTCACTGTAGTTGAAACTTATTTTCTGAGAATTATTACTAAGCATTTATCTCGTTAAGTAGATTCAGTTATATAAATCACACTTCATACTACTGTACTAGAAACTCATTTTTTCGAACTTACTAATATTTACCTACCGTCAACCTATTGTAATTTTCCTATTTTTTCGTGTTTAGCACCAACTACTTATACATACAAAAACTGCATATAACTAAATTGAATTACACAAAATAATGAATCCTGATAACCTATTTTGTTAATGACAAAATCTCAGTGTCAATTTTTGCCAAGTAAAACACATTCATAATGTATTTATGTAAGACATGTTCTACTGACTACTGAGGTCAATTTCTTGAACTATTAGATCTGAGGATTGTCATAAAATGTGTAGATCATGTAAAAATAAATAAATGTAGTTTATAATTATTTAGTTATGAATTTTTGAAGCTTTTTTGTATGGAAAGAATCCTTGGATCGCCTTTGTGTTTTAATTGGATGGAAGTTCCTATACTTTCACACAAGGATCAGGCATGAAAATCATAATACTAAGAGTAGCATAGGAATTACTGAAAAAAATAGTACATGAACACTTAATTGAATAATATCTTGAGAAAAGCCTTAAATTTTGGCAATGAAAAGATTAAATTTTAAGACATCAACATTCAATTAATTAATTACACTGTGTACTACGTACTATGTAATCTATGCAATCTTCATCTCTGTATGAAATTGTACCTTATAAGGCCCATTGTAATCGCTTAGTACTGCATATGAACTAATGAAAGTATGCACAGTTAAAGGATTTGCAACAGTTTAAAATGTGGCATTGCTGGATGTGAGCAACATGAATGTACACAAGCCTACATATGTTCAGATACATGTGATGCATGGAATTATGACAAATCCTTTGTGATACTTTGCTTTTCAGATCTAACTATTCATAACTTTAACCCATCCGAACAATTGACTCCTCACTTAATTACTTGATGAGTTCGCATTCTGATTCGAGTTTTAAGATAAACTTGGAATTGCATAACCAAATATTGTCAAGTGCAAGAATTGAGGGTGCAAGCCACATTATTTTTTTAGTGTAGAAAGTTATATTAATAGAATCTAAACTGCATTTTTCAAGCAGCCTCTCTAATACTAAGGTAATTATTTTCTTTGTGCTGAAATGCATATGAAGAAACATCCTCACAACCAAGAGAGGACAGATGGGGTCCTTCTTGAATAATTCAAACCATAATTTTGCTGATTGATTAATTCAAAGTTGGAAGCAAATTGCAAGTCACTTCACTTGACCAAACTAATACTCAAATATAGTACTAATTAATTCGACAGTGTTCATGTTGTATAAGCCAAACATGTACAAAGTTCACACACACACACACACACAAGAGGCAGAAAACATATATTTGGATTACAATATTAGAGTAAAACCAACGACCAACTTGTCTGTGACATTAACTTAAACAATCTATACAAACACTATAGAATCTCAGTTTACCAAAGCCCTCCATTTTTCTAGATTTTTAAAAGTTACAAAAAATTCCGCAGACAACGGCTATTAATATTACTGGACAGTCCCATCCTCCCATTCCACCCTTCTCTCCAAGCACAACATGTAAATCACAGTCTATCAAGAATCGCTCCAACAATATAAATACCAAAACCAAAAGCTATGGTTATATTTAGGCTTTAAGTAAAAAGGGTTCAGAGTTCGAAGATTCAGAAGAGAAATAAGATATACATAAGAAGGTTCCAGGAATCAAGGGTCAAGATCATGTGACTAAACCCTCAAGATAAGGAAGAATAGTATAGAACTCTCTCTCTCTCTCTCTCTCTTTGTCTCTTCTTCTCTTCACACACACACACACTGCAGATACACACAAACAAAACAGTCCTACAACATTTTAGTCAGAGATCTCTCACATCTTTCAAATGTTGTCCATTTAGACTGGTCCAAATTGCAAGGGAAGAAAACCCTTTTGAGGATATGCAATGAAAGTTGTTGTAGCAGAAGCTGAAAGAGAAAGAACAAGAGGGCCGAGTCGAAGACATGCTAAGGCCAAAGCAGCATTCTTTTTTGGGTTTTTGTTAATTTTGAGCCAGTTTTGTTGTTTATCCTCAGCTGAGAATAGTAATGGCATTGCTCCTTCTCATTGGTCACCAGCAAGAAAGGCTCGGTTTTTCCATACATCATCATCGTTTCATGCAAGCACTCTCAGAACAAATGATGATGAAATTATTGTTGGAAGAGATGATCAGAACAATAGTACTGGCACTGATAAAATTTTCGAAGATGATAAGAGATTAGTTCATACGGGTCCGAACCCTCTTCACAATTAGTGACAGATGATCGATCGACAAGAGCTTTGCTAAAATTAATTCTAAGGGTTTGTTTTGCTTACATTATTGAGTTAACAGAAGACTGTAAAAGTTTAAGCCTTAATTTCTTTTCTTTTCTTTTCTGGAACTAGAATTAATGGTAGCAAAGCTTTTAACTTTTCTCAGTCATGGTTCAATGAGGTAGTGGAAAGATGCCTGGCAATTTTGAGGAAAAGGGAAGGTTAAACAAGAGGTATTAATGCTCTTGTTTACTTCTTTGAGTGTTCCTTCTCTTGTATCCTCTGCTTAAATTTCTGTACTTTATATTAATTTCTGTAGTTACTTTTGTTCATCTACTGCCTACTTTGAATCATCATAATTTGCCACTCCCTCTGTTCCTATATAAGTGTCGTTGGAGATTTCTATTCATGTTCCAAATTAATTATCGTTTTAGCTTATTTTTATCGTCAGCAATTATTCATGATCATTCTATTATTAAGAGCCAATTGATGAGAAAACCCTCAGCCAGTTTTAAAGCACTGCAAATCCTGTTTTGCTAGTAGGACTCTATATATATATAAGTACTGAAAAACAGATGAGCGCTGTTGTTGTTTTTATAGAGCATGGAATGAATGAGGGATTATTCTGATTCTTCACCGTTTATGGTTATATAGTTTGATAGTATTAGTTAATTTCAGGAGTAAAACTGTAAAAGGGTGACCAGCAGGTTCTTCTTTTTGCTTATATCTTTCTTCATTCATTCATTCATACAGTGTCTACTGCCATCCCTTTTTATGAGAGGTTCAGTAATGAGCATTCAGAAACAGAAAAGGCAAACAGAGATCATCAAGTGAAAACATGGAAAAAGTTCAGGCTGCACATGCATGGAAGATTAGACATGAAACTACTTCTTTTGGTTCACTTCCCGAAAAGGGAAATATAACCAAAGCAACTTATGGTCATGTCATTTGGCAAAACATAGATTCATGGAAATTTGGGAGTTATTTTATGCAGTTTGCACACATTTCTTGGTTAAGCAAAAACTGAAAATTAACATAGTAATAACCTTTGTGTCACTTCATCCCATTTTGCATATTGCAAAAATCTACAACATTTGTCACTGCTTAATTTGTTTTACTAGGAAACAAGATCACACTGAAATTTTGGGTTTTGGAAGTTTTCTTTGCTCTTCAATGAACTTTTTTTTGGAGTTTTGTCTATTATGTCATAGCCCCATTACAAGTTTATCATCATTTTTGTGAATGATTGATTCCACAGTAACAATAACGAACTGAAGAAAGTTATTTTGACCATAGAGGATGAGCTATGGATGCTATGCATATACTATTATACTATGAGTCAACCATGCATCATATATAGTAAAAGATTCAACACATAAAGAAGAGATCATAACAAGTTTTGTGTCGTAAGTACTTGTAGTTTGGAAAACTGTCCAAAGCCTTTACTGTGAGTACAGAGGTTGTGGGCTCGTGATTGATTATTCCTAGAAGTCCCTGTCTGTTTTATTTCACTTAAATGCTTCATTTTTCTCAATGGGTATGCCTGTCCTCGTCGGGCCAACACGCATTCTCAAGGTTTAAGACTGGACACTTCCAACATATATTAATTGCTTTATTGATTACTCATTTTTAATTTCTTTTGAACTTTCACGGTGATTCAAAATTTTTAATAGTAAGAATTTACAACATTTTTTTTTTTTGTGTTTATTGTCTTATTAACATGAGTTGTATAGATGATGAAGTTCCATAATTTGGTGTATATTAATAAAAACCGGTGGCAAGTATATAAAAATTTTACCATTACGCTTTGTGAGGCAGGTTGAAAAGTTAATCGTGATTTTAACGTATAATAAATTAAAATGATATAAAATTAAAATCACTATTTTGATGGCGATTATTCATTTCATATGAACAAGTTTTTGTGAAAATTATTCTTAAATCTGCCATGTTTATCTGTGTATGTGAACTTTTATATGTCTGTTGCTTCTCAAAGGCAAACAGATTATTAACATAGTTTTATTGTTTCAATGTCATTAATTTTTTCAACAATTTCCATGTTCTCAAGGTGAGATCTCTAAAAGGCAGCAACTACAGAAACTTCTTTGGAATGAGTTTTTTCAACCAAAGTCATTGAAAAATCCCAAGAAACAGTTGGGGTAGTAGAAGGTTTTTTTTTTTCCTTGAAGCAAAAAGTTTTACTTAATTAGTCCAAAAGATTCTTGGAGTGAGTGGGGTGGAGATGCTACATAGACCATCTCTTAATTTTTGTGCCGAAGCCAAGAACAAGGAGATTTCTCGACAATGAAATGAATGTTTTGCTTGAAGATAGTACGTGTAGAGTGTACAAAATGGAGTTAAATTTGTATTGTGAGATTGGCCCAACAACTTCATCATCCTTCCATTTGCCAATTTATATGCAATTAATCTTTATTGCTGCCACCCACCCTCTAGCTCTAAGTCATCTTTCATGGCTAGCTGGCTTACAACTTTATTGCCACATTTAAATCCAACACTTTCATTATACTCATCAACATTCATATCTGATTTCAATTCACACATTGAAGGAAAAAAAAAAAAAAGGGATCGATAGAACTCCATGACGGTATTGAAAGTGTCCAGTCTATATATGCAATGATTGACCTGAATAATGATGGGTTCTTGAGAAATTTAAATATCAAATTGTAACCTTTGTTCAAGAAAAATCTTTTTTTGTAATTAGAAAATCTTGTACAGTCCACAAAATTTTGCTTCAAGAGAGTAATTTAACGTTGAGTTACCAAGTGAATGAATCATATGGTTAACATCCTTGTATCCTTCTCTAACATGATATTTTGCTTCTAGCGTTTAATCTCATTTACACGTTACATCGGATTCAATCAAGTCAAAAGTTTGTAGAAGTTTCAGACGAGAAGATTTCAAGTTGCATCCTGAATAGATTGATTTGTAATAGTATAACATTTTCAAAAAAAAATGTTTAGATCCTCCATCATTTTTTTTGGGGACACTTTGTTAAACTCCTTAAATGTCTCTGTGCACTAAATGCACATGACCATGGAAAAAGTTATAAAAAAAAAAAAAAAAAGGAAGCATATGATGATATAATAGATATATATTTTTTTGATAGGAAAGTGTGCAGTAATCTTCATATCTTCTCATGTATACTGAAGCATCGTTCAGACATTCATTCATTCACTGACTGATGATGAGTATTTGGAAGGCTAAATTTAACACCATATCAACAACTGAAACACTTCCAAATAATGAAGTAGTGGTCACGGTAGTCCTCACAAGAATATTGGGTCAAGCAAGAATACTCTCTTAATTGTCATTGCCAAACTAGCCATACAGGTAGCTAGCTATATAACTAGGGCTGGGTATTCATTTTTGAATTCATCAAGTTGAAGAGGAATGTTCTGTGGGGATATAGTCAGTGTGTCTCAGTAATTACCATTTTTGTGAGCTCTTTTTAAATTGCATTATTTACCCTGACTTTTTATCCTTCACCCCAACCAAATTTACTCAAGCCACAAGTGGTCACGGTAGTCCTCACCCCCACAATTGCTTAATTACAATGGTGAATTTGAATCGTTATATTTACATAATTTTTTCACTCGAATTTGATCGAAATTGATTTTATTATATACCGTTTCATAACATGCATTTAACCAATGGGTTGCATGCATGTACAAAATGGTGATGTAAATATTTGTTTGATATATATGAGTAAACAAAATTACAATTTCTATAGAATTTATATTTTTATATATATATATATATATATATATTCCGTTTTTGGTTGCAGTTTCTGCAAAATTTATAACGTCAAATTATATGTACACACTCTATATTCTGAATTATGTGTACATACTCTTGGGCTTCTGGTTCCTTGCCAAATTCATCTTCCACTTTAACAATGGTTTTCTTCTTTACTTTTTGAGCATTGTATTTGGGTCTCCATCAGTTTCAATTATTTTTGTTCAATGATGGAAGTACGTAGGTGGTGGGGTTAAACATAAAATATGGATCCTATATATCAATTTTATTTCAATTAATCATTTCAAATTAGTTGCATTAATTAGTCGTCTTGTACTTAGAATTAATGGCCACCAACAATAAAGATGTTAGAGACGTGAATTATCTTCCAAAGGAAAAACTATTGGAGATGCAAGTTAATTCAACTTTGTGGCTGTGTGCAATTCATGGCATTTTGTTGCATTGATAAAAAACAAATCCATATTGCTAATGTGCATAACCAGCCCCCCAATGCAATGCTCTTGCAATTCATGGCATTTTGTTGCATTGATAAAAAACAACTCCTTATTGATAATGTGCATATATAACCAGCCCCCCAATGCTCGATGATCAGCACCCATAAAAGGCTGCCAACCATGATGATCTAAACAAATTAAAACTAAGTTATATATACGGCATAAATTTGAAATTCCTTCTAAAAACTTTCTGCCAAATAAAGGTTCATCTTATGGTTGGTTGATTTGCCACTGACATGGTAAACGCAAAAACTATTGTATGAGAGTTTCATATATGATACGTTGAATTACATTTTATATGTTAATACACTAATTTTTTACGCTAATACTTGATATTTTATGCGCTAATAGGCTAATTTTTTATACTTTATATGATAAGAGAGCTCGGATCGGAATCGGTATATCACCTCGATGTCGGCTCTTCGCCACCTGGGGCTGTAGTATGTTCCAAGAGTTGGGCTGTTCGCCCATTAAAGCGGTACGTGAGCTGGGTTCAGAACGTCGTGAGACAGTTCGGTCCATATCCAGTGTGGGCATCCGTTCGTTCTTTTTTCTCTGATAGATGGTCAGAACTTCATCTGGGTTCGAATCCTACTGAGAGGTCCATTAGAGATCCAAAATTGTTGAAGAAACAACCCTATGAATTGATTAAAACCTCAGATTCATACTAGAACCGCGATGATTCAATAAAAAAATTCTAAGTTAAGTCAAGGATTCCCCGAGTAAGAACCCTTGGGGTGAGGAATATGTGCATCTAAAAGATCTTTCATGCTGTGCTCGATACCGAAATTAGTTCTATACATATGACCAGCAAAGAGAAAAATGAATGCAATAGCTAAATGATGATCCAAAAGCGAGAGAAACCCCATCCCTCTCTTTCCCTTTTTCGCCCCCATGTCCCCACACGGGGGGACACGGGGACGTAAAAAAGGGGATCCTATCAACTTGTTTCGACCTAGGATAATAAGCTCATGGGCTTGGTCTTACTTCACCGTCGAGAAAGGAAAGAAGACTGCCATCTCCAAGTTTAACTCAAACGTAGATCTCTTCTTTTTGGGTGTGAATCAGTGTCAAAGTGAAATTTATACGCAAGTCTTTGTATATGAGACTGTATCAATGGAGATAATAAATCTAGTGCTCTTTAATTCCTTGACTCACATAATTAGAGAAAAATCTTGTGAAATCTTGGATTTATTTTGTCCTTGTGATCCAGATGATGATAAAAAATCTTACAAGTTGACAGGACTCTAAAAACCCAATCCAATTCAAGAGTTAATTGAAACCCAATCTAATTCAAGTTTTACAAGGAGTTCTTAAGGTTTAATTACAAGTTGATGACGATAAAAGAAGTGCTGATCCATAATTTTTCTTGAACCCAAATTTCTTTATTCAGTAAAATTAAGTCTAAATTCTAATCCATCTCCAAATAGCTAGAAAAACATTCTTAATTACATCGTATATATTAAACCCTTTTTGTCTTCGATATTCCCAAACGTTAATATACATATTCTTGTCTCTTACAATTTGGTTTAATTCTCTTTTCATCATCCTTGACCCTTTTAGCCACCATTATTATTTCTCACTTCAACAGCTTCGATCATTATACATTAATCCATATAGCCACAATGGTTTCGGTTAAAAGGAAGACATCAATAGTAGTAGACTGGACAGAACTTCCCATAGAGCTTTTGGATCTAATTTTGGATAAATTAGTTTATCTTCCTGATTACATTCCTTTTGGAGCTGTTTGTAAACTATGGTTCACCATAGCCTTGGATCAGAAAAAGAACCGAATTGCAACAATTAATAAAAAACCCCCAATGCTCTTGACTACTGTCAAAGAAGAAAAGCTTGAAGATATTGATGATGATCATACACACTTTTTCAAATTTTATCATTGTGGTTTTCATCCATCCCAACTATACAGCATTATTGAGGGTAAGGTTTATGATTACGAATTTCAAATTCCCAGCAAGTTTCTATGTTTTGGTCCTTCTTGTGGATGGTTAGCCATCAATGAAAAAGATATGGTAAAGTCGTCTCTCACACTTTTTAATCCCTTCACGGGGGATATTATCCCTATATATAGTTCATTGCTTTTTGTTGATTTCCGCAAAGTCATCTTATCTTGTGATCCTTGTGATCCTTCATCATGTTCAGATGATTTTGTAGTCGCAATAATTTGTGGATTTGATGGGACAGATTATGTAGCCTATATAAGATTTGGTGAAAAAATGTGGACTTTTGCACCCGATCGCCATGTACGAGGTGTCGTTAATGATATTGTTTTTCACAAAGGGAAACTATATGCGGCAATGGAAACAAATGGGCTTGTCGAAATTGATTACAAAAGCAATAATTATGATGATCGTTTGCTTACTCGCACAGTTGAAATTGTGCCTGTATTTGCCATTGACAGATTCGATCGATTATTGTATTATCTTGTTGAAGATTCGAATGGAGATTTATTGTTTGTTCAGAAACTTTCTTGTTCTGGGGCGCCAACAATGTTAGAATTCAAGGTTTACAAGCTAATGATGAAGAACATGATGAACATGATGCCTTCGTTTGATCAAACAGAAGAGCAACAACAACAGTACAATTGGGTGGAAATGGAAAAGTTGGAAAACGATGATGCAATATTTTTGGGTCATAATCATTCGCTATGCATATCAGTAGCTTGTTTGCCCAACTGCAACCCAAATTCCATATATTTCTTTCATAATTTTGAGGAAAACGGTTCGGAAGAAGAGATTCATGATGATGAGATTGGAGTATTTGAACTAGATAAGAGGACGGTTAAGAAACTTGACCTTAAATGTTTGGGAAAACATAAACTTCCTATAGCTTGGATACATCCAACATTAGGCAAAACTGGAATTCAGAATCTGTATTGTTCTTGAAGTTGTATTTGTAGTACACTAAAGGGAGGTAGAATTTCTTGTTTTTCTTAAATTTTGTGTGTATAGGTTCTTTTGCTTAATCATCTTCTTGGGTTTTTGACATGTTCAAAGGCAAGAATTGTGTTAAATGGGCAAGTTTGTGCTAAATTAGTAACTAGGGTAATGATGTAGACATAGATGGATCATATTAGCAATACAAAAACTCATGTGTTTTATATATGAATGTTTATATAAAACACTCATGTGCATACAATTTCAAACGAAACCAATTTATGAAGTGTGAAGTGACCTATATATTTTATATGTTAGTTCAAGAGGTTTTATTTAAAGTTTTAAATCGGGATATTATATATCCCTGAAGAGAATGCTCTCATCGTCGGAATTAATTTATGTTTCATATATATGAATCCGGTGTGTTGAAATCGTGACTAATTCCCGATTCATATATGAACCTGATGCGTTAAAATCGTAATTAATTCTCGTTTAATTGAAATCATGATTAATTTTCATTTCATTTAATTTCTGTTTCATATATATGAACCTGAAATCGTGACTAATACCTTAAAATCGTAATTAATTCCTGTTTCATTGAAATCATGATTAATTTCCATAATACCTTAAAATCGTAATTAATTCCTGTTTCATTGAAATCATGATTAATTTCCATTTAATTGACATCGTTATTAATTTCCGATTCATATTTATAAACATGATGAGTTGAAATTGTCATTAAATCTCATTTTATATATAAAAGTGTGTTACGTATTAATTTCCGTTTTATATATAAAATGGTTTCACGTTCTACCAAAATCATGTTGTCGTTGACCTCGGGCACCTCCCTCTCCCTAGCTTTTTCTTTTCCATTCATGATTGACCATGCATGCATGCACCCACCCTTAAATCTTGCTGGAATTCCTCCATTGTTCATTCTCGTATTTTTAGTTGCATGGATGGATTATTTTTACTGCAAAAAAATTGAAAATCCTAACCGACAGCGCCAGCAAACCGTAATGGGAAGGTTCAACTTCGTGCTGCAGTCGAATATTTTATAATTTCGTGAGTTCTTTATCCAAATCTTTGAGTATTTTATAACTTTCATCCCAATCTACACAGCCATCTACGTGTCACGTAACAATTCGTCCATTTTTAACCATCACCCAGATGGGAAGGAGGGAGGGGGGGAGTGGGAGAGAGAGGGGCAGGTTCAGCTGCAGCTGAGCTCCAGACTAAACCATGGCTGCACCTTCTTCTCCATCATCCCCAATGATCAAGTTCTCATTCAATTCCTATTATTATTATTATTATCACTGTTATTACCCAAACCGACGCCGTTTCTTGGCGGCTTCCTTTCCTACGTCATCTTCTCCTTCTCCTTTTGCCTGTTGTTGCAGGTCCAGTTCAACAGATAATGATAAGACGTCGCTCTGCACTAACACTCAACTGAAACGATCAGACCACCGGAAAGTTAAAGTCGCTACTCAATTCGACGCTTTTTCGAATAATGATGAGGAGGATTCTGAGTTTTTTAGAAACGGCGTTGATTTACAAAGATTGAATTTTGAAAAGAAAGCGCTATGGAGACGGTCATTTTTTCCATCGAAGAAAGTGCGGAGTATTCTTTTGCTCAATTTCATTACAATAATTTACGGTAATTATAATTATCATACTTTTTTTTTTTTTTTGGTGTTTGAATGATTAATTTTACTGAAGCTTATGTGTTTATTGGATTTGATCGTATTATCATTGCATTGCATTATTTAAGTTGGTGTTAATAATTTAATTTTGTATTTATTCAATCATTTATTCATAATTAATATTAATCAATTGAGCAAGTACGATAGCATTCAGAGTAACTGGAATTTGTTAATCATGCAAAAAAAATTCTAATTTCTATTATTGCAATATTTAAATAAGGTTTAAAGTTGCTTGCTTGTTGACTTAGAATGATTCGTGGAGTGGAAGAAATATGATGGATTAATGTGTAAGAAGTCGAATGGTTTTCTACTTATGTATGTGTGTAGGATTATGGATTGGGGAAAAGAGTTTGGAAGGAAATGGATTTGAAATCCTTAAACTTTGGAACGGATGTGTGTGGTTGGGTTAAGGAACTTGAAGGTGGAAGCCGAAGAATTCTTGAATATCTGAGGAGTTTTTTCTGAGAATTTAAGAATGTTTAATGATGTTGTCACCCTGAGAAAATGTTATCATCGATGGTGTTGTTTCTCTGAATTTGAATGGTATTATGCTGAAATCCTGCAAGTCCAATGGACTCCTTTTCTATAGGGAAAAAATGGGAATGTTTATTGAATCCCAATTAGATTTCATGATGAATAAGGCAATATTAGAAGTAGTTACATGAACTTCCTGAGCCCATGAGTTGAGAGCACAACTTGATCTGACTTTCATCTTCTTGACGATATGGATATAACCCTGTTATTATTTGACAGTAATGTTTTATTTTATTGCCATTTTGTGTTTCTTTCACCTTTCTCCTCATTTGATGGATTTTCATGGACTTTTTGGCTTGTAATAGCTTTCCAAGTATCATGTAATAGTTCCTTGTCATGTACTACGACCATTTTAACAATTCTAGATTGATTTGAAGTTGACAAGGAAGAATGTACATAATGTAAGATGGAAGCTTGCCAGGTTTGTAAGATTTCAGATCGATCTTGTTAAAAACCAGATGCTTATGCATTTAAAACCAGTGGATTCATGATGGGAAGTGTTTGAAGCATGAAACACATGTGCTGAAATGATCATACCTGCTCTAGAAACCTCTCCTAATGGCCTGCAAGTGTTTGCAATCACAGTACATTTATGCAATCTCTTATTCTTTTAAATCCTTATGTTGGCTGTGTTATGATAACTTCTATAGCATCCCACATTAAGCCCAATCTATGTTATGTAGCATCAGATTCAGTTTATTTCCTTAAAAGTTGAAGTTGTGGTTAACTAACATAAGTTCTTCTGCACTGCAGCAAGTAATATTCCTATAGTGAAAGAAGTAGAAGCTATTATTGATCCAGGAGCATTCACTGTCGTGCGATTTGTTTTGGCTGCAACTGCATTTTCGCCATTTCTATTAAAAGCAAGAGATGATGTTCGAACCCGTAATGCTGGGATAGAATTGGGATTTTGGGTTAGCTTAGGTTATCTAATGCAAGCACTTGGGCTGCAAACTGCTGGTGCTGGACGGGCATCTTTTCTTACAATGTTCACAGTAAGAATATCTTTCAAGGATTCTATTCATTTTCTTTATTTTATAGTTATTGCCATTTCTGTTTGATGAAAAATCAAACTAGCCTTAAAAAATTTCGGTAAATTGTTCAGGTGATTGTGGTTCCATTGCTTGCTGGTATGTTAGGATCCAGAATCCCTGCTCGTACGTGGTTTGGAGCGCTCATGTCTATTGTAGGGGTTGGCATGCTGGAATCCAGTGGAGCACCTCCTTGTGTAAGTATTTTCTAAATTTCCTGATTTCTTTCGTTGTATATGGCTATGACATAAATGCACCGGTACTAATTTGTACTAACCCTTCAGGTTGGCGACTTGTTGAATTTCTTAAGTGCTGTGTTTTTTGGGGTTCACATGCTAAGAACTGAACACATTTCCAGAATTACTACCAAAGATAACTTCTTACCTCTCCTGGGATATGAGGTTAGCTAAAAGAAATGATCACCTATTGTATCATCCAATTATGTGTCAAGGCTTCGCTTTCCATGCATTGATTGAACATTTATTTCTTGTAGGTATCTGTGGTTGCTTTTTTATCAACATTGTGGTATATCATTGGTGCTTTGTCTGGTGGCAACCAATTGCTAAATCCATCATCCTGGACGTGGGCAAAATTTTCAGATTGGATGGTAGTGTTTCCCTGGATACCTGCAATTTACACGGGAATCGTCTCCACTGGATTATGTTTATGGGCAGAGGTGTGGTACTTTAGTGTTCTGGGCTTCATCTGTGAACTTTTTACCTTTGAAATTTCTTCTTCCAATAAATCATACTTTTGGTTCTTCTAGCCTTAGCAACTCTTCATGTTTTTGTTGTATTTGTGCAATATAGTCCTTGCTGTTGCATCGAATTTCAGTGTCACCCATTTAATTGCTTCTGTCTCTATTGCTCATCCATTAAGCTGAAAATTAGCAATGTATGACCTAAATTGATGAGATCAAACAACTGGCAAGTTTTGTTTTATCTGTCCACAAGTTTTGCAAGGGAAGAAAGGTATACTGCTAAGTTTTATGAGATAAGAGATGATAATATTTTTTCTCAATTCATACACCAGCAGTTCGATATTTCTTTAGCTCCTATGTTTTTACTATATGACTTTGGTTGCATAAACATACTGCAAGAGTTTCTTACAATTCCAAGATATAGGAAGTATATATTTGACTCACTTGATGATTTTACAACAATGGTGAAGCTAACTACTGAAAATGAATGAGACGGAGAAAAAAAGTAAAGCTAATACAAAACCAAAGTCTTAACGCAGTTAGTAGTAAAAGATATTTTTGCTGCTTTGTCCATTCAGTCTTTATGATACTTCCTATCACAAACAGATTTTGATGCAAGTTTTGATCTAATCACTTTGTATATATTGTGTAGATGACAGCCATGCGAGATGTTTCGGCCACAGAAACTGCAATAATCTATGGGTTGGAGCCACTCTGGGGTGCTGGATTTGCATGGTTACTTCTTGGAGAGAGATGGGGTGTCATTGGATGGATTGGAGCAGCTCTTGTTCTAGGTAAATATCTTCCATCTACTCGTTTATTTCTAAAACCTATTAAAATCATCATTCAGTCCTTAAACTGTAAACAATGAATGTCTGGTCAAATAACTCACTTCAATTTTTCAAGACATTTTACACAAAGAGATAAAGAATGTCAAATTGGAAAAAATTTTCAACTTTCATATTATGCCATGTGATAAGCTGTCTAGCAATTGAGATGATTTCACGGTTCATAGGTCTATTAAACTGTTTAGGGACATTTTATTGATTCCATAAAATTGTTGTAAGTAAAACCTTTTCCTTATTTCTACTCTTTATGATTGGTGTTCATGACATGATAGTAGATCATTAACTCCTAATGATGTTACAGCACTAGCATAAATGTGCTGCTTTTGGAAAGTTTATCCCATTGAAATGTTCTGTTACTTTTTGCTTTCCATTTTTGGTTCTTCTCAAATTCTCTCTTCTTTTCTGCTTTCAGGGGTCCATGTTTTTCAGTTCAACTAGTGAGTGCATGGACAGTTAGGTCAACTAAGAAAGTGAAATGCTTTTTGCAATGATTATAACATTTGCAGTTTAAGATGGTTTCCCAGACAAATTGTTCAAGATTTCAAACTCTTAACATGTCTCATTCTGTGACTTTAATTTCAGGGAGCATCAATTTTTTGGACAGTATTTCCTCAAACATTACTTGGAAATTTGCATACTTGTTCTCACCTAATGACCATCTCTAACAAAATGATCATGAGGATGATGCTTACCATATCTGGACCTTTCTATTGTAGGTGGAAGTTTAACAGTGCAGACACAAGAAGCATCTTCTTCCACTGCATTGCAAAGAGACGAAATAACTTCCGAGAGAACGGATGATCTGTTGATTCCAGATGATGAAAAAGTTTTCTCTACATCTGCAGTTCTTGTTAATACTACTAACAAGGATTCACGTAAATCACTGAAGAAGCGAGGCTTATAGTTCATGACATAGGTTCTCTCCAATAGGTACCAACACCATTTTTTGAGTTGTAATTTGAGCAGAAATATCGCAATTAGGATACACGGCATTTTTGGTACCACATGCCCTGGAGAATGTTTTGGCATGTCCTGATAGACACACACTAAATGGCATTCGGACCCTCCATAGAATCGGAAAACAGAATCATAGATCGACAACTGAAAGTTTACATCATCTAGCTTTGATGTTCCCCTGTTAGTGGGATGATGACTAACTATTGGCGTTTCCTGTCAATGTATCAAGTAATTTGTTAGCTTGATTTCATCTTATTTTGATGAGAACTTTTGACTATACATCGACATATCACTTCTGTTTCAATAAGATTCAGGCACCACTTGCTTCTGAGTATTCCCTCGACTTTCACTTACCTTAGCTTATGCTGCTTTGGATGTTTTTTCCCTTTTCCTTTTTCGGCTCCATTATGACATTTGTACCTTGTCAAATTAAGTTGATGAGACAAAGGGAGAGAAGAGTGTTTCTCCTGTGCCATAGAATCAGAACTTAAGTCATTAATTTGATGTCTCAGTATGAATGCGATCAAGTTGTTTATGAAGAGGGCCAGCATTATTCCATTTGCCTGGTGGATCAGTTCTTAATCTGATTCTTGTTGTTCAGACCATTGTATGAAGCTGATGATGAATGATACAGAGATATATATGCATCTGCCCAATTCAACAATCTTGGCTGTCCTACACCACAACTATATTTAAGCTTGATCCTTGATATATAAAGTTTCTCAATTGTGGAACTTCTTTGTTGTTGATTTATGTTCTTTTCAAAGTCATTCCTTTTTCTTTCATTTTTTATGGTTTTGAAGGAGAAATAATCTAGTTAATTCACTTCTTTGTATAGTATTTAATGCAATATGAATAAAAGTGAAAAATTCACATACAACATCAACCAACTAAAATTTCCACCAAACTCCATTTTTCACAATGCATAACACACTTATTTTGGTAAAAAATGGCAAAATAAAAAAACATATTGATTTTGACTTTTTCTATACTAATTTTTCACCCACCTCGAACATAAATCTTCATGAACGATGTAAAAGAAATGAAATTTAGATTTTTTTTTTCCAAATTTTCATTTTTCATGGGCTATAATACACGTATTTTAGCAAAAAATGGTAAAATTAAAAAACGATTTGATTTTGACTCTTTTCATACCATTTTTTGCACTCACCCCGATTATGAATATGCATTCTAGTGAATATTGCCAAAGAAAGTGAAAATTAAAATTTTCACCAAACCTCCATTTTTCATGGATTATAGCACACGTATTTTGGTAAAAAATAGTAAAATCAAAAAATGTATTGATTGGGGCTTTTTCCCTACTAATTTTTCACCAACCACAATTGTGAACATGAATCCTTCAGAACGATGTAAAAAAAATGTAAAATGTAGATTTTGTTTTTCCAAATTTGCATTTTTCATGGGCTATAACACACGCATTTTAGCAAAAAATGGTAAAATTAAAAAACACTGATTTTGACTTTTTTTCGTCTATTTTTTGCACCCACCCCAATTATGAGCATGCATTCTAGTGAATATTGTCAAAAAAGTGAAAATTAAAATTTTCATCAAACCTCAATTTTTTAATGGGTTATAACACACTTGTTTTGATAAAAAATGGCAAAGTAAAAAAACATATTGATTTTGACTTTTTTCCTTCTATTTTTTGCTCACACCTCAATTGTGAACATGAATTTAATGAATGGTGTAACAAAACAAGAGAAATTTAGATTTTTTTTACTAATTTTTCATTTTTCATGAGTTATAATACACGTATTTTAGCAAAAAATGGCAAAGTGCAAAAATGAGTTGATTTTGACTTTTTTTCTACTATTTTTTGCACCTACAACGATTATGAGTGAGGATGCATTCTAGTGATTATTGTAAAAAAAAGTGACAATTAAAATTTTCACCAAACCTTCATTTTTCGTAGGTTATAACACATTTTTTTTGTTAAAAAATGGCAAAGTAAAAAATGTGTTGATTTTGACCTTTTTTGTACCATTTTTTGAACCATTCCGATTATGAATATGCATTCTAGTGAATATTGCTAAAGAAAGTGAAAATTAAAATTTTCACCAAACCTTCATTTTTCATGGATTATAGCACACGTATTTTGGTCAAAATAGCAAAGTCAAAAAATGTGTTGATAGGGGCTTTTTCCTTACTAATTTTAATTTTTCACCTATCTCAATTGTGAACATGAATCCTTCAGAACGATGTAAAAAAAGTGAAATTTAGATTTTGTTTTTCCAAATTTACATTTTTTTCATAGGCTATAACAAACGTATTTCAGATAAAAATTGTAAAATTAAAAAATGCGTTGATTTTGACTTTTTTCGTACCTTTTTTGCACACACCCCAATTATGAATATGCATTCTATTGAATATTATAAATAAAGTGGAAATTAAAATTTTAACCAAACCTCCATTTTTAATGGGTTATAAACACACGTGTTTTAGTAAAAAATGGTATAGTAAAAAAATGTATTGACTTTGACATTTTTCCTTATGTTTTTTGCACACACATCAATTATGAACATGTATTTAATGAACAGTGTAAAAAAAAGTGAAATTTATATTTATTTTTACCAAATTTCCATTTTTCATACACTATAACACACGTATTTTAGACAAAAACCGGCAAAATCTAAAAACGCATTGATTTTGATTTTTTTTCTACTTTTTTTTGCACCCACAACGATTATGAGGATGCATTCTAGTGAATATTATCAAATACGTGAAAATTAAAGATTTTACCAATCCTCCATTTTTCATAGGTTATAACACGTGTTTTTGGTAAAAATAGCAAATAAAAAAAGTGTTAATTTTGACTTTTTTTGTACCGTTTTTTACACTGATCCCGATTATGAAAATACATTTTAGCGAATATTGCTATGAAAATTAAAATTTTCACCAAACCTCCATTTTTCATGGATTATAGCACACGTATTTTGGTAAAAAATAGCAAAATAAAAAAATGTGTTGATTGGGGCTTTTTCCCTACTAATTTTTCACTAACCTCAATTGTGAACATGAATCCTTCAGAACGATGTAAAAAAAGTGAAATTTAGATTTTGTTTTTCGAAATTTGCATTTTTTTCATATGCTATAACACATGTATTTTAGATAAAAAATTGTAAAAGTAAAAAATGCGTTGATTTTGACTTTTTTCGTACTGTTTTTTGCACTCACCCCAATTATGAGCATGCATTCTATTGAATATTATAAAAACAAGTGAAAATTAAAATTTTCACTAAACCTTCATTTTTAATGGGTTATAACACATGTGTTTTAGTAAAAAATGTCAAAGTAAAAAAATGTATTAATTTTGACTTTTTTCCTTATGTTTTTTGTACACACCTCAATTATGAACATGCATTTAATGAACAGTGTAAAAAAAAGTGAAATTTAGATTTTTTTTACCAAATTTCTATTTTTCATAGGTTATAACATACGTATTTTAGACAAAGATAGCAAAATCTAAAAACGCGTTGATTTTGACTTTTTTTCTACTTTTTTTGCACCCATAACGATTATGAGGATGCATTCTAGCGAATATTGTCAAAAAAACTAAAAATTAAAATTTTCACCAAACATCCATTTTTCATAGGTTATAACACACATATTTTGGTAAAATATAGCAAAGTGAAAAAATGTTGTTTTTGACTTTTTTTTGTATCGTTTTTTCACCCATCCCGATTATGAAAATGCATTCTAGTGAATATTGCCAAAGAAAGTGAAAATTAAAACTTTCACAAAACCTCAATTTTTTATGGATTATAGCACACGTATTTTGGTCAAAAATAGCGAAATCAAAAAATGTGTTGATTGGGGCTTTTTTCCCTACTAATTTTTCACCCACCTCAATTGTGAACATGAATCATTCATAATGATATTAAAAAAGTGAAATTTAGATTTTTTTCACTTTTTTTTAAATTTGCACTTTTCATGGGCTATATCACACGTATTTTAGCAAAAAACTAGTAAAATTAAAAAACGCGTTGAATTATACTTTTTCATACTGTTTTTTGCACCCACCCCAATTATGAATATGCATTTTACTGAATATTATCAAAAAAAGTGAAAAAATTAAAATTTTAAAACCTTCATTTTTTAATGGGTTATAACACATATGTTTTGGTAAAAAATGGCAAACTAAAAAAACATATTGATTTTGACTTTTTCCTTTCTATTTTTTGCACACACTTCAATTGTGAATATGCATTTAATGAACGGTGTAAAAAAAGTAAAATTTAGATTTTTGTTTTACCAAATTTTCATTTTTCATGGGATATAACACACGTATTTTAGCAAACAATAGCAAAATCTAAAAACGCGTTGATTTTGACTTCTTTTCTATTGTTTTTTGAACCCACAATGATTCTGAAGATGCATTTTAGTGAATATTGTCAAAAAAATTGAAAATTAAAATTTTCACAAAACCTCCATTTTTCATGGGTTATTAACACAAGTGCTTTGGTAAAAAATGGCAAAGTAAAGAAAGTATTGATTTTGATTTTTTTGTACCGCTTTTTGCACCCATCCTAATTATGAATATGCATTCTACTGAATATTTCGGAAGAAAGTGAAAATTAAAATTTTCACTAAATCTCCATTATTCATGGATTATAGCACATGTATTTTGGTAAAAAATAGCAAAGTCAAAAAATGTGTTGATTCGGGCTTTTTCCCTACTAATTTTTCATTCACCTCAATTGTGAACATGAATTCTTGAGAACGATGTAAAAGAAAAGTGAAATTTAGATGTTTTCTAAATTTGCATTTTTCATGGGCTATAACACATATATTTTAGCAAAAAATGGTAAAATTAAAAAATGCATTGATTTTGACTTTTTTCATACCATTTTATGCACCCACCCCAATTATTAACATGCATTCTAGTTAATATTGTCAAAAAAAGTGAAAATTAAATATTTCACAAAACCTCCATTTTTAATGGGTTTTAACACATGTGCTTTGGTAAAAAATGGCAAAGTAAAAAAACATATTAATTTTGACTTTTTCCCTTTTAATTTTTTTCCCTTTTAATTTTTGCACACGCCTCAATTGTGAACAAGTATTTAATGAATGGTGTAAAAAATTAAATTTAGATTTTTTTTTTTACCAAATTTCCATTTTTCATGGACTATAACACACGTATTTTAGTCAAAAATGACAAAATCAAAATACACGTTGATTTTGACTTTTTCCTACTGTTTTTTTGCGTCCACGACGATTATGAAGATGCATTCTAGTGAATATTGTCAAGAAAAGTGAACATTAAAATTTTCACCAAACCTCCATTTTTCATGGGTTATGACACACGTGTTTTGGTAAAAAATGACAAAGTAAAAAAAGTATTGATTTTGACTTTTTTTTACGTTTTTTGCACCCATCCTGATTATGAATATGCATTCTAGTGAATATTGCCAAAAAAAGTGAAAATCAAGCTTCCATTTTTCTTGGATTATAGTACATGTATTTTAGTAAAAAATAGCAAAGTCAAAAAATGTGTTGATTGGGGAATTTTCCTACTAATTTTTCACCCACCTAAATTGTGAACATGAATCCTTGAGAACAATGTAAAAGAAAAGTGAAATTTAGATTTTTTTTTTCTAAATTTGCATTTTTCATGGGTTATAACACAACGTATTTTAGCCAAAAAAGTTAAAATTAAAAAACATGTCAATTTTGACTTTTTCATACCATCTTTTGCACCCGCCGTAATTATGAGCTTGCATTCTAGTGAATATTGTCAAAAAAGGTGAAAATTAAAATTTTCACCAAACCTCCATTTTTAATGTGTTATAACACACGTGTTTTTGGTAAAAAGTCAAAGTAAAAAAACATTTTGATTTTGACTTTTTCCTTCTGTTTTTTACATACACCTCAATTGTGAACATGCATTTAATGAATGGTGTAAAAAAAAATTAAAATTTAGATTTTTTTTTTACCAAATTTCAATTTTTCGTGAGTTATAACACACGTGTTTCATCCAAAAATGACAAAATATAAAAACACATTGATTTTGACTTTTTTTCTACTGATTTTTGCACCCATAATGATTATGAGGATGCATTCTAGTGAATATTGTAAAAAAAAGTGAAAACTAAAATTTTCACCAAACTTCCATTTTTCATGGGTTATAACACATGTGTTTTGGTAAAAAATGTCAAAGTAAAAAAAGTGTTGATTTTGACTTTTTTTGTACCGTTTTTTGCCCCCATCAAGATTATGAATATGCATTATAGTGAATAATTCCAAAGAAAGCAAAAATTAAAATTTACATAACCTCCATTTTTCATGGATTAAGCACACGTATTTTGGTCAAAAATAGCAAAGTCAAAAAATATGTTGTTGAGGCTTTGTCCTTACTAATTTTTCACCCACTTCAATTGTGAACATGAATCCTTCAGAACAATGTAAAAAAAATGAAATCTAGATTTTTTTTTCAAATTTGTATTTTTCATAGGCTATAACATATGTATTTTAGCAAAAAATGATAAAAGTAAAAAACGGGTTGATTTTGACTTTTTCGTATCGTTTTTTGCACCCACCCAAATTATGAACATGCATTCTAGTGAATATTGTTAAAACAAGTGAAAATTAAAATTTTCACAAAACATCAATTTTTCATGGGTTATAACACACGTGTTTTGGTCGAAAACGGTAAAGTAAAAAAATGTGTTGATTTTTTCCTCCTGTTTTTTTACACACAACTCAATTGTGAACATGCATTTAATGAACAATGTAAAAAAAAGTGAAATTTAGATGTTTCACAAAATTTCCATTTTTAGTGGGTTATAACACAAGTATTTTAGTCAAAATTGGTAAAATCTAAAAAATGCATTGATTTTGACTTTTTTGTAATTTTTTTTACACCCACCTCCATTGTGAGCATGCATTCAAGTGAATACTGTAAAAAAGGTGAAATTTGGGTCCATTTAGATATGTGTTTTGATTTAAAAATTGGGAAAAATGAGGTTTCAGGATGCATTATAAAAAAGGAATTTTGGTTATAAAATTTGAATGTTTGGATAGATAAGTTTTCTTTTTATTTGTTTTTGTATAAAAGAGTTAATTTATTAAACAAAGTTAAAAAGAAAAAGAATTTTTTTATAAATTATTTGGGTTGACCACCGCCATTCGGATTTTGATCACTTCGCTGGAATTCGGCCGGAATTTGGCCGGAATTCGGCTGATAGCTGGTGGTCAACTCCTGTTAACCAGTGGTGATCAACCTTTGACCACCGCCTGTCAATCCTATAAATAAAAAAAATTCAAAAATTTAAAAGAATTTCAAAACACTAAAATACTCTTGTTTTGTATTTGGAGAATTTGAAAAATTTTGTTTTGAGGATTTAAAATAAACAAACAAGCTATTTTGGGAAGAGATGAGAAATTGGCCAAAATGGCCAAACCAAACAGAGTGCGAGATTAACTATAAAAATTTTATTTGGTCATTGTATTGTATCTATACACATGTTTTTTTATTCATATTTAAGTATATCATACCTTTTTTTTATGGTTCATTTTCAATTCTTTTTAAGTTTCTTCATTTCCCTTTCAATTTGAGTTAATGTTTCTCTATTTTTTACACTTTGCATTGGGGCAATTAGAGATCTCTTACGCACATGTTTTAACCATTTTAAACATGTTTCTATCATTTTCTTATTTATTCTATAATTTTCTCATTTATTAGAACTACCCAACTTTCTTTTTAATACATTCTCTACTTATTTTGTATAGTTTAATGTGTCCATATTCATCTAATATTCCTATTTTTACTACTCTCATTTTTTTTATTATTAATATTCACATTTACTGGTCTAACATCCTAATCCATAGCTACTCTTATAAATGTTTTATAAAGCTTTCTCTTCACTTTCAAGTCTCAATAGTCTCAATGATTGTAGCTATTTTGTTTGTTAGTCCTTCACTTTTTTTTTTTTTTGAGTATATGTCTTTCAACATTTCTAAAACTTAATAGATTTTGTACATTATGGCTCATCTTACCAAGCAAAAACCTTAAGGGATGAATCATGTAAACAAACACTTGACCAAATTAAAGTTAATTTTTCTAATAAAAGCATAAGAATCCAACTAAAGTCCTCTTCTTTTTCACAATATAAATAACCCCATAAGCTCATGGCTGGATTATCAAGACAACAAAATTCATACATATTTCTTAACATAGTCAGGACTTTCAAGAAAAAGTAGCTAAAGCTATGGCTCAAATTTGCAAGCTTGAGCTCAAAACAGAGATAAAATCATCTCCTGAAAAAATATTTGATATATACAAGAACAAAACCAGCTTGATGCCAAAGATTAGTCCTGACAAACTACAAAGCATTCATGTTCTTGAGGGAGATGGAAAGAGTGTTGGTTCTGTCAGACTTTGGACCTATGTTATGGGTAAGTTTATGTATTCAAATTTCAAAAACAATGATCCAACTTTGTACTTGTGCTATAATCCTGTCAATGGCTTATAAGTTTCCCTCCTTGATTTGCATGCATGGTAGTTTCATAAGGCATGCAAAAATGTTATGAATGCTAAAGCTATCTTTTGGTAGAACAGGAAATCATGTAATTGCAAAAGATAGGATTGAAGCAATTGATGTGAGAAACAATACGATCACTTTCGACATCATTGGAGGAGAAGTTACAAATTACTTTAAGAGCTTCAAGGCAACTTTTCAGGCAACAGCAGAAACTGGAAAAAATTCAGCCAAATGGACTCTGGAATATGAGAAGGCGAATGATAGCATCCCAACTCCAAAATCCCATCTCGATTTTCTACTGACTGTCTCCAGAGAGGTGGATGCTTACCTTCTCAAACCACAGTATTAATAATTGAGATCGTCATCGTCCATTAATTTCCTTTTGATTATGAAGAATATGGTTCTAAATAAAAGGCCTCGCCAGTTCTTGTGCTCTTTGATGTACTTAAATTATGTGGGATTTCTACAAGTATTTTATAGTTGTGTTTGAACTTAATCTTAATTTAATCTGTGTGCATTTGTTTTTCTGGGGTTGTTTTTCAGTTCTTGTGTTTTTTAGATTTCTTCACTGGTATGGAAAGTTCTCGTTCCTCTTCTTCAGCAATATTCAATTAATCTAATTCTTTGAAAGTTATTAATTTTTTCCTTTTATTGAGCGGTTCCAAATCCAGTCCAGCTGAATCAATGTTAAGCTTAATATAGAATATGCCCAACGACCCACACAAAGAATTCAAGATCTATTATACAACAACAACTGGTCATATGTTAAACTAGAATTAATTACGATTTTAATATATTCAAATCACGATTTTAACAATCATTAATTGACCGTTTATGAGTTTTTATGTTATATTAAATTAGTTAAAAAAAGATTTCCATATAAAACTTTCCATAGTTGTTAGAATGTCTACACGCCACAATTAATAATGGGACAAATCAAAGATTGCTAGTCCAATAATTGGGATACAAAAAGTCTCCTTTTGTAATTAAATTAAGAAGGCAAATCTTTTGTCTTTTCTTTGTAGTAAACAAAATCGTGATCAGCAGCCTTAATTGTTGAGTTAATTTTATGAATGAAATTTGTCACAGATATCATCAACCTATGAGGTTGATTCCTCGGAGGATCAATGAATAAGCAATTAGCCGATTAGCAGCCTCAGACGGATGTACTGTAGACCGTACCAGAATACATATTGCGTTGCATTGGCGCAAGTTCCTGGTGATTTTTTATTGCATAAGAATGCAGTGTTCTGAACTGTCCCTGTTCCACAACAACCTCTGGTTGCTACTTCAAAACCTATAAAAATAAAGTTGGCGTCTTGTGAATATATAAAATGGAAATTAATCACAATTTCAATACACAATAAAAGTTTTAGAAAATTAAAATCACGATTTCAACTGTTATTAATTATCTGTTTCACAAAAGTTATTGAGAATGTATTAATTTTGGCTTTACCCTTACAGTTTTGTACACACACTTCAATTTTGAACATGAATCTAATGAATCATCTCAAAAATAGGGGAATTTAAATTTTTCAAAAAAATTTCATTTTTCATTGGTTATAATACTAGTATTTTAGTAAAAAATGGCAAAATAAAAAAAACGTATTATTTTGTGACATTTTTTGTGATATTTTTTATACTGATGTCGATTGTGAACATGCATTCTAATGAATATAGCAAAAAAATCGAAATTTAAATTTTCACAAAATCTCCATTTTTCATTGGATTATAACTTATATAACACACGTATTTTGATAAAAAATGTCAAAGTAAAAAAACGTGTTGATTTTTACTTTTTTTCCTCCTGTTTTTTTACGCAACTCAATTTTGAACATACATTCTTGTGAATTGTGACAAAAAAAGTAAAATTTAGAATTTTTACATAATTTAAATTTTTCTTGGGCTAAACCACACTTAATTTAGCAAAAAATTGCAAAACAAAAAAGGCATTGATTTTGATTTATTTGTACTTTTTTTTGCACCCACAACAATTATGAACATGCATTTTAGTCAATATTGTCAAAAAAGTGTAAATTAAAATTTTCAAGAACCATCCATTTTTTATGGGTCGTAACACGCGTATTTTGGTAACAAAATAACAAAGTAAAAAACATACTTATTTATACTTTTCCCCTACTATTTTTTATACACTTCATAATTGTGAACATGCATTCTAATGAACAGTGGACGATAAAGTGAAATATATATTTTTCACCAATTTTCTTTTTTTCATGGGCTAGAACACACATATTTCAGCTAAAAATGGAAAAATAAAAAAACGCATTGATTTTGACTTTTTTGTGATAATGTTTGCACCCACCCTAATTGTGAACATGCATTCTAGTTTTGGTCCAAAATGACAAAGTCAAAAAACGTATTGATAGACGCTATTTACAAAAAAAAAAAACACATGTTGATTTAACTTTACCCCTGCTATTTTGTACACATACCTCAATTGTAAACATGCATTTAATGAATGGTATCAAAAAAGTGAAATTTAGATTTTTCATGAAATTTCTATTTTTCATGAGTTATAACTTGAGAGTTTTAGTCAAAAAATGGCAAAATCTAAAAACGCGTTGATTTTGACATTTTTGTGATTTTTTACACCCACATCGATTCTAAACATACATTCTAGTAAATATTTCAAAAAAAGTAAAATTTAAATTGTCACCAAATCTCCATTTTTCACAGGTTATAACACATGTATTTTTGTCAAAAATGACAAAGTCCAAAAATGTTTTGATTTCTTCTTTTTCACCATGATTTTTTCACACACCTCAATTGTGAACATACATTCGAATGAACACTGTACAAAAAGTGAAATCTATATTTTTCACAAAATTTCTCTTTTTCATGAGATATAACACACGTATTTTAGCCAAAAATGGAAAAATCCAAAAATCCGTTGATTTTGACTTTTTTGTGTTGGTTCTTGCACTCACCCCAATTGTGAACATGCATTCTAGTGAAATTTTTCAAAAATAAAAATAAAAATAAATTTTATCATAAAACCTTTATTTTTCATCGGTTATAACACATATTTTGGTAAAAAAAAATGTCAAAGTCAAAAAACGTGTTGATAGACGCTATTGACATAAAAAAACGTATTGATTTTGGCTTTACCCCTACTGTTTTGTACACACACCTCAATTGTGAAAATGCATCAAATTAATGGTTTCAAAAAAGTGAAATTTATATTTCTAATAAAATTTCTATTTTTCTTGGGTTATAACACCAGTATTTTAAGCCAAAAATGGCAAAATTAAAAAATGCGTTAATTTTGACATTTGTTGAGATATTTTTTAAACCGAACATGCATTCCAGTGAATATTAACAAAAAAGTGAAATCTAGATTTTCCACAAATCTCTATTTTTATAGGTTATAACACACGTAGTGTTGTCAAAAATTGCAAAATAAAAAAACGATTTCTGCTTTTTCCCCACTAATTTTTTCAGAGGCTTCAATTGTGAACATACATTCTAATGAACAGTATACAAAAAAGTGAAATTTATATTTTTCAATAAATTTTGATTTTTCATGAGATATAACACATCGTATTTTAGCAAAAAATAGCAAAATAAAGAAACACGTTGATTTTGACTTTTTTGTATTGTCTTTTGCACCCACTTAGATTGTGAACATGCATTCTAGTAAAAATTTTAAAAAAATTGAAAATTACATTTTCACAAAATCTCTATTTTTCATGGGTTAGAACACATATATTTTGGTCAATAATGAAAAAATAAAAAAACGTGTTGATAGATGCTATTGACAAAAAAAACGTATTGATTTTGAATTCACCCCTATTGTTTTGTACACACACTTCAATTATGAACATTCATTCTAATAAATGGGGTAAAAAAGTGAAATTTAGAGTTTTAACAAAATTTCCATTTTTCTTGGGTTATAACACTTGTATTTTAGTCAAAAACGGCAAAATCCAAAAATGCGTTGATTGTGACATTTGTTGCGATATTTTTTAAATCCACCTCGATTATGAACATGCATTCCAGTGAATATTGCAAAAAAAGTGAAATTTAAATTTTTACCAATTCTCCATTTTTCACTCGTTATAACACACGTATTTTGTCAAAAATATCAAAGTAAAAAAATGTGTTTATTTTTACTTTTTCCCTCCTAGTATTTTCACTCATCTCAATTGTGAACTTCCATTTTAATGAACAATGTACAAAAAAGTGAAATTTAAAATTTTTACTAAATTTCTATTTTTTATGAGATATAAGACACATATTTTAGCAAAAAAATGGCAAAATAAAAAAAGTGTTGATTTTGACTTTTTTGTGTTTTTTTTTTGCACCCACCCCGATTGTGAACATGCATTCTAGTGAATGTTGTTAAAAAAGTGAAAATTAAAATTTTTACCAAACCTCTATTTTAATGAGTTATAATACACATATTTTGGTAAAAAATGGCAAAGTTAAAACACGTATTGATTTTGACTTTTTTCTATACTATTTTTACACACATCTCAATTGTAAACGTGCATTCTAACAACACGTGTATTTTAGCCAAAAATGGCAAAATCCAAAAATTCGTTGATTTTGACTTTTTGTGATATTTGTTTTACACCCGCCTCAATTGTGACATGCATTCGAGTGAATATTGTCAGAAAAAAGTGAAATTTGAGTATTTGTCATTTTCCTTATAGCTTTTCTTTTCCATAAAAATTGTCCATTGAAGTTACACAAAACCTCTTGTGTGACCGTTTCATATATGCGATTGGACTAATGACGCGCCCCAACTGGCACGTGTGTTGCAATTAGCATATTCGCGTATACATTATCTATGTTAGAATTCTAACACTATTTTGATTCACGAATAACGTATAAATAGTTCTCGGATATTTGTGTATACATTATCAATGTTAGTGTTCTAACATTATTCTAATTCACATGTAATGTGTAAATATTTGTGTATAAATTATTAATGTTAGAGTTTTAATACTATTCTGATTCACGTATAATATCTAAATAATTTGAGTATTCACGTATAAATCAATGTTAGAATCCTAACACTATTCTGATTCACGTATAGTCTAAATAGTTCGTGTATTCACATATAAATTATCAATATTAGAGTTCTAATACCATTTTGATTTACGTATAACGTATAGAGAGTTTGAGTATAACGTAGCAATAATTCACGTGTCAATGTTTATCACATGACGCGTGCCAGTCATATATATATGAGACCGTTTCACATGAGGCTTTCTCATGAAGTAATTATAATTCTTTGAAATTTTTGTGTAACATTTAAATTATTGCTTTGTTCGTTTAAACTATTTTAATCTTTGATGATTTCTTTGATTTAGGAAAGTTTGTTAAGTTTTTTGGTTTGATTTTATTTAGTAAAAAGAAATGAATTATATTTTATAAAAGAAAAGAAATACAAATTAAATTTGAACTTTTTGATTGAATTGATTTACGAAAGGATTGGTTGAATTTTTTTATTGGTTTGATTTAGGGAAATAAACTAATTAAATTTTATGAAATAAAAAAAAAACAATTTAGATGTTTAATTTTTGATTGAATAGATTTAGAAAATTAGACACAAAAGAAAAATAAATCAATTAGATTTTTAAATTCTTGATTGAATTGATTTAGGAAAGTTGATTAACCTTTTTTTAGTAATTTGATAGCTTATTTATATCTAGAAATTAGAAAATCAATAGTTTTGTTTCTCATAATACAATTAGTAAAAAAATAACTTATTCACACTATTAACGTAGTACAATTATGAATGGTATATATATAAAAGTGACTGACTATGCTTTTATTTTTCATAATAATTGTCAATTAAAACTATTTTAATCTTTTAATTTAGAAAAGTTTGTTAAGTTTTTTGAATTTATTTGATTTAGTATAAAGAATTAAGTAGATTTTATGAAAGAAATGAAAAACTATTAGATTTTGAAATTCTTGAATGAATTGATTTAAGAAAGGGTTAGTTTGAATTTTTCTATGATTTGATTCAGGGAAATAAAGGAATTAGATTTTATGAAATGAAAAAAGAACTAATCAGATGAACTTTTTGATTGAAGGAAAAAATAATAATTAGAGTTTCAACCTATTGATTAAATTGATTTAGAAAAGTTGGTTAAATTGTTTAATTAATTTGATTTAGAAAATAAAAATTAATTTGATTTTATGAAAGAAAGATAAAAACAAAACCTTCTTGATTGAATTGAAGTTTTCGAAGAAAATCTTTCATTCTGAATTCTCTGATTGAATTGAAGCGGAATAATAAAAAAAAGTTTTCCATTCTGTAAATAAAATTTTTCGAAGTCTTTTGCTTCGTATTTCATGAAGAGCAATAATTTTGTTTTAGTATTGGTACGGCATTATTTATGTTACAAGATTTTGCTTTACATGCCAGGCAGAAACTTTCGTTTCAAGATTTTGATTGACGTGCTGCGGCCCGATTTCTGTTTCAAGATTTTGAACTATCTGCCGCGGCAAACCTTTTATTTCAGTGTTTTTTGCATTTCCCACGGCGACAGCCGACAGGACAAATTTTATCTCCACTTGCTGTGGCGCAATAATTCAATTCCGATTCTGTAAATAGTGCCGCGGCATAAGAAAAAAGTTTTGCTTTCACAACAAACTGCCGCGGCGCAAGAAATAAAATTTTACTTTCATCGAACGCGTCGCTGCGCAACAATTTTTCTCTCCTTCTGTAAATGATGCCGCGGGGCAAATAATATAACTCTGCTTCTGTAGGCTTTGTGCCGCAGCGCAACAAATAAATTTTTGCTTTCATCAAAAACACCCTAATTTCCCAAATTTTTAGATTTTTCCCAAAAATTTGAAATTTGAAATTCAAATTTCTATTGAATTTCGTTGCTATTGGTTGCTTGGGATTAGACATGGCCAAACTTCCAGTTTCGGAATCGGAATTGTGGCCCCACAAAACCGGAAGATGGTTCGATTCTGGTTCCTGATTTTTGGAATCGGCCAAATTTTTTTTTTTTAATTCTGTAAATATTCCTATACCAGTTCAATTTCATCACAAAATTTTTTAGTTTTCTAATCTTTATATTGTAAGTTTTAACGTTTATAGTTTAGGGTATTTTTAATTAATTATTCTAATTATATTATTATATTGTTCAATCATTCTTTCAATACTCTTATCATTTATATATATTTTTTCTCACTTATCTAATCCTTCATAATTCTATTTTTCTAAAACCTCCATATATTAGTTCAATTTTAACTATTAATTCAATTATATTATGTATTAACTTAATTTTCTAATTTATATTATCCTAATTCTATTATTATATTATTCTACTATACTATTTGAATTCCAATTAATAGTTCGATCATTCTCTCAATACTCTTATTCTTTCTATATCTTTCTTTCTCACTTATCTAATATTCATAATTCTATTATTCTAAAAAAAATCATATATTAGTTTAATTTTTAACTACTATTCTAATTATAATATTATATTATACTAGTTGAATTCTAATTAATAATTCAAATATTCTTTCAATATTCTTGTTATTTTTATATCCTTGAATCTCCATTATCTAATTCTTTCTAGTTCTATTATTTAAAAACTATATATTAATTAAGTTCAATTGTAACTATTATAATTCTAATTATATTATTATGTTGTATTATTTGAATTTCAATTAATATTTTAATCATCATCTCAATAGAAATCAAATTCAAAAGTGGGATTACAATCGAAATTCGAAACTAAAAATCGAAAAAAAATCAGAATTTGAATAAAATCGGAACGGAAACCGGAACCACTGGTTTCGGAACCATAACCGGAACCGTGGTCACCCCTACTTGGGATTTGTTCAAGGGAAGTTGAGGAAGGTGTAGAAGGCATCAAAACCACCAAAACATACACGGAATTCCGCTTTTAATTTTAGTCTTCAAGAGGTAGAAATTATGAATTTTTACACCCTAATTTTGATGTGATTTCATGATTTCATGATTTTGTTATTACTTACTATTTGATTACGAACTAGTGAGGATTATTTGGTATCATGATGATTCATAACGGAATTAATTTTTGTTATTGAATAATTGTTGACTATTTTCTTCATTTTCTTTCATTGTTATCATTATTGTGGTTTATTGATGAATTTTCTCTAATTTGAGTATTGAGATTATTGAGAAAACAATGTGGTAGTGTGACTTTAAAAACAGTTTGATAAAATGTTTGGACACATTATACCAAATGTTTGATAAAATGCCTAATTGGGCATTATGTGGAAATTGATGACTTGCGTTGTGGGACAATGACTGCGGGCATAACCTTTTTCCTGAGATCGGGTTTACCCTTCTTGACGGTGGCCATGACCATGTTGCCGATGCAAGCAGAAGGGAGCCTTTTAAGTCTACCCTTGATCCCCTTCACCGATATGATGTAAAGGTTCTTTTCCTAGATGTTGTCGGCGTAATTCACCATCGCAGCCACTGGCAGACCAAGCGACATCGTAAACTTGTTCCTCGGGGATCCTCTGCGTCCTCGTTTTGACATTTTGGCGGTGTCACATCTCCCCCTCTCTTTGTCTCCCGGAAAGTTTTATCAAGGAAACGCAGGTTATAACACATGTATTTTAGAATAAAATAAAAGTTTCAAAAACATGTTTAAGTTGGCCATTTTTGCGCCAATTTTTTGCCTGTTGAATGTGAAAACATGATATTTAGTGAAGGCTGTTAAAAAAATGGATGGTAAAAAAATTTAAAAATTGGCAATTTTGATAGGTACAATTATTTAGGGCAAAATAAAGTCTAAAAAAATGTGCCTAACTTTACCGTTTTAGTAGTTTTTTGCACCATCTCACTTGCTAACATGATATCAAGTGAACATTGTAAGAAATTATCAAAAATTGGCAATTTTGATTGGGTTATAACATAGGTATTTTGGGAAAAAAATAAAAACTTTGAAAAAGTGTTTAAGTTGGTCCCGTTTTTTCACCAGTCGCACTTGCCAATATGATATTTTTTGAATGATGTAAAACCAAGGATGGTAAATAAATTTAAAAAATTGGCAATTTTGATGGGTTATAACACACGTATTTTCTCAAAAAATAAATAGTTTGAAGAACATGCCTAAGGTTGAAAAATTTTTGTGCCATTTTTGCACTCGTCTCACTTGCCAATATAATATCTATTGAACGGTTTGAAAAAAATAAGGAATAGTCAAATATTTTTAAAAATTAACAATTTTGATGGGCTAAAACACACGTATTTTTGGCAAAAAAAATAAAAATTGTCAAAAAGGTGTTTAAATTGGACAATTTTGTGCCATTTATTTACCTATCGCACTTGCCAACATGATATTTAGTGAAAGGTGTAAAAAACAAGGATGATAAAAGTTTTTAAAAAATTGGCAATTTTGATGGGTTGTAACACACATATTTTGGGCAAAATAAAAAACTCTCAAAAAAGTGCCTAACTAGGCCGTTTTGGTGCCTTTGTGCACTTCTCTTACTTGCAAACATGACATCTAGTGAATAGTGTGAAAATAACGGATAATTAAAAATTTCAAAATTTGGAAATTTTGATGGGTTATGAATACGTATTTTTTGGCAAAACTATAGTCTTAAGAAGTTGCCTAATTTTGCCATTTTCATATCGCTTTTTGCACTTATCTCACTTTCTAATATGTTATCTAGTGAACGGTGTGAAAGAAAGGAAAAGTAAGATGTTTTAAAAAATTGCAATTTTGATGGGTTATAATAGATGTATTTTGGAGAAAAATAAAAGTTTTAAACAACGTTTTTAAATTGGCCATTTTTGTGCCATTTTTAACACCCTTCGCACTTGCCTACATGATATTTAGTGAACGATGTTAAAAAGATGGATAATAAGTTTTTTTTCAAAAATTAGCAATTTTGATTGGCTATAACACACGTATTTTGGACAAAAATAAAAAGTTTTAAAAAAGTGACTAAGCTTGATGTTTTCGTGCCGTTTTTTCACCCGTTTCACTCGCCAACATCATAACTAGTGAATTGTGTGAAAAAAATGAAAAGTAGGATATTTTAAAAAATTGTCAAATTTTGTTGGGTTATAACACACGTATTTTAGGCAAAAGTAAAGAGTCTAAAAAAAGTTCTTAAGTTAGCCACTTTTGCACCGATTGTTCACCAATCGCACATGGTAATATAATATTTAGTGAACGGTGTAAAAAATCGATGGTAAAATTTTTCAAAAATTGGCAATTTTGATGTGTTATATCACATGTATCATTTGGGTAAAATAATAATGTCTCAAAAACGTACATAAGTTGGCAGTTTTTGTGCTTTTTTTGGACTACTCTCACTTGCCAACATTATATTTAGTGAACCGTGTAAACAAAATTGATAGTGTAAAATTTTCAAAAATTAGCAATTTTGATGGGTTATAATACATATAATTTGGGCAAAGTTAAAAAGTGTTAAAAACATGTCTAAGTTGGCTCTTTCGTGCCGTTTTTGCACACATCTCACTTGCCAACTATTTATCTAGTGAACAACGTGAAAAACAAAATAGTAAAATTTTTTCAAAAATTGGCAATTTTGATTTGATTATAACATAGATAAGAGATAAATATATTTGGACATTTTTACTCACAAAAAAAGTGTATTCCAACTCCTCAATTGGATGAAAGTGGCGGAATGACCACGAGACAACAACTTTAATAGTTTAGTGACCTTTGGCTAAAAAAAATGTTTGATGATCAAAAGGCAAATTGGAGAAAAGTTTTTTGGCCAATTTGTTGTTTTCAATATATATTCCATGATTAAGTCATAATTGCTTCCCAACAAGAGTACCACAAAAGATTGTTTCTTTTTCTTTTGTAAGAATTTTTTGTTTTCAATTGTTGATTACTTTTATTAAATTTGTTTTAAGGTTAATTCTGCAATTTTATTATCTTATATTAAAATCAGGCATTCAATTCCGTTTAATCACTTAATAACAATTAGCATATTAGACTAATTATTCTTAAATTACAAAATTAAGGTGGCGAAATGTTGTAATTAAAACTACAAGGGGTGCTTGTGGAATAAAGCAATAATACATGAGTGTTTAGTGTATTTTACCCTAAATTATACTCTCTTCTTCAATTCAATTCCCTCTTACTTTAAGCTAATGTAATTTATAGCATTCTTTTTGGGGAAGAAAATAACAATGCATCAATTTTTTTATGTAATTAATAAAATTAACTTTTGATTAAATTGTTCTTCCCTCATACCTTAACTCATTCTACTATAATTAAACGTCAAATTTTACCGTATATATCTATATCCTGTTGAAAGCGGAAATATGTCAACTTTTTGCACCTAAATATTGCTTGCTCCATGTATTACTTTGCATAAGCTACTTAATCCACCCGCCCGGCCATTGGGATTACGAATTCATTTAAAAAGTCTACCAAACAATTTTACAAGTATTGCTATTATATATTTATGGAAAATCGCCCAAATAGTCAATTACATTACACAAAATAATTTATTTTGTCACTCACATTAAAAATAATGCATTTTACTGACTAACATTTAAAAAACAAACCAAATTAGTCACTTAACCAAACTTCTTAGCTTTTTTAATTAAAAAAATGCGCGTTCACATACGGACCATTTAATAAAAGGATAAAAGTGAAAAATCGATTAATCCTTCACACAAAACCCTTCACTACAATCGATTTACTGATCTTCTGCCGCTTTCTATTGATGAACTCTTTCTTTATTAATGGTGAAGTATTAACAAATTATGAAGAGTTTTGTTTCAAAAATAAATTAATTTTCCACTTTTACCCCTTTATTAAGTGATACATGATATTAAATTGTATTTTCTCTGTTAAAAAAGTTAATAGAGTGCATTTTTTCTGTTAAAAAAGCTAATAGAACTTGTTTGGTGACTAATTTGGTGCATTTTTAAATGTTCGTGACTAAAAAACATAATTTTTAATGTGAATGACAAAATAAGTTTTTTTTAAAACAATTTGAGTGACTATTTTTGCAATTTTCCCTACAGTTTACAGACAACGATCAATGGATGAGTATGTTTGTTCTCAAGAAGAACCAAAGTCAAATCATGAGCTTTTTTTAATGGGTTATTAATCTCTTATAAGAGCGAGTGCGAGTATGAGTGTTACAGTGTGTGAGTGTGTGAGAAAAACTAAATCAGTTAAGTTAAGTGGGCAAGTATGAGTGCTACTGCGTGTGAGAAAAAAAAATTCGTTAGTTCGTGGTACTACTTAACACTTATAAATACTTCTGCAAGTGCATGTCAGTCCCCGCCTTGCTCAAATTCCAAACTCTTGAATAACCGCTTTAAGGCTGTTGTTGATCGTTTCTTTTTCTCTGGTTCTTGCACACTTCTTGAACCCTGAACGGTGAACCCTAACCTGCCATGGATGAAGAGCAAGGCCATTCTGGCATCCTTTCTCGGATGAGGGGATTGATTTTTTTCATTAGGAATATGCTATCTTTTTTGTATCGCTCCGTTCGAGAAGAGGATGAGAAAGAACAGACCGGCGACGTTGAAGAAAGGGGGTTCGTCGCTGAGACTGAAGGCGGCACTACCCGGGTTTATCGTCGGTCATTAACTTTGCAAAGCCCCGATAGTAATGGTCAACACGAATCCTAGAATGCATCCATTGCCGATTGTACATTCAAGCGTTCCGCATCATTTCATGGGCCTTTTCTGTCGAGGTTTCATTCTTTTCGTGGGACCAACTTTACTCCCCTACCGATTTCTCACCCCAATGCGGCTTGTCTCAGTGTTCTTCGTGATCGTGGTTTTGGGTGGGTTCGTCGTTATTTTGGCTAGTTTTGTCATTGTTTTGGCTGGGTTTTTTGTTGTTTTGGTTGGGTTTTTGTTGTTTCGGTTGGGTTTTTACTAATAATTGGGAAAGTACGATGACTTTATGCTAATTGGGAATTCGAAATGGCTTAATTTAGAAAATCAAAATCGAGAACATATAGGTTATTATTTAATTGGGAGAGTACGATAACTTTATGCTAATTGGGAATTTGAAATGGATTTGGGTCTGATGTGCCACTTTATGAAAAGATGACAAGTGTCATTTTTAGTTAATTATATAATTTTTAAAATTAAACTAAAACTCTAACTAAGTGATGAGTTAACCCTAAGGGATAAGTGATTGTACACGTGTTATCTTTTTATGAAGTGGCACATAGATAGAGTGGCACACCAGACACAACCATTTGAAATTTGGAACTCGAATTATGTGTAATCCTATTTGATCGAACTCGAATTATGCGTAATCCTATTTGATAACTTTATGAAATTGAGAACTCGAATTATGTGTAATCCCAATTAGCATCAAATAAGAGAGAGAGAGTTAATTATTTCAAATTTTAATATGATAACTCGAATTATGTGCAATCAAACTTATTTCCAGTCAATTCTAGGAATCCAAATTGTGGCATGCTCAACCCCTTACAATGCCAAGTGGGCATTCAGTACAAACTCATTGCATTTACTATTCTTTTTACGCTCATTTAGGAGACTATTCTTTTATTACGACTTTTTTTGAGCCAACATTGTTGCAATGATGATAGCACTATGAGGCCTTTATTGCTAGTCACTGCATCCGTAGACAAGATTGTTCTGAAACCAATTCGTGTTGACACTGATCTAACAGTAACAGGGGCAGTCACTTGGGTTGGGCGATAATCTTTGGAGATTCAACTGGAAGTCACTTAATTGGCACAAAGTTTTTTGGTTTGTATTTTCTTTTTTCAGAAATTCTGTTACATTTCTTGACTAATTTAAGAGTTGAAACTCCCTTTACAATCTAGAGTTCTGCTCAGTTAGTTATGTATGTAGTCCTAAAGAGCCGTCACCCAAATGCTCTAGTTTTCCTTTGGTACTAAATCAACACTATATTCATTGAACCCTATTTTTTTGTCCTCTATCCTTTGATTAGAAACATCTAGGAGAGTCCATTCACAATTTTGTCCTCCTTTTTGTTATTTTTTTATGGGTCTTAATTTCAGAGCAAGAGAAGGGAGAATTCAATTTCTTAAATAATGTTATGTTTGTATTGCTTCTAATTATCTAATTAGGCTTATTTGAACAGATCTCTCACTCATTTCTTGGAGAACCAACACTTTAGCTTAATTTTCCATGAAGTGAGATGATGTTTATATTTAAGAGAAACTTATATTATTTGCATTTGCTATCGATTGTTATATGTGCTGCATAATTGGAACCCTTTAATGAAATGTAATAGAAGGGATTTTGAAATGCTCATGAATTGTAGGATAGATGTTGTGGAGGCTGATGTTGTGGGGGCTGATGTTGCTGATGTGGCTGATATTGATGATGTTGTGGAGGCTGATGAGGCTGATATTGGGAGGATGATGGTGCTGATAGGGGTGATATCGAGCCGAGCCGAGCCCGAGCTTAAGATTGTTCAGGCCTTGTTCGTTTATTAAATGAACGAGCTCAAGCAGAGCTTTACGTGAACCAAGACGAGCCCGAGATTTGTTCGTGAACACTTTGCGGCTCGCATAAGAAGGTATAATTTAGTTAAATTAATATATTTTGTCTTATTACATAAATGTCCAAATTTAATTGAAACTCATATATAATGATTTGTGTACTTATATGTATAAAAAAACTCAATTTTTTCTATTATTTAAGAGTTTTACTTAGGTATATATTATTTATATTATATATTTTATATTTTAACTAAATTCTTAACGAGTCATTGACCAACCTAAACAAATATTTCACTTACTTGTTAATTTATTATTCATTTATTAATTGAACCTAAAGTTTTGTTTGTGTTCATTTGTTTATTAAGTAGACGAGATTGAGTGGAACTTTAACCGAGCCGATCCTGGTTTTGTTCATAAGGTTTATGTTCGTTCTCACCACCGTAGTATGATTTGTGTGTCAATAAATATATATAAAAACCCAATTATATATTTCTATTGTTTAATATTTTTATTTCGTATATAAGTTCAATATATATATATTAAATAATTAATATTTTAATAGAGCTTTTAACGACTTTAATCGAGTTATGAACGACCTTTTTAACGAGCTGTTCATGAACGCAAACGAGCTTTCACACATGTGTTCATTTATTGTTCATTTATTAATCGAGCCTAAAATCATGTTCGTGTTCGTTCATTTATTAAATAAACAAGCTCGAGCCGAGCTTTTATCGAGTCGAGCCAAAACTTGTTCGTGAACGGTCGTGTTCGTTTTCAGCCCTAATTGCTGATGTTGATGATGTTGCGGAGGCTGATGATGATGATGATGATGCTGTGGATGATGATAATGATGTTGTGGAGGCTCATGTTGTTGATGTTGTGGAGGCTGATGATGATGCTGTGTTCTTTAGGCTTATGTTCATGACCACGGAGGAGATTGTCCTGGAGGCATTTCATTATGCATATGTTTCTTCTTTCATCCTTGTAGGGGGGCTATGTTGTATTTGTCGTGATGAGTATGTTGTTGGCGACGAAGTTTCCTTTCTTACGCAAGGTTGTAGGGTGCATTTTATGCATTGGGACTGCTATGAGCAGATGAGGGATAACATGCCGAGACGGGTGTTGTGTCCACTCTATCGCACAGAGATTAGGGTATACTGCAACGTCATAATTCCTGATTATCTACCCGAGACGTGATTCAGATCCACGAGCGGATTATTTCGAATTCTAATATGATAACTCGATTTATGTGTAATCCTATTTGATACTAACTTATAAGCTAATTGGAAATTCGAATTATGTATATTCCAAATTGGCATCAAATAAGAGAGAATTGATTATTTTCTAATATGAAAGAAGTTATCTGATTGATACATAAGTGATTAAACATATACGGAGCAGGTAAAAATACTCACTAAACTAGCATGAATTATGAGTTTTGGTCACTCAACATTTTTTTGGCGAAAAATGTCACTCATTTTTTTTTGCCAAATAAGTCATTCCGTCTATTTAGGGCCTGTTTGATAAACTAACTTAGGTCTAAAAATTAATTGATTCAAACTTTGACCAATTAAGTTTATTTGATAACTAAAAGTTGGATGTTTTAATGAATTAAGAGTGTCTGAAAAGGTAGGCAAAATTCTTCTATAATTTTAAGCGATAAAATTTAATTTATTACTTAATTTCACAATACTCTCAAACGTAATCTTTAAAATAAAATTTAATATAACATAAATATCCACAATATCTCTTTAATATCTTTTACCATCTCAATTTTCTTTTACTTCTATATTTTAATATTTTTTTATTATTCTTTCTTTCTTTTGCAATTAGAATAATAGAACAAATTCTACACCCTTGGCAATATTGCGATGAAATCTCAACCAAATATAGTGTATTATAGCATATATATGCCCACGGAAAAGGATCAATTATATTATAAATATTAAACACAAAAACTTCAGTGAAACGGGCTTATATACGACATGATACGCGTATTTTGCTATACTTGATATGCTTTTTTTTTATATTTAATATGCTAATATTATATTTGATATACTGAATTTTGTATATTAATATGCTAATTTTTTATACTTATACGCTAAGTATGCCTGGAAGAATTATGGAAGATATATGAAATTAAAAGTGGCAAAGTGGATATGAAAATCAACTGTTTCCTCAAACCGGAAGATCTTCTGTCCTTGATGATTTAATTTGAAACCAACCATTTTGATAATCTAGGCAGGTATGAAGTTAGGGAGAAAACCTTTATTCTAATAGCAATGGTTTTTCGGAAAAAAAAAAAAAGAAAAACATAATTTCCTAAAAAAAACTATATCTAGACATACTTCCAACAGATCGTATTTCTCATTTTTTTTAGTACTATTAATTTGAGTTTTCCTTAAAAAAAAGGTGGTTTCTCAAAAACTCTCTAGATATACTTTTGTCGGTCTATTTTTTATTCCTAGTTCAATAAAAATATATAAATAAATAAATTATAGGAAAAAAAATAAAAAAAGTCGAAAAATCTTTGGTTTTGTGGATTAATATAGCTTTGAGATATCCGAAAAATGTGACTTTTGGAAAAACTATCTAAACATTTATAGTTTTAATAATTTGTTTTTCGTTCCCAACTCAATGGATAACATGTAATTAAATTAATATTTTGTTTCCAAATATTGATGGAGTACATGGTGGCATATCTACCACACAAAAAAAAAAAAAAAAACTACTATAATATATAGTTCGTTGAATGATATATTAACTTTCTCACCTAATTTTAGCAAAAATGTGGGTGTCCATGCTTTTAAAACATGTCGGCAAAAAGAAAAAGAAAAAGAAAAACCATAAATCAGTTATATAAAAACTGTGGTTCAGTCCATAATTCTTCTGCCAGAGAGTTGAAGTTGCTTAATTAGTGTTTTTTGTGATCAGTAGCACTGCATATCCAAGAACTATGGCTAATAATTTAGTAGGTAAGTTGGAAGAAGAGTTCAAGCTAAATTCTGATGGTGATGATTTCTTCCATAGCTATGGAGGTAAAGCACAGCAACTTCCAGATCTTATCAATCACAAAGTTAACAAGTTAGAGGTGCATGAAGGTGATTGGAAGACTGAGGGCTCTATCAAGCTTTGGACTTACGTAATAGGTAAAACAATTAATGGTTCATTTTTCCCCATTAATTGATGAATGTTTTAATTCATTGTTCATCATGAAAAGTTTAACCAATGATCCATATATTATCAGCTAAAAATTGTTTAAAAATCCCTTTTATTTTATTTATTTATTTTTTTGATTATTTTCCAATACAGATGGAAAAGTTGAGACTTTCAAAGAGAGGCTTAAAATTGATGAGGAGACTAAGACCATCACTGCTGAAGCAGTAGGGGGAGATTGTATGAAGCATTACAAGAATTATTTAATAACACTACAAGTTATCTCCAGAGATGAGTCTAGCTTTGCTAAATATACCATTGACTATGAAAAGCATAATGAGAATGAGCCTACTCCAACTCACTACCTGGAATGGCTAGTTCATATGGGAAAGGATTTGGATGCTTCACTTGTCAAGGCATAATTAATATTTTAATTAAAATCACATTTGTGCAATAAGATAATTGTACTGGCCTTTTGTTGTTCTTGATTTGCATCTTTATGTTAAACCTTAAAATTAAGGAAAATAATTTATGTATTGTATGATGTGCTGTATGGCTTCATTTATGAGGCCCTTATCCCTGTTACACCTATATGATTGCTCTTGGTATTCAATATGTATTGTATGGTGACAAATGTGTATGATATGACTAGCTAATTGCAATGAGGTGAGTTTTTCTCTCCAGTCCTCGCTATCTAATTCGATCCTCCTCTATAAAGGTAAATAAATTAGGAATAGCTTAGAATGTAATGAGTAGTTAATCACAATTTTGATACATACTAAAAGTGACAGAAAATTAGAATTACGATTTCAATGGTGATTAATTATATGAACCACGTTTTATGTATGAACCTATTTATAAATATTAATGGTTCGAGTACTATGCGGAAAAAAACAAAAGGACTTCGGTTTATGAATATTAATGGTTAAATAATTAAGCAATTTGAATTCAATTTACTTTTTATGGCTTTCAATTGTCAGGCAAGACTAATGATTAAAACAATAGAGTGGAAAATGATAAATTTCTTTGTTTTTTTTTTAATGGAAAAAAGGCGAATTAAGTATGGTTTTGATTTTCTTGTGCAGATTGTCTTTTAGAGTGAAATCCTATATATGCCCACCAATGTTATTTACTATGCAAAGTTTATTAAAATCGTTCTGATAAACCATTTGTATGGTAAAAATTATTGAATGCCATGTAAAAATTTTGTAAGACATCAATTATTGAATGCAATGTAAACATTTTTTTTAGTGTTTTACCATAATTATAATACATCCAATTTATACCATATAATTAACTAAATCCTTAAAACGCTCAAAAAAAAATTAAATTGCACTAAGATGATAAATCCTTCCATATCTCATCCATATCATCTATGTAAGATTATCATGTTTTTATTATTTAAATAACTAAAATCAGGGATTAAAAAATTAAATATTATTAAAAAATTAAATCTACAATTATTAAACTATATAAGATATTGTTTCACTAAAATCAAGATTAAAATAATCAAATATCACAAAAATTAAATTTATAATTATTAAACTCTAACCTAGATGAGTGAACCATACGACATTTGTTTCATTAAAATCAGGGATTAAAATAATAAAATATTATTAAAATTAAATTTATAATTATTAAGCCTTAATTCAAATGTGAGCTAACCCTGCAACGTGATTTTCATAGTATTTTTAGTGAAACGACAAACTTTTTAATTTTTTATTATCTTGGTGCAGATTTTTTTTTCCACGACAAATTTAGTGTTTCAAGGTTTTAGTTAATAGCAAAAACTCTCGTGAGACCGCCTCATCATATATAAGACTGTAATACATGAATTATACTTTATACGTTAATTTTTTTATACATTATACGCTATATTTGATACTTTATACGGTAATACCCTAATTTTTTATACTTTATATGCTAATTTTATATACACTAAAGTGAACTTCATATGTATAAGTGGCGTGTATTATTATTGTGGTGAACATTAAAAGAATGCTTACATGACACTAGATGATTAGTGCTTGACAAAGGATTTATTAGGATAATCTTGATATACTTTAATTAAAGTGTATTGCAAATATTATTTTAATTGAAAGTTGACGCTAATATTTATCTGTTGCAAAACTCATTTTATTTAGTATTAGAAAAAAGAAATAGATTTACATGTCTGCAGCATGAACCACATCTTTTTACATCAAAGAGGTAATTTGGTGCCCCCGGGGCATAGCCTAGCTGGTAAGTGGCAAGGAGATAAGGTGTGGAGAAATTGCCTTCCATGCGGGTTCTACTCCGTGTGGGTGCGTTGCCTGGGTGAAATATTCCTGGGGGCGCATCTGGAGGTCGGGTCCCGTTGGATATCCTTGCAGGCTGCCAGTTAGGACACATCCCGCGATTTACCTGTCACGTGCAGGCCCAGGGCAGGGCTAGCGTGGCCCGGTTTAGGTGTCCGGAATTTACACCTTTAGGAGAAAGAGGTAATTTGGTGAATGAAGGAAAGTGTTGCTTGATTTACCATTAATATGTAAGATCCATTTTTTTTTTATGTAGATAACAATATATGGTTCATTAAGGTACAAAAGAAAAATCAAATAATGACCAAGAAATTTTTTTTTTTGTTTTTTTCTAAAGAGAAATGATAGGGGGGGGGTGAAATTGTGGAGTGACTGACGTGGCATGTATAAAAAGACAAATTAATACCTTATGCAGTAGGGTTCACTCATCATTTGATTAGGGTATTAGTTTGTCTTTTTACACATGCCACGTTAGTCACTCCAGAATTTTACTCCTCAATTCCATGTTATGATGTATGGACATATTAAAAGTCTAATCACTATATCATTAAGATTTCCCTACGTTTTGCTAAAATAGTTTTAAAATATTTTATCCATGATGATGAAATTGGAAATCTTCCTGACAAATTCTTTAATATTAATTGTGTGGCTTTGGTTAATTGAATATGTTTTTGAAAACTTGAAAGTTCAAATAAATCAAATTACTTGTGAAATTAATATATATGACATAACATGAATCACATGTTATTGATTATTTATTTGCAGTTAATTATCTTCAATGAAAAAATTATTAATTAAAGTGCTGCTTTCACCTTATCGTTGGATGGTTGCTTCCATTAATAAGCATAGCCATTTATGTCTTTATAAGATAAGAAGGAGACAGTACATTTATGAAACTGATTTCTAAGCATTTTTTAAAAAACAAAAAATAAAACTTTACTATTTTGCCTACCAAAAAACAAAGAAAATGAAGACTGAAGAGGTAGTACATAAATAATTATTATTACAAAAATACTTAAATTGCTATGTATAAATTCTTCCAAAATAAAACCACTTGGAAAAAAAAAAAAATCTCTTTTTGGAATCCCAATTTAATCAAGTAAACTAATTCATTTTAATTGTCTTTAAAATTGAAATAATAATTAAGTATAAAATTTTCACCAATAATGCTGTATATAAAGGTACTATTAATTAATTGTACTAACTAATTGTATTATGATATCGTGATCCAAATGGAACATATTTATTCCTTGAATGGGCTAATCAATCAATCAGATCATTTAAAAAGTTTTATAATAATTTCCAATCTTTTAACTTTGGCAAATGGGTTCAAGAAAAATATTTTATGGTCGCAAATGACTCGATCTGATTATCGCAATAATTTATCAATGTGTGTTGGCAGATCGACAGTATCTTTATACTTTCTGTTATCACAAAAACCTTACGTAAAATCGATTCTTATATCAGAATTGATTTATATGTAAAACTTTATTGTTATACAATGTTATACTAGTTTAATTTTTGCCCGTCTAATCTAAAATATTATCGTTGATCTTGCCCTAATCAATACTCGTCTATAGTCCATTCCACATGTGTCTCCTTTTTGCTCCTAATTCAATATGACTTTGAATTTTTTTTGTATCATTACTCTATGTAACATTTTCATACGTGTTGTTTTAGAAAAAATTAAAATTCTACTAACGGATTAGTGAATACTAAGGGATAAATGATTATACAGGTGTCAAAATTTTATAAAGTGTTATTAGAAGTGGTATACAAAAATATTACAAAAGATATTGGCATTCAATAGGTAATGTAAATTAATAGATTTTGAAAAAAAATTAAAAAGTAAGTACTTACAAAAATATCAGATTTTGTAGGTTAATGGCAATTCATTTCGGAGAGAAAATTTTGATTTTTCAAAAGCTATCCTTATATGCTTTCAATAACCCGTTTTTGGTTCCCGATTTAATAGAGAATATATAAACCAATATATTACAAAAAAAAAAGTAAAAGTAAAATTTTGAAAGATCTTAATTTTCTTGCATTATAACATTGAATTTTAAGGAAAAGATCATGCTTTTTAGAAAAGTTAAATAACCAAATGTTTAAAAATTCACTGTTACTTTTTGTTTCTCGATTTGAGCTACATTGGTTTTTGAGTTTTGGAAAGAAATGATTGATCAATATCAACAAATTCACTACCAAAGTTTGAACATTTATAAAAAGAATTAATATTAAGAAACATATAATGAATGCTCTGAAAAATCGATGCTTTGGTGCTTATTTATTAAATGCAAAAAACCTTGTGAAACGGTATCATATATGAGACGTGATATGTGAATTATATTTTATATATTAATACGTTAATTTTTTATATATTATACGTAAATATTTGATACTTTATACACTAATATTCTAATTTTTTATGCTTTATAAGCTAATATTTCATACTTTATATGTTAATTTTTTTTATAATTTATACAATAAAATAAATTTTATATGCAAATATTATACATGACACGATTCCAATGATAGAATGATCATTTGTTAAAAGGGACGATGCATCATCTACAACTATTAATGATGGGGTTGTGGAGGGCATATTTACCAAAAAAAAAAAAAAAAAATACTAAAGCAATAATTCATTGAACGGTTAACGTTGTTACTTAAATTCTGTACTGAAGATGTAGGACATCCATGCATTTAAAACTTGTCGGCAAAAGGAAAAAAGAATCGTGCGTAATTCAGTTATAAATATTGGTGGTTCAGTCCATAATTTCTTCTACAATTGTTCATCAAGTTGTTCATTGTGGTTTTTGTGAGTAGCATTGGACCCAAAAACTATGGCTAATAGTTTGGTTGGTAAGTTGAAGGGAGAGTTCAAACTAAGTTGTGATGTTGATGATTTCATCCATAGCTTCGGAGGTAAAGCTCACAAAGTTCCAGATCTTATCAATCACAAAATTAAAAGCGTAGATCTTCATGAAGGTGATTGGAAGACCGAGGGTGTCAAGCTTTGGATTTATGTTATAGGTAAAGCAAATAAAATGCTTCATTAATTTTATGGTTCATTTTAATTACCCTTTGATTTTTGTTTCATAAAAACTTATTCATCCATGAAACGTGATTCACATATGAAACGGTTAATTAATGGCCGTTGAAATAGTGATTCTAATTTTCTGTCGCTTTTATTGTATGTTGAAATCGTGATTAACTCTTATTTTATATATAAACTCGCTTCACATGATACCAAACGAATGATGTTTTTGTTGTTCAATAGTTTATCAATATCCATAATGAGCATAAAATTGTTTATCAATCTTTTTCTTTTTCCAACAGATGGAAAAGTGGAGACTTACAAAGAGAGGCATAAAATTGATGAGGAGACTAAGACTGTCACTCTTGAAGCAACAGAGGGATCAGATTGCATGAAGCATTACAAGAACTATTTAATCACAATAAAAATTATCTCCAGAGATGGCTCTAACATTGCCACATATACCATTGACTATGAAAAGCATAATGAGAATGAGCCTACACCAACTCACTACATGGAATGGCTACTTCAAATGGGAAAGGATTTGGATGCTTCACTTGTCAAGGCATAATAAAAATTGTAGTCTTTTGTGTGCTTGATTTGCATGGTTATGTTACATCTTAAAATTTATAAGGAAAATTCTGTATTGTAGATGTGCTATATGGCTTCATTTATGAGGCCGTTGTTCCTATTACGCCTATCATAGTCCTTGGTTTTCAATGTGTATTGTATGATGATAAATATGTATGAATAAATATGTGTCACCTTTGCTTGTTTTCTCAAGTTATTTTTTCGTTTTAAATGATGGAAATTGTCAGTTCTAGTTTTATGCGAACAAATTATAAGCTCAATATTAATGTCAGTTTCTTCTTGTTGCTGTAATCCATCTTTTGTTTCAATAATGAATTCCAGAGCAAAATAAATAAATAAAAATTCAAGTTCGATTACAATGTGAAAAAAGAAAAGGACTTTAGTTTGTGAATATCAATGGTTAAATAAGCAGTTTGAATTCAATTTACATTTTATGGCTTCCAATTGTCATGCAAGACTGATGAATATTTAAAAGCAACTAAAGTAGATTTAACAAATACTTCTGTGCGTCGCATATGCGATGGGTTTAATAACGCGTGCCCACACGCAAGTGTATTACAATTCGCGTATAACGTATGATATTTATGGCGAATTATCTATCAATTATTTCAGTTAGTATAAATATTATCATATGAATATTAGTCAAGCATGTTTATGATTTGCGTATAACTTAGGATTAATTTATTTGTGTATAACATTTATATGTTAACTAATATCTTTCTTATTCGTGTATAACATATGATTTATTCACGTATAATGTCTATATATGTTAACCAATATTTTTCTTATTCGCGTATAATTTAGGATTTATTCGCATATAACGTCTATATGTTAGCCAATATCTTCCTTATTCGCATACAAGTTAGGATTTATTCGTGTATAATATTTATATATTAACTAATATCTTCCTTATTCGCATATAACATAGGATTTATTCGCGTATAATGTCTATATATGTTAACCAACATCTTCCTTATTCGCGTATAATTCATGATTTATTCGTGTATAACGTCTATATGTTAGATAATATCTTCCTTATTTGCGTACAAGTTAGGATTTATTCGTGTATAACATCTATATGTTAACTAATATCTTCCTTTATTTGAATATAACTTAGAATTTATTCGCGTATAACTTAGGATTTATTTGCATATAACATATATATGTTAATCAATATGTTCTTTTTTGTGTATAACGTATGATTTATTCGCATATAACGTATCATCTTGAAACATATAAATGTTAAACAAATAAATTAATAATAATATCAAGGTCTTTATGGTGGATCATGAAATACCTTCCTCGATACTAAGTTTAATTAGAATGGATAGATTTGGTTTAGTTTCTTGGTTAAGCATATTTCCATTTTTACCAAATTAGTAATAATATCAAAGTTTTACTAAATTTCTATTTTTCATGGGGTATGATACACATATTTTAGTAAAAAATAGTGAAATCTAAAAACAAGTTGATTTTGACTTTTTTTGTACAATTTTCTGAACGTACCCCAATTGTGAACATGCATTCTAGTGAATATTGTGAAAAAATAATTAAAAATTAAAATTTTCACCAATCTCCATTTTTCTTGGGTCATAACACACGTATATGTAAAAAAATTGCAAAGTAAAAAAACGTGTTGGTTTTCACTTTTTTCCTAATGTTTTTTAAACACATCTCAATTGTGAATATGCATTCTAATGAATAATGTAAAAAAAGTAAAATTTAAATTTTTCACAAAATTTTCATTTTTTATTGGCTATAACATACATATTTTAAAACGTGAAAAAAAATTAAAAGATGTTCAAAAATCTAAAATACCCTAATTTTGTTGTTAGAGAAGTAGAGAATTTTGTTTGAGGATTGATAATAAACAAAAATTTTGTTTTCGAATGAAATAAGAAATGGGCTAAAAAATCATATTTAAATATACCCTAAAATTTTCACCAAACTTTCATTTTTCATGCGTTATAACACATATATTTTTGTAAAAAAATAGAAAAGTAAAAAATGTATTGGTTTTAGTTTTTCCTCTACTATTTTCTTCACCCACCCAAATTTTGAGATTGCATCTTTGTGAACAGTGTAAAGAAAGTAAAATTTAGAAATGTTTTTACCATACTTCCATTTTAATGGGCTATAACACACTAATTTTACCAAAAAATGGCAAAATTAAAAAACAAGTTGATTTTGACTTTTTTATACTGTTTTATGTACCCACCCTAATTGTGAACATGCATTCTAGTGAATATTGTAAAACAATCTGAAAATAAAAATTTTCACCGAACCTCCATTTTCATGGGTTATAACACATGTATTTTGGTAAAAAATGATAAAGTAAAAAAAATGTGTTGATTTTGGTTTTTCCCCCTACTATTTTTTTCACCCATCTCAATTTTGAAAATGCATCCCTATGAAGTATAAAAAGTGAAATTTAGAATTATTTTTACCAAATTTCTATTTTTCATGAGTTATAACACGTATTTTTGCCAAAAATAGAAAAATCCAAAAAACAAGTAGATTTGACTTTTTTGTGTATTGTTTTCTGCGCTCACCCAAATTGTGAACATGCATTCTAGTGAATATTGTAAAAAAAATTAAAAATAAAAATTTTCTCCAAATCTCAGTTTTTCATATGTTATAACACACGTATTTTTGTAAAAATCTCAATTTTTCATATTTTTGTAAAAAAACGTGTTGATTTTCGCTTTTTACATATTATTTTTTAAACACATCTCAATTATGAACATGTATTGTAATGAATGGTGTCAAAAAAAGTGAAATTTAGATTTTTCACAAAATTTCCATTTTTCGTGGGTTATAACACACATATTTTAAAAACTTTTATTTGTTTGAGTTTATCTGTGATTGTCAACATTTAACGCCATCGTCAACCCAAACAATTTATAAAAAATATTATTTTAATTTTTATTTAATAAAATAATTCTTCTATACAAAAATCAAGAAAAACAAAACTCATTAATCCAATCACTCAATTCTCAAAACAAAAATATTCATTTTGTAAAACGCAACTTAGGATTTCATTTTTGTATTTTTCAAAACAAACCACATATCCAAACAAACCATCAAATTTTACTTTTTTCTAACAATATTCACTTGAATGTGTGTTCACAATCGAGACAGGTGTAAAAAATATCACAAAAAAGTCAAAATCAATGCATTTTTAAATTTTGCCATTTTTGGCTAAAATACGTGTGTTATAACCCATGAAAAATAGAAATTTTGTGAAAAATATAAATTTTTGACCCCATTTATTAATATTCATGTTCACAATTGAGGTGTGTGTAAAAGACAGTAGGAAAGAACCAAAAATAACACATTTTTTAGCTTTACCATTTTTACCAAAATACGTGTATAATAACACATGAAAAATGGAGTCTTGGTGAAAATTTTAATTTTCACTTTTTTGACAATATTCACTAGAATTCATATTCACAATGGGGGTGGGTGCAAAAAAAGGTACAAAAAAAAGTTAAAATAAACACATTTTTGAATTTTGTCAATTTTTTTTTGCTAAAATATGTGTGTTATAACCCATGAAAAATAGAAATTTAGTAAAAAAAAATCTAAATTTTACTTTTTTTTTGGCACCGTTCACAATGATGCATGTTCACAACTGAGGTGAATGAAAAACAGTAGGGAAAAAGTCAAAATCAACACGTTTTTTTATTTGGCAATTTTTTACTACAATACGTGTGTTATAACTGGTGAAAAATGGAGGCTTCGTTACAATTTTAGGGTCTGTTTGGATTGGGTTTTCTAGTCAATTTCTCATCTCATTCTAAAATAACAAATTTATTTATGTTCAATTCTCAAAACAAGAATTTTCAACTTCTCTAACAACATAATAAGGGCATTTTAGTCTATTCAACATATTTTAATTTTTTTATTTGTTTGAATTGATTGGTGGAAGTCAACCTTTGACCCTCATCGTCAACCGAAATAATTTATATAAAAAATTATTTTAAACTTTATTCAATAAAATAATTCTTTTCCCTCGTTTTTTGCATTTCTCAAAACAAATCACATATCTAAACATACCCTCATATTTCACCTTTTTATGACAATATTCGCTCGAATACATGTTCACAATCGAGTCTGGTGTAAAAACATTACAAAATGGTCAAAATCAACGCGTTTTTTAATTTTGCCATTTTTTTGTTAAAATATGTGTGTTATAACTTATGCAAAATGGAAATTTTGTGAAAAATATGAATTTCAGTTTTTTTAACACAGTTCATTAGAATGTTTGTTCACAATTGAGGTGCGTGTAAAAAATAATAGAAAAAAAAGACAAAATCAATGCGTTTTTTTACTTTGCTATTTTTTTACCAAAATACTTGTATTATAACCCATGAAAAATAGAGCTTTAGTGAAAATTTTAATTTTCACTTTTTTTTTGATAATATTCACTATAATGCATGTTCACACTGGATGTGGGTGCAAAAAAGGGCACAAAAAAGTCAAAATCAACATATTTTTAGAATTTACCATTTTTTTGCTAAAATACGTGTATTTATAACCCATGAAAAATACAAATTTAGTAAGAAATCTAAATTTCACTTTTTTTGGCATAGTTCACATGAATGCATGTTCACAGTAAGGAAAAAGTCCAAAATCATCACTTTTTTTATTTAGCCATTTTTTACAACAATGCATGCATTATAACCCATGAAAATAGAAATTTGGTGAAAATTTTAGGGTAAAATATACTAAACCTCTCTATACTATTGCTCCGTTCCTCATTCACCTCTTGTAGTTTTAATTACAACAATTAAAATCCTTAATTTTTTAATTTAAAACTAATTACTCTAATATATTAATTGCCGTCAATTACTAGACGGAATTGAACACCCTATTTTAATGTAAGATAATAAAATGACAAAATTAACCTTAAAATAAAAAATTATAAACTTAACATAAATAAACAACTCAAATATCAATTTGAAAATCAGTGTGAAAAAAAAAGTTATAATTTACTGTCACACTAACGTATCCAATCTAACCAAATCTTAACAAAAGTTAAAAAATAAAACATCACAAATAATCTTTGAAATCATATTTTTAAATGCCTAACAATAATCGATATAATCAAGAAATGCAATCTTTTCAGGGTTAAAAAATTTAAAAAAAATAAAAACAAATATCAAATGCATTTGTTAAAAAAATTACAACAAAAGAAAAATTCAATTATTAAACTTCATCTAAGATTTAAAAAAAATCAAAATTAAAGTGATGTAAATATTTATTCTTCAAAACTTAGAATATCTTGATCTTTGCACTTGAAATAATACTTTGTATTTAAAAAATTAAATTCCTACTAAAGAAGAGACAATAAATTTAATACTTTTGTAAAAAAAAAAAAAAAAAAGATGATCATGCCAGTAGCATATATCTTGAAAAAATTCTTTCATTACTAATCAATCAATTCCATCCCTGGGTTAATTGGATAAGTATATATTGAGAAATTCTATCCCACCTTTTTAGGGATTACTTGGGTATTATTGGTATTTAACCACATTGAAATGATCTATTCATTGACTCTTTTAACGTCATTATTAATTTTTTTAGTTTTTAAAAGTTAAGGAGGTTAACTGTTGTAATTAAAATTACAAGGGGTAAATGTGGGACGGAACAATAATATAAGGGGGTTTAGTGTATTTTACCCAAAATTTTATCATCTGTTGGTAGTGGGCTTTTTATCCAATTTCTCATTTCATTCCAAAATAACATGTTTGTTTATTTTCAATTCTCAAAACAAAAGTTTTCAACTTTTCTAATAACTTAATGAGGGCATTTTAGTCTTTTCAATATATTTTAATTTTTGTTATTTGTTTGAGTTTACCGGTGATTGTCAATCTTTGATTGCCATCGTTAACCCAGACAAATTATATAAAAAATTATTTTAAAATTTATTTAATAAATATATGAATCATATTTTATATATTAACCGATTAATGAATATTAATGGTTCGAGTACTAAGCAAAAAAACAAAAGGACTTCAGCTTATGAATATTAATGGTTAAATAATTAATACAAAACTGAAATAACTTAGTTTTATTTTTTTTTTTTGTTATGACTCTATGAATGGCCAACACTAAGGGCATTAAATAATATTGATGGACATAGGATTTCAATCTAGAAGACAAGCTGCAAAAGAAAATCAAAACAATAATTAATTCGCTTAATTTTCCATTAAAAAAAAAACAAAGAAATTTATCATTTTCCTTTTTATTATTTTAATCACCAGTCTTGCATGACAATTGAAAGCCTTAAAAAGTAAATTGAATTCAAATTGCTCAGAAAAAAAGTTATTTCAGTTTTGTATTGTTCAGGGAAAAAAAAAAAAAAACTAGTAGAAATCATCGTGAGAGGAAGGAAGGTAAAAAAGAAGAAAAAAAAAACCGAAATAATTTCAATAAACAAAATCTCAATCTTTCCATTCACAAAAGGTGAATTAAACTTTTGATGAAATTTTGAAAACCTGTCCTCCTCAATTATCTATACTCATTTGGCGATTGAGGTTTTATGATTTTTTTATTAGTTTGGTATTATCTTTTCAAACTAACTTCTTTTAAAATGGTAGTTTTTAAGAAATAAATATTATTATAAATTCACTTGTGTGAAGATACTGATGCTATTATCATTTGAATGGTTCAGATAGAATTTCGTATTCTCATTATTTTCATAATGAATATTACTTGATTGGAGTAAGTGACGGGCTATTTTCCGATTGGGTTTTAGATTGTATTGTGCGATTGTGTGTTGATATTATTAATTATCATAAAAACTCTTATAAAATTGATTTATATATAACACGTACTTCATATATAAAATAGATAATTAATAGTGATTGAAATTGTAATTTTAATTTTGTGCGTTTTTATTGTTGATTAATATAGTGACTAACTCCAATCCCCTTCACAGAAAACCAATTGTATTATTATCTATTTAGTTTGCAAAACACAATTTTATTTAGTATTAGGAAAAAGAAATTGATTTACGTGTCTGCAGCATGAACCACATCTTTTTTTCATCAAAGAGGTAAGTGTTGCTTGATTCACCACTAATAAGTAAGGTTCATTTTTTTAAGTAGATAACAATATATGGTCCATTACGGTACACAAGAAAAATCAAATAAAAACCAAGAATTATTTTTTTATTTTGCTTAATTCCATATTAAAAGTTTAATAACTATATCATAATGATTTGCCTACGCTTTGCTAAAATAGTTCTCAAATATTTTATCCATGATGATGAAATTGGAAATTTTGCTGACAATTAAATTCTTTAATATTAATTGTGTGGCTTGGTTAATTGAGTATGTTTTTGAAAACTTGAAAGTTCAAATAAATCAAATTACTTGTGAAATTAATATATATGACATAACATGAATCACATGTTATTGATTATTTCTTTGCAATTAATTATCTTCAATGAAAAAGATTATTAATTAAAGTGCTGCTTTTCACCTTATCTTTGGGTGGTTGCTTCCACTAATAAGCATATCCATTGCAGTCTTTATAAGATAAGAAGGAGACAGTACTTTTATTAAACTGATCTCTAAGCTCGTTTGGATGGAGTATTTTTGGATTTTATTATGAAATTTTTTTTCTTAGGATTTGTTATGAAAAATGAATATTTTGAGAATATTTGGATTAATGATTTTATTTTGTTGGGATTTGTATAAGAGATTATTTTATTGATAAAAAGTTTGAAATTTAAATTTTGAATTAATATTTTATTAGTTTGTTTTGTTGGGAATTGTGTTAGAAAGAGTTGTTTAATATTAAAATTTAAAATTCAAATTTAAAATTTTATTTATAAAAAATACTGTAGCAAAAAAATTACTGTAGCATTATTTTTTGTTTTAAAAATTTTGATAGAAAAAATAAGTAAAACAAACATGGCATTTTGGTTTTGTGAAATAAATCATTAAAATTCACACAACCAAACAGAGCCTAAGCATTTAAAAAAAAAAAAAAACAAAACTTTACTATTTTGCCTACAAAAAAACAAAGAAAATGAAGACTGAAGAGGTAATACATAAATAATAATTATTACAAAAAAAAAACCTAAATTGCTATATATAAATTCATCCAAAATAAAACCACTTGGTACATAAACAAATTTTTCTTTTTTTTTTGGAATCCCAATTTAATCATGTAAACTATAATTAATTTTAATTTTCTTTAAATTGAAATAATAATTAAGTATAAAATTTTCACCAATAATGCTGTATATAAAGGTACTAATAATTAATTGTACTAACTAATTCTTTTATGATATCGTGATCCACATGGAACATATATATTCTTTGAATGGGCTAATCAATCAAACAGATCATTTAAAAGGTTTTATCGTAATTTTCAATATTTCAACTTTGGCAAATGGGTCCAAGAAAAATATTTTATGGTCGAAAATAACTCGATCTGATCTTCGCAATAATTTATCAATGTGTGTTGGCTGAGCGACACTATCTTTATATTTTTTGTTAACACAAAAACTTACCTGAAATTTATTGTTGTATAAGATTTGATTTATATATAATAAGACTTTATTGTTATAAAATGTTATACTAGTTTAATTCTTGCCTGTCTAATCTAAAATTTTATCATTGATCTTGCCTAGCTCAATACTTGTCTATGCTATAGTCCATTCCACACGTGTCTTCTTTTTGCTCACAATTTAATAGAATTTAAATCTTTTGTATCATTTGAAATATAACACTGTGTAACATTCTTATATCTATCTTTTTAGATAAAATTAAAACCTTATCAACGGATTAGTGAATCTTAAGAGTTCATTTGGTTGGCAAAAAAGTAATATTTAATAGGAATGTGATTCTTGGGATTTTAATTTTGAGGAAAATAAATATTTTTCCTGATCATTTGATTCCTAGGAATTTAATTATAAGGAATTTGAATACTTACTTTGTATTTGGATAGATTCTTAGAAAAGTTAGTATGATTGTTATTTTATTATTTGATTTAAATTATTGAACTAAACAATATTATTTGAATTCCATTTATATGTTATACTTATACATAATCATTTATATAGTTTTATTTTAAATCATATCATGAAACTTAATTATATGTTTTTACCTTATAATAAATGTTTTAATATTATGTTTTATATTTTCATCATTATAAAAGTTATCATTTTTAATTTAATTAAATAATTAAGCTATTAACTACAACTTATAAAAAAGTGTTAAAATAAAAATTTTCTTTATTAATATTACTAAAAAAATAGCTAATTAAATAAATGAAAAATAAATTTACAAATTAATATAAATAAAATAGCTAAAATTTATTAAACAATAATTATTGAAAATATTAAATGTATGAAAATTAATTAAGCAAAAATATGAAAGAAAAAGTCTAAAGCAACATAAATACAATTTTGAGTTCTTTTTATAAAATATAAAACCCCCATGTTAATAATTTTAATAAAAAAAAATAACATACTATCCCTCTATTTAAGTCTTTTTACATTGAATTACCTTTTAAAGTCAATATAAAGACATTTAAAAACTTTTCAAAAAAATATCAAACTAAAAAATAAAAATATGGAGTTATTTGACCAAATGAATTAGAAGTTACCATAAGAAACATATGAAACTTAAAATATAAATAATAAACATAAAGAAAAAGAAACATAGTCAAAATCCTCAATAAAGGAATCACAATACCAATTTTTTAAAAAGGATTCATAATTCTAGAATTTTACACTTATTTTCTTCAGTTCAAAATTCTTTTTACTTTTCCAGAACGAAAACAAACGCAGTAATTTAAAAGTTAGGAAAATGATTACTTTCCCAATTTGAAACAAACACAAAAATTTGGTAATTAGGAATAAGAATACTTTCCCAACCCAGATTCTCTACCAACCAAATGAGTTCTAAGGAATAAGTGATTATACAAGTATCAAAATTTTATAAAGTATTATTAAAGTTGGTATACAAAAGTGATATAGAAAATCTATTGGAATTCAATAGGCAACGTAAATTAATAGATTTTGAAAAAAAATTAAAAAGTAAGTACTTAAAAAAATATCAGATTGTAGGTTTAGCAATGAATTTTGGAATTTAATTTTGATTTTTCAAAAGCTATGCATACATGCTTTCAATAACCCTTTTTTGATTCCCGATTAAATAGAGAATACTTAAACCAATATATTACAAAAAAAAAAAAGTAAAAATTTTAAAAGATCTTAATTTTCTTGCATTATAACATTGAATTTTAAGGAAAAGATCACTCATATTAGAAATGTTATATAACCAAATGTTTAAAAATTCACTTTTTCTTTTTTTCTTTTCATCTATTTGAGCTACATTGCTTTATAAGTTTCGGTGCGCGAAATGATTTAGCAATATCAGCCAATTCACTACATATTACAATACCACAGTTCGAACATTTATAAAAAAATTGAGAAATATATAATTAATGCTGTTAAAAGGGACCATATGTATCATTTTCAACTATTAATGAAGGGGTTGTGGAAGGCATATTTACCACAAAAAATACTACAGCAATAGCTCATTGAACGGTTTTGTATTTGTGTTCTTTATTAAGTGTTGCTTTGAACCATAACACATTAACTAAAAAATAAATAAATTATCTTATTTATATCTAATTCTTTATTAAAAAAAATGAACAAGTACAATTAATATTGCATGTTATGTTGGATAGATTGAATGAAAGATAAACTTGGAACATTTTGCCATTTTTTGTATTGAAATATGTAAAGTGATATTTATTTAAAAACAAAAAAAAAAAGTTGGCTAAACCAATATTTATAAAAGAAGAGAGGTAGTACTTTCTTAACTTAAATTCAGTGAAGATGTAGGACATCCATGCATTTAAAACTTGTCGGCAAAAGAAAAAACAATAGTGCATAATTCAGTTATAAATACAAGGGGTTCAGTCCATAATTCTGCTACAAGAGTTCATCAAGTTGTTTAGTGTGGTTTTTGTGAGTAGCACTGCATATCCAAGAACTATGGCGGCTAATATTAATTTAGTTGGTAAGTTGGAGGGAGAGCTCAAACTAAGTTGTGATGTTGATGATTTCATCCATAGCTTCGGAGGTAAAGCACACAAAGTTCCAGATCTTATCAATCACAAAATTAACAACGTAGAGGTGCATGAAGGTGATTGGAAGACTTCTATCAAGAATTGGACTTATGTTATAGGTAAAGCAATAATAAAGTGCTTCATTAGTTTTATGGTTCATTTTATCTTTGATGTTTTCATAGTTTGTGTTTTTTTTTTTTAATTGGCAAATCCCTAGTGACGAGGTGAGGATGTCAATCTCGATCGATTTTATAGATTTGATAAAATCAAAATAATACATTGTAAATTGTCCAGCTTAATCGATGGTTTACCGATAGTTGGCCTATATCCATAATTATGAGCTGATCAAAATTTTTTATCCTTTTTTTTTTTTCTTTTTTCCAACACAGATGGAAAAGTTGAGAATTACAAAGAGAGGCATATAATTGATGAGGAGACTAAGACCATCACTCTTGAAGCAATAGAGGGAGATTGCATGAAGCATTACAAGAACTATTTAATCACAATACAAATTATCTCCAAAGATGGCTCTAACATTGCCAAATATACCATTGACTATGAGAAGCATAATGAGAATGAACCTACTCCAACTCACTACATGGAATGGCTACTTCACATGGGAAAGGATTTGGATGCTTCACTTGTCAAGGCATAATAAAAATTGTACTCTTTTGTGTGCTTGATTTGCATCAATCCTTATGTTAAACCTTAAAATTAAGGAAAATAATGTATTAATGATGTGCTATTATGGTTTCATTTATGATGCCCTTATCCCTGTTACAGCTATGATAAACAAATGTATTGTACGATGACAAATATGTAGGAATAAAGTTGTCTCTCCTTTGCTTGTTTTTCTCAAGTTATTTTTTAGCTTTAAGTGATGGAAATTGTCATATCTTTTATTTACAATATATATTTTACATCGCTTTGGATAAAAAGGGGGGTGGGGGGAGATAGAGAACATTTCTCCATTTAGGCACCAAAGAAAAATCAAATATGTTTGAACATATTAAAAGTTTAATCACCGTAGCATAAAGATTTGCCTGCGTTTTGCAATACAATGCTAAAATAGTTCTCAAATATTTTATCCATGAAGTTGAGATTGAAAATCTTGCTGACAACGTCTTTACTAAGTGTGACATTTTCTCACAACGAATTTCACCGGGTAAAGGCTTTCGACCCTTCTTTCTAAATGGGGTGCTGGCTTGGCATGAGTAACGAAAAATCCTTCGTCCCTTCTCCTATCGGCTTGGCAGGCACTTTGCTTTGGTCGAGCACTCAATCAACCTTGTAAGTCCTGCCCATCTGTTGCTAGGTCCGGGCCTAGTCTACCCAATCATGATATTGAAGAATGGGGCTTGGAGCTTGGTTGAGTATGATTTTGAAAACATGAAAGTACAAACGAATCAAATTTACTTGTGAAATATGACACAAAATGCGTTGCATGTTGTTAAATTTAATGTTTGTCTCTGTTAGTATAGCAAGTAATGAACCAACACAATACGTACGGATTCTATATAAGTCAATTGCATAAAAATACAGCAAACCAATAAAGTCAAAACAACTAAAAAAGTAAAAATGTCCAAAGTTCGATACCTATGGCATATGGGATGCAACCGAAGGTGTGTGCTAAAAAAAATGTGAAAACTTCATCATATGAACGCTTTACAACAAGCCTCCATTGATTTTTTAGTACTATTTGTTTTAGATAAAAATAGTTAACCTCCCCCAATTTATATATTAGCTGCTGGTTTACCTTCTCAATAAAACAAATATAAATATCCAGTTTACCTTCTCAATAAAACAAATATAAATATCCAGTTTACGTCTTTTAACTTATGTTTAACTAATTTAAATTAATACTGTATAATTATTTACTGTAATAATATAAATGCCCTCTTTGCTAGGAAAAAAATGTTTATTGCATACACATGAGGAAAACTAGAATAAGAAGTAATAAATATCCAAGTTAGGCCATATTCAGGCATTGGTAATTGGATTGCCATGTTTTTTTTTATTTTGCACTAAAGTCAATTTAATTCTAATATTATAATTATATTTATGTTCGAGTAATTAGAAATCTAAAGAGCCACACACAAAAAGAACTATTTTTAGCTTAAATTTATTAACATAATTATATGATAATGATTAGGATTAATTTGTGAGACAAATTAATCTTTAGTAACGATTAAAGTCCTAATTAAACTTGTATTCTCTTTTGAAGAGGGATTTGGAGTATAATAGATATCCGATTTCTTGTTCAATAATAAATTATAAATAGTGCTCAACGTTGATCAGTCCTATATGGATTCCAAGAAATAGTTTTTGTAGATATTTTAGAGAGCGTACATGCGATTGATTAGCATCCCTTGAAATATGTTTGGTATAAATTATAAATTTGATATTATGAAAATCAATTCTTGTATGTTGATGTCCTTACAATGTCAACTATGAATCACTTCTTGCCAACGATATGGCATATAATACCAAATTAATTTTTGTTTATATATAGTTGTTTTGTGTGATTTTATTTAATTATTTTATTTTTTAAGTTTACCTCAATAATCATGCGATAACATAGTGTCAATACTAAAACAGAGTTGGGTAACCATACTTAAATTTCCTTCTATATTAGATCTAATGTTCAGTTAAAGCTATTGTGAAATAGATTCATGTATAAAACATATATAAAACGAAAAATCAATCGTCATTTAAATTGTTATTCTAATTTTCTGTCAGTATTATCACTTGTTAAAATTGCGATTAATTTACTATGACCTCACTTCACAAGAGAACATTTGCAAATTTCCTCTTTGGGTCAATTATTTTCAATGAATTGAAGAGATTATTAAAGTGTTGCTTTCACCCTATCTTTTGGTGGTTGCTTCCATTACTAAGCATATTCAATGCTGTCTTTAATAAAATTATTTAACGAAGAAATCAGCACTCGTCTGTTTGCAAGAATCAATACATTGTAATTCTCAGCTAATTAACTAATCTGAAAATATCTCTCATGGTTTATAAATATTAATGAAAATATCATTTTGACCCCAGAAAAAAAATCTAAAAAAAAATCTGCTAGCACACATTGATAAATTATTGCTACCATAGACATTTTCAACGGTACCGTATTCCATTTGCCAAAATTTAAAGATTGGAAAAGGACACCTTTTATATGATATGAATCATCTGATTAACACAAAAATTCTTATGAAATATATCCAATGTGATCCGCGAATTTTGTTAAATTTGATACGCTAATTTTTCTATAATTGATATACCAATATTATATTTGATACGCTAATAAATTAATATTATATTTGATACGCTAATTTTTTTGTATTGGATTGATACGTTTGAAAATTTGTTGTGCTAAAGTGAAAATTTGTTACTTTAATTTTTTATACTTAATATGTTATTTTTTTGATTGATACTTGAAAATTGATAGTTGATATACTAATTTTTGGATTGATAAACAGCATATATGAACCCGTTTCACATGAATATGCTCCTCTAATTAATAAAGCCACATAATAACGTGACAAAAGTTTTAATAATAATAATAATAATAATAATAATAATATAATAATAATAATAGGGGTTTGATTTTTTTATGAGATATTTTCTGTAATTAATAGCATAACTACGCCAAGCAATTTGCCAAACTATTATATATTTTTAACTTTTGCTGTGGTTACAATTTTGATGTATTTGAATTAAATTTATTAAAAAGAAGCGCGCTAAAGGATGAGAAACTGTGTACTAATTGTAGTATTTTGCGTTCAAAATGGATTAATATTGTCAAATAAAATTCAATATACAAGTTTTATATTTTAGAAGCACAATATATGTTACCCAATTTAAAATATAAACATTTTATTTTATTTAATCGTCATTTGTAAATAGTATACAACTTATTTGTAGTCTATAGAAAAACCCTTTAGGCGTGAAATATTTATTCACAACTTTTGTCATCACACTTTCTTTCCTTGGTTAAATAAACTGAGAAAAGTGAGTATAAATTGGGGCTATTTTCATGGATAGAGATAAAGTCCAAAAGAATTGCGTTTCATGAAACCCTTTCGATACAAACCACATCTAATCCAATATAAGCCCTATTAAGATTTAAAGCTGTATTCTATACATGATGGTGATCTTCAATTGGAACTGTTTGAAAATGGGTATTGACTGTATAAAATCAGGGAAAAAAAAAAGGTTAAATCACAACATTAATTTTAAACAAGTGTAAATTTTGCATATGTTGATGATGCTGTTTTAAGAGGTGTAGTTGGTTAGTGCTTAACTGGCCACCATTGCTTTGTTTGGAAAGGATTACACTTGATTGGATTTCATCATTTTGATTTTTGGTGACCACTGTGAGATTCTGAGTGCTGGCTGTTTGTGCATAGAGATGCTTGCTGGTTGTGCATAGCGAACAGAGAGATGCTTGTGCATAGAGATGCTTGCTGGTTGTGCGTAGCGAATAGAGAGATGCTGGCTGTTTGTGCATACGTTTATCTAAACTATAGTGGTAGGCTGTAGCTTCTACCATTGGCTTGCCTCATGAGTATGTTGCGTGCCACTTGTTGTAGTGGGGCAATCACTGTTTGACTTGGACTATGTGAATATAGTTGACTCTTGTGTTATGAGTGCTGAAGAAATACTGAATTCGTCACCATTTACCCCACAAGCTGCCTTAACCTTTTGCTCATGTTATTGACATTATTTGGAAGCTCTCTGATTAGATAGGGTAGTCATTTGATCTAACTAGCTGTTGTTTAAATTGAAAATGTAGCTAACATGTAATAGGATAGGCATATGACCTTTCGCTGCGAATTTCTATGTAAATGGAGGAAGTACTCCACATATCTTCCTTTGCATTTTAGAATGTTACCTAGGAAGATAGAAAGGCATTATTTTGGTCTTCACAAAAATAATGCTTTTCTATTTTCTCCTACACAGATTTGTAGGTCTTCATGTATTGGAGTCTCACTCCATTTTTTCATGTATTTTGTAACGGATTGCATGGGTATGCTCAGCGCCGTCTTTTGCATTATATATACTAAGGCCTGTTTTAAAAAAAAAAGTGTAAATTTTTCATCTCAATTTAGAATAGCATTTAGTCCTGTTTTTTGAAACTCTCGATAATATCTACAAGATTCATTAAACTTTCCCTCATGACATGTGCTATTTGTCAATAAAATTCATTCGTTTAACAAGGCCACTTTGGGACCGATTTAATTAAGATTTGTTGGTTATTTTCGTTATTTTTTTATATTTTGATTTATAATTTTTTACAACTATACAAATTTTCGTGTATTGGGTTTGTCACTAAAAAAAGAGTAGACTTTTATTTTCATTATTACAATTTTATAATTATTCAATACAAATTTTAAATTCAATATAAATTGTGTTTTTTTTATTCTTTACAAACATCGTGTATCTTCCATTTTTCGTCGTGTTATACAGTATTCATGGTAAAAGTGCTTGTTCCAAATTTGGTCATCATCCCATTTTGTTTTCTTCCTAATATTTCCATTTTTAATTTTTTGTCAAGCACTTGCTGCATGCAAGTTGAGAATGGCTCCAATACGTTGCAATTCACATGGGATCAGGAAGATAGGTGTTTGATGGTGAATAAGAATCTTGTTATTGCTGCCACACAAGGCTGCATCAGCATTGAGATAATGAAGAAGATCTTTTCCTTTTCCAGGTAAAGGGATCAGGAAGATTTAAAAATCAATGGTTTAATTTGGGAGGATATTAGTATGAAATTATCAATTCACAATAAAAATTGCATAAAATTAGAATCACAATTTTAACGACCATTAATCACTCATTTCATGTACGAAATACGTTTTATATATGAACTAGTTTCACATGAGTTTTCGTAAATATTAAAAATAGATGGTTTGGATGAAAAATCATAATGAAATTACAAATTGTACATAATTAGACATAAAACAATTTAAAAAAAAAATTACATATATGCTACTCGCTACTAGTGAATTACTATTTCTCTTTCAAAATCTTTTATCAATCAATTTTGACACCAAATGCTGACAAATTATCAACTATATATAAACCCTTAAAGCCCTTTCCATTTTTTCATCACAACTTAACTTTCTATCTGTATTATTTTCTTGTTTATTAACAAAAGTTGACAAGAAATGAGTCTTAGTGGTAGGTTGGTTTCCCAAACCGTGGTGAATGCTAATGGAGACGTTTTCCATGAAATCTTTGCTCATAGACCACATCACTTGGCCAGTTCATTCCCTGATCTTGTTCAAAGTTTTGAGCTGCTTAAAGGCTCATGGGGAACTGCAGGATCTGTCGTCTTTGCTAATTATACTCTTGGTTATTCTCTATTTTACAAATTTGGTTTTGAGTAAATTCTGAAGTTTTCGGCTTTGGGATTAATTGATTGATTCTTCTTGCATGTTTCAGAGGGAAGAAAGAATGTTGTCAAAGCGATAATATCGGCCGTGGACAACAATAGGAAGTCAGTGACTTATAAACTCATTGAAGGAGATCTGATACAACTGTACAGAACTTTTAGTGCCACCGTCAATGTTGAGAACCGTGGTGGAAAGAACATTGTGACATGGACGCTGGAGTACGTGAAGAAATCTTCAAACGTCCCAGATCCAGAAGCAGTGATGGATTTGGCAGTCGCCCTGACTAAGGGCATTGAGGCTAATCATACTAAATGATGAAGGGAAATCAAGCAAGCATCGTATGTCATTCATGCATGATGCATGAAAAGAAATGTAATGTAATATATATATATATATATATATATATATCATGTGGAGAATATTTGAAGTTATACTTTTATTTCTTCTGTGAAATAATAGTATTATTATGATTATTCAATTTGAGCCACAATTTAAATGCAAAATTTCAAGATATGGATTGACAAAACTCCATCCTCAAATTTTCAATGTAAGACGAGAGAATTAACACCATTTTGTTTGTTAGATTTGGTCTATAATAAGCACACCCATACATGGCTTCTATAAGGTGCCATTTCTTCTGATTTTCTTTTCTTGGTAGAAAAACTTTTAACTAGAAAGCTTTTATGTTCTGTGAATGTTAGTTTAGTGGATACCTTTAAAGGATGTAAAAGGAAATAATGTACACGTATAATTTTTTTTAAGTCGACAAACCCCAGTTGCCGGAGAATGTCAGGATCAATTTTAATTATAAATATAAGCAAAATAGAGATACAATTCAATCCAACAATGAATTCTTCAAATCAAAAGGTAGAATCACTAGAAAGTGGATTCTAAACAAAATAAATATACACTCAATATTAGATTCGCTCTTATTCTTGTTAATGCACTACTTGATTCCCCTTCTCCTAGAAACAATGGAACGATGCACTCAATGAGAAAAATGAAAATATATAATTGCCAACTTGTCATATATGTAACGGCGAAATAATCACACTTTCAATGCACGATAAAAATGGTAGAAAATTAAAATCTCTATTTCGATGGTGATTAATTGTATGTTTAATATATAAACTAGTTTCATATATAATATCAGTTTTTGTATATATTACGTATACATGTAAACTTATAGTACCATCCAACCAAATAAATAGATGGACACATGATATTCCTAAAAGATAAGTACTCATGCTTAGCAAGATGAGGACATTTCCTTCCGAAGGCATATATAATATATCCTGAATGAATCATTGAACCCGGTGACAGGATAATCAAAATTAAGAAGCTTTTTTTTGTTGTGTTTTTCAGTTGAATTAGTAACTTTGTATTAATTGGAATGGAAGAACATACAACATCCTGTACTGTTCAACACAACAAATTATTACAGGTCTAATTATCAAGGATTTGAAAAGGGAAGCCCAGCTCTAATGCAAACTACCAGTTTTTCTTGATCTTCTCACACTTTCCTATGAGTTTATCAAGTCAGAAACAATGCCCTTAAAGACATGTTCAAACACAAACCACAGTTTGCTTTAAAATTGCATGATTTCTCATTTTCCAAATGCGATAGACTAGAGTAACTATACTCAGTTTTCTGAAATTGCCCACAAAATATTTATGCTTATAATTGTTGCAAAGCCACAGCAGTTCAATTAAACTGCCATGTTTGAGTTATTCTATACACACAAGTTATGGCTTGTATTCTTTTTCAAATCTCTGCATTAAACTCATCACATTGAAGGAATGTAAATATATATACACCGTCTCATCATCCTTACAATAGAGAATACAACTTCATTCCAGGCACATCATTCCGGGAGATGTCAGTCTGTCTTTTGTATTGATTTTTCTGTGACATAAAAGCCAAAAACTAAATCCATCTCTTGGATTAACAAGCTTGTTTAAGTATAAAATTTGTGTGTTCACAACAATATGATGTGTATGGTCATTGGTCACTATATATCTTTATTAGAAAAACACAAACGTGTAGCTTTAGAGTATATCTTTGTCTTACTTTAATTGTCTCATTAAAGATTTTTATATATTTTTTTAAAATCAATTTTATCTGATACATATATAGTAGAGAAAATTCCAATCACAATAAAAAATTATAGTGCAGAATTTTAGCACCTACATATACTATATATCTCCCACCACAGGCATGACAGGAGGACTGGAGTACCATATAATTGCACTCAAAAACAATATCCATTCAAAAACTGGAAAAAATTCCTCAACCATACTTTTGAGAAAACAAAGGCATGGCCCCCCAACGTAACTTTGATGTTTTGCCCTTGAACAATGATGGCATCTTACCAGTAACAATATGAAATCTGAGTCTATTGATTACCCTAATTGACAAAAGAAATCGCTTTATATATATATCAGACGCGTTTTGTATATGAAACAAGCAATTAATAGTCGTTAATTGAAATTGTGGTTCCAATTTTTGGTCATTTTTATTTTGCATTGAAATTATTATTAACTCCTGTTTCATTTACCGAATCTAATTCACATTAGACCAACTCTTGCTAATTTTTTAGATCTTTGTCCATATTAAACCCAAAAAAAAAAAAAAAAACCCTGATGGGACCAAATAATCAACCTCATCCATGCATGCTCAAAATGTGGGGGGGGGGGGGAAAAACTCAACCACATTTCAAGACAGACAAATGCAGGCATATCATAGATAAGGCAACTAATTAACAAGTTGCAACTGTGATTTTTCGGGCTTTTGAAAATGCTGACAAAAGATGAACTGCATATAAACCCTGGAACCTTTTTCCTTATTTCCTCACAACTTAACTTTCTATATTATTTCATTTCTTGATTATTACCAAAACTGAGAAGAAATGAGCACTCTTGTTGGTAGGCTGGTTACCCAGACAGAGGTGAAGGCTAATGGAGATATATTTCATGAATTGTATGCCCTTAGACCGCATCACTTGGCCAAGGCAGCCCCTGATATTGTTCAAAGTTATGAGGTGATTAAAGGGTCATGGGGAACTGTAGGATCTGTCGTCCATTGTAAATATACTCATGGTATACGTAATTTCACATTCAAAATCTTTTCTAAGTTTGTTTGATTCAGTAAATTCAATGAACTGACTGATTGATTCTTCTTGCTTTTGATGAAGAGGGAAGAAAGAAAGAATTCAAAGCAGTAATTGAGGCGGCGGACGACAATAACAAGTCAATCACGTATAAATTCATTGAAGGGGATATCATGCAGTTGTACAAGACTTATAGCGCCACCATCCATGTTGATACTCAGGGTGGTGGAAGGAACACAGTGACATGGATCATGGATTACGTGAAGCTCTCTCCAGACATGCCAGATCCAAATTCAATTATGGACTTGGTCGTCTCAATGACTAAGGGCATTGATGCAAAACATTCCAAGTAATTCAAGGGATATGAAGATATTGATCCATTTAAAGAATAAAAATCTATAAACCTTGTGTTGTGAAAAAAATTCCTGGCTGATATATATGTGTGATTTATCATGTGGAAAACTGATGAAGCTGTTGTATTCTTGCTTAGTTCTGTCAAATATGTATGATATAGTATGTGTTATATATGCTCATTTAATCTGAGTCACCGTCGACAAGCAAATTTCAAGATATGAATGAACAAAGCTTCATCCTTAATTATCAATTTAAAACATAGGGATTTCACCATATCGTTATAATGACTGTTGATGGAAGGATTTTTCCCTTATGCTTTGGTGCAATTCAATGTTACATAAACGTAGGAAAAGTCTGCCATTTCAGTTTTTCTTTTCATTAGTTATAAATAGCCTGACTGTTCATAATGATCTGGTTTTAAATTTGAAAAAAGGAGTAAAGTTGCCACAATCTAATAAGTGACATAATTTTTTTTTCAAAGCTAGCCTATAATATGGACAATATTAAAAATCATGTAAAGTTTAGGACACGAGCAAATGAGTCTAGATCAATTACAATGACCAAATGTACTGATATATATAATCGAGCTCACCACCTAATGAGATAAATGTTCAGTTATTGTAGATGCTCTTTTATGTTATTAGGATACTATCAACCACATGGTGGATCCAAAGGTTTGGAAAATCGTACTATTTCTCTACTAGAAGATAAAAACTTTCAATTGAGTCTTCATTAAAAAAAAATAGAATTTCACCCTCTCAAAAATTAAAATATAACTTTTATAAAATAATAATATATAAATTTGCTTGCCAAATAATAATTTCTAGATCGACCACTGCAATACCAACCTATATTTTCTTTAATTTCAATTCCGAGCTGTCATCATCTCTCAAAAAAAATAAATAAAGAAAAAGAACGATCGAGGTGCAATATGAGGATCATTGGAACCACAATATCATTTGCATATTATTGAGTAACCAAAAAATGGATATAAAAGATCATTCATGTGATTCATATCCATGCCCAAAAAACGAAATAATGACCCCAGCAATTGGGACGTTTCTGACTTTGAAACTCTATCCACTCTATATAACCCTCAAACCCCCGCATTATTTCCTTGCAACTTCTCATTTTTCATGTGTCTTACATAATATTGTTATACAAAATTTACAAGAAATGACTAGTCTTATTGGTAGGCTGGTTTCCCAAACAGAAGTAACCTCCAGTCCAGATGTATTTTTTGAAATATTTGCCCTTAAACCGTTTCAATTGACCAATGCAGCCCCTGATATATTTCAGAGTTTAGATTTGCTAGATGGCTTATGGGGAACTGTTGGTTCTATCATCTCGGGTACCTATGTTGATGGTAAATTTCTGACTTCATTCATCTTCGATATATCATTGGATCCCTTTTTGCTTCAATGTTAACAAAGAAAGAGATTAATTATCTTTTTTCTTATACTGCTATTCTACGAGCATTATTTTTTCCTAGTCATATTTAAGCCGTGTGATATTTAAATAATAAAGACTAAAGCTCCAAAGAAACGAGTTCATATATAAGACGTGTTTTATATATAAAAAAAAATAGAGTAAACGACTCTAAGGTCTCTCAGCTTTGGGGTTGGTTACGTTTTGATCCTCATTCTTCCAAAAGTTTCATTATGATCACTTAATTTGGATTTTGTAATGTGAACAGTCTCCAACCAATTTTTCATCCACTTGCGTAATGGTACACATGTTATTTTGAGGGGCAAACAAAAGAAAAAAAATATGCATCGACATAGGTTACACACGTGAGTAGTTGAAGTAAAAAAAAGTAGATAATATGATCTATTAACAAAATCGTTATATAAGTAGTTGAAAAATAGATTGCAGACTGGTCACATAACAAAATCTATGTTAATGGACTATAATGAAACTTTTGAAAGAATGGGGACCAAAACGTAACCAACCCCAAAGTTGAGGAACCATTGAGTCATTTACCCTATAAAACAAGTAATTAATAATCGTTGAAATCGTAATTATAATTTTCTATCATTTTTATTATGCGTTGAAATCGTAATTAACTCCCGTGTCATATATATGAACTCATTCCATATGAGACTAACTGAAATATAAATGAAAAAAAAAAGTCTAAATCGAATACTGTAACAAAATGTAATCCATATAACCAACTTATTTATTGAAATAAACACTTAGTAGTTGTTATTATGATAGTAGTATTTAAGGAGTGTAATGGGCTACATTTACAACTTACATTCTCCCGTTGATTTTGCTATAATCAACAAACAATAATATGCATTAACTAGTGAAGAAGTATACCATACACTTTGACTGCTCTGAATTTTTTTTTCTCCCTTTGGGGTTAAATATTTCTTTGCGTTGTTTGATTCAATTTTTCTCTGTTATTTCAGAAGGAAAAGTCAAAATGGCCAAAGCCATTGTTGTGGCACTGGACGAGAATAACAAATCAGCTACATATAAGGTGATTGAAGGAGATCTTATGAGTTTGTACACAACTATCAGTGTAACCTTTCAGGCTGGAATCCAAGGTGGAAAGAACTTGGTGACATGGACAATGGAATATGTGAAGCTATTTCCAAACACCCCAGATCCTAATTCATTGATGAATTTGGTTATAAATGCTACTAAGGAGATTGATGCTCAAAATCTTAAATAAAATGAATACCTGCAGATATCATATCATATATCAGAGAAGAAAATATTAGTGCATGTTTGCGAGTGGTAATAATAATAATCTATATGATCTATATATGTTGCAAATAAATTAATGCTAGCATTATGATGCCATATAATGTGGAAAACTAATAAAATTCTCTTGCGTTTGCTTCTATGTACGTATTATTATTATTTTAAATGAATTGTTCGATTTAAGTACTAATTTTGTCGGTCTTTTTTTTTTTTATTTGGCAAACCCGTACATGGAAGGATGCCAACCTCAACTTTATTAATAATTAAAAGCAAAATTAAATTATATCGCAATCCAGAAATGAATTGTCAGTCTTCAACAATAATGCAAGTAATAGATCGAGCAGCGGAATTGGAAAATTTTAACTAGAAATCTTTAATGTTATTTCAACATTGGTTTAGTGAATATTAGTTATTATTATGTATGTGTACATAAACAGTCTTGTTCACAGCAGTATGTCAAGATTAGATTTTTTTTTTAGCTTACTGTCCTGGAGGATGCATGGTAAAATAACATGCAATCCAAATATAAATGGTTAAAAATATACGAGAATACCATGATATATTTGGTATTCTATGAAAATATACATGCATGTACATTTCCAAGGACCATTAGTGCCAAATAAATAGATGAAGATATTTTAATCTAAAGGCTAATTCACGGTTGACAAGAGAAGGATCGATGCTTCACCTTCAAGAGAAAATAAACCCAATGTTACTTCAAAAGAATTTATACAATTAATTAATGTCATAAATACTATGGTTACGTTGGTTATTAAATAAAACTGAAAACTGAACAATATTTTTGAAATTGATTTCTTTTTTCAGTGTGAGAAGAGAGTTCAACACTTATTATATTTATAAGCATTGTTATATAAGAAAATAATACAATAAAGGAAATAATACAATGAAGGAAATAATTAATACAATGAATGGAAAGATAGGATTCAATTAATCCTTAATTGTGTGAGTGAACGTAAAGATAGGATTCCAATCAATCAATTCTTAATGGAGTGAGTGATTAATAGAAATATATGATTTCAATCAATCTATCATTGATTGCAATTAACCATTAATTCTGAGATAATATTGCAATCAATCAATTCAATAATTACAGAATCTCACATGCCTTGAATGATGGAGATAATTGCTCTTCTTCTAACTTACCATGCATTTTTACCAAGATAAGACTTGATTTGTTTCTTTATATATAGCTCCTTTCATCATTATCTCTTCAAGTTGATTTAAGATGGTTGTTGTAATCTTTAATAGTTATGGGTTCAAGATAGAATAATAAAATATAAGAAGCTTCAGTATTATTTTTCATTTCTTTGCTTCAGTCTTATCTTGGTTAGTTTAATTTCGTTAGTTGGTTGTCGGTTGTTGCTTCAGCCTTCGGTAGAGTGTTTTAATTGATTGATTGTTGGCAGTTGACTAATTTATATCTTTCCAATTGTATAAAAAAACAAATAAAAAAATAGTTAAAAATATGTGTAAATTATTTTTAAAAAAATTATGATTCACTAAAAAATGTAAAGTTATAACCTCAAAAAAAAATTGAAAATTTTCAAAATTTTTAGGTTTATATTTTCTTTAGTCTTAATGTACTAGTTTATATTGAATTAGCAACAAAAAATGAACATTGAATGCCTGCTTAGATAACTTTTAAAAAATCGCATTTTCTCCTTACACATTTATAGATATACAGAAAATTATACAGAAGCGATTTTAATCTGTTTGTAGTGCATGCCTTTGAGTATTGGGATCCACGTATTTTTTTAAAAAAAAATTTTGGTTTAAATTGTTGTTTAAATTGTTGGGTTTTAGGTGCAATCAGATCAAAATTAAGTTCTGATATTTTTTTTCCTGAAAAGTGAAAACATTTAATTATTTGTTAAGGAATTTTGAATTACTCATTAATATTTAATTACTGGTTTAGCATTGATGTGAACCATCTACATTTACATTTACATCAGAATCATATTCACTAAACCAACAACCTGGAAACTGATGAGGAACAAATCAGGATGTGTATTGGCTGCGTGAGGATCAGCCCGAAAAGGGAAAGGAAGAGAACACACGCTGTTGGCTTTAAATGGAAGTAATTTTTTGTTAAGATTTAAAATTGCCTTTTATGATATACCGGTTTTGAAACTTTTGACAAGATCTATAAGATTCATTGGATTTCATCTCATAAAGTGTGCTGTTTTCTCGACAAAATTTATTTGTTTGGCCATTTTTGCTCTCATTCAAAGTTTTTTAGTTATTTTTTAATTCAATTCTATTTTGGTTTAGGATTTCCAACCACAATAGAAACGCTTGCACGTTTTTTTTTTTTCATTATTACGATTTTGATATTAGTTTTATACAACTTTCAAATTCTCTCAATTTGTGCTTATTTTTTAAAAAATTGTTGTCTTTCCTTTATTAGAAACAATGAAAATAAAAGAAAATTTTATAATTAATGTGCGAAAGAGTTTTTGTTGTCCTGGATGACATAACAATCAAAATTAATTAGTTAAGCAGCTTCATATATATGGTAAAGGGATATTTTTTCGTTTTATCTTATATAGATCTCCACACCTTTCATTGCCTAGTTTTTAAGAGAATGAGTTCATGTATTCCTTGACTACAAACTCCAAATTGTCAAATCCATGTTAATTTCACACAAATGATATAAAAGATTATCACATCTTCTCCATTAATATTAGCTGAACTTCAAGGTGAAGGTTATAGGAGAGGATGATCATGTCAGGATTAGAAGCCCTAATCCAACATATTTTGAAATGATTAATAATGCAAAAACAGGAATACATAGATTTATACTGATTCACTCTCAATGCGAGAGTTACGTCCACTTGACCAATCCGCAAATTTCTCAACATAAGGTCTTCAAACGTCATAGGCTCCACAACTCAATAGATAAAGATCCATATCATATATATGCGAATCAAGCTAAGAAAAAAAATGGGTATAAAGCATCCAATCATATGACTCACGTCCTTGCAAAGAAAATGAAAAAAATGACCCAACATTATGGCCATTGATACTCTATATAAACCCTTCAAGTTCTTTCAATATTTCCTCGTCATTTCTCATTTCTTTTTGTGTCTTGTATGTTCTTAATTTCTTAACAAAATTTAGAAGAAATGGATGGTCTTACTGGTAAGCTTGTTACCCAAACTGAGGTAACTTCCAGTCCAGATGTGTTTTTTAAACTCTTTGCCCAAAATCCAGCTGAATTGGTCGCTGCCGCCCCTGATGTTTATAAAACCGTATTGCTGCTAGAAGGCATATGGGGAACTGTAGGTTCTATCGTCTCTGTCATTTACTTTGAGGGTAAAATTTCTTAATTCAACAATTCTGTCATTCCTTTTTTTTTCATTCCAATAATCATTTGAACTTATATACTTGAACGTTTAATGCTCTGAATCCCAATGGCTCTTCTATTACGTACATTTAATGTTTCATGATCATCTGTTTCATTTTATTGATACACACTACATGATTTTAACATTTATTCTTCGATATATTCACTAATTACTCGATATGATTTTAGTTATATATACATTACGTGTAATCATATAAATAAAACAATGAATGAAACTGAATTCAATGGTATATCAATGCAATGGTATTAACTATTACGTTGTTTGATTCAATTTTTTCTCTTTTATTTCAGAAGGAAACGTCAAAACGGCCAATGCCATAGTTACGGCCCTGGACGAGACTAAAAAGTTAATTACATATACAGTGATTGCTGGAGATCTTCTGGGTTTTTTCACAGCTATCAGTTTAACATTCCAGGCAGGAACCCAAGATGGAAAGAACATTGTGACATGGACAATTGAATATGTGAAAATACTTCCATTCACCCCAGATCCAACTTCACTGATGAATTTGGCTGTAACTGCAACAAAGGATATTGACGCTAAACACCTCAAATGAAATTAAAGGAAGATTAGACATCTTCATTTTCATAGTTGGGGCATCAAACAAGTCATGTCAATGTTTCGGAGTTTGTGATCTTTATGATCTGTGTTGCGAATAAATGCTATCGTGATGCATAATGTATTATGTGGATCTAATGATATTCTTTTCTTATTGTTTCTGTGTAAGGGTATTATTGTAAGTGATTGTACTATTATAAATTACTCGTTTTGTACTTCAATAAGTGTCATTTTAGAGATCAGCATATTAAATAAGAAAAGTGATAAAATTCTCTTATTTACCCATATTTATAAGTATAACTTTCTCTTTATTCTTTTAAATAATCTTACATAAATAAATGGGATGAAGGGTAAATTTGAAACCTTATAGACTTTTTATATTGATATTTGTAAAATGACACTTATTTGAAAACAAAAAAGTGAGTTAAAACCACACTTATTAAATTACCGAATGAGTACTCTAAATTGGCTCAGTTTTCAACAATAATGAAGATGTTTGTTCGTTCATTAATTAAGGTTTAAAAATTACTCCCTTTTATCAAATATAAATCACGGTTAACATGTTTTATCTTGTTTTAATATAAGTCTCGTTTTACTCTAATATGTAAAGTTATTGATAATTTTATCCTTCTTTTATAATGTGAGAGATAAAACTTTTACTTAGTTTACACAAATTTCAATACAAATTTGTTACTCATCATTAACATTATATAAGGATATTTAATTCATTTTTAAATTTTTCTTAATAAGTGTGAAGTTCTAAACATCACTTATTTTTTTTACCAGAGTGAGTAACACAAAACAGATTAACAAAAAAAAAAAAAATATCTACTCAATACACAAAATTATGACGAGGAATTGAAAGAATTTAATCGTAATATTGTTGCATATGATAAATCAGAAAAGAAGTCAAAACTGACCAAAAAAAACTCGGTTGAAGTTATGTTGTTGTTTTTTTTTTTTTTTTTTTTTTGGGTTTTTGAACGAATCAACCAACAAAACGTTTGCGCAATATTGCAATGCATTTACATTTTATGGACTAGATGTTACTTCAAAATTGGAAGGAAAAATACAAAATTAATCTTAGTTCAATGTTCACTTGTAGGCGAAAAAAATTTGCCCTTAATGTTTGAGGACAACAAATTTGGGTATCAATATTTGTAACTTCTAACAAAAATGGAGTACTACATTTTTTTTTTACAAATTAGCAATCAAATTGAATTTTTATTTTTATAAAAAATATATTTTTGATTTTTTTCATCTAAAATTTTGATTTTTGCTTAATTAACTATTTTTTCCTTTTTATTTCTGTAAAACGAGATCGAAATTTTTTTTTATTTAATATGACATCATTATAATATCTCGATTTGTATAATAAAAACAGATTCTTTAAATGAACAGAAAATTAAAAAAATAACATGAGAAATATCCAGGATAATTTTTATATATGATATATAGGACTATGGTCTTAGGTTCTATTACTTTTGATAGGACTAGAAACGTTATATCCTTAATCAAATATGAAAGATCAAGGTTAGATGCGTAGTGTCCTAGTGAGGTGGAACACTAGATGTGACACCGTTAATAAAAACAGTAATGGACAATAATAAAATGCGGAAAGTAAAGAGACAGGAGGTTGGTAACGCAGTTCGGCAATTGCCTATGTCTGCTGGGCCACGCCCAGAAAAACAATCCACTAACTTCACAAGTTACAAGACACTCGGTCTGACACAAAGTAAGACTCCCTCTTATCTTTGACGCCGCCTCTTTCTAACTCCACTGTGAACGTGATTGTGCGAACTCTCCTCGACTTGTGTTGATTCCTTCCAGAATCTGTGGTTAATGCAAGATCCCCTTGCCCACAATGAAGACAAGATCCCCTTGTCAATGGCGACTCCTCCCGGAATCCGTGGTTAATGCAAGATCCCCTTGCCCACGTTTGAACTCTCCCGAGCTCCTTAACAACCTCCTCTCGAGGCTGAATTATCTCAAAGAAAACAAGGATTACATCTTCAATAATAGTGAAATAAGATGCTTCAGCCAACACACTTTGATCAAAGATCTCCAACAAAGAAGTGTGATCACAGTCTTGAAAAGACCGAAAGAATAATCAACTCTCCACACCAAAATACGTGTGGAGATGGGAAGAATAATCAACTCTCCACACCAATTCCTTCCTATGTTTATCTCCAAATCTTCCCATATTTATCTCCAAGATTATTTCCAAATAATTCAAATGGAAAGATGGAAAACCATGTGCCTTCAATGGTTATCTCTTCTAAAGATAGATCTTTAATGATAGTTTCCAAGAATACAAAGATAAGCCCAAAAAATACCAAGATAGCATTAATCTCGAAATCAATCTTCCTTGCATAGATTGATTTGATTTAATTTATGCTTCCAATAAGATCTTTCCTTATCTTGCCAAAAAATCAATGCCAATTAAAATAAATGCCAACTCCACGTGTGCATTAACAATCTTCCCCTTTGGCATTTTTTGGCAAAATCAAAACTCCCCCTGTATGTTGAATCGGAAGCTCTTGTAAACTCCCCCTGAACAGGAACTTAGTAAAAAAATCACTGCATATGACATTGTGCATGACACATCAAAAGACACGAATATCCCAGCATACATCTGTTTAAGGGATTACAAAACAAATATCCAAAATATCCAAATTACTCCCCCTTTTTGCCACAAAAAGACAAAAGGGCACAAATCAACAATAAAACCATACGAAATTATCTTAAGCAATCACCAAAGAAAATAATATAGAGTAATCAATCAGAATCATCCGCATCATAGGGCACAAGGCCAACTGAGTTTGTTAGCAATTGAACACCAGTAGTAGCTTCTGGAACTCTTTCATATTTACCAGTAACAAACCCACCAGATTGGGCGCTGGAAGGGACTGGATTGTCAGTGACATCAGGAATGACACCAGGAGTGACACCAGAAGTGCCTTCACTAGAAACAACAAAAGGAACAGGAGTTTCCTTTGCAACAACTTCCTCAGCAGAATCAGAATCAACATTTTCTTTAAGGATAGGATTGTCTGGGTCCATTTCAGACTCTGTAAAAACAGGAGATAAATTTTGAAGAATACATGCTGTAACATTCTGAGTGACATCAGGTGGAATACCTGAAGAACCAGCCCTAACATCAGCTGCAGCAGTGACAGTCTTTGCAGCAACATTTTTCTTTGTTTCAGCAGCTTCAGCTGCAATATCCTTAGCAATTTTTACAGCTGCCAGATAATCAAGTAAGGAAGAGACATCTTTTTTCCTTTTTTCAATCTCAGCTTGCTGAGCCATCAAAGCTTTCAACTCATCCTCTAGCACCTTAATGGTGCATGATAGCAGCATAGTGTTCCCAAGTTCTTCTGTGTTAGAGACATCCTCTGAGACATCTTCCATGTCATTGACATGATCACCCTTTAATAGCTTGTAACTGATCCTGATTTCTTCCTTATTAGATTCCAGAATTTCTCTTGCTCTAATCACAGCATGTTGTGAAGACAGAATAACATAAATCAAACATAGAAAAGGATAATCTAGCCTCTCATTTTTGCAGTCAGCGTGCTTCACAATTTGGTCAAACAAAAACTGCCAAACATTAAACTCAACAAAGTTTCCAATCTTAAACAGAAGTGGCCATTGACTTATTGACTCCAATTCTATGAGACGTGGGTAGCCAATTTCTCATTGCAATCTTGTGCAGAATTGCATATTTAATAGACAACTAAGAGGCAAAAAAGTCTTTTCCTCTCGACCATACCCGTCTGACACCGCCAGTGATATCAGTGATTATCATGCTATAGTCAGGACTGAAATCTTTCACATTTGCCCAGTGGCTACCTAGGTAAGTATTAATCACATCAGGGGAAAAATCAAACACCTTATCCCTTACATATACATGATCACCATCAAGGTTTTTAAAATCTTTCACAGTAGAGTCTAGATTGCAATAAAACTCTTATACCACTTTCCTGACATATCACCTTAATTGTCCTCCCTAAACCTTGGCTAATTAATTGATCAACAAATTTTTGGCAATCTTTGAAATCACCATCATGAATATTCCTTTCATTCCAGATATTCCTCCTAGAGACTCTACTCCATAAACCAGCATTGTATTCAGAATTGAAATCATACAAATTCACAGAAAAGTCTGATGACTTACTTGTAGCAGCAGAGACTTGCCCTTTGACATTGCCTTTGAGCGAGTGACTCGCTGAGATTCTGAGATCGGAGTTTTCTTCTGGCGCTTTGCCTTTGGTGACTGAACTGGTTCTGATTCAGAAGGGGTCTGGTCATCATCATCAGAAGGAACATCTTCTCTGACATCTTCTTCTTTTTCACCCCAGGTATCATCTGAAGAATCTTCATCCACAATCCAAAATCGCTTTCTCTGAGACTCCATAGTAACCTTGGACATATCAGGTGCTTTAGGGGGTACAACACTTGTCTTAAATTGTCTACCACTTGCTTGACCAAACCTAGTTCTCACACCAGACGGATCTACTGATTGAATGGGAATGGCCAGCTCTGCTTCTGAAGACAAATCAATCTCAACACTTGTGGACTTCTCCTGTGAGTGAGAAGAACTTCCATCTCTATTTGACAAACTTGGAGAGACAGGGATGACCACCACATGAACTTCACCATCATCAACTGTTTCTATCATGTTTCTAGCCCGAGATGAAGACCTTGACTGAGACATCTTGAGATTTTTGGATCACCTAACTCAATGGAGCTCTTGGAAATTTCAATTATGCTCACAGCAATGAAGACGTCTGAGATGACTTCAACGCCTTAGATAGTAGAAGTATAGAAAACCAGAAACCCTTGGAATATCAAAAGGAGAAATAAGAGCCGAAATTATTGTAGTCAGATTTAACGTAACCGAGACCAACTCTTCAATTCCATATATTCAGCCGAGGAATCCCAAAAGGCCACGTGTCACTTGAAGTGCTGAAAATCACAAATCCCATAAAACACGAAATCTACAACTACAGACTCGCCAAAAAGCATGAGGCGGGAAAACACAAAAGACAAAATAGCTAATCTACCATATTTTTGTGTTTTTCATATTTTTTCTATTATTGTAAATACAATTACAATACAAAAAAATAAAACTTATAACACTGAAGAACCTCTTTACATGACACAAAGTCCTAGGGCAGACCTTAGTTCTTCAAACCTTGCTCCATCCAAAGCTTTGGTGAAAATATTAGCAATTTGTTTTTCTATCACCATATGTTCCAAAGCAATAATTTTATCTTCCACAAGGGATCTAATAAAATGATGTCGAATATCAATGTGCTTTGTCCGAGAATGCTGAACAGGATTCTTAGAGATATTGATAGCACTCATATTGTCACAGTAGAGTGTTATGACATCCTGTGTGACACCATAGTCTTTCAGCATTTGCTTCATCCAGAGAAGCTGAGTAAAACAACTAACAGCTGCAATATTTTCTGCCTCGGCGTTAGATAGAGAAATAGAGTTTTGCTTCTTGCTGAACCATGACACCAAATTGTTCACCAATAAAAACATCCTCCAGAAGTACTTTTTCGATCATCAGAACTTCCAACCCAGTCAGCGTCACAATAGCCAACTAAGTTGGTGTTTGTATCAAAAGAATACTAGATCCCATAGTCAGTTGTCCCACTAATATACTTGAGAATTGGTTTTACTGACACCAGATGTGACTCGCGAGAATTTGCCTGAAATCGAGCACATAAACCAACACTGTAGCAGATATTTGGACGACTAGCTGTTAGGTACAAGAGACTACCAATCATACTCCTGTATAGACTTGCATCAATAGGAGTTAACTTCTCATCTTTAGATATCTTCTCATGAGTTCCCATAGGTGTGCGTTTTGGACGAGCATTCTCCAATTCAAACTTCTTCAGCAAATTCTTGTCATACTTCATTTGAGAAATAAAAATACCATCACTATATTGCTGAATTTGAAGTCCAAGAAAGTAAGTAAGCTCACCAACCATACTCATCTCAAATTTCTCAGTCATTTGAGCAACAAATTCATCCACAATTGCCTTTGACACTGAGCCAAACACTATGTCATCAGCATATATTTAAGCAAGTAAAAACTGATCTTTAGCACGGCGAATGAAAAGGGTTTTATCTACTCCCCCTCGCTCATATCCCTTGGATAATAAATACTCCGTGAGTCGTTTATACCAAGCCCGAGGAGCTTGTTTAAGCTCATACAACGCCTTCTTCAACTTGTAAACAAACTCGGGATGATGAGAGTCTTCAAAACCCTTTGGTTGAGTCACAGACACTTCCTCATTAAGAAGACCATTGAGGAAAGCACTCTTTACATCCATTTGATATAACTTGAACCGCAATACACATGTAATTGCTAACAATAAACGAATAAACTCAAGTGGTGCAATCGGTGTAAATGTTTCATCAAAGTCAACACCTTCTATTTGAGTGTATCCCTGGGTAACTAATCGAGCCTTGTTCCTAGTGATATTGCCATGCTCATCACTCTTGTTCTTGTATATCCACTTCGTTCCAATGATATTCACATTCTTAGGCTCAATAGACGAAGTATAGCATGCCATGTGAATCATATCTCTATAATTCACTCTTGGCTTTTCTCTTGTTTGAACACCATCAGTCAGATTTCCAATAACTTCAGCAGTAGGATGATTCTTCTGAACACGAGTGGATGGCTGCCTGCGAGGTGAGATGACATCTTCCACATTATCATTCTCGGTACTTTGATCAATGACACCACTTGTGACACTGGGTGAAACACTGTCTCGAACACTGGAACTTACTTCATGTAGAAATTCTATAACATCTTCATTCGAAACAGCAGTTACTTTCAGAGAGTCATCGACTTGAACATTCACAGACTTCATGACAGTTCGAGTTCTTTTGTTATAGACTCGATAAGCTCAACTATTGACAGCATATCTAAGAAAAATAGCTTCATCACTCTTGCGATCGAGCTTCCCTTCATATTCCCTGTCATTCAACACATAATAAGTACTGCCAAAAAGATGGAAATAATTAACAGTTAGAGTTCTACCTTTCCATATTTCATAGGGCATTTTTTCAGTTCATCCATGAAGGTATACTCGATTTCCTCCAATACTTTCTACCGACATAGGACCCATCAAATCCATATGAAGCAGCTCGAGCACACGATTTGTCCCTAGTGTCTGAGACTTAGGGTGTGACACCCTTGTTTGTCCCAATCTGACTAGGTTCGCACACTCTTTTTTTATCGAACTTCAGCATTGCAATCACACGGACAGCTCCGTTAGAGACAATTTTCTGCAGTATCCTTATATTCACATGACCCAATTTTCGATTCCATAGAATAGAATCTTCTATGCTTGATCGAAGACAAGTAGATGAGGCAGAGATGAGATAACAATTGTCCGAAGATCTTACTCCTTCTATGATGCACATGTTGTTATGATCAGCTACTTTACACCTTTCCTTAGTGATGTTCACATTCAGATCTTGATCACACAAATGACTAATGCTGATCAGATTTGCCTGCAGACCATTTACCAAAAGAACATTCTTTAGTTTTGGCAACCATGACACATCTAGAGTATCTTTTCCAACGACACGAGCCGTGACACCATTTCCAAATGTTACTTTTCCCATATTCCCGAATATAGTGTTCTTCAAAAACTTCTCATCACCAGTCATATGTCTGGAACACGCACTGTCAAAGTACCACTGATACGAAACCCGGATCGATTCGCTCTAAACCCTGGCTTGTATGTCACGGAAGCATTCACAGGACCTTCGAATAAAATCCAAGAACAAGAACAATCTAACAAGTAGATTGGAATTTACACGCCAATTGATAAAGCCGCTTCACGCAAACTAATCAATTCTCAGATTTGTTAGTTTGAAAACCCTTCGCAAGAAATCAAATTCACAAAGATAAAACAATCGCTGTTTTATTTCTCAAATCAAAATTCTTCTCCCCCATTACAACTGAATAAAAGACCTATTTATAAGCCTAGAACAAACCCTAGACAATTTATTCCATAAAAGGAAAGTTTAGTTAGGTATATGTGAAGTTGCACCTTAAATTGTACTTCATTACTCGATTCTGTTGTGAATTCCTGCGAAAAGAAGACTTTCTAGCAGTACCTTGTCTCAAATCAGCAAGATAAAAGAAGCATCTAGGACGAATATGACCGCCACGATTGCAATAATGGCAAATTGGAATAAATCTGTTACCTCTTCCTTTAGGAGCATGATGAGGACTTGCCTTATTTGCGTTTTTTGCTGTATTTACAACAACTTGCTTCACTTTGGTAGTATCCACTGGTAGTGACACTGATTGTGACACTGGTTGTGACATTGAGCTTTCTCCTTTATACCCCAGTCCTGAGTGATCACCACTAGATTGACTAGTCTTAAGAATTTCATCCAACTTGGAAGAACTTGAATTTAACATCTTGACACCTTTCTTTAGGTGGTTTAGCTCGTTGGTCAGATTCTTCATTTTTTCTTGACTTGCTCTCAGATTGGCTTTCAGCTCTTCAGCAGAGTTTTGAAGATTTAGCTTCTCATTTCTCAAACCTCCAATCTGAGTTCGAAGATGCTAATTTACTCTATAACAAGTTCAATAGATTTCTCAGAAAGGATCTTGTATTCAACAAGGATATCTTCTTCTGTGATTTCATCTTTGTCACTAAAAGCTGACATATTTTCAGTGACACTACGTGTAACATCCTTGACCCCACCATCATCTAAATGTTCAGTTTTAGAAGCAAGAGCCACATGATTATTATGAAAATCATCTTCTTTATCTGATTCATCTTCACTACAGAATGTGTTGAGAGAAGTCTTCTTTTTCTTCAAAGTATTAGCATATTCCGCCTGAACATGCCCAAAACCATCACATTCTCTACACTAACTTTCCCTGTTCCTGAAAGGTTGATCAGATGTATGATTTTCTTCTTTGTACATTGCTTGACAATTCATTCTTGGTGTTACTGACACTGTTCTTGACACCTGGATTATTTCTGTCGAATTTCTTTATGATTCTGCCAATATTCTTAGACAGCAGTGCGAGAGATTCTTCAAAGTCATCTTCACCATGATCATCCAGCTTCTGCATCTCTGCTTTTAAAGCCATCCCTTTATCCTTCTTTGCTTCTAGGTCTACTTCAAGATTCATCTCAATTGTTCTGAGAGATCCCATCAGTTCTTCTAACTTCATATTGGAGACATCTTTTGCCTCTTCAATGGCAGTGACTTTATAAGCAAACCGTTAGGGCAGAGATCGTAGAGTTTTCCTCACAAGCTTTTCTTCAGAAAAACTTTCACCAAGAACAAATGCCTCATTGGTGATGTCACAGAGTTTTGCGTTAAACTCTGCAATACTCTCATCTTCATGCATTCTTAAGCTTTCAAACCTTGTAGTTAATATTTGCATCTTAGATAACTTCACAGCCGACGTCCCTTCATAAGTAGTTTAAAGAATTTTCCATGCTTTCTTGGCTGTCACACATAGAATAAGTCTAAACTGAGCAGGATCTACACCATTGAATATTGCATTAAGAGCCTTTGAGTTACTGTTTGCCAAGGCATCTTCTGTAGCAGACCAACTTTTTTCTGGCTTGGGAGATTTGACACCTGATGCGTCTGTAATCATTGGGGAGTCCCATCCTATCAGAATTGACTTCCAAGCCTTCTCATCAACAGCTTTGATAAAGGTTCTCATTCTAGCCTTCCAATAAGCATAATTGCTACCGTACAATAAAGGTGGAAGCATTGTTGGACCTCCTTCCTTCATAGAGTCCATTGCACCAAAAATCAAGATCAAGTTCTGCGGATCCCGCCTAAGAAACAAAGACGACCCTCTCTGATACCAATTGAAAGATCAAGGTTAGATGCGTAGTGTCCTAGTGAGGTGGAACACTAGATGTGGAACATTAGATGTGACACCGTTAATAAAAACAGTAATGGACAATAATAAAATGCGGAAAGTAAAGAGACAGGAGGTTGGTAACGTAGTTCGGCAATTGTCTACGTCTGCGGGGCCACGCCCAGAAAAACAATCCACTAAGTTCACAAGTTACAAGACACTCGGTCTGATACAAAGTAAGACTCCCTCTTATCTTTGATGCCGCCTCTTACTAACTCCACAGTGAACGTGATTGTGCGAGCTCCCCTCGACTTGTGTTGATTCCTCTCGGAATATGTGGTTAATGCAAGATCCTCTTGCCCACAATGAAGACAAGATCCCCTTGTCAATGGAGACTCCTCCCAGAATCGGTATGCTGAGTTTCTCTAAGTCAGTGTGACTTTTTGTTTTGTACCTGTTTTAAATATCTCTATTATTATTTAATTATTTCGCTCTCGTAAAAATTATAAAAATTCTACCACCCTTTGTTAATATTGTAAGAAATTTTTTAATTCCTAATCCATAACGAAAACTAATTCAGAAAGAAAACCTACTCGGAAATTAAAACGAAAGCTACTAATTAATTATGCTTAGTATCATACATGTTAGGTTACTAATAATTCATCACTGATTGTATCATACATGTTAGGTTGTGATTTTATCACTCTTCTCCTAAACATAATTTTGTGATGAATTAATATATAAGGTTTCGGGCGTATTTTCTTTTATCAATATCATATGGAAATCAAGCAAAGAAAAAATGGGTATGAAACATGCAATCATGTGATTCATGTCCTTGTAAAAAAAATAAAAATGAAATAATGGCCCTAGCAAAACTGCAAAAGGCAACGTTAGGACCTTAATTGATACTCTATATAAACCCCTCAAGACCTTGCAATATTTCCTCATCATTTCTTGTTTCTTTATTTCTTCTTGTCTTGTATGTTCTTATAAATTGTTTGGCAAAATTGAGAAGAAATGGCTAGTCTTATTAGTAAGCTCGTTTCCCAAACTGAGGTGACTTCCAGTCCAGATGTGTTTTTTGAATACTTTGCACGCAATCCATTTAAATTGGTCACTGCAGCCCCTGATGTTTATAAGACCATATTGCTGCTTCAAGGCATATGGGGAACTTTAGGTTCTATCATCTCTGTCACTTATATTGAGGGTAAATTTCTTACTTATATTATTCAAACAATCAATGGTATTATATTGTATATAGATTGCAGTGTCTGTATAATCCTTTTTTTCCCTTCACTATATGGTTTCGATTAATAATTCATTTCTGAATTGCGTGTGCTTTTCACATTTATAAAATTCGGGATTGACATCACCGAATATGGAGTTTTTGCCGACTAAAAAAAATGGTGCTATTACGCTGTTTGATACACTAATTTCTCTTTTTTTTCAGATGGGAATATCAAAAACGCCGAAGGGCTTGTAGCGGCGTTAGACGAGAATGAAAAGTTAATTAAATATGAAGTGATTGCAGGAGATCTTCTGGGTTTATTCACAGCAATCAGTATAACTTTCCAGGCAGGGACCAAAGATGGAAAAAATATCGTGACATGGACACTTGAATATGTGAAAATACTTCCAATCACTCCAGCTCCAACTTCATTGTTGAACTTGCTTGTTACTGCCACTAAGGAGATTGATGCTACAAATCCCTAATAAATGAAAGGAATATTATTCATCAAATCAAATTGGAAGTTTGTGAAATCTGGATTATGATCAATCTGTGTTGCGAATAAATGCTAGAGTGATGCATAATGTATAATAAGGAATAATAATATTCTCTTGTGTTTGTTTCTATATATGTAATGGTATTATTGCAAGTGAATTGTACTATTATATAAAATTGTGCTAAATTTGTTCAGTTTTCAACAATAATGGAGATGCTGTTCCTTCATTAATTAAGGTTTAAAAAAAAATTTAAAAGGATTCAGTGTATGAGATGAAGCATTAATTGCAGAACCAACAAAATGTTTTTGCAAGATTATGTATATATATTAGAATGAGATTTAGTCAAATATTACTTCAAATTTGGAAGGGAAAAATACAGAATTGATATCCAATGTTTACTTATAGATGACAGAATTAGTCTTTAATGTTTCACCGACAACCAATTTTGTTTTCAATATTTGTAATTTCAACAAAAAAAATGGACAACTGAATAATTCTTTTACATAATAACAATTTAATTGGGTTTTTTATTTTTTTTTATTAAAAATATCATTTTGCTTTTTTTTTTTCTATCTAGAAAACTTGATTTTTGTGGAATTAACTACTTACTTTTTCTTTTTCTTTTTCTGATTATTGTAAAATGAGATTTTAAAATTTTGAATTAATATGATATTATTATAAATCTCTTAGTTTGTATAGTAAATAAAGATTTTTCAAATGAATAGAAAATAAAAAAAAAACAACATGATAAATATCCAAGATAATTTTTATATATGATAGGACTATGGTCTCAGGTTCTATATTTTGAGAGGACACTTGAGTAACATGAGATAGAATTATGGGAGACAACAATTTTTATAAAGAACACAAATTTTTGAGAATTTGAAAGATGTATTATTGAATAATAATGATTCTAAACCATGAAATAAAACCCTACAAGTTTTTAAATAGTTTTAACAAAGTCAAAATTAAATCCGAAAAGAAATCAAATTTGCCTACGAAAAAGAAAATGAGTTCGAGATTGAGGAAAACAAAAAAATTTGAGTTTAAAACTCATTGAATCATAGGAAAAACCCGATGAATTTTGTAATCTTGTCTTTTTTTTCGAAATTTCTGGTCATAATACCGATTCTAGCTTCGTACAAGAAATTTATGCTCATTTGAAATTAACAATGCGATTTCACTTTTTTTTCCTACTCGAATTGATCTGTATAGCTCAATACTCATTTTCAACCTGTTCCACATTATGGAGAAGTTTTATCCTTACTATATATGTGCATATTCAGCAACAAATGTAAGAATAGAAATCCAATCCCAATCCAATTTAATAGAGAAGCTTGATCATGTATCAAACAAGAGTAAAGATATGGAATAAACCAAATTTTTTATATTAAGATTTTAATACTATTTATTTGAAGTCCTATTATTACTCATTCACTCCTCTTCTTATAATATTAATTTACTGCTTGCTTATTTTTCGATTAATAATAATCTCAACATGAGTAGAGGTACAATCTGACTTTAAAAAATTCAGTAATTCTTATCATTGACCCTATCAAACGTGATTTTTGGATTTGATTTTTATATAAACCCCTGATTAGCTGTTATAGTATTTCTTCACCCCTTTACTCTCATCTCATATTATTTTCAGTTAGAAAAATCTAAGAAAAAAATGAGTCTTATTGGTAAGCTTGTTTCCCGAACTGAGGTAAATTCCAATCCAGATGTGTTTTATCAAATCTTTGCTCATGCACCAAATCAATTGGCCAGTTCTTTCCCTGATATAGTTCAAAGTCTTGTCCTTCTTACTGGTTGATGGGGAACTCTAGGAGCTGTTGTCTTCGCCAATTATACTCTGGGTAAATTAATTTTAAATTTCTGCTTTTCGCTTTTTTCTCGTTGAAAATTCTTTCCATTCCATTTTCACGTGGGCTGCATGCAACTGGAAATTAAAGAGTTCTGAATATCTTTAAAAATTCATCTTCCTAATAAAGTTTCATTAATGGTCTTTTTCTTTTCAGATGGGGAGAAGAAAGTTGCCGAAGGATTAATCGACGCCATAGACGACAATAACAAGTCAGTCACGTATAAGATAATTGAAGGAAATCTTCTGCAGTCATACTCTATTTTTAGTGCAACCGTCCAAGCTGGTATACAAGATGGAAAGAACTTTGTGACATGGACAATGGAATATGTGAAGCTATTGGTGAACATCCCAGATCCAAATTCATTGATGGACATGGCCATAGCCCTCACTAAGGGTATTGATGCTGAAACTCTGTAATGAAAAGGGCTTTGAAGTATCATACGTATATGTAGTATGGAAGTTTTTACGTGTTTTGCAATAGCAAGCTAGCTAGAAAACCTATGTTGTTAGTAAATAAATAAGCCCGGTAAGCAGGGATTTACTTTCTCGACCACCAGGTTATCTATATCACTTTCTTTTTCTCGTGTACTAATTAACAGTGGCGGAACCAGAAAATTTGTTGAGGGGTGCTTAATTATGCACGGATTTTTTTTTTATAAAATACATATATGTAATTATTAAAATAAAATTAATATTCAATTCTAGTAATTAATTAAAAAAATACACAAAATTTTTTAAATATTACCAAGTAAAAAAGACATAAAAACAAAATGAAAATACTCATATCACAAGACAATGCTAACCGCAACGGAAAGATTTTCACCGATTAAACTAATTCAATTGAATAACAATATGACGGAATGAGTCGATAAAGATGGGGTTATGAGAAAGAAGTAGGTTATAGATGAAGGAGGGAATAAGAGATAGAGGAATTCACGTTTAAGAGTTCGAGAGATGGAGCAAGATAGATTAATTTACGTTTAAGAGTTTAGGAATTAAAATAAGATAAGATAGAGTTTAGGAATTAAAATAGGATAAGATTTTATAAATAGAGATAGTAGGATTTTTTTTTTTACTATTTAATAAAACTACGTCATTTCACTTAAGAAAAAATAGTTTTATTTTACTTTTACGTTTTACTTAAGAGTATAAAAAGTAAAAATAAATAAAAATTGGAAGACGAGAAGACTTTGTCTTCTTCGCGATTTCTGCAATTTAACATTTTGGTGGCGCCTATAGCGAATGGCGGAAGGGGTGCTTCAATGGTGGAATATACTCTCTCTTACCCTTTTCTCAGAACGAAGGGGGGGCGGCGGTACTGGCTCGCCCCTCTCTAGTTTCGCCACTGCTAATTAATGTGTTATAACCAATGAAAAGTTGAGCTTTGATGAAAGTTTAAATTTTTAATTTCTTAGACAATATTCATTAGAATAAATGTTCACAATCATGGTGGGTGCAAAAAACGATACAAAAATTTTAAAATCAATACATTTTTTTAATTTTGCCATTTTTTTGCTAAAATATCTGTTATACCTCATGGAAAAAATAAGAAAATTTTACTTTTCTTTTACACCGTTAACAAGCCAAAATCCAAAAACAGGAAGAAAAAAGCCAAAATTAACACGTTTTTGGATTTTGCCAGTTTTGGCTAAAAAAAACTTGTATTTTGACCTATGAAAATTAAATGGAAATTTGGTGAAAAATTTAAATTTCACGTTTTTTTTACTCTGTTCATTAGAATGCATGGTCACAATTGAAGTATGTGTAAAAAATAGTAGGAGAAAAGCATAAATCAACACTTTTTTTACTTTGCCATTTTTTATTAAAAACCCACGTTATATCCAATTGAAATTTGAGGTTTGATGAAAATTTGAAGTTTAACTTTTTGTTATAATATTCATTAGAACTCATGTTAACAATCAGGATGTGTGCGAAAAATGGTACAAAAAAAAGTTAAAATCAATGCATTTTTAGATTTTGCCATTTTAGCAAAAATACGTCTATTATAGCCTATGAAAAATGAAAAATTGGTAAAAAAAAACCAAATTTCAATTTTTTTGACACCGTTAACAATGATGCATGATCACAATTGAAGTAAGTGAATAAACAATACAGAAAAAGCAAGAATCAACACGTTTTTGGATTTGACCATTTTTTGCTAAAATACCTGTACGTATTATGACCATTGAAAAATGGAAATGTGGTGAAATGCCTATATTTCACTTTTTTACTATGTTCAATAGAAGACATGTTCACAATTGTGGCGTGTGCAAAAAATAGTAGGAGAAAATTAGAAATCAACACCTTTTAGACTTTAACATTTTTTATTAAAAAACGGGTGTTATTATAACCAATGAAAAGTTGAGGTTTGACGAAAGTTCGAATATTCAATTTTGTAGACTATATTCACTAGCATTCAATTTACAATCGTGGTGGGTATAAAAAATGGAATAAAAAGTAAAATCAAAGCGTTTTTCAATTTTGCAATTTTTTGCTAAAATACGTGTGTTATAGCCTATGAAAAAAAGAAAATTTGGTAAAAAAATTTAAATTTCACTTTTTTACATCAATCACAAGAATTCATGTTTACAATTAAAGTGGGTAAAAAAACAGTAGGAAAAACAATCAAAATCAACATGTTTTTTAATTTGGTCATTTTTTACTAAAATACATGTGTTATAACTCATGAAAAATAGAAATTTGGTGAAAAATCTAAATTTTACTTTTTTTACTCTATTCATTAAAATGCATGTTCATAATTAATATGTGTGTAAAAAACTTGTATTATAACAAATGAAAATTTGAGATTTGTTGAAATTTGAATTTTTTAAATTTTATAATATTCAATAGAAATTATTTTCACAATCGATGTGGGTGCAAAAAATGGTACAAAAAAAGTTAAAATCAACGCGTTTTTGAATTTTACAATTTTTTGCTAAAATACGTGTGCTATAGTTCATGAAAAATAAAAATTAAGTTAGAGAAATACTTTTCATGTTAATTGAAGTATTTTTCGGTGAATTTTATTTCCTTTTTTAGAAAGTTTGTCTAGGGTTTGATGGATCACCCTCAGCCGCCAGCTGAGGGTTTCTGGCGAAGAAGCCGCCGGACTTTGCTCTGAAGTCTTTTGCACAGATATTTACCACCGCGTCCCAACCTCTGCTAGATATTCCTCCTACAAGCCACAAAGGGGAGGTTGCAATAAAACTGTCCACTAAAGATATTGATCGACTGGCGGTTCCCTTCAAACTTGCGTTTGTGGGGAAGTTTTCGCATGGGCGCCCGTCGCTGGAAGAGATGCGAAGAGGATTGAGCAAATTGGACCTTAAAGGCACTCTTGATGTGGGGCTTATTGATTATAGGCATGTGTTGTTAAGATTCAACAATGAAGCGGATTTCCATCGTGTTTGGACTCCGGGAATATGGCAGCTTGGCAGATTTCCTATGCGGGTTTTTAAATGGTCGCCATCGTTTCAAACTTCTAAGGAGACGTCCGTAGTTCCGGTGTGGTTTGCCCTTCCAAACTTGCCGCTGCACTTGTTTGATAAAGGCGTACTGTTTTCCATTATGAAGGCGGTCGGTGAGCCGTTGTCAATTGACTCGGCTACTCTGAACCTTGCGCGACCTAGTGTGGCCCGAGTAAATGTTGAGATTGATTTATTGCTCACTATTCCGTCAAGAGTTTGGATTGAACATGGAGACGCGGGAGACGGTTTTTGGCAAAGGTTGATTCCGGAGAATCTTCCGGCGTATTGCTCTGAGTGTTTTCGCCAGGGTCATTCCAAAGAAGATTGTAATATGGACCAGCGACAGTCCAAAGTAATGACGCAGCAATGGAAGGAAAAAGGGCCTGTTACGATAATAAAGTCTCTGAAAGGGAAGGAGAAGTTGCTGATGATGGGTAACACTGCAGAAGTTAAAAACACGTTGGTAAAAACAGTATCACATCCTGCAGTGGCCAAACCTGATGCTGGGTTGGGAGCAAAGGGAGGTGCATGTTCTTCGACTGTTCCTCAATTTATGGTTCACGACCTTCATAATGGTCATAAGGTGGAGCGCCAGGTACCCGCGACAGTGCAGGATTTAGGGGTTTCTGAATCCAGACCTTCCGGTAGCGATGGGGTAGTTGTGAAGGATCCTAATTTTCATGAGGTTTGTGCTCCGATTGTTCATAATTGGGCTGATGTTTTTCATAAGGTTTTTGGAACTTTTTCCTCTAACATTGTGGGTAAAACGGATTATTGTAACCATCTTACAAAAACTGCTAGTCGACTGGACCCGGATGTTGATGCAATATCTAATGATGAAACCGTCAGTCTTGAGGAAAATTTACAGGGGGATCATGTTGATGAGGTAAGTGTTTTGAGTAATGTAAATCATAGTTTGGGGGAGGGAGTTTCTAAGGAACAAAATTCTTGATTGGAAATTGTATATCAAAAGCCTGTATCTCCATCAAATCCTATGCCTCAAGCTTTAGCTAACTGTGTATTGGAGGAGGTGTTGGTTAGTGAGACAGCTGCTGGAGATTCTGTCGGCGAGGGTTTGGCTATGAATGGTGATGATATGCTGATGTCCAGTCGGCAGCCATGTGCTGGAGTGGAGCTCGTGGTGATGCTCCCCGCGTTGGGTAGTTTATCTGAACTGGCTGGGGCTAAGTCTGCCAGCCCTCCTATTGCAGCGGGTTTGAGTCGAATACTGGCGGAGATGGAAGAAGTGGAAGCTAGTGATGATGAGGCGATGGCGAGAGGGGTGGCTGTTGGTGAGCAACTGGCAGCGGAACAGGAGGTAGCTGTGGTTCACAGAAAGCCCAAATTTTGTATGTCTGATCGTGTTCTCCGTTCTATGCTTCGGGCATCACATACGGATCCTTTGAGGTCAGTTTCCTTATGATTTTTCTTTATTGGAATGCCCGAGGTATCGGCAATAGTGATACTCTTCGGAGGGTTAAAAAAATCAAGAAAGATCGGCATGTGGTGTTTTTATGTATTGCGGAGCCAAAATTACAGATATCTGATTCTGAGATAACTCGGCGTCTACTGGGTTTTGATCATTTTGTTGTTAATCAGGAAAATAGGCTATGGCTGTTTTTCTCAGATAATATCCATTGTTCTGTTGTTGGGCAAGGGGCTCAGCATATTTCGGTGTCAATGCTTTGTGCTAGTTGGACACAACCAGTGATTATCTCTTGTGTCCATGGTTTGTCGTCGGTTGTGGGCCGTGAGGTTTTGTGGAAGGATTTGACGAAGACATTCAGGGATTCCATGGGATGGCTTGTCTGGGGGGATTTTAATGCTATTATCTCCCCAGTCGAAAAGAAATGAGGTAGGGGTTTTCATCATAGGGAGGCGCAGGATTTTATACGTTTTATTGAGGATAATGAGCTATTGGATGTTGGTTTCGTGGGGTCCAGGTTTACTTGGTGCAATAACTGGCGTCGCCCCCCACGTATTTGGAAGCGACTGGATCGGGGTTTAGTGAATGAATGATGGAATGATCGGTTTGTATCTGTAATGCAGCATTTGAGTAGAACGGGATCGGATCATGCTCCCTTGTTGCTTAATTTTTCGCCACGGACTATTGTGGCCCCAAAGTTGTTCCGTTTCTAGAATTTTTGGCCTTCTAGGAGGGATTTTTTGGAGATGATTTCTGAGGCCTGGTCCATGCCTTTGCCTTTTCAAGCTAGGCCATTGGTTCGGTTCTGTAACAAATTAGTAGCTGTGAAGAGAACTCTCTCTGTCTAGAATCGCACTAAGGTGGGCAACATTTTTAACTGGGTGCGGGCTGCTGAGGAGGATGTTCAGAGAGCAGAGGTGGAGATGGAAAATTCTGATAATCCTATTTCTCGTGAGGGTTTAAGTCAGGCACAAGCGATCCTTCAGAAGGCTCTACGGGATGAGGAATATTTTTGGCGACAGAAATCTCATGTTAAATGGTTGGAGTTGGGTGACAAAAATACTAAATTTTTTCATGCACTGGTGAAAACCAGAAAAGCACGCTCAGGCATTTCTGTTATCCGGGGTCCGAATGGTGAGCTAATTCGGGATGAGACTGGTATTCGGGATGCTGCTGTGGCATTCTTTGATGATCTCCTGTCAGAGGAATCTCCTACGGTGGACTATTCGCGGTTAGGATGTATTCCTAATGTCCTTAATGTTCAGGATAGAATCGACTTGGAGGAAGATCCGACTATGGAGGAAATTTGGGAGGCTCTTGATGACATTGAGGATTCTAGTGCTCCAGGATCTGATGGTTTCTCGAGTTGTTTCTTTAAGGAGGCTTGGGAGGTGATAAAAGTTGATCTTTATGATGCTATTTCTGAATTTTTCTGCGGGGGTGAGTTACCAAAGGGGGTTACGACGACCCTTCTGGTTTTAATCCCTAAATGTGATAGCCCTCAGAGTTTCTCGGAGTTTCGGCCTATAAGCTTGTGCACGGTGTTGAATAAGATAATCACTAAGATTTTGGCTAATCGGCTTCAGAGATTTCTTCCCAGGTTAATTTCTGTTCAACAGAGTGCTTTTGTGAAGGGTCGGGTGATATCGGATAATGTATTATTGGCACAGGAGATTGTGCAATCGCTACCCTCTCGGTATACTAAGGGTAAGGCTATTTTGAAACTTGATATGATGAAGGCCTACGATCGTGTGTCGTGGGTCTTTTTATGTGGCATTCTCCGTCGCTTTGGCTTTGGGGAGAAGTGGATTGACATGGTCTGGCGAAGCGTATCCAATTGCTGGTTTTCGGTCATGGTGAATGGTCTCCCGTCTGGTTTTTTCTGCTCAGCTAGGGAACTAAGACAAGGCGATCCTCTGTCTCCCTCATTGTTTATTTTAATGGCGGAATTTATCTCGCGTCGGTTGAACAACCTGTTGGAGGATCCGAATTTCTCTGCTTTTTGTGGTCCTAGGTCTACGATCCCGGTTACGCATTTAGCTTATGCGGATGATATATTGATCTTCTCGTCGGGTGATCGGAAATCTCTGGTGGCGGTGTGTAAGGTGATTGATGAATAAGAAACTCTATCGGGACAGAAAGTTAACCCTTTGAAGAGTAACTTTTATGTGGGGGATAATACTGCACTGGTTGTTCAGAGGAGGATAGCTCGAATTACTGGTTTTTCTTCAGGCTGATTTTCCTTTTAAATATTTGGGTTGCCCAATTTATATTGGTCGGAAGCGTTCGGAGTTTTTCCAACATATGGTGTCGGCAATTCAAAGGTGTCTCTTGGGTTGGCAACATAAGTTCCTGTCTTTCGGGAGTCGTATGGTAATGATCAAGCATGTCCTTGCTTCTCTCCATACCCATATTTTAGCCGTGTCTCTTCCGTCGAAAGCCATTATTCACCAAGTATCCAAGCTATGTGCCAGGTTTTTCTGGGCAGGATTGTCGTTGGACCGAAAGCAGCACTGGATTTCATGGAATACATTATGTCATCCCCAAATGGAGGGTGGGGTGGGATTTCGGTCTTTTCAGGATATTGCGGATGCCTTTGCTTTTAAGCTGTGGTGGTGTTTTAGGCTGCAGCATTCCCTTTGGGCGCAATACTTGCATGCTCGATATTGTAGTGTGGAGCATCCTGCGGTGGTCTCACTACCTCGGAATGCATCTCATGTTTGGCCGCGAATGATTGCCATTCGGCCTCGGTGTGAATAGTTTTGATAAGCACATAAATGTTCAGTTTATTACCTTTGCTTTGATGTGCTTTGTAGGATGAAACATGTACTTAATGGTGTGAATATGTGCAGATTTGGAAGCTTGTAGAATTGGATCGTGATGGAAGGAAAGTGACGGATTTGAAGAGAATTCTAGAAGATCAAAGACTTGGAGATAAAGTTGGAGAGATTTGGAAAGAAGAAGGAGTCTTGGCAATTACCAAATTGGTGGTTGAGACAATTAGGAAATTTACATTCTACAGCCATATGTGGTTTAATGGTTTTGGAAACAAGAAGATTTCACTCTTTGTATTTGTTTAGGAAGTTTAATTCTCTTCTCCTATATAAGGAGAAGATTAATTAGGGTTTAGGGGTTCGATTTTTACTTGAGATTTTCAGTTTTACGTTTTAGAATTTTGCTACAGTAGCTGGGTCTGCAGAATAGCTGCAGCCCAGAATTTCAGACCACTCCGTATGCCCATACGGGGGTGCCTGGTTGCGAATTTCAGTTTAATTTAGATTTCTGATTTTAATTATAATTCTTGTTTTGTTTTTAGTTATGAAGTGTGAGTAGTTTTTATCTAGCCTTGGTAATGAAGCACTAATCCCGCATAAATTGTGAGACCAAAGTGTTATTCATAAACTTTCTCTTATTTAATTCCAAGAGTTTTCTAAGCCTAAAGTTAATTATCTAATTTAATTAAAGATTGGCCATCTTTAATCTAATTAGGTAGAGCCAATTAATCCCTTGTCAAGTCACTGGATTTGATAAGTAAGATTAATTAGTGGCGAAGCTACTGTCTCGGTAGACGGAAATAATTGGTTAACAAATTGTTGCATGCTGATCATGATATAATTTGTTAGAATTAGGTTCTTCACTTCTTAATGCTTTCATAATATTAAATTTGGTGTTCGGCTGATTCCGGCCGGGTTGTATTATGAATAGAGAATTAATTCATTAAGCCGATACTTGTCAATTAACGAACAACTAAGGAAGAATTGGGATGTGTCAGAGCTGATTCTCGGCATCCTATAACTAATTGATTAAATAGAGATTGTTATTCTTGAGTCAATGAACAATTGAAAAGTGATTAGTGTGGATTTCCTAAGGCTGGATCTTTCCTTTAATTGATACAATTCTGAATTTTGCTATTTACTTATTTCATAATTTGATTTCTTACTTTTTCTTACTTTAATTGTTTAAATAATTAAATTGAATTGTGGTTACTATTGGCAATTTAATTGAATCAGGAAATATTGTTGTTCCTCGTGGGATCGACCTTACTCGTACTATACTTGATTTATTTTTTGAGAGTAAGTAATTATTTTGGTAGAAAAATGACCTATCAAATTGGCGCCGTTGCCGGGGAACGGCAATATTTTCTTTTTGATTAATTTGTTTTTTCTTTTGTTCTTTGGTTTATGTCCAGATCTTCTAACCCACATCTGCTGTTTGATTCAGAAATTGAGAAGACAGCTCGCAGATTAAAGAAGGAGACGAAGGAACATTGCCAAAGAATTGAAGACCCAGCTGAATCAAACTTTCTGTTTGAAGAAACTTCGATGGCTAATCTTCCACCTGTGATACCACCTCTTGGCGATAATGTGCCACCACCTGGAGGCGAGCAGCAACCTCAAGAACATGTGATTAATCCAGGAGTACAGAACCAAGTTCAAGTTCCACCATCAGATCGACCATTAAGGGAGTCCACAAATCCCATTATAAAATACAGGCCTTCTTGCATTATCTTGCCTGAAATTGCAATTGATTATGAACTGAAAGCCTCATTTTTGAATTTGTTGCCTAAGTTTAATGGAGATATTGGTGAAGACCCACATAGTTTTTTGCATGATTTTATGAGAGTATGTGAAACTGTGAATAATAGAGGAATCTCACAAGAATATCTTAGATTAGCTAGTTTTTCTTGGACTTTAACTGGAAATGCTAGTGCTTGGTTTAAGACCATTACTCCTAGATCTATTACCACATGGGATATCATGCAAAGAGTTTTCCTTAGAAATTATTTTCCGGCTTCAAAAATAGCATTTGGTCGTAAGGAAATTGTGGGAATTAAACAAGACTTTGATGAATCTTTGACTGCCTATTGGACTAGATTTAAACGTCTGTGTGAGAGTTGTCCTCAACATCAAATCACTGATGAACTCTTAATTCAATACTTTTATGAAGGTTTGCAGCCCGAGGAGAAGAGGACATTAGACGCCGCAAGTGGTGGTGCATTCATGGATAACAGCACAATTCAAGCCACCAACTTGATTGTAAAAACCTGTGAGTCACGCCAACAGTACCAACCTCTGCGTCGCTCCACAAGGCAAGTTGGAGAAATTCCAATTCTTCTATGGAAAGCCAACTGGCGGCTTTGACAGCGAGTGTCCAGCAGTTGATCAATGGAAGAGGTCCAGTTCAAAAGGAACAAAATTGTGAAATTTGTCGCAGCCCAACACATTCCACAGATCAATGCCAAAAGACCCAAGAAGAAGTTGAGGCTGCTGAAGTTAATGCTCTGGGAGGATACCAACAAAGGAAATATGATCCTTATGGGAACACTTACAACCAAGGTTGGGCAGACCACCCTAACCTCAGCTACAAAAATTTTCAACAAAATCGTGCTTCTCAACAGAATTTTCAGCCTCCACAGCAAGCTCCACAACAGACCCAGCAGAGACAACCACCACCCGGTTCTCAAAATTTTGGGACTACAGCAAGGTCAGGAATTCCTCTTGAGGAGATGATAGCAGCTCTGACGAATAATGTGGGGTTTCTTTGGATTTAGGAGCTTCTATTAATGTCATGCCTCTTTCTACATACGTGGATTTACACATTGGCCCATTATCTGAGACAAATGTAGTGATTCAACTTGCTGATAGATCATTAGTCTATCCATTGGGTGTGCTTGAGAATGTGTTGGTAAAAGTTAACGACTTTATCTATCCCGCAGATTTTTATGTTATTGATTCAGGTAGCCATCATGATACAAAGGCCGCGGTTTTATTGCTACGAAGACCATTCTTAAAAATCTCTAAATCAAAGATTGACGTGGATAAAGGCACATTAACTTGTGAATTTAATGGAGAACATTTTACTTTTAATATTTTTGATGCAATGCAACATCCAAGTGATATAGAAAATGTTAATTCAATTGATGTGTTTGAACCCTTAGTCCAAGAACATCTTCAGACTGATCTTGTGCAGGATAAGTTGGAGGCTGATATCAAAAGAAGTGTGACTGCAACCGAGGTCAAAGACCTAGAGAATAATGAAGTGCAAGATGCCATTACGCCCTTACATTCTCTAGAGGAATATCCAGTTATTGAAATTAAATCAGTACCTAACATTTTGAAATCTGCGAATTTAGGTACTGGAAAGACGTCACCTGTCGTCATTCATAAGGAAATCACACAAACCCAAGAGGAAAAATTGCTAAAAATTCTTCGCGAACATAAGAACAAGAATGCAGTAGTCCTCAAAGAAATACTCAAGTTGCTTGAATTGGATTTCATTTTCCCATTTTCAAAGAGTAAGAGATCTAAGCTGCATTTGCGGGGTGGTAAATTGCAGTCCAAGGGAATTGGACATTTTCATGTGCTTGCTGTTTGCCCAAACGGGACCATCGAAGTAAAAGGAATTAAAATGGTGAAGATTTTTAAGCTCTTTGGGAAACCATTTTATGAATCTGAATCGTCTGCAATGGTAGAGGAGTTTAAGTTTTTTCCCAACATTCCTTGATTTGAATGGCACCGTCTAGTCTAAGACGTTAAAAAATGACGCTTGTGGGAGGCAACCCATTTTCTTTTTAGTTTTTGCAAATTTATTTTATTAGTTTTATTTTATTCTTGTTTTCCCCACTTAATAAGTTGTCTTCTTGTTCAGATTTTGATAAATTCGTGGCTTACACCTCCGGTTGGATTTAGTTGCAGACATGGTGTAGAGGCCTCATTTTAAGGGAAATGAAAACATGTCTTTATCCATGAATTTCGGGCCCAGTACCAACCCTCTTTTAGTTTTCTAACATAAGCCCACAATAGTTTATTGTTAGACAAAAGTCCATGTGGCCCCTTCAAACCATTATTCCCTTTTTGTTTCCCTCAACCCTAGCCGTGTTTCTCCTCTTGTTCCCCCCATTCCCAACCAGCAGCCGCCACACTCCACACCGCCTCCTTGTCGCCGACCGCTGCTTCACCATGGTACAACCGAAAATCACTTCCCCTCCACCTCAACAATCTTCCCCGCGGATAGCTTCGTCAACCCGTTCTCCCTCTTAGCGGACTGAAGAATTGTCGTCACCCCCACCTCTGGCGAAACGACAACGGCGAGTGGGTGAAATCAGCGGCGACCTCCATTGCATCAGTGTCCAAATCCAATGATGACGACTCCACCTCCATTGCATCAGCGTCCAAGGTTGTCCCTATTTCCTTTTTGCTATTTCTATTTTTTTTTATTTTCTCTTAGTTTCTGTTTCTGTTTTTTAGTTTGTTTATTTTCTATTTTCGTAGTTAATCCTTTCTAATATGAGGGCATGTTAATGTTTAAGTGTGGGGAGGGTTTTATGCGATTTAGTTGTTATGTTCTTTCTTAAAAAAAAACAAAAAAAAAAAGAAAATCATGAAAATTTTCCCGAAAAACAGTTACAGTTTTAAGTTGTTTTTAGTGTGTTTTGGGATTTGTTAGTTTTGTTTAACTTATTTTCACTTTATAAGCATTGTTTAGCCAAACTATTTTTGAGAAGAAAAGTTTAGTTATGGATTAATTCATAGTAATGGGTTGTGATAGTTGAGTATGATTCCAAGTATGATGACTACTGATTCTGAGTATTTTTGCCCACCTTTAAGTGAGGATTTTGAGCCAAGCATTGAATGACCACTTTGTTCATGCTTATATGAATTATTTATTGAATGAGTGCAAATCGTGCATAGTTGATTTCTTAAACTTGCTTTGTTGTGCATGGATGTCATATCTTGATATTAAACTTGAAAATGATAAAGGCAATTAGGATTTCACCCATTTTAACTTTTAGTTTCTTTCCTTCCTTCATTTGACCATTAGTGAACCCCTTTGAGCCTTGAACCTTTCTTTGTATGTAAACAACTAAAAATTTTCACCTAAGAACTGTTTAGCTTTCTTTTGGCCCCTAAGGTTTGTTATGATTTGTTTTCCCCCTTGATTGAACAGGAGAACATTGCATATTTTTGGTCTCTGTGAGAAAGGACTTCAGTATGTCTGTTGAATTGAAATTTTGAAGTCCATTGTTTGCCCGAACAGCACCTAGACAGAAAGAAAAAAAAAGAACATTGCAAAAAATCTGAAGAATTTTATCTGAGTTGTTTGCCTAAACAGTGGCAAGGAAGAGAAAGAACAGCAGCAATAAAAAAAATTGTGATCTGCTGATGGAAACAAAAGAAAAAAAAAGTGATGTGAAAAAGCAGAAAGGAAGGAAAAGTATTTGTTGTACTGAAGTTACTTTGAGAATTTATTGATTTTGAGACTTGGTGCAATGCAAGTGTGGGGATGTACTTGAGTGTGTTGCTTACACCTTTGTTTGTTTTCTTTTTAAGCCTTTTAGACTATCTTAAACCATACCTTGTAAGCCCAAGCCCCATTACAACCTTTTAAAGACCTTTTGATTCTTGTTTAATTTTAATACTATGATTGTCTGGTGACAATATTGCAAGTTTGTTGAAGTTTTCCATGTGCGATTTTCTTGAGTGATTGAACCCAATCTTGAATATCTTGTGAGGGCTTGGAGTGAGCTTTGAGAGTTACTCAGAATTGTGTAGTTGGACTTCGAGGACTTGATGATGCATGAGTTTGTTACTTGAATTAAACCTAACTGTTTTGGAAAGATATTTGGTTTGGCTGGATTGATGCTTCTTTAGTGAAAATGTTTGTTTATGTTGTTTTCGTTTTTTGTTTGAATGCTTAGGGACAAGCATTGTTTAAGTGTGGGGATCTTGATAAGCACATAAATGTTCAGTTTATTACCTTTGCTTTGATGTGCTTTGTAGGGTGAAACATGTACTTAATGGTGTGAATATGTGCAGATTTGGAAACTTGTAGAATTGGATCGTGATGGAAGAAAAGTGACGGATTTGAAGAGAATTCTAGAAGATCAAAGACTTGGAGATAAAGTTGGAGAGATTTGGAAAGAAGAAGGAGTCTTGGCAATTACCAAATTGGTGGTTGAGACAATTAGGAAATTTACATTCTACAGCCATATGTGGTTTAATGGTTTTGGAAACAAGAAGGTTTCACTCTTTGTATTTGTTTAGGAAGTTTAATTCTCTTCTCCTATATAAGGAGAAGATTAATTAGGGTTTAGGGGTTCGATTTTTTCTTGAGATTTTCAGTTTTACGTTTTAGAATTTTGCTACAGTAGCTGGGTCTGCAGAATAGCTGTAGCCCAGAATTTCAGACCACTCCGTATGCCCATACGGGGGTGCCTGATTGCGAATTTCAGTTTAATTTAGATTTCGGATTTTAATTATAATTCTTGTTTTGTTTTTAGTTATGAAGTGTGAGTAGTTTTTATCTAGCCTTGGTAATGAAGCACTAATCCCGCATAAATTGTGAGACCAAAGTGTTATTCATAAACTTTCTCTTATTTAATTCCAAGAGTTTTTTAACCCTAAAGTTAATTATCTAATTTAATTAAAGATTGGCCACCTTTAATCTAATTAGGTAGAGCCAATTAATCCCTTGTCAAGTCACTGGATTTGATAAGTAAGATTAATTAGTGGCGAAGCTACTGTCTCGGTAGACGGAAATAATTGGTTAACAAATTGTTGCATGCTGATCATGATATAATTTGTTAGAATTAGGTTCTTCACTTCTTAATGCTTTCATAATATTAAATTTGGTGTTCGGCTGATTCCGGCCGGGTTGTATTATGAATAGAGAATTAATTGATTAAGCCGATACTTGTCAATTAACGAACAACTAAGGAAGAATTGGGATGTGTCAGAGCTGATTCTCGGCATCCTATAACTAATTGATTAAATAGAGATTGTTATTCTTGAATCAATGAACAATTGAAAAGTGATTAGTGTGGATTTCCTAAGGCTGGATCTTTCCTTTAATTGATACAATTCTGAATTTTGCTATTTACTTATTTCATAATTTGATTTCTTACTTTTTCTTACTTTAATTGTTTAAATAATTAAATTGAATTGTGGTTACTATTGGCAATTTAATTGAATCAGGAAATATTGTTGTTCCTCGTGGGATCGACCTTACTCGTACTATACTTGATTTATTATTTGAGAGTAAGTAATTATTTTGGTAGAAAAACGACCTATCAAGTTTATTGGCTGGTTTGTTGGGGATGGTTAAGTAGATGTTTTCCATGATAATTGGCGGAAGATTAGGGCTCTGTCTCAGTTTGGACCGGGTCTTGGATATACTAGGCTTCGGGACTTGTGGAGGAATGGCGAATGGGACTTCACCAATGCGGATATTCCTGGCCAGGTGAGGGGTTTGATTGCTCAGGTTTCATTGTCACCTCAGCAAGCTTATCCTGTGTGGATGTGTAGTTCGTCGGGGGGATTCTTAGTGGCTTCGGCTGTTGAATTGGTAAGGGATAAAATCCCTCATACTTTGTTTTTTAGGATGATTTGGAAAAAGGGACTGGCTTCTAAAATTTCATTTCTTATGTTGAGGTTGTACTATGGTCGAGTTCCTTTATCTGATTGGTTACAGAAAATGAATGTGGCGGGTCCGTTCCCTTGTATGTGCTGTGCGGTTCCTCAAGAAGAGACTTTAGATTAGGCATTTGGGGGGGGGGGATTTTGCCTCCCGAATCTGGGGTTTCTTTGGGGAGGCTGTGGGCATTCGTCGAAGGCCTTTTACGTGGAGGGCGAATTGTCTGTTATGGTGGCGGCTGAAAGGTAATGTGTATTTTAGGATGGTTTTTGGCTGGTTGCCGGGACTGATTTCTTGGCATTTATGGAAGCGGCGGAATTGTGAATTTTTTGAGGGTAATGGAATCTCGTGGGAAATGGTCTGTGACCGAATTTTGCTGGATTTGGCTTTGTTGTGGAAGGTTCGATTTCCCTCTATCCGTCTTCCAGGTTCTTGGTCATCAGTTCTGGATATTTTGGATAATTTACAAGTTTCGAACTCTGTTTTTAAAGTGAGTTGGGCAAGGCCAGTATTGGGTGGTTTTAAGTTAAATGTTGATGGTTGTTCTGTTGGTAATCCAGGGCGGGGTGGTGGAGGTGCGATTATCAGAGATGGTAATGGCGTTTTAGTGGTTGCTCGGATTTTGGGTTTTGAATTTGTAACTAGTTTGGAGGCAGAAACATTAGCTCTATTAGCAGGTCTTGAGTTGTGCGAGATGTTTTTGATCTCAGGGGTCCAAGTGGAGTCGGATTCTAAGCTCCTGGTTGATCTTGTGAATGGGGTGGGACAAGTCCCTTGGAAGCTTCGAGAGATCCTTGATAAGGTGCGACATTTCTCATGTGTGCATTCTGTTCGTCATGTCTTCAGAGAGGCCAACCAACTGGCGGATGGATTGGCTAAGGAAGGATGTCTTCGCCAGCGTGATTTGGTATTTCAGTCCTTTGGGGAGCTTCCTCAAAAGGTTCGTGGCTGTGTCAACATAGATCGATTAGGGGTGCCTAACTTCAGGACTTGTAGGCATAGATTATAGTTGATAAAAAATATAAAAATTTTTGTGGTATACCTATTGCTTTTGTAACTTTGGTTCTATCAATAAAATCTGGGAGTGGCGCCCCTAATTATTAGCCAATAAAAAAAAATTAGGTAAAAATTCTAATTTTATTTTTTGATATCATTCACAAGGATGCATGTTTACAATTGAGGTGGGTCGAAAAAAGTAGGGAAAAAAACAAATATCAATACATTTTTCGATTTTGCTGTTTTTGATTAAAATACGTGTGTTATGTCCCATGAAAAATAGAAATTTAGTAAACAATTTAAATTTCACTTGTTTGACTTTATTCATTAGAATGCATGTTAACAATTGTGGTATATGTAAAAAAGTGTAGGAGAAAATCAGAAATCATACTTTTTTCGACTTTACCATTTTTTATTAAAAAATATAACCAATGAAAAATTTAGGTTTGATGAAAGTTTGAATTTTCAATTTTTTAAAAAACATTCAATGGAATTCATGTTCACAATTATGGTGGGTGCAAAAAATTGTACAAAAAAATCAAAATCAATGCGTTTTTCAATTTTGCAATTTTTTTGATAAAATACGTGTGTTATACTGCATGAAAAATATGAAAATTTGACTTTTTTGTCGTTGTTCAGAAGAATGCATGTTAACAATTAAATTGACAGGAAAAATAATCGAGAAAAAGCCAAAATCAACACGGTTATATATTTTACCATTTTGGCTAAAATACGTGTATTATATCCCACGAAAAATAAAAATTTAATGAAAAATCTAAATTTCACTTTTTTTACATCGCTCATTAGAATACATGTTCACAATTTAGGTGTGTAAAAAATATTATGAGAAAAAGCAGAAATCAACACTTTTTTTACTTTGACATTTTTTATTAAAAAACATGTGTTATAACCAATAAAAAATTGAGGTTTGATGAAAATTCGAATTTTTACTTTTTTTATAATACTCACAAGAATTCATGCTCACAATCAGGGTGGGTGCAAAAAATAGTTTAAAAAAGTCAAAATCAATATATTTTTGAATTTTGTTATTTTTGGCTAAAATATGTGTGTTATAGCCATGAAAAATAAAAATTAGTTAAAAAAAATATTAAATTTCACTTTTTTTAATATACAGCTCACAAGGATGCATAGTGAAAAAAAGGAACAAAAAGTAAAAATAAATGTATTTTTTTACACTGTTCTCAGCGATGCATTTTCACAAATGAGGTGGGTAAAAAAATAGTAGGGAAAAAATCAAAACCAAAAAGTTTTTAGATTTTTCTATTTTTGGCTAAAATATGTATGTTATAACTCATAACAAATGAAAATTTGGTGAAAAATCTAAATTTTAATTTTTTTTGACTATGTTTATTAGAATGCATGTTCACAATTGATATATGGGTAAAGAATAGTAGGGGAAAATAAAAAATCAACCTTTTTTTACTTTGCCATTTTTTTATTAAAAAATGCGTGTTATAACCAATGAAATGTTGAGATTTCATGAAAGTTTGAATTTTCATTTTTTAGACAATATTAACTAGAATTCATATTTACAAATGGGGAAGGTGCAAAAAAAGGTACAAAAAAGTCAAAATAAATACTTTTTTTTCTATTTTGGCTAAAATACATGTGTTATAACCCATTAAAATATAAAACTTTAGTAAAAAAATTTCAATTATAGTTTTTTTGACACCGTTCACTATGATGCATATTCACAATTAAGGTGAATGAAAAAAAAACCAAAATGCACACTTTTTTGAATTTTGCTATTTTTAGCTAAAATACGTGTGTTATACCAACGAAAAATAAAAATTTCAGTAAAAATTTAAATTTCACTTTTTTTACTCTGTTCATTAGAATGAATGCTAACAATTAAAGTGTGTATAAAAAATAGTAGGGGAAAATCATAAATCAACACGTTTTTTGAGTTTGTCATTTTTTTATTAAAAATTGAGTGTTATAACAAAATGAAAAGTTGAGGTTTCATGAAAATTTGAATTGTCAATTTTTTTAGACAATATTCACTAGAATTTTTTATTTGTGGGTGAAAAAAATGGTAGAAAAATTAAAAATCAACGTGTTGTTGAATTTTGTTATTTTGGCTAAAATATGTGTATTATAGCCCATGAAAAATGAAAATTAAGTAAAAATTTTTAATATCATGTTTTTATACCGTTCACAATGATGCATATTCACAATTGAGTTGGGTGAAAAAAATAGCAGGAAAATAGTTCAAATCAACACGTTTTTGAATTTTGTCATTTTTTGCTAAAATACATGTTATAACCAATAAAAAATATAAATTTGGTAAAAAAAAATCTAAATTTCAATTTTTTTTGACTCTGTTCATTAGATGACATATTGACAATTGAGCTGTGTATAAAAAATAGTAGGTAAAAATAAAAAAATCAACACTTTTTTACTTTGCCATTTTTTATTAAAAAGCATGTGTTATAACTAATGAAAAATTGAGATTTGATGAAATTTTGAATTTTTACTTTTTTATAATATTCACTATAATTAATGTTCACTATCGGGGTAGGTGCAAAAAATGGTACAAAAAAGTCAAACTTAGCGCATTTTTGGAATTTGCAATTTTTTGCTAAAATATGTGTGTTAAAGCCTATGAAATATTAAAATTTTATAAAAAAATTAAAATTTCCCTTTTTTAACATCGTTCAGTAGGATGCATGTTCACAATTTAAGTGGGTAAAAAAACAGTAGAGAAAAAATCAAAATCAATACGTTTTTAAATTTTATCACTTTTGGCTAAAATACATGTATTTTAACCAATGAAAGATGGAAATTTGGTGAAAAATATAATTTTAACTTTTTTTTTACTCTTTTAATTAAAATGCATATTCATAATTGAGGTGAGTGTAAAAAATAGTGGGGAAAAAAGCAGAAATCAACAATTTTTTGACTTTGCAATTTTTTTATTAAAAAAATGTTTGTTATAACTAATGAAAAGTTGAGATTTGATGAAATTTTGAATTTTCATTTTTTTTAAACAATATTCACTTAAAATCAAGTTCATAATAAAGGTTGGTGCAAGAAATAGTTAAAAAAAAAAAAGTAAAAATCAACACGATTTAAATTTTGTTAAAATACGTGTACATGAGCCATGCTCCACAAAATTTTTACGGTTTCTTATTCTATATTATCTATAACGTGTTCAATTATATTGCACTATTTTTTTGCTATAGAGATTATTGATAAGTTGCTTTCTTCTTAGTTTTGGGTGTTTGATTCTTTGATTTGAAAGTTGAACGTATCCAATTAATGATTAATTCATACTATATTAATTGAAACTATCAATTATATTTCTTCATCAATAATTAATGAAAAATGTACAAGTCTCAGGAGATCTAGCTTGTAAGTTTCATCAAATTATAAGGTTATAAATTAAAAAGAAAACAGTTAACAAATTTTTTAGTTACAAATATTTGTGGTAAGATTTATACCTCAAATTAAATCATCTCCACGTTTTTCATGTTACATTAGTAAATCAATGCAAGTGAGCTATATTAATGTTGGCCACCAGGAGTTAAAATTAGAGTGATAAGGATATTCAATAGGACAATTAAGGAGAGAATCAAGAAATCAAAATAATGAAAGAGAGAATAAAAAGATTTTTATTAATTGTAATCAATTCTAATTATGTTATTACTTAATTCATTCTCTAATTAATCTGACCATGTTTCATATATATATATATAGAAGATGTTGTTATTGCCAGATCAACTATTAGCTTCTAAATTAATAAATTGCACATCTTTCCAATTTACCCTTAATCCAACTCTTTTATCTTTCCTCCATTTATAATACAACTTATTTTTATCTTCTTTCTACATTATCATTACAACTTATCAGTTCTTTGTAACAACTTCCCGTAACTTCTGATTTTGTTCTCCTTTACACTGATTTTTTCCTAAATTTTTTATTAATATAACATTTATTTTTACCCCTCAAATTAAAAAAACAAATTATATTAAAATAATATGACACTTATTTCTATTAATAGCTTTTATTATTCTCTCAATTAAATTATAAATATTTACTAATATATACTTCAAAAACTTTAGGCTCCATTTGTTTACAGTTGTTTTATTTTTTTATTTCACAAATTCAATTTGATTTATTTATTTTGTTCATTTTTCTTATCAAAGTTTTTAAAACAAAAAAAAATGTTACAGTAATTATTTTTACTACAACATTTCTTATATTTTATAAATAAATTATTAAATTTTAAATTGGATTTTAAAATTTTAATAATATAAAATTCTTTCTAAGACATCTTCAACTGCAATCTACAAAATTTATACGTTTTCTTATTCTATATTATATCAATGATATTGAGATGTTCTATTATATTGCACACTCTCCTCTTGCTATAGACAGTACTGATATACAAGTTGCTTTCTTCTTAATTTTGGGTTCTTGATTCTTTGATTTGTACGCTATACGTATCCAATTAATGATTAATTCACACTATATTGCCACTATCAATTCTATGTCTTCATCAATAATTAACGTAATTAAATGTACAATTCTCAAGAGATGTAGCTTATAAGGTTCATCAATATATATATATAAGTTTATTAAAAAAATAAAACAATTAAGAAATTATTTTAGTTAATTATAAATATTTGTGGTTAGGTATATACCTCAAAATCATCTCCACGTTTTTCAGGTAACTCTCGTCAAAATCAATATAAGTTATCTATATTACTACTTGTAAAAAAGCTTTTGTTTCTGGTGCAGATTGGTGCAAACACCGTGTTAAAAATAATATTTCACATCAATTTCGTAAAATCTCATAAACTAATTAATAAGATTTTTAGATTATATCACTAGTTGTTAATTGATTTTGAATTGGATGTAGAAGAATTATCTAAGAGGCCCTATTAAGTGACAAGCAAATGCAAATATTATTTATGATGCATGGATCATGTGCATCAATAGTTGTATTGCATATATCATTCAGATCTAAGGCTTTTTATAATCACTTTAGAACTGATCCAAAGGACAGTGTCAATGAGAAAACTCAACTATATATATAAGGCCTCACTATTCACCATTCTGCTGTCATCTTTTTCATTAATTGTCCGTTTGAATCAGGTATTTTTGGATTTTATCATGAAAATTTTTTTCTTGAGATTTGTTATGAGAAAAGAATATTTTGGAAGTGTTTGGGATGAATAATTTTGTTTAGTTGGGATTTGTATTGAAAATTTTTTAATTAATAAAAGTTTGAAATTTAAATTTAAATTAATATTTTATTAATTTATTTTGGTAGGAATTGTGTTAAAAAGAATTGTTTATTATTAAAATTGAAATTTTAAATTCAAATTTAATATTTTATTTATAAAAAACACTGTAACAAAAATAATTACTGTAGCATTATTTTTGTTTTTAAAAATTTTGATGGAAAAATTGAACAAAACAAACAACTTATTTTGCATTTGTGAAATAAATCACTAAAACATTGTTGTCCAAACAATTAGAAAATGGAAAGTTAAATTCGACAATCGTGAACGAGTGAGAGAAAATGAAAAACTTACAATTAGTAATTCTTCTTTATTTTGCAGATGGAAAAGAGGGAGTGTGAAAAAAAGTTGTAGAGGCCATAGATGAAGCAAAGAAGTTAGTGAGATTTAAGGTGATCGAAGGAGATTTTCTGGAATTATACAAAACTTTCACCATCATTGTTCGTGTTGATACCCTTGGTGAAAGCAACTTTGTCAGATGGCCCTTGGAATACGAGAAGATAAATGAAACCATCCCAGATCCAAATACAATGATGGAATTCTGCCTCAATGTCACTAAGGATATTGAGACTTACCATCTCAAGTAAAAATAATTGTTCTTAAGTTAACAATATTTGGCATTTAAATGATGATATGAAGGTGTATTCTGTTACTATTGAAAACAAAAAGTAAAGTTACCAATATGTAGTAATTCTGTTTTATAAATACATAGTATGTAAGATAGATAATATTTTTTTTAGTTGGCAAACCCCTATTGCTGAGATGATATTAGCCTCAGTTTTATTGATAATAAAAAATGAGTGAAATTACATTTCAATCCAAATATGAATTATTCAAACTAGTAGCATGTAGTACAAGGTAATAACACATTTCAAAATGTACAATGATTTTCGCAGTTAATGTAGAATTAATGTCATTAGTTAATCCTAGCTAGTAGTTTGAACAATTCAAAATTAGGAAAAAACAGTTAATAGCACCTTTCAAAATAGCGTTCTAAATTGGATAACATGAAATAAGGAAAGAATCTCAAGTGAGAAATATCTCAAAATTAGGAAACTCATAATATACGATCATGAACCAACCTAAACAGGCTTTTTCTATTAATTTGCATATAAGTGTTTGGGGAGTTTCAGGTAGAAAAGCTTTAAATTTCAATTTTTGAGACAATATTTATTGGATTGCATATTCAGAATTGAGTTAGGTTTAAAAAAATCACAAAAAAAAAATGAAAATCAACACATTTTTGGATTTTGTTATTTTTTACTAAAATACGTGTGTTATAACTCATGAAAAATGAAAATTTTAAGAAAAATCTAATTTTCACTTTTTTTTTGACAGCGTTCATTAAGGTTTGTGTAAAGAACAGAAGTGGAAAAGTAAAATCAATACGTTCTTTTACTTTACCATTTTTTACCAAAATACTGCGTTATAATCTATGAAAAATGGAGATTTGATGGAAATTTTAATATTCACCTTTTTTGACAACAAACACTAGAAGGCAAGTTTACAATTGGGATGCGTGCAAAAACTTGTATAAAAAAAGTAAAAATCAACGTGATTTTTTAATTTTATCATTTTTGGCTAAAATACTTGTATTATAAAAAATGGAAATCTAGTAAAAAAAATCTAAATTTTACTTTCTTTTACACCATTCATAATGATGAATATTTACAATTGAGATGGGTGAAAAAAACATCAACAAAAAATTCAAAATCAACACATTTTTTGACTTTGTCATTTTTAACCAAAATATGATTGTGACAACCCCTAAAAAATATAGGGCTTTTCATTTCTCATATCATTCCAAAACAATATGTTTGTTTATATTTACTTCTCAAAATAAAATTTTTCAAATTTCTAACCACAAAGGGAGGGCATTTTTGTTTTATCAACATCCGGCAGACCGGTGGTGGCCATTGCAGTCAGTGGCGGTTGATCGGCAACGGTAAACATTTGACTGTCACCGTCAAACCAAATAATTTAATGAAAAATAATTCTTACTTTAAAATTTATTTAATAAAATAATTCTCCTACACAAAAACCAAGAAAAACAAAACTTATCAATCCAAACATTTAATTCTCAAAACCAATATATTTCTTTTATAAAACGCAACCCAAAACCTTATTTTTTTTTTCAATTTTCAAAACAAAACACATATCCAAAAAGACTCTAAATTTCACAATATTCACTGGAATGCATGTTCACAATCGAGGTGCGTGTAAAAAACATCATAAAAAGTTAAAATCATCTTGGTTTTGGATTTTGCCATTTTGGCTAAAATACGTGTGTTATAATCCATGAAAAATGAAAATTTGGTGAAAAATTTAAATTTCACTTTTTTTACACTGTTCATTAGAATGCATATTCACAATTGAGGCATGAGTAAAAAACAGTAGGGGTAAAGCATGAATCAATACGTTTATTGACTTTGTCAATTTTGCCCAAATACGTGTGTTGTATAACCTATGAAAAATGGACGTTTAAATTTTTATTTTTTTGACAATATTCACTCGAATGCATGTTCACTATTGCAGTTGGCGCAAAAAATGGTACAAAAAAAGTCAAAATCAACTTGTTTTAGGATTTGCTATTTTTTACAAAAATACGTGTATTATAACCCATGAAAAATGAAAAATTGGTACAAAAAATGTAAATTTCACTTGTTTGACACCATTCATAAGGATACATGTTTACAATAGAGGTAGGTAAAAAAATAGTAGGGAAAAAGCTAAAATTAATACATTTTTTACTTTGTCATTTTCTTCCCAAAATACGTCTGTTATAACCTGTAAAAAATGTAGATTTGGTGAAAATTAATTTTTACTTTTTTTAAAAAAAATATAGACTAGAATACATGTTTACAATTGGGGTAGGTGCAAAAAATATTACAAAAAAAGTCAAATTCAATGCATTTTTTAAATTTACTTTTTTTTGGGCTAAAATATGTATGTTATAACACATGAAAAATGAAAAATTAGTGAAAAATCTAAACTTCTCTTTTTTAACACCGTTTATTAAAATTCATGTTCGAAATTGAGGTGCGTGTAAAAAACAAAAGTGAAAAATACAAAATCAACACGTTTTTTAACTTTGTCATTTTGATCAAAATACATGTGTTATAACCCATGAAAATGGAGGTTTGATGAAAATTTTAACTTTCTCTTTTTTATGACAATATACACTAGAATATATGTTTACAATTGGGGTGGATTTAAAAAATAGTAGAAAAAAGTCAAAATCAACACGTTTTTAAATTTTACATTTTTTGGCAAAAATACGTGAGTTATTACCTATGAAAAATGGAAATTTGGTGAAAATTCTAAATTTATTTATTTTAATACCGTTTATGGAATGCATGTTTACGATTGAGGTGCGTGTAAAAAACAAAAGTGAAAAAACCAAAATTAACATGTTTTATAACTTTACCATTTTTTTACTAAAACATGTGTGTTATAACCCATGAAAAATGAAGGTTTGTTGAAAATTGTAATTTTCGCTTTTTTTTTTTTATAATGTACACTAGAATACATGTTTACAAGTAGGGTGGGTGCAAAAAACAACTCCAAAAAATCAAAATCAACCTGTTTTTTAAATTTTAAATTTTTTTCGCTAAAATACGTTTGTTATAACCTATAAAAAATAGAAGTAAAAAAATATAATTTTCATTTCTTTTAATACTGTTTATTAGAATACATGTTCGCAAGTTAGATGCGTGTAAAAAACAGAAGTGAAAAGCAAAAATCAATACGTTTTTTTACTTCGTCATTTTTTTTACCAAAATACGTGTGTTATAACCCGTGAAAAATAAAGTGGTAAAAATTTTAATTTTCACTTTTTTTGATAATATAGACTAGAATACATGTTTATAAATAGGGTGGTTGCAAAAACAATACAAAAAAAAAGTTAAAACATGTTTATAAAAGTTTACCTTTTCTTTTTCTAAAATACGTGTATTACAACCATGAAAAATGAAAATTTGGTGAAAAATTTAAATTTCTCTTTTTTTTCTTAACATCATTCATTAGAATGCATGTTCACAATTGAGGTGAATATAAAATATAGAAGTGAAAAAAACAAATCGACATATTTTTTTATTTTGCCATTTTTTTACCAAAATTCGTGTATTATAACCCATGAAAAATAGAGGTTTGATAAAAAAAATTAATTTTCACTTTTTTTGACAATATAGACTAGGATACATGTTTATAATTGGGACGAGTGCAAAAAATAGTACAAAAAAATCAAAATCAATGTGTTTTTGAATTTTGCTATTTTTGACTAAAATACATGTTTTATAACCTATGAAAAATAGAAATTTAATAAAAAAAAATCTAAATTTCACTTTTTTTGACACCGTACACAGTGATGCATGTTCATATATAGTTAAGTTGGGTGAAAAAATAGTATGGACAAAGCCAAAATTAATACATTTTTTGATTTTGCTATATTAAACCAAAATATATGTGTTATAACCCGTAAAAAAATTGAAGGTTTTGTAAAAATCTATTTTGAATAAATACAATCTTTATGAGGATTGTACTATACGGAAAGCTGATTTGTTTTGTGCTTTCTTTCACAAAAAGAATGCTATTATATTTATTGTTTAATCTTTTATATTGTTCGAATAATTTTCTTCCCTTTGCTAAACATTGCCTATAGAGATTTTGTTAAAGCAGAATGGAAAAAGGTGCAACTACAATAAGATGTTAAGGCTATAGTATACATATTGTCTTCAAAGAAAGAAGAACCCAACCTAAAAACAATTATCTTAGCCAAATATTTCTTTTTGTTAGTTAGCATAGTAAAGGACTGTACAGTCAGTAATTGTGATTCTCAATCAGTTGGCTGCTGAATGTATATCTTTTGAGCAATGCAATGCAATATAGCATATTACGTTTTTTGTTTTTTAAAAACAATTGTTCAAAAGAAGAATTTGTTCGCTGTCCAAGGTCGATATATAAACAACTCGAATGCGTTTATAGCTACAACACTAAAATGATTTCAAAGACTCTAAAAAGTAAATCAAGCAAAACTACTTTTATCAAAATGGTAATTCAAACAGGTTAAAAATCCGTGTTTCAAAACTCCACTCCAAAGTAATTTGTCATTTTAGCATAGTTTCTTTCAATTTCTTTCAACAATGCAATACTATAAGGCAAGTGTGCAACAGTGGCCTCTAGTGATGGTATATTCTATCATGCACTCATTTTATGTGATCACGCTTTTACTTCAAGTAGAATCACACCTTTAGTTTTTGTTGTTTTAAGATATTAGAATTTTGATTTGCTCACAGATATAAATTCACTAAATGTAAGAGATAATAGAGACATGAAAAATATTGAGATTTTCAATTCCTTTCAACGATGCTTTCATTTTATTTATTTATTTTTGTTTGTTGCGATGCTATATCAATATAAAAATAACAAAATAAACTCAGCCATATATATTTCTTTTTTTTTTTTCTTTTTTTTAAGGCAACTTCCCTCTCAGCCATGTATATTTCATGAGAACAAACGGTAGAGATTACAGTGTCCCTGCCAAATACATCAACCATGCATAGAGGCAATTAATCTTGGCCAGTCCACTTTGTGTAGCATAGAGATCGATTTCCCCAAAAAAAAAAAAAAAAATCAACCATATCCTTTCAAGAAAAAGGAAAACCCAAAAAAATTCAAACCATGTTTCACCCGGACAAACATAGTTGGCCCCCAGTAACTATGACATTTTGGCCTTTCATACTGCCACAACAAATTAACTCTATAAACCCCTACAGCCTTTGCAACATTTTCTTGCCCCTTTCTTTAATTTTATATATCTTTATTTTGATGGTTTGATAAAACCTGAGAAAGAAAAAAAAAATGAGTCTAAAGGGTACGCTAGTTTCTCAGATAGAGATAAAGTCTGACGGAAATTTGTTTCATGAATTAGTAACATACAAAACACATCATTTGGCCAATCAATGCCCAGATATAGTTCAAAGTGTTGTGCTGCTTAAAGGTGCATGGGGAACTGTAGGATCCGTCGCTATGCAGTAAGGAAATGCCTTGGTGGTATTGTCATTATATATCACAAGGATTTGTGCAAAGAGAAATTGCAAAGTTATCTCTTATTGTATTACGATATTTTATATAGAGGTTTAGGAACAAGAAGATGTTGATTATGTGTTTCAAATAGTGCATCATATCATCACTGACATTAGACGACTATTGTTAGTTGTAAAAGAATCAAAAGTTGTTAACAGAATAGGGATTTTGGGATTTTGATGTGAAATTTTTTCAGGAGGCCTAATTGCACGAGTCTTGCTATAATTTAGATGATTTATTATTTATTTTGTTAAATGTTGATGTTTGACTAGTGAATACTTCTAAACGTCTGTCTATTACTAGAGCTATTATGCTTCAATAAAATTTTAGCTTAACACACCAAAACAAAAAAAAAAAAAAAGATTTTGGCTGTTTTGTATGCTTGTTAATTTGTAATATTTTCTGCAATGGGTTTTTGTCTCTTTTTCAGACGGAAAAAAGAGAGTGGCCAAAGAGATAATTGAGGCCATAGACCCGAATACAAAATCAGTGACATATAAGGTAATTGAAGGAGATCTCATGGAATTATACAAATCATTTAGTATAATTGTCAAGGTTGATCATCATCATGGTGAAAAGAGCTTGGTTTCATGGACCTTCGACTACGTGAAGCAAAACGCAAGCATCCCAGATCCAAACACAGTGATGGACTTGGCCGTCATCTTTACAAAGGGTATTGATGCTCATCTTCTCAAACAATGAAGGGATTGATGTAGCCTAAAAAGACGAGTGTCTCTAGAGAGTTGCATAATAGCTTAATGAAATATTTTGTGTTCATGTGAAAATAATATTATTTGTGTGCTAAGAAGTTGTTAAGAAGTGTATATATGTTGTGTTTTGTGTTTTTGTTTTTGTATTATTAGTTTTGTAATAATTCATCATTTTGTCTAAATTCATAGGCTTGTAATATATATGATATTTCTTCTGTTTATGAATAAATATCTAATTTAAGTTTAAAAAAAAAAAAGATATTTGTGTGCTTTCTAAAATAAATAAAAAATATTATATCAATTGTGATATTGATTTTGTCAGCAATAAATTTGTGATGATTTTATACTCATCAACAATATATATATTTGTCACAATCTACAAAGTTATATATGTTCATTGATTTAGGAATAAAAAATAGACGGCTAAAAGTATAAATTTATAGTTTTTAAAAAAGTCATGATTTAATTTTGTCATGAAAATCAATGACCATAACCTACGAAAACTATTTTTAAAATATTTTTTAATCATTTTATCATAAACTACAAGTGCACATGTTTTCTATGTTGACTTTTTCTTCAGTTTTTGGAGTTTTGTATATATATTTATATGTTCTGTGCCTTTGCATTATTGTTGTTGTGTGCAGAAAGAAAAAAAAGGTGTATGGTGCGTTTAGAGAGAAAATGTGTGAGTTGGGAGTGTTAAGAAAACTCTGTGTTTTGTACTCCATCATTTTGCGCTCATAGTGAAAATTTCTCTCTTGTGTGCCCGTGGACGTAGGTCTATTGACCGAACCACGTAAATCTTGTGTGCATTGTGTTACTTGTTCCTTTATTATTCCTGTATTTTTCCCAACAAACTGGTATCAGAGCTGTAGAAAAGGGAGCAATTTTCAGTTCGTGGTGTTTTCGGACGAGTTAGAGGGAGCCGTTTATATCACCGGAATCCTCGTTTTGCGATCTATCCGTCTACGGAAGAATCACCGGATTTCGTCGTCGGAATTTCCGTCACTCTCCGGCAGAAGTCGTCTCGGGTTGCCTCGGATTTCGTGCCCTTCTGGTCACTTTCACCGGCAACTTTCACTACTATTGGATAGAGCTCGTCGAGATCTATCTTTCCACCGAAGATCGTCGCCGGAATCCACAGGGGTGAAGCACACGCGCCGATTCCGTTTTGGGACGAGAGTGGGATTCGTTTTGGCAAGGGAATAATCAGGTGTGGCAAGCATTTTGGATGCTTTAATCTCAGCCATTGATCAGAATTGATCAGAACCGTTAGATTGAAAAATGGAGTTTTGATTGAGTGTGGGCGTGTGTATTGTGTTATGATACACTTGGCTATCAGGAGCCGTCAGATCTGTTTACTGTTGACCAACTGTTGACCGGCGTTGACCAACTTTGACCGGCGTTGACCAACTTTGACCGACGTTGGCCGTTGACCGTTGACCGTTGACTTTTTCGGTTGATTTTTTGACCCGGTCATTTCTACCGTTTTTTGACGTCCTGAATCCATTTTTAAGGTCCGTTTTTCGATTTGCTCAGTATATTTTGCTATTTAGGCTATTTTATGTTATTTGCAATGGATGTGAGCACTTCGAAAATGATTTCTTTGGATGGTACGAATTATCATTCTTGGAAAGGTAAAATGAGAGATTTGCTTTACCTTAAGAAAATGTTTAAACCAGTTTTTGTGAATAAAAAGCCTGATAATTTGAGTGATGATGATTGGAAAGAGCTGCATATTGAAGTTTGTGCATTTATTCGTCAATGGATTGATAATAATGTGTTGAATCATATATCTGATGACGAAGATGCATATGTTTTGTGGAACAAACTTGAAGAATTGTATGCAGGGAAAAATGGCTTTCACAAGATGTTTGTGATTAAGCAGCTGATGTCTTTGAGATACAGTGATGGTACTCCAATGAATGATCACTTAAATGAGTTTCAGGGTATCATAAACAGGTTGACTGGTTTGGGTATCACTTTTGATGATGAGATTAGGGGTTTGATACTTCTTGGTTCTCTGCCAGACTCGTGGGAAACTTTCAGAACCACAATCTGCAATACAGCTCCTAGTAATATGATTTCTTGGGATTATGCTAAGAGTAGCGTAATTAATGAAGAAAGTAGAAGACGCACACAGGGAGTTTCTGTTTCACAATCAGACATTCTTGTTGTTGAATCCAGAGGCAGAGATCAGTCCAGAGATCAGGGCAAGAAAGAAAAAAGCAGAAGTAAGTCCAGAGGAAAGTATGCTAATGTGAAGTGTCATCATTGTGGCAAGAATGGGCATATCAAGAAATTTTGTTGGAAATTGAAAAAGGAGAACAAGGGCAGCAGTTCAAAAGATAATACTGAGGAGAGAATCACTACTGCAGTTGAAGATTTTCTTATTGTGTGTGAAGCTGCGAATAATCTTGTGTTTCCTGAATCCAGTTGGGTAGTTGACAGTGGTGCTACTATTCATGCTACTCCTATTAGAGACCTATTTGCATCATTGACTTTGGGTGACTTTGGCACTGTGAGTATGGGCAATGATGGTCATGCAGCGATAACTGGTATGGGAGATGTTGTCTTGGATACAGATAATGGCACTAAGTTGGTTCTCAGAGATGTGAGATATGTTCCCGATATTCGATTGAATGTGATTTCAGTCGGTAGGCTTGATGATGATGGTTTTTGTAATACTTTCTTTAATGGACATTGGAAACTCACTAAGGGAAATTTGATTGTGGCTAGAGGTAAAAAGCATTGCAGATTATATTTAATGCAAGCCAAGTGTTCCACTGAATGTCTTAATATTGTAGATGATTCTGGTGCGACTGATTTGTGGCACAAGAGACTTGGTCATATGAGTGAGAAGGGGATGAAGTTGCTAGCCAAGAAAGACCTGTTGTCTGGACTTCAGAGTACAGATTTGAAGAGGTGTGATCATTGTCTAGCTGGTAAGCAGAACAGAGTTAGCTTCAAGAGTCATCCGTCTTCCAGAAAATCAGATGTATTAGATTTGGTTCATTCTGATTTATGTGGTCCAATGCAGACAGTATCACGTGGTGGTTCATCATATTTTGTGACATTTATTGATGATCACTCGAGGAAGGTTTGGGCTTACACACTAAAGTTCAAAAATCAGGTGTTAGATGTTTTCAAGCAGTTTCAGGCTTTAGTTGAGAGAGAGACTGGTAAAAAGCTGAAATGCATTCGAACTGATAATGGGGGAGAATATATTGGGCCGTTTGATCAGTATTGCAGGCAACAGGGTATTCGGCATCAAAGAACTCCGCCCAAAACACCGCAGTTGAATGGTTTAGCTGAGAGAATGAACAGAACATTGGTTGAGAGAGTCAGATGTTTGTTGTCTCATGCCAAATTACCAAAATATTTTTGGGGAGAGGCTTTAAATACTGTTATTCATTTGATTAATCTCACACCATGTGTTCCTTTGCAGTTTGATGTTCCTAACAGGGTGTGGACGGGCAAGGATATTTCATATGATCACTTGCGTGTCTTTGGCTGCAAAGTTTTTGTTCATGTGCCTAAGGATGAGAGATCGAAGCTGGACATGAAGACCAAACAGTGTGTGTTTTTGGGCTATGGATTGGATGAGTTTGGCTACAGACTGTATGATCCAGTTGGAGAAAAGCTTGTGAGAAGCAGGGATGTTATCTTTGTTGAGGACCAGACGATTGAAGACATTGATAAAACTCAAAAGCTTGTAGATGAGTTTTTTACTGATTCAGTTGATTTGGGTCCAATTTCTTTAGCTACTGCTTCTCAACAGCCCGTACAGAATATCCAGACTGATGAGGTACATGATGATCAGCATGATGTAATTGATACAGATATTCCTATCCAGATTGCTCATGATGATATGCAGCCCCCAGTGACTGAGGTTCCATCTATTGATCATACTAGGAGGTCTACCAGGATTAGGCAGCCTTCTACCAGGTATTCTTCTCATGAGTATGTGATGTTGACTGATGGGGGAGAACCTGAATCTTTTCAAGAAGCCTTGGAAGATGAGCACAAAGAAGAGTGGTTTGATGCTATGCAAGATGAGATGCAATCTTTGCATGAAAATAACACTTTTGAGTTTGTGGCACTTCCTAAGGGCAAGAGAGCTTTGAAAAACAGATGGGTTTTTCGGATCAAGAAGGATGAGTTCAGTTCACATCCGAAGTATAAGGCCAGATTGGTTGTTAAGGGCTACAGTCAGAGGAAAGGGATTGATTTTGATGAGATCTTTGCTCCTGTTGTGAAGATGTCTTCCATTCGGGTAGTTCTTGGTTTGGCAGCTAGTCTGGATTTGGAGATTGAGCAGATGGATGTCAAAACTGCTTTTCTTCATGGTGAGTTACAGGAGGAGATTTACATGGAGCAACCAGAGGGTTTTGAAGTGAAAGGGAAGGAGAATTATGTCTGCAAATTGAAGAAGAGTCTTTATGGTTTGAAACAGGCACCCAGACAGTGGTATAAGAAGTTTGAGTCTGTTATGGCGAAACAGGATTTCAAGAAGACTACTTCAGATCACTGTGTTTTTGTGCAGAAATTCTCTGATGATGACTTCATATTTTTGTTGCTTTATGTTGATGATATGTTGATTGTTGGTAGGAATGTTTCGAGGATCAATGAGTTGAAGAAACAGTTGAGCAAGTCTTTTGCTATGAAAGACTTGGGTCCAGCCAAGCAGATTTTGGGCGTGGAAATCTCTCGAGACAGACCTACCAGGAGACTTTATTTGTCTCAAGAGAAGTACATTCAGAAGGTGCTTCAGAGGTTTAGCATGGATAATGCTAAGTCAGTGAGTACTCCTCTTGCTTCTCATTTTAATTTGAGTATTACACAGTGTCCTACTACTGATACAGATAAGAAAGAAATGGAGAAGGTTCCTTATTCTTCATCAGTAGGTAGTTTGATGTATGCCATGGTGTGCACTAGGCCAGACATAGCCTATGCAGTTGGTGTGGTAAGTCGTTTTCTTTCAAATCCTGGAAAACAACATTGGGAAGCTGTTAAGTGGATTATGAGGTATCTCAAGGGCAGTTCTGATGTGAAGCTTTGTTTTGGATGTGATAATCCTGTTTTAGTTGGCTATACTGATTCTGATATGGCTGGAGATATTGATACTCGTAAGTCTACTTCAGGTTATATGATCACTTATGCAGGGGGAGCTGTTTCTTGGCAGTCTAAGTTGCAGAAGTGTGTTGCACTTTCTACCACGGAGGCAGAATTTATTGCTATCACTGAAGCGTGCAAGGAGTTGATGTGGATGAAGAAGTTCATTCAGGAGCTTGGTTTTGGCCAAGACAGGTATCAGCTATTTTGTGATAGTCAGAGTGCCATCTATCTTGGTAAGGACTCTACATTTCATTCCAGGTCGAAGCATATTGATGTTAGATATCACTGGATTAGAGATATTTTGAGTTCTAAGGTGTTAGAGCTTGAAAAGATTCATACAGATGATAATGGTTCTGATATGATGACGAAGGTTCTTCCAAGAGGGAAGTTTGAAACTTGTTGTTTGATGGCCGGGATGATGATAAACTCCAAATAATTCGAAGGGGGAGATTTGTTGACTTTTTCTTCAGTTTTTGGAGTTTTGTATATATATTTATATGTTCTGTGCCTTTGCATTATTGTTGTTGTGTGCAGAAAGAAAAAAAAGGTGTATGGTGCGTTTAGAGAGAAAATGTGTGAGTTGGGAGTGTTAAGAAAACTCTGTGTTTTGTACTCCATCATTTTGCGCTCATAGTGAAAATTTCTCTCTTGTGTGCCCGTGGACGTAGGTCTATTGACCGAACCACGTAAATCTTGTGTGCATTGTGTTACTTGTTCCTTTATTATTCCTGTATTTTTCCCAACATTCTATTTATTCAAACATTAACAAAATTGGACGGTTAAAAGCATTTTGTATTTTTTTTAGAAAATCTCTATTTCCTCTTGAAAACCTAATACGTCTACTTTTAACTTACCTACTTATTAGCAATACATTATAATTTACTTTCAATTAACTTAGCTACCTATTATAGCGATATATTCTAGTTTATTGCATCTAGCTACAATCGTTGCTGACTTTTTAGTGATGGTTAATTTGGACAAGTCAAGTTATTTATTTAAAGATATAAGGATACTATAACTTGGTTGGATAGACTACCTCCCATACCATAGTAGTAGGTCATGCTTGGCTGGATTTATAACCCAAGTTATTGCACCTAGCTACAATCATTACGGACTTTTTAGTGATGTTCAATTTGGACAAGTCAAGTTATTTATTTAACGATATAACGATATTATAACTTGTTCCAAGTACTTCTTTTTTCTTTTTTTGGATAATGTAACCCAATTAACCATAAGGGAAATATTTTTGGTATGGCCGATTATTCTAGCTTTTTTTTTTTCTTTTTTCTTTGAAGAAAGTTAAGGATAACCGATTCTATCATCTCAATGTGTTACTGTTAATGTGTGGTTGCTGATAGTCTCCTCATAATTAAAGAGAACATAGACCAAATGGTGAAATATATGGTACTGATGCCATTAAGTAATTCATTCAAATCATAACTTTAGTCACTGATAAGTCGGTATTGTACCGACTTATTTGTCTTGTTTCTTTGAGCTTTTGCATGGTTTTATGGTGAAAATCATATTTGCTTGTGTGAGATATGTGCTAAATGTTCATGAAATGATATTTGTGGAGTTTGTGAAGAAGTGTTGAATTTGTGCATAAAGTAGGTAAAGCATACATGTATTTGATCGAATGCACATCTTGACACAACTATTCCCACAACTCACAAGCACACAAGAAAAGTCCTAAGCACAACAAGCATATCAAAAGCACACTACAACACTAGCACACACATATGATACATGGGAGCACTAAATTCTTATTCGGCAGAATAGAAAACGAACTTCAAATGAGTATATCTCTCTCAATAGTAATCCAAATGAAGAGATATTGGATGTTCTGGAAAGCTCTTTGAGTGTACTGCATTTCTTATGTTTTAACTTTCTTCTAATTCTGTGTGAAAGTAGAAGAAACGGGGGCATCTTTGCAACTGCTCCTTCAGGTCTTCATATTTGATTTCATATTGCCACAGTTTGGTAGATTGTCCATATCTCGAGCTACATACTTTAAATGATGCTAATTATTAAACCTATGAAAAGCTAAGAGAGAGATTTACAATTCATATGTTTACCACAAAACCCAGTTCTCAAGCAAAGGCCTTCAAATTCTCACAACACTAAGCACACACGGCTGGACCTACACTCATTTGCACACTTGGACGGCCCGTTAGCACTATTCCACACATTTGCACATTCATTTCACAGCATACACATGCACTCTTACACTCACTTATCCACTTGCACATGCACTCAAATATATAACATTTATTCATATGCACATGCACTCACAATTCATCCACTCATCACTTCACCGACACACACTACATTTAGTCTTCATTATTCATTCACTCAAGCACACACCTCACTGCACTCTTGGCTGAACACTCACAAGCACACACCTCACAAGCCACTACATTTGCACATTCATATTCACATCTATCCATTCAGCTCTCACACTTGCACATTCATTCATCAAATTAATTCAACACATTCACATGCACACACATCAGCCCGTCACATTAATTCATTAATACACAACACAACACACACACACATAGGTCGGCCGACCAACCAGTCGGCCGACCAAGCACACACCTCACTCTCACTTAATTCATCATGGTCGGCTGACCAAGCACACACCTCACTCTCACTTAATTCATCACATTTATTCATTCATTCACACAAGCACACACCTCACAAGCACTCACCTCACTCACCATTCTTGCACCACATTTTTGGCACTACACTTCATATACACATGCATGCTAGGATGCATTACATACACTATATTAACCTGTCACACACACACAACAAATACACTCCACTCACTTCACTCTTAGCTGAGCATGCATTTGCACACCACCACTTCACACAACACATAAACATTCACAATCACATGCATTACAACACACAAATACACATGCACACGCCAACTTGGTCGGCCGACTGGTTGGTCGGTCGTCAGTCCCGACGGCCGTCGGTCACACACACACCTCACACACTCATGCTTCTGTTGACACTAAAATCACTCACCCACGCACTCCATCTATGCACTAGCTCACAAGTTATCCCTTGTCACACTCAATATCACTATAGTCTTTACACACATGTGCACACATAAGCCAAGGCACGTTACATGCACCAAATGCACAAGGCATAAGCATAGCAATTGACATGTTCACTAGGTGTTTGTAATTGTGTATTTCTGATTCTTAATGTTTAAGTCATAGGGGTGACCACGTGAGCTCATTTTATTATTTGATTGGTACAGGACACGTGGAGGAATCAAGGAGTGAGAAAAAGAAGCTGAGTGGTCAAGATCAAGCTACAGGAGGAGAGGAAGGTATAAAAGAAAAATGAAGCAACCCTAGGAAAGAGAGAGGCGGAGGACACAAGAGACAAGACACACAATAGATTAGGGTTCATAGTTCTTAGTTTAGATGAGGACTTTCTCTCTCCTTACCTTCTCTATCATTTCACTGTATTGAGGATCCATTTTGTACAGATCTAGACTTAGTTGAGACAATTGAATTGCTTTTATCTGTGTTCATTGTTGTTACTTGTTCTTTACATGTCTAGATTCGATGGGCTTGTATGATTTTGTTCAAATCCATGTCCAATCTGCGGTACCCACTGAGATTGGTGTGGATCTACCAAAGACAATTGAACTTTATATGAATTGAATCGGTAACATCTTTGTGTGAGTCTCATGATCTGTTTGCCTTGTGATCTTGCCTGTGCGGTACCCACTGACAAGTGAGATCAATTTCATGAGAAAGACTTGAGATTATTCTGGTAGGATAATTTGAACGCTTGCATTAGTTAGCTGCCCTACCAAGGGAGATAATTGAGAATGGAACTAGGATTGTCTTCTAGAGTAGGGATCTAGGTTTATCATTTGTGCCAAGAACTTGCCCTACCAAGGGAAGTTTGAGGAGTTTTGTGAATTAGAACAGTGAGAACTACCAAGTTGATCGGTTCTAAGCCACTAGCAGGTCAATCCCCTCATACATGCTTTTACACACGTCGATGATACTAGGGATAGATTGGTACATGTTGAAATCCCTCAAGGCAGTGCTAGCATACTAGTCTTTGCATTTAGTCTTGTGCATTTTCTTGCATCATGATTTCCTTCTTGCATTTCATAGACCATTAGGACTAGTGACCTCTGCACAACCAACCATTCCCTGTTGGATACGATCCCACTTACCACTTCTACATTCTTAGTGATTTTGGGTAAAATTGCAGGGTAGCGACAACTCCTGTCAGTCACCTAAGTAGATAAAGCCACAGAAATTGAGGCTCTATTTGGTTGTATATTTTTTTTTTTTTACTTCACAAATCTAAAATCATTTGTTTGTTTTTTTTTTTACAAAAATTTTTAAAACAAAAAACAATTATACATTAATTATTTTTGCTACAGTGAATTTTAATAATAAATAATTCATCATAACACAATTCTCACTAGAACAAACTTATAAAATATTAATTTAAATTTAAATTTCAAACTTTTATTAATAAAAAAATCTCTAATACAAATACCAACAAAAGTAAAACTATCCATCCAAATGCTTCCAAAATATTTCTTTCTTATAACAAATCCTAATAAAAAATATTCTATCATAAAACGGATCAATTGTGACTTTTGTGGTCATATTTTCTCCACAATATATTGTACGTATATCCTTTTTTTCTTTATTTTGGACGAAGTACCCAGCACTTGACCAGGCGTGCTTATCACCAATTTTCACTCTTGCTTATGCTAAGGTAATTAAATAGACGTCATCTTATGTTTTTAATGAGATTTTTTTCGCTCTACATGTTACTCTAAAGAAAAAGTGTTTACCAAGCATTCATAAAAAGTATTTGCTCATCCTTAATTTCCCTATTTACATGACTGTAATTCTATGCATATAATTTCCAATATTCTTTCATTTTGCTTATGTATAGTTCTAACTTCCAATGTCACATTAATTCTCTCATCAGAAAATGAAAAAAAAATCAAAATTTTAAATGAAAAGAAGTAAAAAAGCTATTTTTTATAAAAAGAAAATAATTCAATTAGATTGTTATTTGTAAAAGAATTATTCAATTGTACACCTTTGCTTTAAATTACAAATATTAAGAGCCAAATTTGTTGTTGGTGAAACATTAAGTGCTAATATTGTCATCTACAAGTAAACATATATTGGAAATTTGAAGTAATATGCGACATGGTTGAAAGAGGTATATTCTACCCAATAAAATGTTAATGCATTTTAGCTTGCTGCTAAGAACTACAAAGCTGAATTAGCTTGCTGCTAAGAAGGACAGGTTGGCTATCCTTTTGGCTATCCTCTTGTATAAACAATTAGGCCTCCAGTCTGCTGTTGTTAGGACTGGTTTTCCCAAATGCACATGACTGGATGGAGGCTGTTCCTCTATGGGATGGTAACTCAGTTTTTGAGAAACATAATAGAAAATGTAAATGCTATCCGCTTCAAGTCCCTTTCCCTCTATGTGGAGTTTTGTATTCGGGACCTGTTGTAAGTAATCTGTAGCTGCCAAACTAGTTTGGCTGGTCTCTAGGCTTTTCATTGTAAAAGGAGTAGTACTCCTCTTTTGCTTATGATTTTGATCACTACACCATTTGGCCTAGACTTGTTCATGGTTTAATGATCAAGAGACTCCTACTTTTGTAAAGGTGAATTTAGGGTATGTCCTTCACCTAAAATTTATCCAATATACTAAGGAGTGGCGAGCCACCTAGCAATAGAGGAGATTATGCTAAAAAAAATGTTAATGCATTGGAATATTGCACAAACGTTTTGTTGACAAACCCTTTACAAGGGGTGAGTAGCAAAACGAAATTTTATTAATTTAAATTAAAAGACAGCAAGAGAAGGGACATAAATCAAACCTCTCAGATACAAATACAACAGTAAAAGCTAACAAAAATAGAGTATTACTTCCTTACATTATCCTTAACTTTGCCTTTTTTGAATATTATTTATACCAAATCCATGTAAATAGCTAGTAATATCCCCTTTTTCACCTTTTTTTTTTCTTTTTTGAATTGACCTTGCACAACTCTATACTTATTTGCAACTCCACGAGACAACACTGGTGATCTCAATAAAAACCTACATTAGTAATTGTTAATGTTAACTCCACGAGACAATAATGCACTCGTAATATACATAAAAAAGAACTTGCATAAATATAAGGAATTTTTTTTTAGTTTTTTAACACACAGCTTTACATGTGTATCCCTCAAATCTGTTGATGTTCTGAATTAAAAAAATTTGAATATATTCCTCATCGAGCTAAAAGGTTTACAAAGAGTTTTTCTTTGCCTTGATAAAGGCTAGCGAAGCTTTTCTTTTCAATTTGCATCAATTGTTACCACTAAAACTTCTTTCAAGTGTGAAAGTCTTTTCAAATAGATACACACTAAAAATCAGGTTAAACCTAAAGATTGGATAGTACTAGTAAAATTTTCCAGTTTGATGATGCTTACTCCCTCCGTTCTCTAATAAGTGTCATTTTAGCTCACATTTTTTGTTCTAAAATAAGTGTCATTTTACAAATATCAATGTAAAAAGTTTAAAAGGTTCCAAATTTACCCTTCATCCCATTTATCTATGTAAGACTATATAAAAGAAGAGACAGAAAGTTGTAGTAATAAATATGGGTAAATAAGAGAATTTATTACTTTTCTTATTTAGTATGCCCATCTTTAAAACGACACTTATTAGAGAACAGAGGGAGTATATAGTATCACAAAGCAGTGACAAATTAAACGAGAGCATTAATAATGCATAATAAAATGCCATCCAGTGCGTGGAATTTAGAGTCAAATGAATCAATAATGCCATGAAAGTTTGAACTATGTTATCATTCTATACCAACCATATTTAAAAAACAAAAAAAGGGATGATAATGTAGGAATGCCAAGTCATAAAACCAAATGTTTTTAATGAGGATATGGTGGGGGAAAGGGTTAGTTGATGACTTTATTACCTCCGTTGATGGTTGCCAGAAATAATTTATAGAGCCTCTGTATGATCATGTGGTTTTTAAAAAAAATAAAAAAATTGGTCAGTGGCAAAGAAACAAACAAGCATTTATGGTACGGAAAACCTGAAGTTTTGGTGTCAATAATTCATCAAATTCGATCTTATACACTGATTGATCCCATGACTTTTCTATAAAGAAAATTGAGTTATACAACTTGGTGCTAAACTGGGCCAAGGGAATTGATTGGATATAATCGAAGACACATAAGTGTAAATTGATATAGAAATAAACCGGCAAGTCGGCAACAACTAGCCATTTTTGATCCATTTCATGCATTAATTTGCTTGTTTTTTGCATGAGTGCAAATAGATATATAATTCAATCCACATCAACTGGTCATTTTATTTCCATTGATTGATGCATTAATTGAATTAAGAAATATTTATAATTCTGAATTTTTAGACAGGACCACATATAGTCTTGTCCAGAATACATTATTTTTACGTGCTAATGAGAATTATACAAAACTACAAACTCCTGTTAAAGTTACTTATATTTTCTGAATAAGGAGAAGGTTAATCTATCTACTCTAATAGTACCTTTACCTTGCAACGTAATTCCATTTTTAATGAAAATAAATATCGCTTCTAATTTATGGTCCCAAGTTTGTGAGGATAATCTATTGGAATATCTGCTTCTCTCAAACAATATACAACTTTGATATCTTTTCTATTTCTCTTTTGATTTTTCATGGGGGCTTCTTTTTACCCTGCAGTGTCTGTATCAAAAAAAGGGATTAAAATGTGTTATACCACCTATGGCCAAACATAGCAATGCAGTCTTGTTAATTAATGAATTATTCCCAACTTTGCTTGGGTCGTATTTCTTTGATAGCTGCATGTTATAGCATGGGTGGTATTTCTTTGATAGCTGCATTTTAGAGCTAAAAATAATAAGTAATAAATGTCAATTGATAAAAATACAAAAATACCGAATTAAGTAATTAACTTTTTTGTTTAACACAAGATATGTATAAAATGAGAAGAATGCAATCACAAGTATGGCACAATCACCACCTCACCGGAGAGGAATACAATCACGAGTATTGCAAAACTGCTAGCAGACAGACAGGTGGACCGTGGTTCACCGTATTCCTTTGAGAATTTTTTTCTAACTATTTTCAATCTCCTCCTTCTCAACAACAAAGATTTCTAATATATATTTAGAACAATTATCATTTTTAAACAAAAAAGTATTCCAGGATGTATTCCTAACAAACTCTAATTTTTAAAGAAAATCAACCTAACAAATAAATCTTATTAGAAATATAACTAGTAAATTTAATTTTATTCAAAATATGTATTCCTAATTGATTAGGTTTAGTTTACTATATATACACCAACAATGCATATTGCATCAATAGCTACTTCAAGTTGAGGGATTTAATTAAGGTGTTGACTTGTAGGGATTTTGAGAACGAAGAGAAAGAATGGAGAATTCTTTAGCAATGAATGGTGGAGAAGGCCCCAATAGCTACTTCAAAAATTCAAAAATCCAGGTACGTACTGGTCTTGAACGCGGCCTAAATTTCAAAAATAAACATTATTTTAATTTCATCACAAGCATTCATTCTTGCTTGAGACATGAATTTCATGTTTATAGTATGTTCACTACTACAGATTATTGCAGTGTGATCTCTATTAATGAAACAAACTTGATATTCTAAGCAGCCTACATTTGTTCCTGTGATTTTTCCTCGTTAGTTTTCATGCATGGATAAAAATTCTTCAACTTTTGTTGATTGCAGGAAAATGTATTTGACGGGGTAAAGATCCTCCTAATTAACAGCATTATAGAGACTCTTGAAGTAGAAAATCAATCAAAAGTTTTCTCTATTGCAGACCTAGGATGTTCAGCTGGTCCCAACACATTTTCATATGTCAAGACCATAATAGAAGCAGTGCGGCACAAGTATCGCATCCATAATAACCCTGATGTAGAAATCCCAGAATTTCATGTCTTCTTCAATGATCATGTTAACAATGACTTTAATACTCTATTCAAAACACTTCCTTCTGGTAGACAGTACTTTGCAGCTGGAGTTCCAGGCTCTTTTCAGGGCCGACTTTTCCCTAAATCAACTATGAATTTGATGCATTCAGCTCTTGCTCTTCACTGGCTCACAAAAATCCCTCAGGAGGTAACTAAGGACAATTCGCCAGCATGGAACAAAGGGAAAATTACGTACGTGAGGAGCTCCATTGAAGTTATTGAAGCTTTCAGAGCTCAATTTTTTAGTGACATGAAGGATTTCCTCAAGGCAAGGTCAGAAGAACTAGCCCCAAATGGATTATTGATCATTTTAATGCCTTGCCGCGCAGAGGGCACTCTTCCTTCAAATGCAGTTATTGTTCTTGCGTTTGAATGTTTAGGAGATGCTCTTACTGATATGGTCAAGGAGGTAAGATCTGTTAAATGTTCTGCTTGCTCCATGCATTGTTATTGTCGTGACTACTATATATATATGTGTGTGTGTGTGTGTGATATAGCCATATCATGACTTCATCTAAATGATCATTGTAGAATCTAATCAGTGAAGATCTTGCTAACTCCTTCAATGTACCAATTTTCTATCCTACAACCTCTGAAGTGAAAGAATTGGTTTCAAGTAACAAGCATCTAAGCATTGAACGATGTCAAGAAACTTACTTTCCACCAATCCTTAGCACCCCTGAAGATGTGCAGCTCTTCAAGGCACATATAAGAGCAGCACTAGAAGGCCTCCTTTGTGAACACTTTGGCCCTAAGGTCGTGGACGAACTCTTTGACAGGTATCCACAGAAACTTGAAAATTTCAGCAAGACGTCTGATTGTACTCGTGTTGACAAGTTGGAATACCTGTTCTTGCTGGCTAAACGCAATGATGATTGCTAGATTTTGTGGAAGCAATGCTTGTGGAACTCTGCGCAAATCTTTCTACAAAATACTTGTTTCTTTTGTTTGTGCCATTAACTATTAGATCAATCAGTTCAAATCATTAGTATACGTGAATGAAAATCCTTGTCATGTTTCCATGCAGTTCGAGCATCATCAATTTATGCACAACATAAACCTTGAGAAGTTTTTGACTCTTAATATTGGTGTGATAAATAATAAGATTGTGAATCCTAGAGTAAAACAAAGATATGTATATTGCAAAGTTGCACTAGTACTGTTGAGTAATATAATATATAGAGTGGTTGTAATTAATGACATGTATTCAGTGTTCCACCCTTATGGAATCTTGAAATTTAGTTGATACTTCTTGGACTAAAGTTAAATATTTTAAATTTTGTTTTTCAATTTCAGCATTTTTAATACATGATTGATGAGTGACAAATTGTGGTTGTAATGACATGTATAGAGTTCCACCCTTATGAAATCTTGAAATTTAGTTGGAACTTCTTGTAAAAAAGTTAAATAACATTTTTAATACATGATTGATGAATGAAAATTGCTACTGAATCAACTTCACACTTTTTCCTCAAGTGGCATGTCTACTTTAATTTGGTTAATTAATCGAATGGAAGTACTATATATAGTCTCTTCTGAAAGCAGAATTTCCGGTTATTATGTCTCTTCAAATTAGTTTGGAAATATTATATTTAATATCCTGAAAATTTTTGTTCTGTAAAAAGTTTTACCTCCTTCCTGTATCTAGTCTTTACTCTTTAGTCTTTCTTTTCCACAAAAGGCGTGAAAATAAACCCTCTTAGTGATCACGCTTCACGTGTCATGCACTGTCTGGATTTATTACCATTAAGTCTTCTGTTCTACCCTCATGTGTAACTCCCTATTATATTCTATAAGAAATTAATACGTGTGAAATCATTTATTCCTAAAATTCACTAATCACTTAATATGATTGCAATTTAACTTAATTTTAAAAATTAAATAACTAACTTAAAGAACATATGTCAATTTCTTATAGATGTAATAGGTAATGGCATATGAGAGTGGAATAGAAGACCTAATGCGAGATTTGTTTTTGACATATCGACACTGAAAAGCAGTTTACATTTTCACAATAAACACATATTCTTACAAAGGTACTTCTACATTGGAGACATGTTAAGATGTATATTAATGTAGATATATAATTTTTTCCCCTAAGCATTAGAGGTTAAGCCAAAATATATATATATATATATATATAATTTTTTCCCCTAAGCATTAACTTATCAAACCTTTTGTAATTTCTTTTGGTGTTAGTACTCATGCATCATTGAACAAGAACTAAATCTGACATTACCATACCTATTGAACAAGTGTGGCAGCCATACTTATTAAACCTTGAACATAAATTTGATGTCGAACCGTTGATGATACATATTCGGTTATGTAGGATTAGTCCAAAAGGAAAAAAATATTAAATCGTGTTGGGTTACGTGAATTAGTCCAAAAGAAAAAATATATATTAAATCGTGTTACGTTATGCAAGATCAATCTAAAGAAGAAAAAAATATTAAATCGTGTCGTTAATTTAAATGAGTGTAACTTTCTAATATAAACTTAGCATCGGTATTATAATATAGTGTTTTGAAAGGAACAACAAGATTTATAAGATTCATTGGGTTCGCCCGATGATGCAGCCTTTTTTTGCCTAAATTTCATTTTTTTTTTTTTTTTTATTTTTAAATTGGTAACCTTTCTAGTGCTAGGGGCGCCACTCCCTCTTATATTAATATATGAATTAGGTGATGGACGATCACCTTTGCAAAAGTAACCCATCTTGATCACGTCACCATATATTTACATGCGTTAGCCTAATGGCGAGGAGATCAAGCGGAGAGAACAAAAGAGGAGTACTACTCCTTTTACAAAGCCTGTTGAGATCAAGCGGAGCCTAAATTTCATTGTTTTAGATCACTTTCTGATTCTTTTAGTTTTTCTATTTTATTTTTTATTTATTTTCTGATTTAAATTAGGATTTTTTAAAACTATATAAACGTTTGTAAGGATATATTTTTATTATTGCAACTTTATTATCATTCAATACAACTTTACAATTCTTTGAAAATTTTAAAATAAATCGCTAAAATAAATCTATAATTTTTAAACCCTAATCCGAATGTAATTGAACTACGACATGGTTTTAATTATAATTTTATCTACAATTATTAAGGCCTAACCTAAATATGATTGAACCCTACAATATGATTTTAATCCGAATTTTAATAAAATCACGTCATTAAAACCACATTATAGGGTTTACTCACATTTAGATTATGGTTTAATAATCTTGGGAGGATTTGTTGAGCTGTTGTTGAATAAAGTTTCTGCACACATAATGGTTGAAGACTGAACTGTACACATAAGCTGATTAGGTGGTTGGATGCTTTTGAATAGTTCCTGCTCAAGTGCTTAAAGTTTCAATGGCTTATGTGAAGTGCTCCTAGTTTTGAACTGAAAAAGAAAGTTCGTTTGTAAACGAACAGATTGCACTGGAGAAAAATTCTGGTTTAGATTTAATGCTTGGATTCTTGACAGTGCAATCTTGAGTTTAAATGCTTAACCCGGAAGAACATTTGGATTTTTGAGCTTAAATGATTTAATGCTGGATTACTGTTCATCAGTGGCACACTTTCAGAAGGTTATCGATCCATGGACTCCGAGGCCTCATGGCCTCCTACCTCTTACTCACAGACTTTTGTCCCTCATGGTACTGTTATTCACTACAGTTGGTAGTTTTATTCACATACTTCTCAGAGGGAATTAGAGCATCGATACTTTGATAATCACTAAAGTTGTTTTTCTATAATTCCCAGCTTTAGATCATAGGAAGTTTCATATAATGGAGTAGTACACCAAATTTTGGTTCACATGCTTGTAACGGTGTAGTTGGGTATATCCGGCACCGTATTTTGTTCATGATGGTATATAGTTTCTCCTTTTTCTTTAAAAAAAAATTATGGTTTAATAATTGTATATTTAATTTTAGCGATATTAATGCGAGCGACTAAAAGCATTATAGTAGGGTTCACTCACATATAGCAGTGGGTAGCAATTGTGTTAAGATTGGGTTATGAATAAATAAATAATTTGTATTATTACGACAATACATATCATTTCTACAATAATTTTTAGTGCAATTATATTTTTAACATAGTTTTAAAGTTACCATGGTAAAATTATAATTCTTAGGACAAAAGAATTATCATTATTAAAGAATTTCAGAGGTTTTTTTTATCCTTTTATATTTTTCAATCACTTATTTATCAATCATGTAACTTCTATCATATTAGGAATCTAAATAATCAAATCCTCTCTTCCATTTTATGCCAATTAGGATTCTATATAGTTCGAATTCCTAAATCACGTAAAAATTATCGTACTCTCAATCATTACTCTTTTTAAAACTATATAAACGTTTGTAAAGATATATTTTTATTATTACAACTTTATTATCATTCAAGACAACTTTACAATTCTCTTAAATTTGTATCTTTTGCATATATCTCTGTCTTCAATAAATCTGTCGGTGTTAAAATTTAATCCTGGCGTCCACAGTAAACAAATTAAATGGATTATTAAATGAATTACCCCAATATTGTCCATGCAAACATGAGTCATGCTCTTCACCTGGCATCTTCCGAATGCAATCTACAAAATTTATACGTTTTCTTATTCTATATTATCAATGCAATCTACAAAATTTATACGTTTTCTTATTCTATATATATTATCAATGCATGAGATGTTCTATTATATTGCACTATCCTCTTGCTATAGACATACACTACTACAAAATGCCCTTTTTACACCGGTCTTTTTAGAGCGGTTAAACACAAACCGGTGTAATTTAACAAAATGCGGTGGCATTTTTGTAATATTAAACAAGAATAGGACACTTTTAACACCGGTTATGAAGAAACCGGTATTAAAAGTGTCCAATTCTTGTTTAATAACCGGTGTAGAAAGTTTTAGAGTTTTTTTAAAAGCCCTTCTAGTACTAGTCGGGAGCTTCTCTCTACGATTTGTCTTCCAAATCTATTCCAAAGAAATTTTCTCTAGATCTGCAACACTTTCACCGTATTCCTTTGCAAAACTGGGCCAATTTTCATGGATCCCTATTATTATATTGATTGTTCTTGTGTTTATTGTTGCATTCCTCGCTTCTTTTGTTATTCTTTTTCTGTTTATGTCTCTAAACAGATGGGCACTTTGGTGATGATTTGTTTCAACAATCTGAAGAATCAAGTCAATTTAGGGGAGAGTACGAAATGCGAAAACTAAAACAGGCTTGTAACTCACCTGTTCCTTTTTTCAGTTTTTCTATTTTGTCGCCCCTTTGCTATATATTATGGCTCTTCTGCTGATGAAGTTTGCCAGCAAAACGTAAGTCTTCTGGCTCTCTTAAAATCCCCACTCAAACTGTCTCAGGATCAAGGTTTAGACGTCATCTCAGATGGTTTGGATACATTGAAGAATTTGGCTAGAGAAATGAATGAGGTTTGCACTTGTCCATCTTTTTATGCTTGGTTGAAATTGATAGATTGATTGATTGATTCTTGCCTCATCATTTTTCTCAGGAATTGGATAGGCAAGTTCCGTTAGTTGATGAGATTGAAACCAAGGTTTGAAAAACTAGAACCATTTTTCAATAAAATTTCTACAAGTTTAGATGGTTTTCAAGATTCTTATATACACCTTTGAATATTTGCAGGTGGACAATGCATCATCTGACCTTAGAAACACGAATGTCAAACTGAAGACTTGAAGACTTGAAGACTTGAATTCTTTAACCGGTCTAAAAATTCATCAAAGATATGTCTACTGCTTGAAGACTTGAATTTTTTTCTAGGGCTTGACTGTGTCTGTAAATACTACTTTTTGTGAATTCACTTGTTTTAGCTTGGTGCAGATCTTTAATTTGTTTTCTGGATTGGATTTTTCAAAGCTCGGTGTTCAAGTTTGAATTTTTATTTTAAAAGTTGAATTCTTTTGGGTGAAATTGTTTGGATGAAGAGATTTTAAAAGAGGGTTTTTTTTTTGTTTTTTTAAAGACCTTTTACACCGGTTATTAGAAAACCGGTGTAAAAAGTTACTTTTTACACCGGTTATAAAATCGGTGTAATAAATTTATACTTTTCACCCCACCTGTATCTACACCGGTTCATTTTTATAATAATCGGTGTAAATAATACGATTTAACCCGGTGTAAAAAGCCCATTTTGTAGTAGTGATTACTGATATACAAGTTGCTTTCTTCTTAATTTTGGGTTCTTGATTCTTTGATTTGTATATTCAACGTATCCAATTAATAATTAATTCACACTATATTGCCACTATCATTTCTATTTCTTCATCAATAATTAACGAAAACGTACAATTCTCAAGAGATTTAGCTTATAAGGTTCATCAGTATGTAAGGTTAATACTCGTCAAAATCAATATTAGTGATCTATCTATATATATATACTTGTAACAAAGCTTTTGTTTCCGCTGCACACTGGTACGAACACTATGTTAAAAATAGTATTCCACATCGGTTTTGTAAAACCTCATAAACTAATTAATGAAATCCTTAGATTACTCCACTTATTACAATTGGTTTTGAATCAGATGCACAAGAATTATCTAGCACACCAAATTAAGTGACAAGCAAATGCAAATATAATATAACCATTCACAAATGTCTCCAATTAAGTGACAAGCAAATGCAAATATTATGTAAGGTAAATGACTCTAACGGTCCCTCAATTTTGGGATAGATTACGTTTTGGTCCCCATTCTTTTAAAAGTTTTATTATACTCCCTTAATTTAGATTTTGTAATGTAAACAGTCTCCAATCTATTTTTCATCCACTTATATAACCGTTTTGTTAATCATATGTTGTGCACATGTCATTTTGAGGTGCAAATAATGGAAAAAAAATTAAATCTCCCGAACTATGCACATATTTTTTGTCGTCTATACTTGATTTAGGGTTGTAAAATAAATTAATAAATACTATGATTAAGATAAAAGATCCTATTTTTTTTTCGTCAAACCACTCACATGTGTAATCTATGGTGAGACTTATTTTTTTTTCTATTGTTTACCCCTCAAAATAACATGTGTTATAACCCATGTCATTTTTTCAAATACGTGTGTTATAACCCATGAAAAACGAAAATTTGGTGAGACATCAATATCTCCCCTAGATTTTGTCATTTTTTTGCTAAAATACGTGTGTTATAACCCATGAAAAATGAAAATTTGGTGAAAAATCTAATTTTCACTTTTTTTTACACCGTTCATTAGAATGAATGTTCATAATTGAGGTGTGTGTAAAAAACAGAAGTGAAAATGCAAAATCAATACGTTCTTTTACTTTGAATATATTCCTAATCAAGCTAAAAGATTAAAAAGAGTTTTTCTTTGCCTTGATAAAGGGTAGCGAAGAGTTTCTTTTCAATTTGCATCAATTGTTACGCACTAAAACTTCTTTCAAGTGTGAAAGATTGTAAGTGTGTCAAGTCATTCTAAATAGATCATAAACACTCAACGTCAGGTTAAACTTAAAGATTGGATAGTACTAGCAAAATTTTCCAGTTTGATGATGCTTATAGTATCACAAGGCAGTGAAAGAGTATTAACAATGCATAGTAAAATACCATCCAATACGTAGAATTTAGAGTCAAATTAATCAATAATGCCATGAAAATATGAACCATGTTATCATTCTATACCAACCATATTAAAAAAAAAAAAAAAATTGGGATGATAATGTAGGAATGCCAAGTCATAAAACCAAATGTTTTTAATGAAGATATGGTGGGGGAAAGGGTTGGTTGATGACTTTATTACCTCCATTGGCAGAAATAATTTATAGATCCTCTGTATGATCATGATCATCATGTTTTTTTTAAAAAAAAACAATTTGGTGAGTGGCAAAGAAAGAAACAAGCATAGTATGGAAAACCTGAATTTTTGGTATCAATAATTCATCAAATTTGCTCTTTACACACTCATTGATCGATCCCATGACTTTTTTATAAAGAAAATTGATTTATACAGCTTGGTGCTAAATGGGGTCATCTCGATTGATTCATTCATGTTATGTTCTCAAGTGGGTCAAGGGAATTGAGTGGATATAATCAATCGGCAAGTAGGCAACAACTAGCCATTTTTTTTTCCATTGATGCATTAATTTACTTATTTTTTGCATGGGTGCAAATAGATACGTAAAACAATCCACATCAACTAGTTTATTTTATTTCCATTGATTAATTGATCCATTAATTCACTTTTTTTTTTAATGGCAAAATGCGTTCGATCGGAATCGGAATGCTAGTTGCAAATTTAATTTTATTAATATACAGAATTAGAGAGGATATAAAACCGAACCTCCAGAATATACACATTAAAGAAATCATTAAAAAAGGAATGCAAGATTTTATGGATGCATTAATTCGCTTGAATTATACAAGGTTGAATATCATCGGTAAATATTTATTTTACACAAACCGACACACACTCTATATCTAATAAAATCATCTAACCTTTCTTCTAATTTTTTTTCCCAGAAGATAATTAATATTCATGTTGCAATTGAAAAACTTTGAGTTGGTGGGATGAATGAAGGATTAATTTACGACAGATGCAGCTTGATAAATATTTTGTAGAGTACGTTGTTTCACCAATCCTGGTGTAAATTACTTCAGAAGTCGATCGCAAAGCATTTCTTAGAGTTATATATGTTCTTCGGTTCAATTAATTTGTTTAATTCCAAATAGTTTCCTTTTAATTATTGTCCAACTAATTTAGTCCCTTTCGATTGTGAAAGGCACTAATTTATTGTCCACCTAATTCAGTCATTTTTGTTTTGTGAAAACCCTTACAGTAATGTGACCCATTAATGAGGAGTCATTTTCTTCTTGTTTATGATCATTGAAGACAAGCTCAATCTGAGTTATGTGCTATAATGCTGAATCTGATTTACCAATTAAAATTAGGGTTGCCATTAGAGCACATAGATTAGCGTTTCCTTCTTTTAAAGTTACCAAGAATTAAAGTTAATTTTGGGCACTAAAGTCAAAAAAATGTATATTTTGAAAAGTTAATAACTAGAACGTTATTAATTCTGCATTAACTAACTCTATATTTTGAATGGTGCTCTTATCTCATAATACTTACTATTACTCTGAACAATTTATATTTGAATTGAGATGTAATTTCCCTTCTTTTTTTTTTTTTTTTAATTATCAATACATATGAGGTTGGCATCCTGCGACTAAAAAAAAAAAGATAAGGAAACTATATATGCACGTTTTATCAATTAGACTAAAGAAAAAGGTTCACATCATCAGAATAAGTTCAAATATCAGAATCCACTTTTACCATAAAGGATACAATACCTTTTGATAAACATGTTACATGTCTATAATGTATGTGACTTCAAATTTACCATATTCTTTCCTAAAAAGATTTAAAGCTCAATCAAGGATGTATATACCAGGCAATATTTTTTTTTTAATAAATTTTATTTTATTTCATACCAACATTTGAAATACAATAACTAACTCACTTATAAGTGAGTTAGTTCAAGAGCTCTTACTTAACCGATATGAGATATTATCATTTAACATTAGACATGTTTATCGTCAAGCAAATCAACTAACTCACTTATTAATGTAGGTAGTCAGGGAGGTAACTTCGGATCTCTAAATCTAACGATCTAGATTGAGGGATACAAGTAAAGGACTGTGTTAAAAAATAAAAAATAAAAAAATAATAAAAACTTACTTGCTAAACTTGGTATATAGACCGACTTTTTTTTTTTTTGTACATTTTGCTAAAAAGGCAGAATTATTTACTAAAATTAGAGGTATTATAAGATTAGATAGATATAGTTTACCCTCTGTTAGAAAGGTACATAGTATATAGACTGCAGTATCTGTACAAATTTTTGTTTTAACTCTGATGTTCAAGTGATCTTGAACTGTGTATTGGGTTTTTACTGACTTAAAAAAACTTATCACAAGTAAATGTGTCTGTTAACTATCAACAAGTGCTTTTAATGGCCCCTTTTCCTATTTTTAACTCAATAATAAAATGTACAAACGAACTGATAATGGCAGAAAAATAAAAAAATAAATTTTTAAAAATTCTTAACTTCTATTGCTTATAGTCTTGGAAAACTTTATATCTATGCATATTTTTATAATTGCATTACCTTTATATAACTAACATTAACATATTCTAATCTAGCATACCATATGGAAATTGATTCAACAATATAAGTAGAAGATGATGCATTTTCATTGATAACATTTAAAATATTAAATACAAAAAGTCACTGATTACAATAGTCTTTTCCCACAAATATATTGTTTTTGGCCAATATAATTTTATCACATTCAAGTGACACTTTCATTCCAATTTTTCCTAACAAGGCTACATAAACCAAATTTGCTCTAATTGTTGGAACGCGAAATATATCATTACGAGCCAAAGTTTTTTTTTTTATTTTTTATGTGACTTTCAGAACTACTTTGCCCTTATCAAAAACTTTTGCAGTTCTTGAGTTTGCAAGATAGATCACTTCATCATCATTTCCTACTAAAATGTAGGAGAAAAATGCTTCTTTGTACATATGTGCCGAGTAGCCTTAGAGTCTTCCTCCCATTCTTTCATATTAATTAGTTGCAATATTCACTTGAGAAACAACAGTTAATAGTAATCTCATCTGCTTCAACTATGTTAACTTTAGGAGGATTAACTTTTGTATTATTATTTTCACTCTTTTTCTACAACGGGGAGCATGATGTCTGAGTTTTCCATAAACAAAACAAGAGTCTTTCTCTTTCTTAAAGTTGGAATTATTAAACTTGTAATATTGGAATTTATTTTTATATTTCTTATTATTGCTTTGCACTAGATTTACTTTGAAAATCATATCTTTGACTTTTATGATAACGTTAGGAGGATTAACTTTTGTATTATTATTTTTCACTCTTTTTATACACTGGGGAGCATGATGTCTGAGTTTTACATAAACAAAACAAGAGTCTTTCTTTTTCTTAAAGTTGGAATTATTAAATTTGTAATATTGGAATTTATTTTTATATTTCTTATTGCACTAGATTTACTTTGAAAACCATATCTTTGACTTTGGCAACATTTGTCTCCTTTCTGTTGGTATATATCTTCAATCAGGATGTGTCTTAGTAAATCTTTCATGGAAAAATTATTTTGCTTATGTGTCAAACTAATTTTGTAGTCACTACATGATTCATGTAACTTTTCAATCAACACTTCTATAAATTTTTCGTGCAGAACAATTTCTTCAACTTTCAAATCTTCAATTAATTTTTGATACTAATTGATTTAAACTTTTATTTCTTTTTCTTCTGTCATATGCCTCTGATAAAATTTTCCTACCATAAACTTTTGCTTGTTAGCATCATCAATAGTGCATTTTTTATTTAATGCTTTCCAAATAATTTTTGCTTCTTTATAACTGCAATATACATCAAATAATTCATTAGATACGTTCTTGCTACCTTATGAAATTGTCGTTTGTAAAGACTTGAGTTTTTGATATATCAGGAAAATGTTTAACATATGACAATCCAACTGTAATTGTTGAAACTAGTTGAAACTGATGAGTCTTATAAATACTAGCTAGTAGTAGTATCAATAGGAATTGTGTCTATGTTGGTTATAATTTCTTTAGATTATTGGAATAATCTAACCAAAACTCTATTCTAATTATTTGAGTCGTTCTTTGAACTGCATTATTCTAATGAAACTATATCCTAATTAATTACTTGAGTCGTGGACTAAAATGCCTTATTTGACAATTGAAAATTAAAAAGATTCAGTAAAAGATTTTTTCTAATGTTTTCAAAAGAAGTCTTGTAAAATTTACATCGCGATTTTGCCCAATTTATCTTATTAAATTGATTCTGTACGGGTCAATACTCATCGATCTTCATCGACTCGTTTTACATCAGGAAATATGAGCATACATAATTTTAATTTCATAGTAGTCACCAGACAAAAGCGTTTTCCGCATGGTACAATCTTTATTAATTAAGTCAATAATTATTCATAAACACAATTTAGTAGCTTGAAACTTGGAAACACATAATTGTAATTACATAGTAATATATAAGCACACACTAACTTCAGTTTTTCACATATATGGTACAATTAATCTTTATTAAGTTCATAATTTTTCCCAACTTTATTTGGTAGCTTGAAAATCCATCAACACTGATATTATATACCATGCCCAAGAACGATGATTAACTTCACACTCCAAGGTTCAAGCATTGATAAATGATGATGCCTTGATAGCCCTTTACCTGAGATGGTGACTCTCAATATCCTTAGTGAGTGCATGGCAAAGATCCATCAATGTGTTTGGATCAGTGATGCTCTCATTTAGCTTCTCATACTCCATTGTCCATGTCACTAAGTTGTTGTCACCATTGGTATCAACATGAACGGTCACACTGATATTCTTGTATGATTTTAGCAGATCTCCTTCAATTATCTTAAATGTGACTGACTTCTTTTCTTCATCTATGGCCTCTATTATATCTTTGGCCACACACTCTTTTCCATCTGAAAACAAAACAAGATAAATTGATCGAATCAGTACTCTTTCAATCGTATCTTAGTAAATTTATTTGATCATCTCTGTTTATGATAAATTGAACCATGCATGGATGCAGCAAATCCAACCATAAAGAGTGAAAAAAATAATGAAAATTACCATGAGTATAATTAACGAAGATGACTGATCCAACAGTTCCCCAATCACCATCATGCAAATCACAACCTTGAATATTATCCGGGCTTATTGTGGATAACTGATGTGGTTTGTGCCTAAAGAGTTCATGAAACACATCTCCATCGGATTTTATCTCAATTTGAGAAACCAACTTGCCAGTAAGACTCATTATTTCTCAGTTTTTTGAATCAAGAAAAGGGGAGAGACGATAGATATATAAGAGATGAGGAGGCTATAATACTGAAGAATGAAGATATCATAGGACTTTAATTTATATATATAGTTCAATTGTCTGCATTATTGGAAGTGCCCAAATTAAAACTCCACGAACTGTTACTAGTTATATCCAACACAGTTTAATTATCTTGTATGGTAGAGTGGCCATTTCTCACTGTTTTAGATAGTTTAACTGTCCTGCAGGCTTGTTGGTCAATATTAGTTGTGTTCAAAGCTGTAATAATATTTTGAGGAATGAAAGTGTTATTCTTTCAATGGTCCGTGGAGCCAGTAGATGTGATAGACTTGAGATATCTAATATTCAATAATGTAAAGTTATGAAAAATGTAAGGAAGTAGCACTTCTGTGTCATCAACTCTTAGTTAAGTAAGAGTTCTTGAACTAATATATAAAATATATGAGCCACTCCACTTCTTGTTGCCAATTGGTTTTGAGTTAGATGCACATGTATTCTTTAACATCTAATTCTATACAAAAAAAATTTTGTTGACGTTCTTAATTAATAAACTTTGAATATATTCTTAATTGAGCTAAACAATTAAAAAGAGTTTTTCTTTGCCTTGATAAAGGCTAGCGAAGCTTTTCTTTTCAATTTGCGTCAATTGTTATGTTACTAAAACTTATTTCAAGTGTGAAAGATTGTAAGTATTATGCGTCATTTCAAATAAATCATAAACACCCAAAATGAGGCTGAACATATAGATTGGATAATACTAGTAAATTTTCCACTTTGATGATGCTTTAGTATCAAAAATTAAGCATTGACAAGACAAGAGTAGTCTTAATCATGTATGATGAACTGCGACGAATGCATGTAATTTAGAGTCAAAATTAATCAATAATTCGATGCATGAATCATGTGATATCATTCTATACCACAAAACAATAATTTTTTTTCGTTTTAAATGTAGGAAGGCCAAGTCATAAAATTGCAAAAGTTTTTAATGAGGATTTTGGTGGGTAGGTGGGAAGGGTTAGTTGGTGACTTTATTACCTCCATTGATGATTGCCAGAAATAATTTATAGAGCCTCTGTATGATCATCATGTGGTTTTTATTTTATTTTAGTTTTGGTCAGTGGCAAAGAAACAAGCATTTATAGTTTGGAAAACTCTATTAATTTTGGTGTCAATAATACATCAAATTTTATCTTACACAAAATTATTGGTCCCATAACTTCTTTATAAAGAAAATTGATATACACATCTTGGTGCTAAATGGGGTCATCTTCATTGATTCATACATGATATGTTCTCAATTGGGTCCATGGATTTGAATGGATATAAATCAAGGCACATTTGTTTTTCCATTGATACATTAATTTACTTGTTTTATGGTGCAAATAAATATATAAATCAATACGCATCAACTAATGACTATTTTATTTCCATATATACAATAATTCGCTTGAGTTATACTAAGGTTGAATATCAATAAGTAAGTATTTTATTTTACACAAACCGACAGACTATATATCTAATAAGATCATGATAGGAATCCAGACGCACTTAATGGTGAACAGCATTCTGTTGACCCATTACGTGGAATTGGTGGACCAATGACTCGAGCTAAAACCAAACAGTTCAAGATGGCTCTTAATAGTTTGATCATGGAAGTGATGGACGATGCATATAAGTTGTTGGAACAAGGCTTTGATGAAGAGAAGACTGATTTTAGGCCTTGGAACTTTGTGATTTTGACATTACATGAAGACACTTCGATGGAGAGCAAGATTGGACAAGTGTTGGAAGCTTAGAACCCCACGTCGCGACGTCCACAGCTTCACATCGCGACGTGCACCGACGTCGCGACGTCCACCGACCTCCACGTCACGGCGTGTTTCTCTGAGAATTGAGATTCACGTCAAGGTTTGTCCGCACGTCGCGACGCGCGACCTTCCACGTCGCGACGTGCACCGACGTCGCGACGTGCACCGACGTCGCGACGTCCAGACTCCCACGTCGCGACGTTGGGAATTTTTGCAGTTTTTTTTGTTTTGATTTTTAATCGTTTTTGTTTGATCTTTTCAATAAGGAACGTGATCTAATGTTCTTGCATGAACATTGATATGTTCTATATGATGTTTTCACATGGCTACAGATCTTGCATGATTAAAGCATGTGTTAATTACATTTTAAGGAAGTTTATTCCAATTAGGAAATTATCTTTTAGGAAAGTAGGGTTTACTTTGTTGGCAAGTCTTTGTGCCTAAAGGCTTGTAAACCCACGAATTTTTGTTAGTTGAATTTTGAATTAATAAGTCATAATTTTGCAGAGCAAAATTTGATCCCAAAACCCTTAGAGACCTTAAGCTAAGTTTGAGCTTTTGTTCTTCTAAACCCAAAGTAAGATTAAGCCAATAGTCTTGCTTTTGTTCTAAGTTTAAGAACAACCAAATCTGATTTGATTTAGGTGCCGCCTGAGTCAAGCTAGTTTTGTAATAGCATTGGGGCTTTGGACAAGTTTCCATTGAATCGCGCTCAATATCTTCTTTGTTTCTTTGTCTTTCTTTTGTTCTTTCTTTGTTCTTTGTTCTAACCCTTTTCTTTGTTTCTTGATTCTTTCTTTGTGTTTATTCTTTTGTGTTGTTGGTGGAATTTTCCAAGCTAGACCTGTCCTGTGGATCAATAAGGTTGTCTAATCCGCCCAAAGGTGGATTAAATCAACGAGAACCTTATCAGATCATCTAACCTTTTTTCCAAATTTTTCTTAAAAACACAAAGTCTCGTGTGAAATGGTTCATATATACAACGTGATGCGTGAATTTTGTTAAATTTAGATTTTTCCCCAATTTTATATTTCTTATGCATCATAACACATATTTTAGCAAATAATTGCAAAATAAAAAAAAGCGTTGATTTTGACTTTTTTTTTACTATTTTTTGTATTCACCTCGATTGCTAACATGCATTGCAGTAAACATTGTCAAAAAAAGTAAAAATTAAAATTTTCATGAAACCCTCTATTTTTCATGGGTTATAACACACTTTTTTTGGTTAAAAATGACAAAATCAAAAAACATGTTGATTTTAGTTTTCCCTACTATTTTTTTCGCCCTCCTCAATCGTGAACTTGCATCCCAGTAAATTGTGTCCAAGAACATGAAATTTAGATTTTTGTTTTTACTAAATTTATGTTTTTTGTGAGTTATAACACATGTATTTTTGCCAAAAATGTAAAATCTAGAAATGCGTTGATTTTGATTTTTTTTGGATTTTTTTTGCACCCACATCGATTGTGAACATGCATTCCAGTAAACATTATCAAAAAAAGTGAAAATTAAATTATTTTCACAAAATTTCCAGTTTTCATTAGTTATATAACACACGTATTTTTGTTAAAAAAGACAAATTTAAAAAACATATTGATTTTGGTCTTTTTCATACTATGTTTTATACTTAACTTAATTGTGAACATTCATTCTAGTGAAATGTGTCAAAAAAAGTGAAATTTAGATTTTTTTTTTAAAGAAAATTTTCATTTCTCATGGGTTATATAACACACATATTTTAGCCAAAAAAATTACAAAATCCAAAAATGCGTTGGTTTTGACTTATTTGTATTGTTTTTGCACCCAAATCAATTGATACGCTATTTTTTTTTTTATATTTGATATACTAATATTATATTTGATATGCTAATGTTTGATACTTGATACACTAATTTTTTATACTTGATATGCTATTCTTTTATACTTATACACTAATTTTTAAATTAATATTTTAAACTAAAAATTAATACGTAATACACTAATTTTTAAATTAATACACAAGTAACATATATGAAACTATTTCACACGAAAATGACCCTCCCAAAAAAATATTCATGTAGCAATTGAAAAAAAATGAGTTGATGGGATGAATGAAGAATTAATTTACAACACATGCAGCTTGATAAATTGTAGTATTTGTTTCACCGATCTTGGTGTTAATTACTTCAGAAGTCGATCGCCAAGTATTTCTTAGAGTTATGTTCTTCGATTCAATTAATTTGTTTACTTCCAAATAGTTTCCTTTTAATTATTGCCAACTAATTCATTCCTTTTGATTGTGAAAGCATTCTTATTGTTCAGCCAATTCAGTCCTTTTTGTTTTGTGAAATCCTTACAGTAATGTGACCCATTAATGAGGAGTCATTTTCTTCTCGTTTACGATCATTGAAGACAAGCAAACTATATATGCATGTTTTATCAATTGAACTAGAGAAAAAATTAAGAAAAAATTAGAGAAAAAAAAACTAGAGAAAAAAATTAGGGTTCACATCACAATTTTACAAATTATAAGACTAACAAAAAAGTCTTTGCAGGAATCCATGCATTGCGGAGTTTGCATGAAAATTATATATACGATATACAATCTCAGGAATACGTTCTAAAACAACCACCAAATGTCTTATCTACTCTTATGTATGACTGTAAAGTAAACGATTGATGCATGCATGATACATATATACTATGTTTGAAAAAAAAAAGTAAGTGATAAATAAGGTTGGTATGTCGGTGTACTCATACAAGCATATATTTTCTTGTAATCATAATGAGTAGCATTACCTTTGTGAGAAAAACTCGTGTGAAATGGATTTATATATGAGACATGTTTTATATATGATACGGGTAATTAATGATCATTGAAATCATAATTCTAATTTTCTACTATTTTTATTATACGTTGAAATTGTGATCAACTCCCGACTTACATATGAACCTATTTTACAAGAGTTTTTCTTTATATTTTTATTCGCAAACTAGTACACGGGCGGATGGTAGTTTCAAATTTTATAGATAGCAAAATTCAAAGTGCTATGCAATCCAAATATGAATTATTCAAAATGCACAAGAATACCATAAAATAATGGTATCCTATCAAATAAATACAGTCATTATCATCCTACCCTAATATATCTACTCTAATTCTACCCCTCACCTTAACAGATAGCTCTGCTTCCGCAGTAAAATATATAGATGATTCTATTTGATGTAACATTTCATGAATGAAACATATGAAGGCGCTATGATATGTATTGACTAATCATATTGATGCTGTGTATCATAAATTAACCAGTCAAGAAAAAGTTTTAAAAAAACAACTACAAGAAAAAAAATTCAAAATTTTGTATTATTTGATTGGAACGTGTCAAGAATATAAAGGCTTTATTAATTGTATGTCTCACTTAATTTTTTGTTCCATAATCATTCGTAAAAAGAAATATTAAATCTCAAACACATAGTACCAGACAATATAATTGCACTGAATTGTATTACTCCAGCAACAGCACTACATGGAGTTTTAATTAGGGGACTGGCAATTAATGCAGACAATTGAACTATATATATAAATTAAAGTCCTAAGATATCTTCATTCTTCAGTACTATTAGCCTCCGATCCTCATCTCTTGCATATCTATCGTCTCTCCCTGGCCTTTTCTTGATTCAAAAAACTGAGAAATAATGAGTCTAACTGGCAAGTTGGTTTCTCAAATTGAGATAAAATCCGATGGAGATGTTTTTCATGAACTCTTTAGGCACAAACCACATCAATTATCCACAATAAGCCCTGATAATATTCAAGGTTGTGATTTGCATGATGGTGATTGGGGAACTGTAGGATCTGTCATCTTCTTTAATTATACTCATGGTAATTTTTTTTTTTTTACTCTTTATGGTTGGATTTGCTGCATGCACGGATGGTTCACGAATTTATCATAAACATCACCAACTTTATAATTGATCTCGATCAATTTTTCTTGTTTCGTACTCAGATGGAAAGGAGTGTGTGGCCAAAGAGATAATTGAGGCCATAGATGAGATAAAGAAGTCAGTCACATTTAAGATAATTGAAGGAGATCTGCTAAAGTCATACAAGAATATCAGTGTGACCGTTCATGTTGATACCAATGGTGAAAACAACTTAGTGACATGGACCATGGAGTATGAGAAGCTAAATGAGAGCATCGCTGATCCAAACACATTGATGGATCTCTGTCACGCACTCACTAAGGATATTGAGAGTCACCATCTCAGGTAATTAAAAGGCCATCCATGGTGTCTCTATGCATGTTAATATACAAAGTACAGTATGCATACCTGGGTCTGCCATAGTAACATCCAACAAAAGAACTAATCTACAATCCCAAAAAGAACTACTCAAGGATAGAGACACTATGGTACAAAGATACTTCGACGTTGTTATCAAACGGCATCATCGATCATTTATATATGTCATGAACTTAATTATCAATGCTTGCAATTTTGTGTTTTGTTTTTATCCTTATTTTGTTAACCAATGTATACATAAAGACACATTAATTAGGAAGTAAGTTATTTGTTGACGAATAGCATCACTATATAATCAGTCGACTAAATATTGTTCAAAGAGTGGATCAAGATAATCACATTGGCATTTAATCAAATACTAATAGGAGAATTAATCACACTGACATGCATCAAGAAATTTGGAAGGTAGCAATCTTTACAAAAGACAAATTCTAGAGAACTTGGCAGGGGTGTTTTTTCTTTTTTCTTTTTGTTTTGTTTTTTTTTTATATATATAAAAGTTAAGATTTATTAATATATAATTTAGGAAATGAAAGGGGATATATAGACAACGTCCCATGTACAATTATTTAGATAACAAGAGGAGTACTACTCCTTTACCTAAAATAAATTTAAAAAACTAATACTCCTTGTGTTTTCTAAAATCGTTAACAATTCTAAATCCAATTTTCAAAACCCATGTGTTAACTTTTGTGAGAAACTCAAAATTTAGAGGCGGATTTATAGGGGTGCAGTGGGTGCCGCAAGATTTAAAAAACTATGCTAGGTCCCTTTAAAATATTAAAAAAAAATCAATTGAATTCTTAAAAAAAATTAAAATTTTACACTCCAAATTAAAATATAACAGTAATACTATGTAATTTTGCCCCTCCAAACTATCATCCCTATATCCGCCACTATTCTCAAATCATGTGATATCTTGTGAGAAATCTATGTCATTTAATAACCTATGAATCTAGCTAACTGCCGTGTAAGAGACTAGTCCATCACTAGGAGAACTTATGCCAAGGCCTCAGTTATATTCTAACAAGAAAAATATTATATCCCTCCAACATGAAAGGTATGTTATTGAATAATGATGATCCTGGACTACAAAAATAAAACATTACGAATATTTATATAGTTATAACAAAGCCAAAATACAATGAAAAATAGAAATTTCAATTGTCTTTGAAAAGAAAATAAGCCCAAAAATAGCCTAAACAAAAGAATTTTGATTTAAAACCGCTTTGATCATTGAGCAAAACTGAGAGTCTTATAGATTTCGTAAGTCTTTTCGAATCCTTTGATCACAATAGTGATCTATTAATTTTGAACCAAGTTGAGAAACTTATACCCATTTGAAGTTAACGACAGTTTTGAAAGTTGCCTATTAACTATAAATAGAACAAGAATGAAGGTATTTTGGGTATAAAAATGTCTTGCACAACCTCTAGCTGTTTACCCTTCATTAAAAGTAATAATAAAACAGTGTTGTTGAAAACTTGAAATTCGCATATCAATCTGCAGGTCCACATGTTACATGAGAATGAATGGTTAATTACCGATAACCTCTATGTGGTTTGCCCGTTTTTTGTATAACCCCCATGTGTTGTCAAAATATATCAACAACCCCCACGTGTTTTGGTTTCTATTGTAAAGTGGACGGAAAGTGAGTCCCCTAATGGAGTTGTCAAAACTTCCGAAAATACCCCGATATAAAAACCCTTTTCCACTGTCGTAAAAGTAAAAAATCTTCTTTCACTGTCGGTCAATTAATTTTCAGACGAATCTAAACAAAATCCCTAATCTAATTTTCTTCCAAAATCTTCACTCCTGATCAAAGTAGATATGAAGAATCAAATATTTGGTTGTAAGAAGCAGTCAGAAGAGATCTGCAACTTCTACAACTTCTACGACTTCTACAACTTCGACTGTAAGATCTGCAAGTTCTCTTGTAAGAACCAAGCTATCAGAAGAGATTCACATTATCTTCAATGGCAGGAGAATTTACTGGTAAGCTGATAAACGAACACATTTAGTTTTCATTGTGAGAGTTGTGCATTGTGGGGGGGTTTTGGAGGGGGGGAGGGGGGTTTGAGATTTTTGGTTTACGTTGAAGAGCAGTAGGTGGGTAGGTTGAACAGAGCATTTTTGAATGTTTATTGATTTGCGATTTAGTTGCTATATACATTCTAAAGTCTCCATTTTTTTCAAGTCATTGTTGAAAAAAAAATATTGTTAGAAAAGTCATTGTTGAAAAAAAATATTGTTAGAAAAGTCATTGTTGAAAAAAAGTCTGTATACATCCTAATGTCTCCATCAAGTTCTAACCTCTACTGCACTTAATTTAAGATTTTAGTCTCTTATGCATGATAATATATAGAAAAATGATATATTTGTCTTGTTTAATGTCAGGTCCAATACACACACCTGCTCTAGCAGACATTGAAATTCACATTCATTTTGGTGGTCGGTTTATTGAGAAACCAACTTTAATTTATACTGGTGATAAAGTTTGTATATTTAAGAAATATAATATGGATTATTTGTCAGTGCAAAAGTTGCATGAAATGTATAATATGATTGATCCTGATGCGGTTAATATTAAGATATATTATCAAGTACCATGTTGTGCATTAGATGTTGGTGTTGTTGGCATACATAGTGATGTGGACATAGAACTTCTAATTACTGGTTACGAGGGACAAAGTGCAATGCATTTGTATGTTGTGAATGGGGAAATGCCACTGATGGTTGTGTCACCTAAAGGAAAAGTTTTGTTTGAAAGGCCTTTTACTAAGGAGTTCTTGGCATTGACTTACCGTGGGGAAGATAAAGATATAAATAGTGACAAAAGTGTGGGTAGTGGTGGGGCACATATTGAAAATGACACAGATAATGAATCTGTTAAGGGTAGAAGTGCTATTAAGCCAACCAAAAGAGTGAAAGTAGGAGCAAGAAAGGCTGTTCCATTCAGAAGGCCACTGAGAGCTAGAGGACATGGAGAGAAAAATCAATCAGGAGAGCAGCCACCAACCCAACTAGAAGAGCAGCCACCAAATCAACTAGAAGAACAGCCACCAAATCAACCAGAAGAGCAGCCACCAGAAGAGCAGCCACCAAATCAACCAGAAGAGCAGCCACCAGAAGAGCAGCCACCAAATCAACCAGAAAAGCAGCCACCAGAAGAGCAGCCACCAAATCAATCAGAAGAGCAGCCACCAAATCAATTAGAAGAGCAGCCACCAAATCAACCAGAAGAGCAGCCACCAGAAGAGCAGCCACCAAATCAATCAGAAGAGCAGCCACCAAATCAACCCGAAGAGCAGCCACCAAATCAACCAGAAGAGCAGCCTTTTCAACAGGCCTCGCATCTGCCACCAGAGCATCCTCCTAAGCAAGCTTCAGGTTCAGGCAAGCAGTCACAAAAGATTGCAAAAAAATGCAGAAATTCTAAACCAAGAAGTAGAGGCAAAGTACCAGACAAATCAGCCAAAGGTAATGAGAAGAGGAAGCAAGGCAAAAGAAAAAAGCATAATCTTCAAGATGAAGAAGAAACCAGATCTGATACATCAAGTGAACCAGATTGGCTTAATGAAGGGTTAGAGGGGCTAGAAGATGAAGACATTTTTGCTGACTTGAATAATCAGCAACAAAATACCTCAAATGAGGAAAACAACAGCAAATACACCAAGCAGTTCACAAGCTGGCAGATATGAAAAAAATCAGAATGGAGATGATTTTGTGAATGCATGGGAGGATTGGAATGAACCTCTTGTAGATGAATTAGATTTGTTGGAGAGGCTTTTGTCAGATGATGAAAATAGCAGTGTGCCTTCATTTCCTGAATTCAATACTGACCATGAGTTCAAAAAGCCAGAATTTCAATTAAAGGTAGGTCAGAAGTTCAGAAATCTTAAGGTTTTTAGAGAGGCCCTTGTAGAGTGGCATGTTAGGGAAGGATGGGAATTCAAGTATATCAGAAATGAAAGAGCAAAGGTGACAGTATTATGCAAGAAGAATTGTGGTTGGAGATTACATGCAAGTCCAGTGCAGAATACTACAACTTTTCAAATCAAAACAATAAGAGATGTTCACTCTTGTGGCAGAGAGTACAACAATGTTCATGCAACATCTACTTATTTGAGTAAAAAACTGCAACACAAAATCAGGGATGATCCAAACATTAATGTGGCTGGATTAGTCAATACAGCAAGGAGTGATTATATGGTTGACATTTCATACAATCAAGCATATTGGACTAAGAGGAAAGCAAAGGAGGCTATGCAAGGTTGTGATATGGAGCAGTACCATAGAGTGAGAGATTATGCTGCAGTTCTATTGAAGGAAATTCCTAATAGCCGTGTGACCATACAAGTGGACAGACCAAATGAAAATGAGATTGAGACTTTTAAAAGAATGTATTGGGGTTTAGGAGCATTACAACAGGGATTTTTGGCAGGTTGTAGGCCTCTTATTGGTCTGGGTGGGTGCTTTCTAAAGAGTCCATTTGGTGGTCAACTTCTAACAGCTATGGGAAGAGATGGAAATGACAATATGTTTCCAGTTGCACTAGGTGTTGTGGAGGCTGAAATGACTACAACTTGGATATGGTTTTTAAGTGGGCTTAAGGAGCAAATTGGAGTTGGAAACGATGTCCATTGGACATTTATATCTGACATACAAAAGGGACTAATTAATGCAATTGATGAGGATTTTCCAGATTCTGAACATCGATATTGTCTCAGACATATGTATCAGAATTTTAAGCTGAAGTTCAAGGGAAAGGAATTGAAAGATTATTTTTGGGCTGCAGCTTCTGCTGGGAATCAAAGGGACTTCAAAAGAGCAATGGAGAATCTTGAGAGAGCTGATCCGAAGGTGGGAAACACATGTATATATATTGATATTTTTATACAGTTTTCAATTGATTCTGACCTGATCATACTATTGTTTGATCTTTGTAATTTTCATGCAGGCTCAAGTACCATCCAGTTCCAGTTCACAACCTCAAGTCCATCAAGAGGGCTGCTGCTAATGCTCTTGTTACTACTCCTATTCCATTTGAAGGCCATGATGCTCTTACTCCATCAAGAACAATACCTACAATTTCATCAGTGTTGCAATTGAATAGAAAGACAATTATTACTTTTGGTTGTAATAGATTTCAACTTGCTACATTGACAATTACTTTTGGTTGTAATAGACAATTATTACTTTTGGTTCAAATGTTTGTGCATTTTGGTATGACATTCAATATTTGCATTTTGATGCTTTGGTTCAAATGTTTGTGCATTTTGATATGATATTCAATATTTTATCTTATGAGCATTGAAAATATATTTTGTATTTGTACATATTTTGGAGTTTCATAGATGGAGACTTTGTTAGGAGACTCCAAAATCTGGAATTTGAATATAACTTGAAACAGGGATATGAAACTCCAAAATCTGGAATTTGAATATAACTTGAAACAGGGATATGAAACTCCAAAATCTGGAATTTGGAAACTTCAATCCATTTCAATTCATAATGACACTTAACAACAACAGAACAATTTAGTATATGACAAACCTAACTACTAATACAAAATCACTTCAAAATGCTAATTGTCAAAGATAAAAATGATACAACAACACATACAATTATTAATAGATTCATCATTTTCAAACTTTCCCTAATCTGTTACTTTATTGGAGAGATTCTACGATCTTCAACAACCTTGTGAGCTGCGTCAATGTTGTTCATCGTTCTCTTATTGTTTTCTTCTCCTCTATCTATCAATGTCGGATTACACCATGCCCAAAAATCGCATTCTTTTGTCTCACACACAAAATACAACATTCCTTTAGAAGGTTTCTCAGAATTCACAATCTTTACAGCTGCCTTCTTCCCACATTCACAATATTTATACTGATACCTCACTCCACGACTTCCTCCACTGCTGTAGCTTGAATTTGACATCTCTGAAAATTTTTGTGGCCACTTCAACTTTGATAATTCTCTTCAACAAATTGAGATCTGTATGGTGATGGCTATATTTTCGAGTAAGGTAAATTGAACAAATACCACTAGATCTAAGTGTGTTGTGGAGATTTTTTTTTTTTGAGGAAGATGTATTCGAGTGAAGTAGGGTTCTAATGAGGAAGAAGAAGATTTAATAAGGAAGAAGAAGACATTAGCTCAATCTCGGATGAAGAAGTTAGATTTAAAGGTCAAAGAGAGGGTACTTTGGGAATTGTATGATTACTTAATATTTTCGGACAATCACACTTGCATATTCACACGCGTGTAACTCAATCTCCGTTAGGGGACTCACTTTCCGTCCACTTTACAATAGAAACCAAAACACGTGGGGGTTGTTGATATATTTTGACAACACATGGGGGTTATACAAAAAACGGGCAAACTACATGGGGGTTATCGGTAATTAACCCTTTTAGAAACTTAACAAAATATATATTATCATGATAACATACATAGTCCAGTGATATTATTTACATTTTCTGTCATGTACCAAATCTTTATTAAGTATTGCTTTCTTAAATTTCAAGTACTAATATAATAAACATGACAGAGATTTCTCACTTACTCCTCTCCCAATTAACATTGTAGATGTATTATGTACGTACCCCTCCAAGTCTTAGCAAACAAACTCCATCATGGAATTGATCATAAATGAATAAGAAGATAAGGCACCATAGTCGTGGCATAATATGTTTTGATAAATTAGAGATGAAACCTAACCCAATCAATGACTTGAAAAAAATGGAAAAACTCAAATCATATTTTAATTACATGAGACAACTAGACAAGCATGGCTGCCCCCCACACCACCACCTCCCCGCCCCACCCCCTTCACCTTTGACATTTTGGCTTTGATTATATCATGCTAACTCAACTATAAAATCCCTTTATCCTTTCCCCATTTTCATCATCAATTTAATTGCCTTGATTTGTATTATTTTTCTTGCTTAGCCAACCCTCGGATAAAATGTCTAAGCTGGTTTCCTCAATCGAAATAAAGTCCGATGGAGATGTGTTTCATGAAATTTTCAGAGATCGACCACATCACATATCTACTATGAGCCCTGCTTATATTCAAGGTGTTGATCTCCACGACGGTGACTGGGGAAATGTTGGATCTGTCATCTTCTGGAACTATACACATGGTCAGTGAATTTTTCATGAACCCTTTTCAATATTTTTAAGTTCTAATTGATTGTTGATTCGTTATTGTTTTTTTTTAACCTTTTTAGATGGAAAACCAAAAGTTGCAAAAGAGATCATTGAGGCCATAGATGAGGCAAAGAAGTCAGTCAGATTTAAGGTGATTGAAGGAGATCTTATGGAGTTGTACAAGACCTTCATCATAACTGTTCATGTTGATACTGCTGGTGAAAACAACTTGGTTACATGGACTTTTGAGTATGAGAAGATAAATGAGAGCATCCCTGATCCAAATACACTCATGGAATTTTGCCTGAGTGTCACTAAGGATATTGAAACTCATCATCTCAAATAAAGTGGCATTGATCAAGTTCGTGTGTGGGCATGATATTATCCGCCTGTTGGAGTTTCTAGCTACAAAATCATGTTTAAATGCCAGCTTGATAAAGATTTTACCGTGTGGAAACTGAATTTATTGTGTGCTTAAATCTTCTGAAATTTATAATAATGTATGAGGATGATATATATGTCTTCTTTTGTTGTAATCAATTACTATCAGTTGTTCGATTAAAGAATAATGGCTAATACTAAAAATAGCCCAAAAAAAAAAAAAATAGTGGGACTCGTTTGCCTAACTTTTTCGTGTCTTATGATGCTTTAAGTTCTCCTGCATTTCAAATCTTTTCTATCTCAATCATCCTGTTAAAATCCTTCTATGTCTTGATCTTTTTTCCTATCTCAATCTTTTTATCTTCCCCTCTTATGTTTCGGGATGGATATCTTGTGATATGTTAAGTATTTCATTTTTCATATCATTTTATGGATGCATGTAGACATGACCACGGTTCAGGAACCGCCGGTTACGGTTCGTGAATCGCCGGTTCACGGTTCCACGAAGATTGGAACCTGAACCGGCCCTTGGCCTCACGGTTACGGTTACGGTTCGTGAACCGCCGGTTCACGGTTCCGTCACGATTCCGGTTCGTCAAGGTTCCGGTTCCGGTTTGTTAACGGTTTTTTACGGTTCGGAATTTTTAACATTAAATTTGAAAAAAATAAATACAATATATACAAATTTAATATAATTGAAAAGTAACTTAAATTAATATGTAGATGTAATGATGTATAAACAAAATATAATAAAATGAAAAATACTCTATATTTGTTAGTAGTTAAATATTAATTACCATTAACATGTTACTAATAGTTGTACCATAATGAATATGAATAATAATTGATATTATTTGAATATTAAACTATGAGTTTAATTATATATTTATATGAATTTATCCATTCATTACACACAAGAACACGCAATAATTCAAGTTAATATGGTTAATTATAAGTAATCTTTTATTTTAATATACTTATAGTTTAATAATCATCCATTAATAATATTAGATAATGAGAAAGTTTAATAATTCAATTGTAACATGGGCTTTATCAATTATACAAGGTGATCCAAACAATTAAGTCTAAAGCAATGGGAGGGCTACAGCATGGACTTTTGGTTAGCCCATGACAAGGTGTTTTTCCAGATCAGGCCCAATAGGTTTTTTTTTTTTTTTTTTTTTAAAAAACCGGCGGTTTGAACCGCCGGTTCACGGGTTGGGCCCGGCATGGGCCGGTTCCGGTTTCGGGCCGGTTCCGGTTAAAACCGGAATCGTGACCATGACTAGATGCATGTCCCGTATTTTTTATATTTATTTCGTATTGTTCATTAATTATTGATAGAATTTTAATTAAAGACATATATGGCGTGTATCTATAAAATGAAACAGTGAATAAAACATTGAATTTAACAGAAGATCCAATGTGTTTATATTTACTCAACCTATAATCCCATGAACAATTGATTGATAAGAAATGTTTTGTACTTCTTTTAGAGAAAAAGAGTAGATAGTTTGGTGGGTCTGATGGCAAGGAGATTGTGCGTTGGAGAAGAGAGCTAAAAATTCAAAAGCAAGAATATGAAGTACACTTATTTATTTCCCTCTGATTCTATACTTTGATAGGGTGTTATTATCTCATGGTACCTCTAAATAGGCTGAATAATTCATTTCTGAATTGCTATGTAATTTAAGTTTGCTTTTGATTATTAATAAAATTGAGGCTGTCATCTTTCTTTGTACATGGGATTTGCCGATTAAAAAAAAATAAATTTTCCCTTTGTAAAAATTAACTATCAAATACACTCTCATCGCTGTCATGTGCTTTAACTTCTTTTGAAATTAATGTTACAGTTTTCAATTTTGTATTTGTTCTTTTTCACATATAACTAACATAATTGTCAAAATATACAAGATATCATAATGTAAATTATCAACTTCAACAATCCTTGCAATATTATTTAACCCTAAAAAATATTTTTATCACTTCCAATATCATCATCTTTAGAAAAATCAACCAAATCAATAAGTTTTTCTTCCCTTGTCAAACCTTTAACCATGTCAATCTATAGTTAATTTCCTTTTCAACTCAAAACCCATGATTTTTTCTTTCTTTCTGGGATGAAATCACTAAATTCTTTTCCTTTTTATTTATAATTTATTTCTCTTCAAGTTCACCAAATAATTCAAACAATCCAAAATCTTCACCAAATCAAAATTCTCATACTCTTTAATTGACGGTGTTGTTTTGGTAATATTGGATTGGCTTAATTTCCTTGAACAATTCTTTTAACACTATTTTCACCACCTATATTGTCTTAATTAACTTGCACTGCTGGCCAACTCGCTTCTAACTAATATGCACAAATATACAAGGCTCACTGAGCAAGTCAGAAAGAGTCAAATCTATGAAAAACAGAAGACAGATAATGAAAGATAAACAATTTTCATTAAGAACACAAATTTCGCATAACTTAAAGAATTTATTAAATAATATCAACGTGTAATCTATGAAAAACAAAACCCTACAAGTACTCCAATAGTTTTAGAAAACTCAAAACTAAATAAGAAATCATATTGAAACCCATTACTGAAAAAAAATAAGCCCAAAAATGACGGAAACAATTAAGTTCATTCCAATCTGTTACATATCAAATTCTCATCCTTATTAATGAATAAATCATTGTGTAACGCACTGTATTACGTTGTGGATGAATTATTTTGTTGGGCAAATAACTCAAATTTTTATTGTCTTAGACTACCAGCATTGTTAGTAAGGCCCCGTAATTGGAAGTTTACACAATTCTTAAACAATGTAATTGATTCTCAACTAGTTAGATGATTTATATTTATATAGGTTGTACTTTATCATGAGATCAATATTAATGAATCTATCACAATTGGAAAAAAAAATCAAGTAAGCAATAAAATCCTTGATGGTTAAAAAGAAAAAAACTTCAAACCAGACAAAAAAATGTCTTGATTCATGTGATTTCAGAAATATATTGTGGGATGCCCAAACCATGAAAAAAAAAATCATTAAAGAAAACAAAACGATAGTGATATGGTCTGGACAAGATTATCTGATCCCTCACTCACCTGCATCCATTATCAACATATTATTTGGACTTTTCTGCTGACAACGTCATTTTCTTCATTCTGAAGGAAGATTGTCTCTTCTCTTTGATACGAAAATCTCAGATGTTGATATATGTAGGACAAAAAAAAAAAAAGTCCACAACCTGAATTAATTTAAAAATATTTCATAATTTATTTCTCATTATGATATATATATATTTCAGCTCGAATGGTTCTATTGCTTGGGTCCAACCTGCACCCTCATGTTAGATCATCTCAAATATGTGATTTACGTATGAATTTTATTTTATCGTAAACTTAATATTGAAACTCAAAATCATATATAGTTTCAAATAAGTCAAGTTTAACTCAACAAATCTAACCAAGAATGTAGAATTTGACTTTATGTAAAATGTACAAAGTCATCTAAACACTCTCATTGCCAAATTAGTACAAGTCATGCAAACAATACAGGAAACAAAACAAAATCAAACAAGAACTAGAATTAGAATTAGAAATGGAATTGAAATCATACACATGCATGAATGAATGATGCACGATCTTTCAAACCCCAATCATACACATTATGCATAATCAACAAAACATGTTTTAATCGATCACCATGCATGGCTGTTTCCGTACTAGGATTCTCACGTTGTTGATTTCCCACCTCCAATCATTATTCCCAATTGTTCCATATCGTACAATAATTCACATGTTATGACAAACCAAATGTGGCATATTCCGTCGAACCCTTCCATTGTCAACCTCAACGCACTTCAGAATGTTTACTTTAATAATGATAAGAAAATACGGTTTTCTTTTTTTTTTCTGTAAGATTATTAGTTTATACACTTGAAATCTACATATTTGTCCGCTATTGGCAATAAATGTTTATTTATTAAGTAATAATAGAATTATACGTGAGTCTAATTACAATTTCACGTAAAAAAATTCGTATTTTTCCTACTACTCAAATTTTAATAGGTTATTCACTCTTCGTTATCTTTTTCCTTTTATGTATGTTATCATTGGCTGATATAAGGGGTGGGAGAGTTGCGGTTGCCCGAAAGGTTTGAAATTTTATGTTTTTTTTATAAAGAATTAAGATTTTTCAATTAGATCTTTTAGAAAATTTAAATTTTGTCCGCCCCCTTCTCCAAAATTTATGATATACCTTATATTTAATAATATTAACTATTTCTCCCTCCAAAATTGACTTTCTGAATCCGCCACAAGAAAAATAGTTCCTACTCTTTTTATACCCTTCCTTAACATATGAATTTGGAAACTTGAATTTATTTATTTCTCCTCCACCCCTCTCTCTATAGAACTATGAATAAAATGATGCTTACCCATCCCAATATCGATCCCATTTTTACTTCCCATTCTACAGATTTTATTTTTTAAAAAAAAAATAAAAAAAAAAATGCAAAGACCTAAGGATCATAGGTGGTGGTGGTCACATGTTGTCCATACCTATGCATTTATCTCAATTAATGTGGTAGCTCAATATATAACTACCATTGCATGCATAAATTAATTAAGACATCAGTTTCCTTCAATTTGATAATGATATCACAGAATATTGTTTTTTGAAAATTTTCATTTCTCCTTATCCATCCATTATTAGTGAACAAAGGGACCCCATCAATTATTTCTTCTCTTTAGACAATATCTCTCTGATAAAAATAACATATCTTAATTTTCTTCATTTATTTGCCAACATTTATTTATATCTTAAAATATAATTCAATTTTAATTTTTTGGTTGAGATGAGATAAGGAAGAGATTTGGACAATGTTGACTGATTGTATTTTTTATTATTGCCAAAATTTATTTATTCTCTTACACAACAAAAGTCAATTAATGTTTTCCGGTAAGATGAGATAAGGAAGAGATTGATCTAGAGATATATATGACCCCCAGTTGTTGGAAATCAGTAAAACAGGAAACAACAAGTAACCTGTGAATCATGTGATCTTCAAGTAAATCCTTATTTTAATTTTGTATTGTTAATAGGATGGATTAATTTCTCAAAGAAAACAACTCACAAATAAAATTAAGTTATCACACCTGTTTGAGCCACTGGGGCTAGCCCAGTGGTTAGGGAGTTAGTGTCCCGACCCTCAGGTCTAGTGTTACATTCCTGGAGGATGCATGTGACGGCGTGTGAGTGTAATAAAAAAAAAAAAAAGTTATCACACCTGTACAATCTGCTGCTACCAAACAAGAAATTAAACTTTGCAAGTTATTTCCTGAACTGTGGTTGTCACTATCATGTTTAAGCCACTACCTATTTAGTGAAAACGTACAAAAAATAAATGGGACATGACAAGTGTCATGTGAGACCGTCTCATATATGTTACTCCCGTATGAATTTTAATTTAGTGTATAAAATATTAAAGATTAAAATATAAAGTATAAAAAATTAGCGCATCAAATATTAACATATAACCTATAAAAATTAGCATATAAAGTATAATTGACGTATCAGATCACATATATAAGATGGTCTCATAAGAGTTTTTGCCAAAATAAATTAATGACATCAATTGATTAAACCGATTCCATAGCAAAATTTTGCAGGAATTGACCGCTGTTGTTGTGAATGATTGTTAGTGCATTAAACTAACTTTAATTAGTTAGAAATTTTATTTTTAATAGGATTTTTTTGTTGGGTTGGTTTAATTTCCTTTAGAAATTAGAGTTCGTGAATTATGCATTTTCCGAATCTTTTAATATTTTGAATTAATTAAATAGTACTAGAGACCTTTGAAAGGGAGTGAAATAATTAGTATAGTTGAAAGATCTGTGTGAGAAAAAACTTTCACAACTTCGAGGAATTTTTTGAAACTAGCGGATAGTACATGTTGTTGTCATACATGATACATGTGATATTGCAATTCTACTCATCTTCTCCCAAGCATACTGTTTGAATATAAATATTGATTTTTTTGACATAAGAATCTGTTTTTGTTTTGTTGTGTAATTAAGCAATAGAGTTTAATAAAATTGTAATTGTCAGTTTACATATTATTTTATCAAATTGACATCATAATTTTTTAACTTTAATAAGTAGTATTAGAGTCGGAATAAGTTCTTGGTTATTTAATGAGAAGATTGATCCCAAGTTATTTATCAGAAGTAGAATAAATTATTAAGTTATTTATTAGAGTCAGAGCAGATTCCTGAATTGTTGCTCTGAGAGTTGTTTATCAGAACCCAAAAAAAAAAGGTATGGGTTGCTTACCAAGAACAATTATTTCTCAAATGCTTATTAAAGTCAAAACAATTGATTTTGAATTGTTTTGAGAGTGCCGTATACTTGGTTAATTTGTGAGTTATTTGGTTTGTGAGTTATTAGCAAGAAATTGATCCGAACTAGTTATAGAGAAGAACATATATTAAAAAAGTCTTGTTAGCTAATACCTACATAATTTTATTTATTCATTATGAATATAAATTTGATCTAAGGAGAAAAAAAGTTGAGACTTTACGTTTAAATATGAGTGACTAAAAAAAAGTACAAAATGGTTAAAAATCATTTTTAAAAAATCTAGATCAATGTAGTTTAAGAGATATTGTTGATTGGAAAGCAACAGTACTCTTTTTGTCTAAAGATGTTTAAAAACATAAAGGAAATTTATTTTATAGGATTACAGAAAATCAAAGAATACCATATTTCACAATTTTTTGATTTTCCTCAATGTATTATTAACAGGTATTCAGGGTCTGGAGTGTGCTTGGAAAGGGTGGAGGGAGAAGATAGGGTTATCTATCAAACATTATCCTATTTTATTATGTCCAATATTAAAATTACGTGGTAGGATTTTATTTATTTCTTGGATAGGATCTAATAATTATAAAGTAATTTTAGTGATATTTATGCTTTTAGTCCCAATTTTAGTTAAATTATGTGGTTTTGAACATTAGACAGAATAAGATAGGATAATCTTGAACAGAGGATTCGATCTCCCTCCACAGGCCCTCCCTCCAGATTGGATCATCTGTCCAAGATTATCTTGTCCTGTCTAATATTCAAAACGATGTAATTTAACTAAAACTATAGACTAAAAACATAAATATAATTAAAATCACTTTACAATTATTAGAATTTAACCGAGTGAATCCTACAATGTAATTTAATTTTGAATAAGATAATATAAAATAATCTTAACTAAAGGATATGATCTCTTGTTGAGGCCAAGGACTATAGAAAGATTTTGAGCCATAGGAGGACTGGGAGAGAAATTCAGGCCGAAGAGTACAGAGGCAAGGTTAATTTGCAATTTTAGAAAACTTTGCTCCGACAATATAATCATCAAACCTAATGGATTTCGGTCCCTCCAAATCCATCATTGTCAACAAAGATTTGTGTACTGTATATCCATAAGAAAAAGAATTGTCTAAAAGATAAAAAAAAAATGCTGTTCATAATTAATTAGTTGAGTTCGCAGTTTTTAAGCAAAATAAATTAATTGCTGTTTCTAAAGGTTGTTTGTTTCGTATATTTTAACTTTCTTTTTTAGCTTAGATCAACAAGAAAGAAAAAGGAAAATTTGACAACTCGGAGTAGATATTGAAGTAATTTGAACGTTCTTTCACATTTTAGAATTCTTTTACAATGAAAAACAAAGATAAATTTTTTACATATCCTTTTCAATAATAAAATTTCTATTAGTTTAAGTAAATGAGAATAGAGGACATGTATAGGTTAGATCAATCAAATCAATTAACTTAACATGATTCTTGTACTGAAATTTACCCATTTTTTACTCCAAGCAAAATATAATTAATTCTTTGTAGTTTGATCGTCACAAAAATTTCTATGAAACCCATTAATATATGAATCCGCTTTATAGAAAATCAATAAAAACAAAAAAAAAAAACTAAGGCTCCGTTTGGATGAGCTATTTTTAGGTTTTATGATGAAATTTTTTTTATTGGGATTTGTTATGAGAAAGGAATATTTTAGAAGTGTTTGGATTAATGAATTTTGTTTTGTTGATATTTTTACTAGAGATTTTTTAATTAATAAAAGTTTGAAATTTAAATTTGAATTAATATTTTATTAGTTTGTTTTGGTGGGAATTATGTTAGGAAGAATTGTTTATTATTAAAATTTAAAATTCAAATTTAAATTTAATATTTTATTTATAAAAAATACTGTAGCATTATTTTTTGTTTTATAAATATTAATGAAAAACTTGAACAAAACAAACAACTCATTTTGCATTTGTAAAATAAATCACAAAAATGCAAACTTCCAAACAGAGCCAAAAGACTAAAAAAACAAAAAAGACTAAAAGACTAAAAACAAAAAGACTAAAAAACAAAAACAAAAACAAAAAGATTGATTGATTAAAAAAAACAAAGATTAAAACAAAGACAAAAAACAAAAAACAAAAAGACTAAAAGACTAAAAACAAAAAACAAAAAGACTAAAAGACTAAAAACAAAGATTGATTTATTGTCTATTTGTCTTAGTCAGGAGAGATCGCATATATGTATAATCAAGCTGGCTGTTGGTGTTTTCATTGCATTTTATTTGGTCTACTATTTTATATATTTTCCCTTGCTCCACATCAAGGAAACTACCATACTGATTTCAGTGTTAAAGGGCAGCCTTATGCAAGGAAAGTGGACATGATTATTTCTAACACATTTCCTGCCAAAATAAGGTAAAAGAAAAAAGCCCTTCAAAAGTAGTAACAAACAATTTCGGCCATTAAATTGAATTGCATACACGAAAAAAATAAATTGAGTTGCAGTGGGAGTTAAGATTTTGTTGCCCTCAAAAACAATGTCTACGCATTCAATGATTGATCGGTTGAAGTGAAAAAAAAAACAAGTATGTACCAACTACATGTACAATAATATAATTTCTTGCGAACCCTTATCCAATCTGCCATCCATTATTATAATTGTGGAGTACACAAAGCTTATTAATGGAATAGTGACAGTAGTAGAAGGTCACTGATTGTTCATTCAACTATATAAAGGACCAATTCTTGGGCAACTTCTTCCCACAACTCTGAAATATTAGCCCATAAATATTAAGCTTTCTTTTCTACGTTTGACTTGCTAAAAACATTTTCTTCTTTAGTTTCAAGAAATTATGGGTTTGAAAGGTAAAATGATTGGCCAAACTGACATCAAACACACTGGAGTAGGAGATGTGTTTCATGATGCTTTTAGCCAAAGGCCACATGATCTTGCCACTATGAGTCCTGAAAAAGTTCAGGGTTTTACTTTGCTTGGTGGGAGCATTGGAACTGCTGGATCCAAGATCTGCTGGAACTATACTCATGGTTCATATATTTTTTATATTTTTCTATTTCTAGCATTTTCATGACAAGGGTTTTTTTTTTTTTGTCCTTATTGATGATTAGAGTTTTGTTTTTCTGCAGATGGGAAAGAAAAGGTAGCAAAGCAGATTATTGAAGAAGTTGATGAAGCAAAGCAATCAATCAAATTCAAGATGATTGAAGGAGATCTTATGGAGTTGTACAAGAGTTTCATAATAACGTATCATGTTGATACAAAAGGTGAAGATAATTTGATAACATGGACCTTGGATTATGAGAAGTTGAATGAAGATGTTCCTCATCCAGGGACATTGCTCAACTTTTTCCTCCACATGATTGAAGACATTGAGTCTCATCATCTCAACAATTAATGCTTGGAATTGAATGAACTTCAAACTAAGCTGAATATTTATAGTTTGTTTGGAATAATTTATTGCAATTTGCAATAGTTCCTACTCCAATGTTTTTAGCACATATATGTGATATGTGTGTTTGAAGCCGCGTGTAGTTAAGTTGAAAGTCATTTCGTAACGCTTATGTATGATGTTTCAGTTAAGAACTATGTATGATGTTTCATACCTAAAAAAAAATATATATATATATATATATATATATATATGATGTTTGGTTATTATTATTTTCCAACTACTCTCCTTGAAGCAGGTTCATATATGTAATCGCGAGTTACTTAATTACGTTTTTTATATGTGACAACAGCAGTGGAGATTTCAGCAGTAATTAATTATGTGTTTCATACATGAATCACGTCTCATATATAAATCAATTTCACAAGAGTTTTTGTGATTAATCTTTGTTTTGTTTTTTTTCTACCAAAAAAAATAAAAGATACTTAAACAAGTGGTTATTTTATAATAATTTATAAACATCAAGCCTACTCCTCAAAAAACCAAAATTTCAACGCATAAATAGTGCATCAAGAGTCCAGAGTAGATTATTATAAACAAAATAAAGTACCTATTCCTTGGAAAATAAACATTTGAACAAAATTTGAGGAAATGAAACGTTGCATGGTTTTGAGGGACTGGTTTTTTCCAAGGCAGACTAAGCCTATATTCATACACTACTCTAATCGCATTTTATTTTATTTTATATGATTTTTTTCATTTTTTTTATTAGTCATTACAGCAAGGGTTATGAAAATTTGGATGCCATTTTATTTTTTTCCTTTTTGAACTTATCTGCATCACTATTTCACTGTTGCACCACATTTGGATTTTGTTAAGATCTATACCTTGTATGAGGTTTAGAAGAAGCTCTTTTGGATCAAATTGTGTCCACTAGTAGTGCAACATATTTGAATTTTGCTAATGTCATAATTTAAAATCTTTTAAATCACAAGTAAATTCTTTTGCAGTTAACTCTATTTTTAATCAGAAAAACTTTTGTAAAACCGATTCATGCATAAGATACAATTGATATTTAAAACAGACAGTTAATTGTTATTAAAATCACATGATTCTAATTTCTTTTTTTCCATCACGCATTAAAATCGCAATTAACTTGCGGTTACATAAATAAATTTGTTTCACAAAAACCATGGCCAACTGATTTTTAGTTAACTTTACTTTCTTGTCAAACAAACGAACAAGGGTAACCAAAGTAGTCGAGTTGGGTTTCTAAAAGAAACCATATATCTATATATATATATATATATATATATAGATATATATTAATTCATTGTTCTTGGGTATGGCCAATGTAAAAGATGCAGGGATGGATAGTAGGATTATTCTTGTTACATAGTAGGGTTGCCCATTAACTGATGCACAGATGGATGACAAATGGACCTAGTTTCTAAAATCAATGGGCTCTCTATTTAGTTTTACTGATGGTGTAATCTAAGATGTAAAAATCAAGTGTTATAAAATTTTCAAGGTTTAAAATGCCAAATATATAACTTTAACTAGCTAGCTCCAAAAGAACACCAAAATGTTATGAGTTTTTTTTTTTACCATAACTTTATTAATATGAAAAAACTTATCAACAAATACAGGAAATGAAAAATTAAAATTTCGGCTCCACTAGATTTATATATATACAATGTATTTTACTTATAAATTATAATACAAGATTATTGGCATAGCCATCAAAAGACAACTCATATCCAAATCATAACTGCAATCAAATCACGAATACAAAATACTATATATGCTTACTAAATATTTAATAATCAATCATGCAAAGTCTAGCTTTATGTGTTTTTTTTCTTCTTTTTTTTTTTTGTCTTTTTTTTCCAATAATTAAAAAAAAAAACTTTGAGAATAGAACTTGAATTCTCTAATATTTAAATTGATGTCCCTACCAAATAAGCTAAGTTTAAGGGACCAACAAACAAATATCTGAAAATACAGTTCCCACGTTTTAAAAAATTCGTGCATTTAAATGCAATTCAACTTTTTGTTTCTTGCAAATTTAAAAACTTTCTCTTCTCTCTGCCCCATAAAAGCACAGCGTAGAAACTGCATCTGCCATGGCTAGTTATGTATATATACGTTGTTGCAAGATATTTTGTTGGCATGCATGATTATGCAGACACATATAGTAATATTTCAAAATTAAAAAAAGTTCTTCAAAGATCATGTCTTTGAGCACTTGCGCCAACTGCATAAGAACTTGCACCATGCATGTGCATAGATTTTTTTTTTTTTTTTGGGATCAAAAGCGGTATATTATATTGCATTGCTCCAAGAGATTATCTTGTCGACAACATCTTTTTGTTAGTCAGCAATTTAGCATAATACAAGGGTTGATGTATAGTCATTTTTCTAGCTATAAAATTCAGCCCTGCAAGTTAGAAGTTAGTACTAGTTGTTTTAAGCAACGAATTGTGATTCCCAACTAGTTGAATGCATGTGCATAGATCCCGGTAATGTTTTTTTATCATTATTATACATCTCTGATTTTTTATTTTTATTTAACTTTTACTTCAAGCTATTTTCATTATTCATGCATGTCTCAAGCTATATATATATATATATGGTCAAAGTGATGAAAAAGTTCTTGATTTACGAAACCTTGGTTGAAATCCAATATTTCGGGTGATCTATGTATTGGACCTCATTTATATGCCTTTATATGTAAATAAAATAAAGACCAACTCAAACTTTTAAAAGTGAAAAAAAAAGTTCAGACCAACTCAAACTTTTAAAAGTGAAAAAAAAAAGTTCAAACTTTTTTGCTTAAACAATTATTTGAGAATAAAACAAGAAAAAAATAAAAATAAAAAAGGCTGTCCAACCACGCATCTCTTATCTCCAAGAATGATGGTCAATTTTAGCGACTTAGTTGGAAATTATCATTATCTATTAACAAATGATTTATCATTTTATTGAAATCATTTAGTGGGGATAGTAATGTTTAACCCAATTTTAGGCTAGCTGCGACCAAATTTGTCACCGAAGTTTCACCAAATTTAAATTTAGTCCTTCTACATTCAAAATTTGACAAACAAAGTTCAGAATTCACCCATTTTTTAAAGTAAAGTGCATGTTATTAAAAGGGGAAAATGCAAAATCCGTCCTTCACATTGTTTGAAGAATTTTTTTCGTCTTTCATATTTAAAATAATATAATATATATCATCATTCATATTAAAAAAAATTCCGCCTACTTCTTTAATGAAAAAATATGCACTTGTCACGGTCAAAAAAACATCCATAAGGATTTTACTATAAGAACAAATTTGGCACAATGGTACGTCGTTTTATACCAAATTTAAAATACCTACTTCAAAGGATTTAAAATAGTAAGTGAAAGTACGGTCGAATCCCACGGAGAACGGAGCACAGTCTATTTAGTTAATTCAACAATTTGTCACAATTCAATTTTAAATATCAAATCACGATAATTAAACTTAAAAATAAATCAAACAATTTAACTAAAATTATCAAAATAAAAATGCAAGAAAATAAAAGTCCGGCAAATAAGTAAATCCACACTAATTAAATATTCATCGATCATTGACTCAATAATTAATTAATGTTCATAAACCAACCAGTTATAGGTTACCGAGAATCAGCTCCGACGTAACCCCATTCCTTCTTAATTTCTCGATAATTAGCAAGAATCAGCTTAAACTAATTATTTCTCTAATTAAGACACAATTCGGCTGGAATCAGCCAACACCAAATTTAATGTCATAACAGCATTAAGAATTAAAGGAACCCAATTTTAACAAATCACAATCAGAATCAGCAGTCGTAATTTATTAACCTATTGTTCTCGTCTACCTGACAGTAGCTTTACCACTAATCAATCCTATCCATTAAATACAGATACTTAATGGGAGATTAATTGGCATTATTCAAATTAAATAAATTTGATCAAGATTTAAATAATCCAAATAACTAACGATATGCACAGAGAACTTTTCGGAATCTATGAAACATTAATTTAGTATGCGCATTTTGATCTCACAATAAAATAATAATTAGTACTTCATTACTTAAATGCCGGAAAATAAAACTATTTACAAGACATAATTACTAAAACAGAATCAAAACACAAAAATGACATACTAAAATCAAACTAAAAATAAGTAAAGATAGAGAAAGCTTATTCCACTATTGAGCCTGTCTTCCGTTTGGACGAATGAGACCCCTCTGGTTGTAATTGTAAATGAAAATCTGCATTTTCTCTGAATGACGAAAAATACTGTAACATAAATTAAATTAACTCTACTAAATGTACGAAAATTCTGCGAACTAGAAACATAAAAAAAACTAAATCCTATCTAATTTAAATAATTAACTAAAATATGAAAATATGGACACAAACTAGAAATTAAATTTTAAACTAAACTTTAAAATTGACCATGACTACTATAAGAACATACTTAACTATTAATTTATGCAATTAAAACCAAAATTAACTACAGTGACTAAAAATCAAAACTAACTATTCACTCACTCTAATTAATTTCTGAGACTCAATGAAAACTAGAATTAAAGTCAACTATAATGCTCTGACTCCAATGTAAGACACTGCAGTTTAATCATGTGAGAATTCAACATCCTTTGACTCAAATATGGAAGCCTAGAATCTGAACTACTTTCATGCATGTGCATAAAGAATGAATGCAATTAAAACTCATCACTTTAACTCACGGATTCGGGAGGAAATTGTCAACGAAATTGACTAAAGATGTAGGAACACAAATTGACTCATTAATGAAGGAATTAAATAATAAACACCATTCAATTCTTTTATGATTCAACTTGAAATTTTCTAAGCAAGATTGAAACTTGTTTACCGTGAAAAAAATATGAAAGCAAGAAATCAAATTATTCTAAAAACGGGCATTCACAGTAAAATTCAAATTAAGAATTAATGGAGTCAAAAGAAAAGCTTTTTTATAAATACGTAAAAACCTAAACTTAACTCTAAACTACTTCTAAGAAAAACTAATCAACTACATTCATTAAAACTACTCAATACGTATCTCCTTTTTTACTACCTATTCTTTCTCATTATATAGAGAAGGTTATTAAGCCTAGGAAACAAACCTTTAAAGAAATTCAATTAATCTAGAACTCTTCCTAAAACATGATAAAAACAATATAAGGATAAAATCAATCCTAAAATATGCCACAAACGGCTTATTAAAAATAGGGATGCAACCCTTTAATAAAAAAATCACCTAATTATCTTATTTTCCAAATTGGATATTGACTAAAATATGATAAGGCAATCTTCTCTTCCAAATCAAACTCTTCAAGACTTCAAGTAATCTCCAAATCTTTCCAAATTGTCTTGTACGTAAAACTCCATTGCCCAAATCCAATACAAATCCAATACAAATTGATCTTCATCAATATCTTTAACAACAATTATCCTTCTTTCCAAAATTATCAAATTCTGCACCAAAAGCAATTCTTAATGCATAAAAAATATCAATTAAATACCAAAACCATAAAAATAATTAACATAGAAAACGGAGTTATCACACAATTTTTTGTAATGTGTGTGATTAAGTTGCATCCTTTTAAACAAGAATGACCAAAAAAGTTTTCAAATATATTTTGAATGATGATTCTTTGCAAATTTTCCTATATATATATAAAAAAAAATTAGTGGATATTCCAAACTAATCGCATCCATTTATTTCCTCTTGTCACATTTAGCCAATTAACCTAAAATTTTGTCATTTATACTAATTTAGGGCAATCAAGATGAAAGGGTTAATTAGATGCAATCACTTTATATGTATTCACATATTTCACTAATTTGTTATGAAATGGAGGGTGTTTAGTTCTTTGTCCTAAATTGGGGAAGTTTTGAAAGTTTTGAGAACTAAGAGTTTATTTTTTATGAAACTTCGTCAACCTTTTGATCCATGATTCAAAGATTAGGGACCTTTCGAGTCTCCCAATGAATATTCAAAACCGACACAAAGTGGGCAGACATTAGTTGACTAGTTGTCTATAAAATATTCATAAGGAGCCGATTAATATTTCCATAGACAAATATTCATATTCTTTTGTTCATTTAGAAAAATGAGTCTTAGAGGCAAGCTAGAATTTTCACAAGAGATCAAGAGTCCTGGAAATGTTTTCCTTGAAATTTATGGCAGCAAGAAGCATGACCTCCCCAAAATCTGTCCAGATAAACTTCCGGTCATTGAATTACTTGAAGGAAACTGGGGAGACGTTGGCTGCATTCTTTATGTGCATTACTTGATTGGTAAGCCCTTATATTCAAGCCCAAAAAAAAAAAAAAAAAACATTTTCTCATTTGCATCTTTCTTTTACCTGTACAAATTGTAATAATTAAGACCACCAAAAATTCCCAGAGAAGAACAAAATGAATCTAGCTAGAAATTAATTCTTCGCGAGGGTTTTCTATATATATGATGATGATGATGATTTGATTCGTGTTTAACGCATATATGCAGAAGGGAAAAGAATAACTTCAAAGGAGACTGTGGTGGCTGCAGATACAGAAAAGATGTTGATGACTTATGAATATTTGGAGGGTGATTTTATGAAATTTTATAAGAGTTTGAAAGCTTCTTTCCAAATAACTTCAAAGGGTGAAAAGAATTTTATGAATTGGACAATTGAATATGAGAAGAAAGATGCAGATTTCCCTGGTCCTGATAATATGTTTGGCTTTGCAACTGAAATTACCAACATGGTTGATGAACACTTTGTGAAGAACAAATCCCAGCATGCTCAAGCTTGATCACAAGTTCTCTCAGAGTTATAGTTTTCAAGCTTCAAATAAATTATTTCCTCACTCTCTGGCGATCATTTCATGATGATCAGAATTGTATCAAATATATATGTTTTTACTTATCTATGGTCTTCGAAATTGATCTTTATGATCATTGATCAGTTTGGGATTCTTCAAAACTTGTAAACGTTATTAATTTATATTGTTTTTCCGGAAAAAGGAAATATACAAATCCCTTTTATGCATTCAACGTTTAACATCGTAGAACAAAGTGATCAAAACAATTGCGTTTTAGACAAACTAGTCCTTGATTCATTCATATCAAATTAGCTCAAGTTTCTTCTTCTTTTTGTTTTTTTCTTTAACAAATAGTGCGGAAATTCTTATTTAAAACTACCATAGAAGACTAATAGCCTGAAAAGACATGACACGGGATCTTCTGTCTAAAATTTTATCTGTCTAATTCTGTTTTCATTAAAACTACGTCGTAGGGTTCATTAATCTCTTGGTTAGGGTCTCATAATTTTCAAGTAATTTTATTGATATTTATGCATTTAATCACTAATCTCTTGGTTAGGGTCTCATAATTTTCAAGTAATTTTATTGATATTTATGAATTTAATCCCTACTTTTAATGAAACTACATTGTTTTGAACGTTAGCTAGATAGAATAAGATAAAATAAATATTGAACAGAGAATCTGGTCTCAACAGACATAGGTAAAACGTTGTGCAGAAATTTTACACGAAGAACATTAATTGGTTAAACTACCATCAAATCACATGAAAATAAATTATAGCCAAACTTGACTTCTTTCAAAGTGGACACTAGCAAAATTTGATGGAAAGTTTTGCACGTTTTGATGGGCTGCGATTACTGAAACTGCATTGGTTTTGGCTTCAAATTGTGCCAGACGATTTTGGCATCTCATGATTTTGACAGTTACTGGGATGAAGAATCAATTTCTATTCCAACTTTGATATTACCGAGAAAAAAACATTCTATATATCTCTAGTTTTAATTCTAGTTTTAAGAGAAATTTACCCTAATTTTATCTGTCAAACGAACATTTTTCTCTCTTATTTGTGATTAGTTTTTGTACAAATTCAACCTTTTATGACATTAAATCATTTACTTAATTGTGTGTAACGCAGAACTTATAGATTTAAACAACTTAAAACAGTGCGCACTAATTTTCAACAAGTTACCTATTTTATGTAGTATTTTATTTTTATTTTTTTTAATAAAATTATGGCTTTTTACTAAAAACAATAGAGAGCAGTTTTTCACTCTTCTACACACCAGAAACAAACAAAAATTAAGTGTTGTTTCTCTTTGTTTTTTTCACTATATAGTAGGTGAGAAAAAAGTCTAATTTTTCATTTAAGATGGCGATCTAGAACTTATTTTTTGTGAAATTTTTTTCCATTTATTTCTCTCAACAAACTCTTTGCATCTATATATCAACTTCTCTGTACGAATGCGCATAAGCTTGTAAATGTTTAATATTATAGTTGTCATCTACAAGTACCATATAGATATTTATATACTCATTTTAAAGAGTTCTGATATATATATTTTGGCTGAATTAACTCCCGTAGTTTATATTCTCATTTTAAATAGAGGTGATATTTTGGCTGAATTAATTCCAGCAATATAATATTTTCCAATTTAATTTTTCACATAGATGTTCTTAGGGTGTGCTTGGTTGATGAGATGAATATTATTAATAATGATAATTATAATAATGATAACTTCATTCCCCCAAAATAGAGAGGTATGGAGTATTCCTAAACACTGGTATATGAAAATAATTTTTAAGATGATGATTATACACTATCAAGCACCACTTTTATATTTCATTCCCTTTCCTCTCTAACTAGGCACACCCTTAGTATCCTGTGCTTTTTCATTCCAAAAATATTTGATGATCCGATTGATAAAAGTTGAATTTTTTACCTGCAACTTATAACCGATGAAAAATAAAAATTTAGTGAAAAATTTAAATTTCACTTTTTTTTAAACCATTCATTAGAATGCACGTTCACAATTAAGGTGTATGTAAAAAAAATAGTAGAAGAAAAACCAAAATAAACATGTTTTTTTATTGTGACATTTTTTTTTTACCAAAATACATGTATTATAACCAATAAAAAATGGAGGTTTGGTGAAAATTTTAATTTTCACTTCTTTTGACAATATTCACTATAATGCATGTTCACAATCGGGGTGGGCGAAAAAAATGGTACAAAAAAAGTCAAAATCAACGGATTTTTGAATTTGCCATTTTTTGTTAAAATAATTGTGAAACATAACCTACGAAAAATAGAAATTTGGTAAAAAAAATATAAATTTCACTTTTTTATACCGTTCACAAGAATGCATGTTCACAATTGAGGTATGTATAAAAAATATCAGAAAAAAAGTCAAAATCAACGCATTTTTAAGTTTTGCCATTTTGGTTAAAATACGTGTATTATAACCTATAAAAAATAAAAATTTGGTGAAAGTCTAAATTTTATTTTTTTTAACACCGTTCATTAGAATGCATATTCAAATTAAGGTATGTAAAAAACACTAGAGAGAAAAAAAATCAAAATTGACATGTTTCTTTATTTTGCCATTTTTTGACAAAAATACATGTGTTATAACCTATGAAAAATGAAGGTTTGCTGAAAATTTTAATTTTCACTTTGTTTTAACAATATTAACTAGAATGGATGTTTACAATCGGGGCGTGTGCAAACAACAATACAAAAAAGTCAAAATCAACGTATTTTCAGATTTTGCCATTTTTTGTTAAAATACATGTATTATATAACCCATGAAAAATAGAAATTTGGTAAAAAAATTTAATTTTAATTTTTTTATGCCGTTAAAGATGGATGCATGTTCACAATTGAGGTAGGTGTAAAAAATATTACAAAAAAAGTCAAAATCAATGCATTTTTGGATTTTGCCATTTTTTCCTAAAATACTTGAATTATAACCCATGAAAAATTTGTGAAAAATCTAAATTTCACTTTTTTTTACACCATTCATTAGAATATATATTCACAATTAATGTGTGTGTAAAATATAATAGAGGAAAAATCACAATCAACATGTTTTTTTAGTTTGCTATTTTTAACAAAAATACGTGGGTTATAACCCATGAAAAATGGAGGTTTGGTGAAAATTTTAATTTTCACTTTTTTTGACAATATTCACTAGAATGCATATTCACAATCGGGGTGGGTGCAAAAAACAGTACAAAAAAGTCAAAATCAACGCATTTTTAGATTTTTTCCATTTTTGTTAAAATACATGTGTTATATATCCCATGAAAAATGAAAATTTGATAAAAAAACTTAAATTTCACTTTTTTGACACCGTTCACAATGTTGCATGTTCATAATTGAGGTACGTGTAAAAAAATCACAAAAAGTCATCAAAATCCAAACGTTTTTAGATTTTACCATTTTTAGCAAAAATGCGTGTGTTATAGCCTATAAAAATGGAAATTTGGCAAAAAAGCTAAATTTCACTTTTTTTTATACTATTCATTAGAATACATGTTCACAATTAAGGTGTGTGTAAAGAATAGTAAAGAAAAAATCAAAATCAAAATTTTTGTTTACTTTGATATTTTTGACAAAAATACTTGTGTTATAACCCATGAAAAATGGTAGTTTGGTGAAATTTTAATTTTCACCTTTTTGACAATATTCACAATCGGGGTGGGTGCAAAAAATGGTACAAAAAAAGTCAAAATCAAAGCATTTTTAGATTTTGACATTTTCTATTAAAATACATGTGTTATATATCCCATGAATATGGAAAATTTGGTAAAAAAATTTAAATTATACTTTTTTATACCGTTCACAAGAATGCATATTTACAATTGAGGTGGGTGTAAAAAAATCAAAATCAAAGCGTTTTTTATTTTGCCATTTTTGGCTAAAATACGTGTGTTATAACCCATAAAAATGGAAATTTAGTGAAAATTTAAATTTCACTTTTTTTTGACACCATTCATTCGAATGCATAGTCACAATAATGGTATGTGTAAAAAATAGTAGACGAAAAACCAAAATCAACAAGTTTTTTTACTTTGCCATTTTTCACCAAAATACGTGTGTGGTAACCCATGAAAAATAAAGGTTTGGAGAACATTTTGAATTTCACTTTTTTTTACAATATCCACTAGAATGCATGTTCACAATTAGGTTGATGTAAAAAATGCTACAAAAAAAGTTAAAATCAACGCATTTTTAGATTTTTCTTTTTATTAAAATACGTGTGTTAAATAACTCATGGAATTTGGTGAAATTTTTAAATTTTACTTTTTTACACCGTTCACAATGATGCATGTTCACAATATAAATGGGTGAAAAAAATATCCCAAAAAAGTCAAAATCAAATTATTTTTTGACTTTACCATTTTTTGCTAAAATACGTATATTATAACCCATAAAAATGAAAATTTGGTGAAAAATCTAAGTTTCACTTTTTTTGACACCATTCATTAAAATGCATGTTCATAATTAAGGTATGTGTAGAAAACAGTGGAGGAAAAATCAAAATTAACATGTATTTTTACTTTGCCATTTTTGACAAAAATACGTGTGTTATAACCCATGAAAAATGGAAGTTTAGTGAAAATTTTAATTTTCACTCCTTTTTTGACAATTTCACTAGAATACATGTTCACAATCGAGGTGGGTGAAAAAAACAGTACAAAAAAAGTCAAAATCAATACGTTTTTAGAATTTTCCAGTTTTTGTTAAAATACATGTGTTATATATCCCATTAAAATGAAAATTTGGTAAAAAAAATCTAAATTTTACTATTTTGACAACGTTCACAAGGATGCATGTTTACAGTTAAGATGGGTGTAAAAAGCATCACAAAAAAGTCAAAATGAAAGTGTTTTAGATTTTGCCATTTTTGGCAAAAATACGTGTGTTATAACCCATAAAAATGGAAATTTGGTAAATAATCTAAATTTCAATTTTTTTACACCATTCACTAGTATGCATGTTCACAATTAAGGTGTGTAAAAAATAGCAGAGGAAAAATCAAAATCAACATTTTTTCTACTTTTTCATTTTTGACAAAAATACGTGTGATAACCTATGAAAAATGGTGGTTTGGTGAAGATTTTAATTTTCACTTTTTTGACAATATTTACTAGAATTCATGTTCACAATCGGGGTGGGTGCTAAAAACGGTACAAAAAAAGTCAAAACCAACACGTTTTTAGATTTTGCCATTTTTTGTTAAAATATATGTGTTATATATCCCATGAAAAATGAAAATTTGGTAAAAAAAATTTAAATTTCGCTTTTTTTGATACCGTTCAGAAGAATTCATATTTACAATTGAGGTAGGTATAAAAAATCACAAAAAATTTAAAATCAAAGTTTTTGGATGTTACCATTTTTGGCTAAAGTACAAGTGTTACCCATAAAAACAAAAATTTGGTGAAAATTTAAATTTCATTTTTTTGACACCATTCATTCGAATTCATGTTCACAATTAAAATGTGTGTGTGTAAAATACAGTAGACAAAAAACCAAAGTCAACATGTTCTTTTACTTTGCCATCTTTCACAAAAATACGTATATTATAAACCATGCAAAATGGAGGTTTGGAAAAAATTTTGATTTTCACTTTTTTTTACAATATCCACAAGAATGCATGTTCACAATTGAGGTGAGTGTAAAAAAAGGCACAAAAAAAGTCAAAATTAATGCATTTTTAGATTTTTCTATTTTTTGTTAAAATACGTGTGTTAAATAACCCATGAAAAATAGAAATTTGGTGACAAATCCAAATTTCGCTTTTGTACACCGTTCACAAGGATGCATGTTCACAATTGAAATGGGTGTAAAAAATATCTCAAAAATGGTCAAAATCAAAGCATTGTTAGATTTTGTAATTTTTACTAAAATACGTGTGTTATAATCCATAAAAATGAAAACTTGGTGAAAAATCTAAATTTCACTTTTCTTGATAGTATTCATTAGAATGCATGTTCACAATTAAGGTGTGTGTAAAAAACAATAGAGAAAAAATCAAAATCAACATTTTTTTTACTTTGCCATTTTTGACAAAAATGCGTGTGTTATAACCCATGAAAAATGATAGTTTGGTGAAAATTTTAATTTTCACTTTTTTGACAATATTTACTAGAATGCATATTCACAATCGGGGTGGGTGCAAAAACGGTACAAAAAAAAGTTAAAATCAATGCGTTTTTTAATTTTGCCATTTTTTGTTAAAATACTTGTTATATAACCTATGAAAAATAGAAATTTGGTAAAAAAAATTCAAATTTCACTTTTTCCTGACGCCGTTCATAAGGATGCATATTCACAATTGAGGTGGGTGTAAAAAACATAACAAAAAAGTTAAAATCAACACATTTTTATATTTTACCATTTTTGGCTAAAACACGTGTGTTATAACTCATGGAAAATGGAAATTTTGTGAAAAACTTAAATTTCACTTTTTTTACACCGTTCATTAGAATGAATGTTCACAATTAAGGCGTGTGTAAAAAACAGTAGAGAAAAATCAAAATCAACACGTTTTTTTAGTTTACCATTTTTTTTACCAAAATACGTGTATTATAACCCATGAAAAATAGAGATTTGGTGAAAATTTTAATTTTCATTTTTTTTCACAATATTCAGTAGAATGCGTGTTCACAATCAAGGTGGGTACAAAAAATGGTACAAAAAAAAGTCAAAATCAACATGTTTTTGGATTTTCCCTTTTGTTAAAATACATGTGTTATATAATCTATGAAAATAGAAATTTGGTAAAAAAAAATCTAAATTTCACTTGTTTTGACAACATTCATAAGGATACATATTTACAATTGAGGCATATGTAAAAAACATCAAAAAAAAGTCAAAATCAATGCAATTTTGGATTTTGTCATTTTTTGCTAAAATGGGTGTGTTATAGGTTGCAAGATGTTATGGTCAAATATTAATTAAGGGTAAATGGTTGAGATGCTAGGAAGCTGCCGTAATAAATGATAAAAAAAAAACACTATTTAAAATCCTTCCACACAAACAATTCTTCCATGGTTTCATTTAACTTTTGGGATCATAGTTGACAAGTGTTAGAAGCAAGCGAGAATTTGCATATTTTGGTATATTAAACTAAATTTAATTAATTACGAAATCCCGAATCTGTTTGTTTAGTTTCAGATTCAGTTTAGAAATTAGAATTTGTGAAAGATTATCACCCAAATTCCTTTATGCTTTGGATTTGTAGTTGTCCTGTAAATAGACTTGGTTAAGACCTTTGTGATTGAAGAGGAGAATGAAAATAATTAATTTGAGAAATGTTATTAAAAAAAAAATCAGCTTATGAATGTAGGTGCCAAAAAATCCTCAAATCCACGGATGACAAGTATGCCATCTTGGTGTTGCACATCAAATGCAATGATACAGCTGGTATAGGTATGCCCTACTACCAACCATGCCACAGCAGATGCTATGGTAAGTCAGATATATCATATTAGTGTTGCGATTGTATCATATATGTCATACTATTAGCAATACCACAGCAAATGCAATGATAGAGCAAATATATTATATTAATGTGACGATTGTGTCATACTGAATCTGATATACGTATGTTATATTATACAAGCCATACCACAGTATAAGATGCCATGGTAAGGCGGATATATTATATTAGTATCGAGGTTGTACTGAAATTGGCATAGGTATGCCATACTACCAGTCATACCACAGCAGATGCAATGGTAGGACGGCTATATCATATTAATATTGCGGTTGTATCATACTGAATTTTTTTTTTTTTTTTTGGTTAATCACATTTCACACTCCATATTCATTCTCGTTATCAAAGAAATGCACACATTGTTGAGCATTGTGCATACCTTCCTATTCTAATCAACAATTCTATGCCTTTTCTAGCACACCATGAGTGAGTAATTAAAGAACAGGAAGAAAAACGTTAAGAAAGTAAGGCTTAACTAATACTTTGCCACCATATACATCATTTTCATGCAATTTGCCCCTCTTAACAGTTAGTTATTCGTTATAAATTAAACAAAATGACTATATATTATCCGAAATATATTTTTCACTTTACCTCTCATGGTTTCAATAAACTTTAATTCACTTTTAATTTAAATGCTAGTTTTAGAAAAAAATATTTTATAATTGATTAGTTTGACTACTTAAAGAAAATTTTTATAAAAAAAAAAACCTTGTAATAATATTGATTAAATGTATTAATCAAATATGTGTGTTAGTTTGAAATAACCCCTCATTCACATTCTAAATAACATGCAAGAGACATAAAGGTGTTAATATTTGTAAACAAATTAGTGCATAAATTCCATTCCTCGACCTTTAATTTGGTCAACATTTGAAAGTTACAGAACAAAATTATAGTTTCGTAGAACTTTGAGGACCTCTTCGATCCATTATCCAAAGATTAGAGAATTGGAACGTTTCCCAATAATGCAAAACATTTTTCTTTGACATAAAATGACAAAATTCAGTAGTCTATAAAATGTGTGCATATGCAAGAACCAATTCATATTTCCATATCCCATTCTTCTCCTCACCGAAAATAATGAGTCTTAGCGGCAAGCTAGAATTTTCGTCAGAGATAAAGTCTCCTCGAAATGTTTTTCTTGAAATTTATGGCAGCAAGAAGTTTAACATTCCCAAAATCTGCCCAGATAAGCTTCCTATGATTGAGTTACTTGAAGGAAATTGGGGAGATCCTGGCTGCATATTTTCTGTGCAGTACTTGATTGGTAAGGCCTTATTCAAACCTCAAAAAAAAAAAAAGATTTATTTTCTCATTTACATCTCTCTTTTTCTTGTACAAATTGTTAAAAACAATTTTTTTTAGTTAAAAAAAAAACTTACTAAATATATGAATCTAGCTAGAAATTATTCACAAGGGTTTTTTGTTTTTTTTTCATGTGTAATGCAGAAGGGAAAATAATAACGGGTAAGGAGACTGTGGTGGCGGCAGATGCAGAGAAAATGTCGATGACTTACGAGTATTTTGAGGGCGATCTTATGAAGTATTATAAGACCTACAAAGTTACTTTCCAAATAACGTCAAAGGATGAAAAGAATTTTATAAATTGGACAATAGAATATGAGAAGCTGAATTCAGATGTCCCTGATCTTGATAAATTGGTTGAATTTATAACTGAAATTACCGACATTCTTGATGCACACTTTGTGAACAACACATGCCATGTTCAAGCTAATTGACAAGTGCATTCTAAGAGTTTTCAAGCTTGGAATTCTCATGGTGTGGCTTCATCATCAGTTGTATCAAACTCGAAATAAGTTTGAAACTGTACTTTCAATTTGTCTTAAATAATTATTGTGCTTGTACTTGTTTATGGTTTTCCAAGTAGAAGCCACAATAATCTTTATGAGGTTGGAAATCTTCAAAATTTCTATAGCTTGTTTTTTCTAATTTCTTTTTTCCTAATACTTCTTGCATCTTTGAATCCCCTTCAAGCATCTTGTGCCACTATGCCAACAACAAGGACATAGTTACAACTTACAATCTGTCTACGGTTATTTTTCTCCATGTGTGTTGTTCAACTGAAAAACAAAACTAAATAAAAATGCTAAAATTAAAAAAAAAATAGTGAATAAAATGGTAGTATAAAAAAAGATGAGGCACGAATATTTCCCTTTCTTTAGGTGATTCAAGCCTTTTTCAAAGAATCAATCTTGGTGAAGAAAATTAACCCTAACTTGTCACCCCCAAGATACAACATTCTGGCCACACTATAGCTATATATGTTTTTAGATAATCTGCACAACTATTAAGAAAGATATAACTCTACTAACATCTTTTTTTTCTTGCCAGAAGTATGTATGTTAGAAGTTGTATACATATATTAGTAAATGTTTTTTTATATACTAAAATAGTTAATAATATTCAAGACATAATGGGTAATTAATTAAAATAATTTGTAGTAAAGATTGGCATTGGGTATGGTAGGCCACTTTTGTGTGGCACTCTATATGTTACTTTATAAAAAGATAATACGTGTACAATCACTTATCCCTTAGAGTTCAGTCATCATTTGGTTATGGTTTTATTTTAATTTTAAAAATTAAATAACTAACTAAAAAGGAGACGTATCATCTTTTCATAAAGTGGCACATAGAGTGACACACCAGTCCAAACAAGTAAAGATTAGAGTTAAAGATTGATTCAAATTTCTAATTCAAATTATTAATCCCTTAGCCTTGTTTGTAACTTATTTGTAATATTATTTAATATTATTATTATAATCTTATCTCTAGTTGTATCTCATGCACTATCATTAAGTATTTTTATTAAAATATTATAATAATATACATACATATATATATATATACATATATTTGTATATTACATATTAATATGATTTGAAGTGCATAAATAATATCAAAAGGAAAATAATACATGACATACTTGAACAAGCCAACGATAAATGCAAAAGTCACAAATTCTAGAGAATTTGAAGGATATATCTATTAATAAGGGTTTTAATAATTAAAATAAAACCATATGAAATTATTATATAGTTGTGGAAAACACTAAATCAAATAGAAAATAATTAAAAAATTTTAAATAGGCCAAAAATGGCCTAAACAAATAAATTTTGTAAAAACATGGTACACGTCATGGGATAAAACCTGATATATCTTGTAAATTGGGTTGAAAGGTTTAAAACATTGTATCACAATAATAATTCTTAATCCAGAGAAAGTTATATCCGTTTAGTTAACAGCGTAAATTCTCATTCTTTCCCTTCTTGACCCCGATTTCGTAAAGTCCTCAAGTCATTTTCAACTCGTTCCACATTAGAAAATATTATATCTCGAATCTTGATTCATTTTACAGCCTAATTTTGTTTATATTTTAAGGATGTAGAATTAATCTTAAACAAATTAAAGGTCTTACGAGTATATGCTTCCAATCAATCATTAACATTACAGGACAAAAGAATACTTCATAAAAATATTTATTGGATGAGAAGTCTAGATTTATTTATTAATTAGTACACGGAAAGGAGTATATATATATATATATATATAGCATATTAATTTGTTTTGGCTTATGTGAATCAATCATATTAACATTTAGCAACCAGCATATTCGATGATCCGATAAGTTTTAATTAAGGTTAAATGATTGAGATGGAGTAGGAAGCTGTCATAATAAATTATGGAGAGAACAATTTAAAACCCTTCTTCTTTAGAATAAATGACAAAATTTACTATATATGGATATTGACGTGTGTAAATTATTACTCCATCGCTGCATTTAGCTTTTGCCATCATAATTGAGAATAATGACTAGTCTAGCACAAGGTAGAATTTGTAAAAGAGATCAAGTGTCATTTGGATAGGTATTTTATTTTGAAAATTAAGAAAAAGTAATTCTCTAGTTGCATTTTATAGAAGAAATATTTTTCATTTGATAATTAAGTGTTTGGATTCATAAATTTTACTTTTATTGGTTTTTGTGGTAGGGAATTCTTTTTTATTCAATAAATATTAAAATTAAAAGTAAAAAAAATAAAATTGCTTGACTGGCAATGGTACTCAACGGCTAACCATTGTCAATCAGCCAGATTCCGACCAAGTCGCCTATGGCAACGGTCGGCCAACGAGCAACGTTGTTGGCCAGTTTGACTTTAAAGATTATCAAATTGTTAATTATTAGTTACATATAATTTTCATTTATAGTACCTATCCTTGTATCCACGTGAATTGCATATCAGCATATGTTTGTTTGTGAATGAACGAGTAATATATCATATATAATAAATATTGTATCATTTTACCATTTTATATACAATTTGGTAATTTTTTTTTAATTGATGACTAGTAAAAAAAAGACTTAAATTAGAGTTTTACTTTTTTTTATCTATTAAGTTGATACTAACAAATCAAAATGTTAATAAAATAGTCCAATAAAAATAAACAAAGTGATGTTTGATATATTTATTCATCTTCTTGAAAAATAAGGAAAAGAGTAAATAGAAAGTTGAACAGAAAAATGAAATAGTTAAAACAAGCGTAATTATTGCTAATGAGAGTGATGGAACTATATATATTGGTTACAAATAATACTTTCAAGTCTAACAATGAATGAATTTTAATTGTTGTTATCATATGATATATCCCTATATTGATTGGTTTTTAACATATAATTTTGACAGCAAAGTTATAGTGATAAGCAAGAACGTTAATTATAAAGTTGTTGGTACAGGTACAATCGAAATCAAAATGCATGATTGTGTGATGAGAACGCTAATTACCGATGTTAGACGTGTTTTCGATTTGAAGAAAAATCTCATTTAGAAGTTCTTAGCCAATAATATTATTAACTCTCATGTATACTAATTTATGATCTTATTGTACAATATTAGAGGTGGAAGCGAATAGTTTAGTGATAATAACGTGCGTTCCATGTAATTAATATGCATGTATGGTGAGCCTGATTTTTTTTCTGCGAGATTTTACAAATTATCATACATTTCCGCTTTTGGCAAACCTGTCAATCTGACTGATATCAAGTATTCTATCCATCCCACCAGCCAAAAGAAACCTGAAAAATTAAATTAAGAATCAATGAATAAATTGGTAAATCATTCAAGAGCTGATCAAATCTGAAGCCAAGAAATGAAACGTTTGACATTAAAAAGTCCATGAATAATATATACTTGTCTCTGAGAACTCTTGACATCATTTGACAGCCTCCAGCTATGGTTGATTGAAAATTCACTGCAATATTTGGATTATGAATACTCTGTCGAAGATGAATCCACCCGATTTCTGCATTCTCGTTGTCAGAAACTTTAGCCCTGAATTTTTGAGCAAATTTATATTTAGTAACTATAAATTGATGAGTGCAGAAATAATTTGTCGTGAATAAGAACAATTTGAGATGCTGGAATCATAGTCATTGGGCTGTGGCATGCACACAACAAAAGAGTTAAGTGGCAAGAAACCATGGCAACTTTGAGTGTTTTTCTTTTCTTCAGTTGGGATACAAAGCCAAAAAAAAATTCAAAACTTAAATGGAGGACTTTAATTTTGGTAAGGATATAAAAGGATAAGCTTTGACCATTCTGATAAAAAAAATTATATTTAAATATTTAAAATCCATCATTAAAAAAAAATAGAGAAATTAATAAAGATATTATGTATAGAATTTAAATAAGTTGAAACAAATAAAAAGATACATCCACTGTAGTATGTGATTGTAAAATATCATTGAAATTAGAAAAAAAAATATAAAATAGTCACAAGTACAACAATGCTTTAGAGTGTTGGACGACTAAATATGAACATAGAATGAGAATGAGAATAACAGAAATGAAAATATTGAGATAGATGTGTGAATAGCGTTAAAGAAGAAAAAAAAAAAGATAATATGAACATTAGAAAGAAACTAAGACCTGTACATATGAGCATCAACGGCAGCTGGATTGTTATTGGTGTCCACCAGACAACCCTCACTTACCCAACATTCTCCACAAGAGTCTAACTTCCACCCTGGAAGATGGCCTTGCTGCAAATTAATTGAAACAATGCATTAAAATTTTTACAACAAATTGATTAAAGTTATCATGATCAGAAATAGTTCCTTCTACTTTGATTCACACACCTCAATGTAGATTCTAAAAGTTTCAATAGCCTCAACAGCTTTTGCTTTTGCAAATCTTGGTTCAGAAATGACATTCATCCTGAGTTCTGCTGATTCCAGGGGTTCTTCAAGATCCTTTATAAGACTTCCTATTCCTTCACTTGAGCCCTCAAGCTTCATTCTCACCATTTCAATGATGATCTTTACAACCATGTATGCGCCTACAAATTCAAACACATTGCTCAACTTCTTGAACAAAGTTGGAACCGTGACCATTAAATTCACGAGTTGTGATTAACACAAAGAAATCAGTCAAAAATTCTACAACAATAACAGGAACAACTAAGCCCTTATCTCACTAAGTAGGGTCGGTTACATAGATCACATTTCGCCAACGTACCTGATTTTTACATGATTTTTAATGTGATTCATATCATAAGTTTTGTTAAAAATTTTAAATCAGCTGCTAGCATGCCTCAACTTTCCTCATTTTACTGAATTTAAAATCGACTACTAAATTGATTATATTTGAAGTCAATTACGCTATCGATCAACATGTAAGAATGTTGACTGAAATTTTTTCAAGGCTTGTAAATCATCATGCATACCTTTTCAATACTTATGAAATCAAGAAACTTTTAGTGGTATGACATATTAGTACAAGCAAAAGACATATATAAAGAATTTAAATCAACCAAATTAATGCCCCTTATTAATGGCTCAATTTGCCTAATCTTCTCCCAACTTCATTGCCTCCGTTAAATTGAAGCTAATTGAATGAACTTACTATGCTATACAGTAAAATGTTTGAAGAATTAAGTAGAAATGATGAAAAACAATTGGAGTTGATAAAACTAACCATCATCAAGGAAATGATTTTCTTTGAGAGCACCATGTCCAGTTGTTTCCATCATGAGATGAGTCTCAATGCCATCCTCATTAAGATGAACCCCTTTATCAATAACGTTCCTGTATCCAACCCTATACAGACAATGCAGACCTCCTCTATTGGTAATAAATCTAGTCAATGCCATACTTGTACGTGCATCAGTCACAATTGTAGTATGGGGATGCTCCTTAAGAACAATGGCTGACATTAATGCTATGAGTTTATCACCATTGATGGGATTGCCGGAGCTATCAACGACGCCGCTTCGATCAACATCAGTGTCAAAAACTATGCCAAGATCAGCATTATTTTCAAGAACTGCTGCCCTTGTTAAGGCCATGGCTGTTTTGTCCTCAGGGTTAGGAATGTGGTTAGGAAACATTCCATCTGGATTAAGGTTTAATGAACCAAATGTGTCTGCTCCAAGCTTGTCTAAAACATCCCATGTGAAAAACCCTCCTGATCCATTTCCAGCATTCACAATTATCTGCATTTCATCAAAGAAATATATAAATAAATAATTCTTGTTGCTAAACTATCAATTATTCTATTTCAAAAATTAATAACAAATATTGATTAAAAATTTTGCAACATCGTTTGTATGCTCTTAAATTTTACTGCTTTAATGCATTTGATTCAAGTTGTTTGTACATGTTGTAGAATGAATCGACTCTACGTGCAATTGTTCCAATTTTTTTATCTGACCATGTCATCCATGTAAAAATAAAAATAAACAATTTTGTAGGAATTAACAAACTTTGTTGCTAAAATGGATTCTGCTCCATAACAAACTAAATCTACCTGAATATTTTTCTATCTAGAATGGTCTACTTTGATGAAATACATCATGATTTTTGTTGTACTACAAGGTTGACTGATAGATGCTTCAAAATGGGAAAAAAAATAGGGTAAAATGTAATAAATCTTTGAATTTATTTTAAATTTAGAAACCAATAGGATTAAGTGTTACAATTATAGAGAAATATTGACTCAAACTAAAAGATGAGAAGTTTACCTAAAAGGAATTGAAAAAAAAAATTATATATGCATATAAAAAATTTAAATAAAAATTTGCATACAGATAGAACACGATGGCGACATATGATTCATATAGTGACTATACATAGTTGTTGTTGTTGGTTAAGAGTTACAATCAAAACTATAGGATTCAATGCAAAATAGGAAAATAGTTGAAAAGGAGTTTATTATATTTTATCTGAAATTTTTAAAAATTAAAAAATAGTGAGAAAAATATAGTAAACCCACTAGAAACGTTGTTTGAGCCCGTTCGGGTGGTGATCTACTGGTCCAATGGGCTTGCTTATGGGCTAAGTCTAAAATTGTTAATTAATAATGTGGGTCTACAAAATTGTAATAAGTTAAAACATTGACGACACTAAGATTTTTTATTTTTTATTTTGAAATAAAAGAAAAAACAATTAAAAAGGGCTCACTCAAAGCATGATGAATTTATAAAATTTCCACAACTTTAAATTATTTATCATAAAGGGTATCTATATACACTGATTTATACACAAGAATATGCTACTTTGTATATGCAAAAAAAAAAAACACTTTTAATATAAATTAATACATTCTTAAAGAGTATATATATACTTTGGGATAAATAGTTTAAATTTGTGGTTTCTTTATTGATTTCAACTTGGAGCACTCCATTTTTTTAAGGAATTTTTCCTCCAAAAGAAAACAAAAAATAAACACCATAAAATTCCCAAAAAAAAAAAATTGCATTCTTTTAAATCTTGACTCCCTTAAACTCAACTTCTATCGCACAAAATAAATTTCTACTATATGTACCTAATTAAATTGTTCTATCAATATGGATAAGATGGCTGCAAACACCAGTGGATATCAATGCATGGTTTCTCTTGTACGCATGCAATGGTGCAAAATTACAAATACATAAAATTCATGCAGAAAATTCTCATTCACACATAAAAGCCAATGAAGATAATATATTAAAAGAATTGAAAGTGAAAAAAAACCAACCTGAAATCCTTTGAGAGGAGTTTCATAATGCAATGGATGATTCACTCTTTCCTTGATTATATCCCTTAGATGTTTTGCATAAGTTGTCATGAAATTCACACTTGTTGGTGGAGTGCGCAGTGCTGTTGATACTTTTGTAAGTCGATTTGCATATTTTCTTGCTGCTCTGTCACAAATTTCTTCAACATCTGTTGATGTTAGACCTCCATTCTTGGTGAAAAATTTCAGACCATTGCGGGTGTAAGGCAAATGAGAAGCCGTCATCTGCACCAAGCATATAATTTTTTTTTATTTTAACTCATTTTCCAATTTAAACATGAATCATTGAAACATTTCTTATGAACAATTTCTGGGATTTCTTCTTAGTTCTTTGTTTGAGCTTTTAAGAAAATTAAGTTATATATTGGAAAGTAGATTATATAATTTACTCATGCATGGAAACTTTGAATTAAAAGCTTCTTTTAAAAATGTTTATTTGAACAACTTTGTCAAACATCGTATGTTTAATTTAGGTATCCTTAAAGAAGCAATGGAAATTATTAGAACAAGTCTTGTAAAATGTTTTACAATTAAATATAAAATGATATTCATGTTCTCAAAATAGTTCATATATATGGCTAGTATTTTTCATGGAATCCCTAAACATTATACTCTTGTCATATCATAGTGCATCAATTTAGCGTATAAAATTGGTTACAAAAATATTATTTTTGCCAATGTAAAAAAAAAAATCAAGAAGAATTTATAATACTCTTCAAAATAGTGTCATGCATGGTTAAAAGTTGAAAAACAATGAATTAAAGAAGTTAAAATAATTAAGGCTGATCGATCCACTCTACCATTATGGAAGCATCGTACAAAAATGGAGGCAATAATGTACTCATGAAACAAGCCGGTGTAGTTGCAAGTCCCATGTCAAAAACAAGACAACCAGCACGAGAAAGTCCAGCAAAAATAGCCACACTTAAAGATGAGCCTGAAATTCTAGGGTCACGTCCAAGTGATACCCTAACATTTTCAACTTTTTCACCATTTGATTCTTTCTTCAATCTCTCCACCACCCATTCGCCAAAACTCTCCGCAATCGCCTCCACCGCCGGAGGCGTTAGGTCGACCGTTCGGCCTTTTTCGCCTTCTAACGCCACCCCACGAACATCCGAGCCATTTTGTAGCCTTCTAATTTTATCCATTTCTTCATCCACTACAACTTCATTGTATTTGGTTGTGCTTGAAGACTCTACTCGTAGTAACGTTCTATTTAAGGGAAATGAGAATGAAACATTTAAGTTTGGTTTATTTGTTGGAAATATAGAAATCAAGTTTATTTTTGAAACCAAGGTCTGTGGAGATTGCAATTTTGATGAAGTGGAAAACATTGCTTTTCCCTTCAAACTTGGCGCTCTTGGAATTTTGTTTCAAAGCTAGCTATGATGATAGTATAGTTGGAGATGGAGAAATTAAATTTGAGAAGAGAAGATATGTTAGTGAATAAATTATAACCTTACATGTTTGCATATATATCTATGCAAGGGATGAAATATCTCAGAACAAACGTCCAAATTCTCTTAAATTTTTCTTGTTTTATCTAAGGAAATCTTCTTGGCCGATGGATACTTGAATCAAATATAAAATAGCATATTCCTCACTTAATGATGTAATACAGAAAATAGTCTTCTAACACTGATGAACAAGATGTCAAGAAGATATTTCAAATTTTGAGTGTGCATTGCAGCCATATACTCCAAAAATCTTGATAAAAGTACATTAATGGTGAACCTAATGTGTAACTTTTTTCATAATTTTGAGCGCATTTACCCATAATAAATGTTTAATTCATGAAAAAAAACTTGCACTCCATAAAATTACTTAAACATAAATTAGCCTTTCTAAGAATAGTAAATAATGCTAGATTTGGTACTTCAGAATTGGCCTTTTTAAGAATAATATGCTAATATACACAAACTCATGCTATATTTGGTGCTTGAGAATTGGAATTTGGCTTGAATTCCAAGTTTTTTTTGTCTCTAGTTCTCAGCCTAACATATTTTGTACATAGGTTCATTAGCCATGCATGTTGACGTTTTTAGTTGCGTGTTTGAAATAGGGCATAATTTTTTGTTTAAGTGTTATACATCTCGTGTAGAGTTTCAAAACGCTATATTAATACAATAACGATTTTGATTAATTCCGGTTGTTATTTTTCAAATTCTCTAAACTTTATATCTTTTTGCGAAGATTGCTGTCTTCTATAAATTAAATTTGTCACATATTAGATTTCCCTCTTGATTGTAGATTCATAATCCAATAAAATTTCTTCCTTTTGTATAACCAGCTGAGAAAAATGAAACAAGGCCTGACTAATGAAAGGCATTTGCCTTTTCTACAACATTGAATTAATCTAAATCAATGAACTTTAAGCCTTTGGAGCCCTACTCCATTTTCCCATTTTTCCATGAAATTCTCTCTTGATTATTCCAAAGGAAAATGGCATCATAAATCCAGGAGAAATTATAACAAGATACACAGTCCTTGATTAAATAAAACTTCAAATTTTCTATTCATAAACATGATACATCGATTGGGAATCCGGCATAACCCAGCCTTGTTTCCTCGTGTTTCAGGACAAGAACTGGATTAATTCTCACAATTAACCAAATATCTACACAGAATCTTTAATTAATTTGCAAACAATATATTATTGACTAATAAAACAACAAGAATTTAATATTAAAACGACTATTGATATGAAACTAGATGGCAGAGTTTGATATTAATATGTTTACTTCCTGAAAAATTGTTGCGCAAGGAATTAGAGTTTGTGATAAAGATTGATGATTGAGATTGTTGAGGAATATTAAATTAGATTAGGCTTTCTATTCTGTTAGTCCTATAGTACGTAACAACTTAATTACTATAGGAAGATTTTGGTCGATTATCCATAAATATTAATTAATAAATGGAGTCTCCGATTCGTTGATTGGATGAATGATATATGTGAACTTCTTCACATCAACATTTGGATTAAGATTTACATAAATGAAAAATATAAAAATTGTAATTGTTGAGATCATGAATAATATATATATATTCAAATATATATGTGAATGGTTAATTTGTATATTATTTAATATTTATAACTCATTATTTAATCATGGGTGGGATAAAATGATATAGATGAGGATTTTTAGGATCGACACAAATTAATCAAAGGAAAACATATCTTATCTTATAGTATTAGTTGTATATCTCTACTTGTGTTGTGCGTTTTTATGCCTCTAATTTCCATTACGTACTCTTCTAGTTTTGATTTCTTCTCTACGTACTACTACTGTAACATGCACTAGAGAGAGAAATGGAGTTGAATCATCATGATGAACTCCCGAATTTGACTCCCTGTTTACCAAATGACATCACTCTTGAAATCTTAGTTCTATTGCCGGTGAAAAGTTTGGTCCGATTCTCTTGCACGGATAAATCATGGCAAAAACTGATTTTCTCGAATCAACACCATTTTGTAAAGGCACATCTTGAAAATCAGGCACCACCCCGCACAGTCTTGATGACGAATTCCCGGGGCCTGGCCAGTTGCGGAGGCCGCTGTAATCAAATCCCAGATCGTGAATCGAAAAAATTCTTTGAAAAGGTTGATCATCGTGGGACGAGGAGGACTATACTTAGCAGCAGTTCCAAAGGCGGCGGCAAACCATTCTTGGATTTAGGCAATAGATTGTCTTTGGTAGGTTGCTGTGATGGTGTGTTTTGTATTTTGAAGAATTGTGATTGTTTTGCAGACTCAAAAATATATCTATGGAACCCAGCTTTGCGTCAATGCACTTTGCTACCAAGGAGTTTGGAATCAGGAGGATATCGTACTACTGCTGTTGGCTTTGGTTTCGATCCTATAAGTAAGGACTATAAAGTTGCTAAATTGTATACCACTACTACTGCTCAAGTGTCGTGTGAAAACCATTCTAAGTGTGCAAACCATTCTAATTCAGTCTCAAAGGTGGATATATATAGCTTAAAGAATCATTCATGGACAACAATCCTTTCGCGTACTCATAATTCGACTACTTCTAGGAATCCCCTTGACTTGTATAATCCCCCAGGTCGCAATCAATTGTGCGTAATTCTCAATGGATATCTATATGGGATTGGTGGGATTGGTTGGAGAAATAAGCGATACAACATTATTATTAACAAAATACATCTGTCACGAGGTGATCTACATAGTTTTTTCCTCCCGTCTTATGTTACTGTAAACTTGGACTATAAGCTTGGATTGTACAAAGGATGTCTCTCAATATCTGGGTTTCCATTTATCCAAATGCAAAATGGAGGAGGAAGAACAGCAGGTATTGATTTGGAGCTTTGGACGATGAAAGAGTCGGCAAATGATAATGAATGGGTGAAACAATTTGCAATAGTATCAAGAAAAGTGGGCATCAAACCTCTCCATAGAATGACTATGACTGATATTACATCAGGTGGGAAGATTTTGGCTCACTCCTTGGAACCTGCTCCTCGACGACGAAGACTACAAGGACCTCATGATCATCATGATTATCATCAAGATCATATCCGATGCCTTGTTCTTTATGATCCAGAGAGCCAAACGATTGAGGATGTGCAGCCAAACGGGGTGCCTTGTTATGCTCCTATATCTCTCAAATTCCCATATTTTGTAGCGGATAATTATGTGGAAAGCTTAGTTTCTGTAGTCCCGCCTGAGCATTTTAAAAAAATTCTTCCTAAACGCAAAACCAAAATCTTTTCACGAATATTAAAATTATTTGGTTGCTTTGTTCTAAACTAAATACTAAGAAACTAGCCGTATCCTATATATATGTGTGTGTATTATAGGTGGGCAAAAGATTAATCTTTTTCAGCTAAAATATTTGATTATTTTTCTTCCTTAATTAAGGTATGATGGATGGATGCATGGCCAGTAGTTTGTTTGTTTGTTTTAGGATTTTTGTGATTGAACTCAAAGCTGGATATATTTGATGATGATGATATATACCATGGAGTGATGATGATTCTCTAATTTACCATGCTTGAGGTTTTTGAATCTTCTGTAGTGTATCACCCTCTCTATCACTCTATATAAATTTGACAGGTGTACTTTTAGATAATAATATGACTTGACAGGTGTACTTTCAGATAATACTATGACTCTATTAAAGGATAATTGCTAAATACACGGGTTCTTATAGAGTGATACAGCAGTGATATAGGAATAAAGAAGATCCATATCAGTGTTGCTGTGATGATTTCTTCCAATATAATGTTTTTTTGCTAAAAAAAAGTCCATATATATAGATAGATGGGCTTGAATTAAATTTGAAATATTGGCAAATTAGTCTGAGTACATTCATTGTAATGAAATTAATATTAATTAGAGACGAGGAAACATTTCTAGTCCAATTATTATCTCTTAGGAAACACTAGTGTTAGATTAGCCATAAAGAAATAAAATCACATGGAATGGAAGGAAGAGGACATGAATACATATAACATAACAAGTTTCTCATTCTCGGACACTGTTACAACATACGTATTTTATGGATTATAACATATGTATCTTAGCCAAAAATGGCAAAATGAAAAAATGATTATGACTTTTTTGCACCCATTCGAATTGAACATGTATTCTATTGAATATTGTCAAAAAAATGTGAAAATTAAAATTTTTACCAAATGATACAAAAACTCGGATCGATTCAAATTAGTCCGCTTCACGCAAAACTAACAGTTCTCAATTGATGTAAATAGGTAAACCCTTTGCAAGAATACAAATTCAAACGTAAGAATTTAATCACTGAAATCTTATTAAAATATCTCTTAAAACGTTCTCTCCACATTACAACTGAACGAAACACCTATTTATAGGCCTAACACAAACCCTGTACGAATTATACCATAAAAGGAAACTTTAAATAACTTAAACCTTAAATTACCAAAAATAGAATGTGGCTAAATTGTATACCACTACTGCGGCTCAAGTACTGTCGTCTGAAAACCATTCTAATTCAGTCTCAAAGGTGGATATATATAGCTTAAAGAATCATTCATGGACAACAATCCTTTCGCGTACTCATAATTCGACTACTTCTAGGAATCGCCCAGGTCGCACTCAATTGTGCGTAATTCTCAATGGATATCTATATGGGATTGGTGGGATTGGTGGGATTGGTTGGAGAAATGAGCAATACAACATTATTATTAACAAAATACATCTGTCACGAGGTGATCTACATAGTTTTTTCCTCCCGTCTTATGTTACTGTAAACTTGGACTATAAGCTTGGATTGTACAAAGGATGTCTCTCAATATCTGGGTTTCCATTTATCCAAATGCAAAATGGAGGAGGAACAAGTGTAGGTATTGATTTGGAGCTTTGGACGATGAAAGAGTCGGCAAATGATAATGAATGGGTGAAACAATTTGTAATAGTATCAAGAAAATTGGGCATCAAACCTCCCCATAGAATGCCTCACCATAGAATTATGACTATGACTGATATTACATCAGGTGGGAAGATTTTGGCTCACTCCTTGGAACCTGCTCCTCCACGACGAAGACGACAAGGACCTCATGATCATCATCATTATCATCAAGATCATATCCGACGCCTTGTTCTTTATGATCCAGAGACCCAAACGATTGAGGATGTGCAGCCAAACGGGGTGCCTTGTTATGCTCCTATATCACTCAAATTCCCATATTTTGTAGCGGATAATTATGTGGAAAGCTTAGTTTCTGTAGTCCCGCCTGAGCATTTTAAAAAAATTCTTCCTAAACGCAAAACCAAAATCTTTTCACGAAAATTAAAATTATTTGGTTGCTTTGTTCTAAACTAAATACTAAGAAATTACTAGCCGTATCCTATATATGTGTGTGTATTATAGGTGGGCAAAAGATTAATCTTTTTCAGCTTAAATATTTGATTATTTTTCTTCCTTAATTAAGGTATGATGGATGGATGCATGGCTAGTAGTAGTTTGTTTGTTTGTTTTAGGATTTTTGTGATTGAACTCAAAGCTGGATATATTTGATGATGATGATATATACCATGGAGTGATGATAATTCTCTAATTTACCATGCTAGAGGTTTTTGAATCTTCTCTAATATTTAGTGTATCACCCTCTCTATCACTCTATATAAATTTGACAGGTGTACTTTTAGATAATAATATGACTTGACAAGTGTACTTTTAGATAATACTATGACTCTATTAAAGGATAATTGTTAAATACACGTGTTCAAATTTTATAGAGTGATACAGCAGTGATATAGGAATAAAGAAGATCCATATCAGTGTTGCTGTGATGATTTCTTCCAATATAATGTTTTTTTGCTAAAAAAAAGTCCATATATATAGATAGGTGGGCTTGAATTAAATTTGAAATATTGGCAAATTAGTCTGAGTACATTCATTGTAATGAAATTAATATTAATTAGAGACGAGGAAACATTTCTAGTCCAATTATTATCTCTTAGGAAACACTAGTGTTAGGTTAGCCATAAAGAAATAAAATCACATGGAATGGAAGGAAGAGGACATGAATACATATAACATAACAAGTTTCTCATTCTCGGACACTGTTACAACATACGTATTTTATGGATTATAACATATATATCTTAGCCAAAAATGGCAAAATGAAAAAATAATTATGACTTTTTTGCACCCATTCGAATTGAACATGTATTCTATTGAATATTGTCAAAAAAAATGTGAAAATTAAAATTTTTACCAAATGATACAAAAACTCGGATCGATTCAAATTAGTCCGCTTCACGCAAAACTAACAGTTCTCAATTGATGTAAATAGGTAAACCCTTCGCAAGAATACAAATTCAAACGTAAGAATTCAATCACTAAAATCTTATTAAAATATCTCTTAAAACGTTCTCTCCACATTACAACTGAATGAAACACCTATTTATAGGCCTAACACAAACCCTATACGAATTATACCATAAAAGGAAACTTCAAATAACTTAAACCTTAAATTACCAAAAATAGAAATTAATTAACGCTAATTATTTCCCGCGCGTCATGACGTGGGGACAGCCCGACATCGCGACATCAGTGAACAAAACCTAAAATAAAAAACTATCGTTGTTGGACGTCACGATGTGCGATGGTGGACGTCGCGAAGTGCATGAACGTCGCGACGTCAGAGGCTCTCCACGTCGCGACATGGCTTGCTCTTTTGCTGCATACGTCTGTTTCTCCAATCCCAGGTCTCCAAATGAAGGACTCGTCTTCTACAACTGGAATGAGCACTTTGGATTCCTCGAACTTGACATATGATCTCAATTTCGTATCATTCCCTCCCACTTGAAAAATATTTGCTCTCAAATCTCGTTGATTGGTAACAAGGAAATTCGGTACAAAATCTGTAAAATTACCAAGATAAAAAGACAAAATATATGGAAATTCACACTTATTATTTTTCCCCTTTTTGCCTTTTTCTACAAACCTCACCTTTAGGCTTTTTCCATTCAAAACATGAATCAATTCACTTTCTTGCTTCTCATTATATACAACAAAATTATCAATAAATGCACAATCACTTAAAATAATAAAAGAATTCACATCACAAGAAGGTTTTTCAAGAGTAGTAATTTGATCAACCTCTTTCTTTTGATTTGTTTTTGTTGATGACAAAGTTTCCTCCACCAAAAAATCATCATTATTGGTCTCTACCATTGCTTTAACAATTTCATTATCTTGACCCATATCCAGTGGAAGCAACTTATCATCCCTATGATCTTCTACACATTCCAACAGTGGCATAGTAAGAACTTTTACAACTAGAGCTTTCTTTGGAGTTCCAACATACAAATCATACCATCTTGGACAATTAATAGCATTATAACCTATAGTCATACATCGCAAACACTTTCTAGCATGAACCCTAAGCGTAGGTGTCGGAATCTTTCTTTCAACAAAAAGATTAGCACAATCACGTTCTTGATGACCATACCCATAACATATAGCACACCGGATGAATTTGGATTTGCAAATCTGCTCTTGCAAGGCTGCTTCTTGTCACAAACTTGCCAATTTTAATTCCTCTTCCACCCTGTCAATTGTCTGTCGATGATAGCCATAACGATCTCCATAGGGATCATACTACTCCAATAAAGACAAAAATCTTTCGGAGTATATTGACATCTCAGACGACATATTTACACCACTTGTTGTATTCAAAATAGTTTAATTCAATGACAAACAAATCCAACAAAGAGATCCAACAGAGAACCACTTTATAAGAATAACAAAGATCCAATTTTTTTTTAACTTTTTCTTTCCACCAAAATCAAAACCAACAAAATAAAATATATAACTGTTAGACACCAATCACCAAAAAAAAATTTATGATAGGCTTGCGAATATCAAACAATTTAATTTCAATTTTAGAAGCAAAAATTGAAAACCTAATTTTTGTTCGAAAACCGTAAGCTTTGATACAACTTGATACGAAAACCCAGATCAATATGCTCCAAACCCTTGCTTGTATGTCTCGGAAGCAATTGCAGAACCTTCGAATAAAATCGATGAACAAGAACAACCCAACAACTCGTGAGTTGGAAATTAAGATACCAACAAATTCGTTCGCACAAAACTAACAGTTCTCAATTGATGTAAATAGGCAAACCCTTCGCAGGAATACAAATTCACACGTAAGAATTCAATCACTGAAATCTTAATAAAATATTTCTTAAAACGTTCTCTCCACATTACAATTGAATGAAACACCTATTTATAGGCCTAACACAAACCCTAGACGAATTATACCATAAAAGGAAACTTTAAATAACTTAAACCCAAAATTACCAAAAATAGAAAGTAATTAACGCTAATTATTTCTAGCACGTCGCGACGTGGGGACAGCCTGACGTTGCGACGTCGGTGAACAAAACCTAAAATAAAAAACTATCATTGCTGGACGTCGCGATATGCAACGGTAGATGTCGCGACGTCGGAGGCTCTCCACGTCGCAACTGGCTTGCTCTTTTGCTGCCCATGTCTGTTTCTCTAATCCCAGGTTTCCAAATGAAGGACTCGTCTTCTACAACTAGAATGAGCACTTTGGATTTCTCGAACTTGACATATGATCTCGATTTCGTATCACTAAACCTTTTCACCCATCTCAATTGTCAACATGCATTATAATGAACAGTGTTAAACAAAAGTAAAATTTATATTTTTTTACCAAGTTTTTATTAATCATGGATTTTAACACTCAGTATTTTAGCCAAAATTAGCAAAATCCAAAAACGCGTTGATTTTGACTTTTTTTCTCCATTTTTTGTACACATCGCGATTGTGGATATGAATTCTAGTGAATATTGTCAAAGAAAGTGAAAATTAAAATTTTTACCAAATCTCAATTTTTCACTGAGTTATTATACTTGTATTTTAGTCAAAAATGGGAAAGTAGAAAAAAGTATTGATTTTGGCTTTTCTATAATATTTTTTACACACATCTCAATTGTCAGCACGCATTCTAATGAATGGCGTAAAAAAAGTGGAATTTAGCTTTTTCACCAAATTTTTATTTTTCATGAGTTATAGCAAATGTATTTTAGCCAAAAAAATTGAAAATTAAAAAAACTCATTGATTTTGATTTTTTTGCACTCACCTTGATTGTGAACATGCATTCTAGTGAATATTATTAAAAAAAAGTAAAAATTAAAATGTTTACCAAACATCCATTTTTCACAAATTATTACACACGTATTTTAGTAAAAAATGGCAAAGTAAAAAAAAATGTGTTCATTTTATCCATTCCCCTACTGTTTTTTATACACACCAAAATTTTCAACATGCATTTTAATGAACGATGTCAGCAAAAGTAAAATTTATATTTTTCACTAAATTTTCTTTTTTCATGGGTTATAACACACGTATTTTTGACAAAAATTGAAAAATTTTAAAAAATGCATTAATTCTGACTTTTTTTGCACCATTTTTTGCACCCATCTCGATTGTGTATATTCATTCTATTGAATATTATAAAAAAAAGTGAAAATTAAAATTTTCACCATACCTCTATTTTTAATGGGTTATAACACTCGTATTTTATTCAAAAAAAGTAAAAAAAAAACATATTCATTTTGGCTTTTCATACTATTTTTTATACACACCTCAATTTGCAACATACATTCTAACAAACGGTGTCAAAAAAAGTGAAATTTAAATTTTTCACCAAATTTTCATTTTTCATGGGTTATAATACACGTATTTTAGCCAAAAATGGTAAAATAAAAAATGCATTGATCTTGACTTTATTTACACAGTTATTTTCACTCACTTTGATTGTAAACATGCATTCTAGTGAATATTGTCAAAACAGTAAAAATTTAAAATTTTTACCAAACCTTTATTTTTTACCTACAATTTGGCAGTCTCTATTTTAGTATTTCAAATGCATCCAATTCACCTCATCTACCTCATTCATGAAACTAGGAAAGCTTACAGCAAACAAATGCATATCACTGCCTAAAACACCTGCGCATCAGAATCACTATGTTCACTATTTTTATGTATATATGGTGAATCTCATTGTAAATCTCAAGGAGTATTTTGGTATTCTGAAGGTATGGGAAATCGAGGTTGCTATTAACAATTTTTGCAATTGTGGCAAACTGACTCTCCCTATAGTCTTCAACCCTAAAGCCTGTAAAAGAGTTAGTACTCCTTATTAATTATCTTTCAGAGCATTTAAGAAAAATAGAGATATGAGTTTAAATCTAAAATGACTGTTTTTAGCCATAGCGCGGTGGCCATATTATGCTATAAACTCATCTTTCTACAATCAAAATAGGAAATTAACGCGGGACAGACTCGTGGAAGAAACATGTTCTTCGCAAAGAACACAAAAACACAAATTCCGCTGAACTTGAAAGATATTAAAATATCAAAATCTGAATAATAAGAGTTATGTTCTAAAACAAAAGGCATACAAGGGTTTATATAGGACTAGTAATTTCCTAATTCGATTTAGAAAATAAAAGAAAAGAGTAATTTTCTATTTCTAGTTAGAAAAGAAACGAAAAGTATTTAATTAGGAAACAAATGAAAACTAATTAAGTTTCTTAAAAATCTTGTTCCGCATCAGTCCCCTCCACTTGAAAAGAATTCTCCATTGAGTGATCCGTATACAACGAAGGTTCTGATAACATTAAAAGTGCGAGAGATGCCCATTGAATCTGGCAAATCCACCTCATAAGCATTGTCATTGATCTTGTGTAGAATCGAATAGGGTTCATACTTCTTAGGCTTCAACTTATGGTTTTGGCCCTCTGAAAATCTCTCACGTCGAAGGAAAACCATCACCATGTTACCAACCTCAAACAAGTTAGCTTGACGATGTTTGTCTGCTGCCCGCTTAAATTTTTTATTGGTTTCACTCAACTTCTGACGAACTTCATCTTGAATGATTTGTTGATCCTTAGCCAAATTAGCTGATGCAGAACTGTAACCACCTGTTTGGGGCAATTTCACCAAATCCACAGTATGTTGCGGTGTCTTTTGGTACACAATAGAGAAATGTGACTTTCCCGTAAAACTATGAACATCATTGTTAAAAGTAAATTCTTCCTGAGGTAGGGCATGATCCCATTGCTTTGGTCAATCACAACAAATACATCGAACAAGATTGCCCAAAATTCGATTGACAAGTTCAATCTGCCCATCAGTTTGTGGGTTAGCTGTACTACTGAATTTCAAAGAAGTGTCAAACATACGCCACAATGTCACCAAAAAATGACTTAGAAACTTAGTGTCACCATTTGAAGTGATTGATTTGGGAACACCATGCAAACGAACCACATCTTTAAAGAATAAACGTGCAATATAGGAGGCGTCTGAAGTCTTCTTACATGGAATAAAGTGCACCATCTTGGAAAACCTATCAACAACAACAAAAACAGAATCAACCCCACATTGAGTGCGAGGTAACCCAAGAACAAAGTCCATAAATAGATCTTCCCAAATAGCCTCAGGTACTTGCAGTGGTGTATATAATCCAGTATTTTGCAATTGCTCTTTTGCTGTCTGACAAGTGTAAAACCGACTCATGAAGTTTCCCACATCCCTTTTCAACTGAGGCCAATAATATCGTTCCTCTAACTGGCTGTTGTTTTCTCACAGTCAATGTGTCCACTCAAACCACCTTTATGCAAATCCCAAATAAGCTTCTCCTTTAAGAAGGTGTGTGGAATACACAATCTGTTACCCTTAAAGAGATACACATCATGCCGATAAAAATCCTCAAAAAAAAGCTTACTCCACACATTTTCAAAATCATCATCGTCAACATACAAGTCACGAAAAATCTCAAAAACAATAACCTTATTAGTTAAGGTCCTAATAAAGTCGCATGTCTACTCAAGGCATCAACAAGTTTATTCTGATATCCCGACTTGTGCTTCAAAGTGAAAAAAAACTGCTGCAAATAAGCAATTCATCGGGCATGCATCTTGTTGATATTTTTCTAACTATTGATATATTTTAGAGTCTGATGATCTGTATAAAGAACAAACTGCTTTTGGAGAAGATAAGGCTCCCAATGCTTCAAAGCTCGAACAACAGCATAGAATTCCTGATCATAAGTCGACCACCGTTGTATTGCTTCACTAAACTTCTCACTAAAATAAGCAAGTGGATGACCTTCTTGAGAAAGAACTGCTCTAATCCCAACTCCGCGAGCATCACACTCTACTACAAACAGTTTATCAAAACAAGGAAGTGCAAGGACTGGGGCTGTACATAATTTTTCCTTAATCATCGCAAAGCTCTTATCTTGTTCACCACTCCATTGAAACTGTTCTTTCTTTAGACAATCTATCAAATATGCTACAATAGTGCTAAAATTATGTATAAACTGCCTATAAAATGTAGCTAACCCATGAAAATTCCGAATTTCTGGCACTAGTTTTAGAGTTGGCCATTCTCAAATCACTTTTACTTTCTCCCCGTCTACACGAATCCCATTTTCACTAATAAAAAATCCCAAGAAAATAAGACTAGAACGCATAAAATTGCACTTCTTCAAATTCAAATATAACTTATTTTCCTGCAAAACAATCAAGACCTGTCGCAAGTGCTCCCTATGTTCGGCCTCATTCATGCTATAAATTAGAATATCATCAAAATAACCACAACAAATTTTCCAATAAATGGTTTTAGTACTTTATTCATCATTCGCATAAGGGTACTAGGTGCATTGGATAACCCGAATGGCATGACAAGCCACTCATAAAGACCCCCATTTGCCGTGAAGACCGTATTTCACTCATCTCCCGGTCTAATTTGTATTTGATGATACCCACTCCTTAAATCGATCTTTGTAAATATCGTAGCACTTGATAACCTATCCAGCATATCCTCAAGTCAAGGAATAGGAAACCTATATCGCACTGTTATCTTATTAATTGCTCGACTATCAACACACATATGCCAACTTCCACCTTTCTTTGGTGTCAATAAGGCTGAAACTGCACAAAGGCTTATACTAACTCGAACCAATCCCTTCTCAAACAACTGTTCAACCAATTGTTGCAAAATCTCACTCTCCTTAGGGCTCATGCAATAGTACGACAAATTAGGTAAACTAGCTCCAGGAACCAAATCAATAGCATGTTGAATATGTCTCATTGGAGGAAGTCCCGTTGGAAGTCCATCAGCTGTTAATTCTTGGAAATCTAACAACTCAGGAATCGAATCAAGAACCTTATTGCCTGGTTCTTCTACCATTGTTAAGAGAACTAGCTTAACCACCAAAGCCTAAATTTGCTTAGAACTTTTAAGATTTGATACAAAATCAGATTCTCCTTTAGTAATAGTCAAAAAATTCTCTACTTTATGTGGCTCAACTTTTTGTTTCAAACCCAAAAGTAAAGTGACTTTTCGCCCTTCCTTTACGTACTCATAAATATTTCTCCTACCATTGTGAGTAGTGTCCAAATCATACTGACAATGTTTACCAAACAACAATGAACAACCATCCATATCAATGATATCACACCATACTTCATCCTTATAATATTTACCAATAGACAAAGGAACTTGACATCTTTTATTCACTTTAATTCCCTCCCTACTAGTAATCCAAACAGTATTATAAGGCTCAGGGTGTTTCTCCACAGACATGTTTAAAGCATTAACCAGATCTCTAGAAATAATATTTTTGCAACTACCACTATCAATAATTAAATCAAAAATATGATTGGAAATTGTGAACCTAGTTCGAAACAATGTGTTTCGTTGCATATTATCTTGTTTCGGGCTCAATAGCACTTTTCTGACCACAAAATTCTGCACCTCATCCTACTCTCCATCTGGTGTGCAAACTCCATCGTCGTCATTAAGAAAGTCATCATCATTATCTTCATGTTCTGCCAAATTTAACTAACGATGCTGAGGGCAAGTATTAGATCTATGCCAAGGTTGTCCACACCTATAACACTTATCCCCTGTTGGCTTCGCATAAGGATTAGTCACTTGTTTTTTATTTGGCTCTCTTTCTACAACACCTTTATTAACTGAAGCCGAACTGGAACCCACATCGACTTTTGGGGCTGGTTTGGATGTTTCTTCAAAGTTTTTATGAACACCTGCAATATTGAGGTATCCTCTACTCCCTATAAACTCGGCTTTTCGTGCCATGTTCTACGCGTCACTGAGAGTCAAAATTAATTGACAGCCAATTTTATCACGGATTGATGGTTTTAATCCATGAATATATCTCGCCACTTGATGCCCTTCAGTTTCCATTAAATTATTTTGAGACACCAATCGTAAGAACTCTGCAGTATATTCTGCTACAGATTTTTGTCCCTGCACCAAATCCTTGTACTAATTAAATAGGAATTGGTCATAATCTGGTGGAAGGAATCTGGCCATCAACATTCTTTTCATCTTCGGCCACAATTTGATGGGTTGTTTACCCAAACGTCGTCATTAGATTTAAATATGTCCCCACCACGAGGAAGCTCCTCCTTTCAATCTATACGCCACCAGTTTCACTTGTTTCTCCCATAGGATCTCTGTAAATTCAAAAAATCTCTCGACTTCTGCAACCCAATCGAGAAAATCCTCGATATTCAAGTTTCCATTAAAGAAAGGAATATCAACCTTTAATTTAAATTCCTCCTATTGATATTGAAGGGGTGCCCTAGGATTAGGATCCCGATACATAATTTTTGCAACTTCTTCATCAGAGGAATTATCCTCGACAGGTGAATTTCCATGAGGTTGTAAGGGTAATACGGGATTGGCTTGACATCCGTGAGCAACTCTCCTAGTCCCATCGTCACCACCTATAATGCTCTACACTGGCTGCAATCCTGCTTCTATGAGTTCTACATAAACAGTTAAGGCTTGAAACGCAACTGATATATTTCGAACCTCCTTGAACACGTTAGAAAGGGCGGTTGGATTGGCCATCGCAAACAAGGAGATACCTTGGTCTTTGATACCACCTAACGCAGGACAGACTCGTGGAAAATACAGATTCTTCACAAAAACACAAATTCCGCAGAACTTGAAAGATATTAAAATATCAAAATCTGAATAAAAAGAATTGTTTTCTAAAACTAAAGGCATACAAGGGTTTATAGAGGACTAGTAATTTCCTAATTCAATTTAGAAAACAAAATAAAAGAGTAATTTCCTATTTCTAGTTAGAAAAGAAATGAAAAGTATTTAATTAGGAAACAAAAGAAAACTAATTAAGTTTCCTAAAACTCTTGTTCCACATCAGAATGGTATAAATGAGGAGTTTTCCTTATTTACAAATTATATTTTGTAATGATGGTATTAGGGTATATGTAACGTCCCGATTTTTGAGGACTGAAACACACCTGACTTCGAGATTCGATCTTCAAAATCTTAAAGTCACAAGGCATCCTTTACTATCACTTTTAAATAATAAAATACGGAAACTTTGATAATTGTCCTTACAAAGAAAACGCTAACAAATATCCATTCTAACAACTGAAACCAAGTCAGTTAACAGCCCATAAATTTTTCAAAGTTTCTATACTAAATGCTTGATCTATTCCTCCTTTATCATTCCCAAACCCTAGTTTCATCCTTATCTACTCCATCAATTTTATCTGTAAAATATTATTTACATATATATATATATATATAGAAAAATGAGCGTAGTTGCCCAGCAAGTAAATATCTTTCAAAAAATAACCATTTAATCAAACATAAAAATATCTTAACTTCAATAATCGACTTACACAATGATGTTAAAATACTCTTTACTTACACTTTCTTATGGTTCGTACTTTCACATATATAAAAGATAACTAAAACATGTTCATGTGATATATCTTAATGAATGGGTAGCCATGACATAACATGCATTCACGGCTTACTGAGTACTCAGCCTAGCTATATTCCCACTAGGTCGGCCATATACATGACATACATTGATCCCCCTTGAGTCGATAATCATCATGGCACAATTTAAACCCCCCACCCCCCTTTGGGTCGAGGATTAACTATAGCATGATATACATTGATCCCCCTTGGGTCGAGGATCATCATGACATAATTTAATCCCCCTTAGGTTGAGGATTAACTATAGCATGACATACATGTTCAGAACACGTGTTCCTACCGTTAGAACATGTAAATCTTGGAACCATTCATCAAGTTCACATCCCATAAAACATATAAATTTTTGTTAAATATCTTAAAATAACCTAAACTAAAATTTCTAATTATAATTTTCAATGCACCAATTAATGCCTTTTGTTTTTCTTTTAAATTTTAAGAAAATTCGTACGAAGTATGAGAATTTAAGTTTTCATTCCTCAACATATGTGTTCAATATTAAAAGCAACATAATTTATGTTTCCCATTAAAAACTATATAATTTTGATTATGCATCACTCATTGTATGTACGTATAATGTAAGATGCATGCATACATGTTTTTTTTATTTTAAAAAAATATTAAAACCATGCCCAATAACATGCATTCTATTAACGTAATAAACAAAACTTCAATTCATAATACATATGTCAATCACTTATTAACTTGTTTCATCATTCTAATTTGTAATTCATATATAATAGTATTTGTAAGTCAACATCTGTTTGGCTTTATGAATATAAAAAGAACAATTTCATCCTAATATACCAAATCATAGAATATTCGTGTGTTTGTTTCATCATGTTCAAACGTAATACAACCTATTTATTTGTAAATCATTATTTTTAAATTGAACGTTCAAGGTAATCATGAAATATAGTTAAGTCATACGTAATTTATATTATATAATCCATGCACTTGAAAACATAAATAGTATTATGTATATTTAGATACTTGAAGAGATTTAAAATTTTATAACTTTGAAAGGATCTAGAAATTTACTAACTTGATATTGTAGTCACTATTAGCCTTTCCTCCTTTTTAAAAGTTTTCACGTGAATGCCTCTAATGTATGGGGAGGGGTCCTATTTATAGTGTTTAACTAAGGTTTACATGTATTAAATTCCTTGTACATAAACTATTTTTTTCCTACTTTTTAGCCTTATTTCTCTAGTTACATTTATTAGATTCCTTATACGTAAAGTATTCTACTTCTACTTTTTATCCTTATTTTCCTAGGGTTACTAATATTGCAGATAAAGTATTTTATATTTTCACGTAAATCAATTTATCAAGGATTTCTTTCACACATAATTTATCCCTTAATCATAAATAACTACTCTTGTACACTTTATTCGTAATTAAAATTCTTGACATATTACAATATATCCACTATCTCCAACAACTATCAATAAAATTCGGATTTGGCGCCACCTCAAATGCAAGGTTAGGCAAAAAAACAAACAATATTTAATAGAATGCATGTTTACAATCGAAGTGGTTGCAAAAAATTGTACAAAAAAAGTCAAAATCAAGACGTATAAGGATTTTGCCAATTTTAGTTAAAATATGTGAGTTATAGCCCATGAAAAATAGAAATTTGATAAAAAAATCTAAATTTAACTTGTTTTACACCATTCACAAGGATGCGTCTTCACGATTGAGATGAGTGAAAAATAGTAAGCAAAAAGTCAAAATTAACATGTTTTTAGACCAAAATACGTGTGTTATAACACATAAGAAACTGAGGCTTGGTAAAAATTTTAATTTTCACTTTTTTGGCAATATTCATTAGAATGCATGTTTATAATTGATGCGTGTGCAAAAAACGGTACCAAAACAAAGTCAAAATCAGCGCGTGTTTAGATATTGTCATTTTGGCTAAAATACGTGAGTTAATTATAGCTCATAAAAAATGAAAATTTGGTAAAAAATTCTAAATTTTACTTTTTTTTACACCGTTCACAAGGATACATGTTCACAATTGAGGTGGGTTAAAAAATAATATGGAAAAAGCCAAAATCAACATATTTTTTTACTTTGCCATTTTTTACCAAAATATGTGTTTTACTCATGAAAAATTGAGGCTTGGTGAAAATTTTAGTTTTCACTTTTTTTTTATAATAATCATTAGAATGCATGATAAAAAAAATCATTAGAATGCATGTTTACAATCGAGGTGGGTGCAAAAAATATTACAAAAAAAGTCAAAATCAACTCGTTTTTAAATTTTGCCATTGTTGGCTAAAATATGTGAGTTAGAGCCTATGAAAATTGAAAATTTGGTAAAACAAAATCTAAATTTCACTTTTTTTGACACCGTTGACATGGATACATATTCACAATTGATGTGGGTAAAAAAATAATAGGGAAAAAGCAAAAAACAACATGTTTGTTCACTTTGCCATTTTATTACCAAAATACGTGTGTTATAAATAACTCATGAAAAATGGAGGTTTGATGAAAATTTTATTTTTATTTTTTACATTATTCACTAGAATGCATGTTTACAATCGAGGTAGGTGCCAAAAAGGTACAAAAAAAGTCAAACTCAATGTATTTTAGGACTTTTTTTCATTTTGGCTAAAATACGTGAGTTATATCCCATGAAAAATAAAAATTTGGTAAAAAATCTAAAATTCACTTTTTTTACACCATTCACATTAATGCATGTTTATAATTAAGGTGGGTGAAATAATAGTGGGGAAAAAGTCAAAATCAACAAGTTTTTTTCGTTTGATATTTTTTACCAAAATACATTCGTTATAACCAATGAAAAATGGAGGTTTTATGAAAATTTCAATTTTCACTTTTTTTTACAATATTCACTAGAATGCATATTTACAATCGATGTGGGTGCAAAATATTGTACAAAAAAACTCAAAATCAAAATGTGTTTATGATTTTGCAATTTTTTGTTAAAATATGTGAGTTATAGCCCATGAAAAATGGAAATTTAGTCAAAAATATAAATGTCACTTTTATTGACACCGTTCACAAGGAAATCAGTCTCCATATAATGTCAATAATGTTCACTTCAGTTCTAATTAATGGAACTCCAGTAGGATTTTTCAAATCTTCACGTGGTATTAGACAAGGAGATCCACTATCTCCTTATCTATTCATTTTAGGGGCAAATTATATCTCAATGTTACTAAATTCTCAAACTGTCCAAAATTCTACTTTTCACTTTCCTAAGTACTATCCAAACATAACTCATTTAGCATACGCAGATGATCTCATCATATTCACATCAGCCTATCACAAAGCGCTAAAACATCTTATGACAATTCTTAAACATTATGAAGAAGTCTCAGGTCAAAAAGTAAACACACAAACGAGCTCCTTCTTAGTACATCATTCATGTGACACCGTCAAAAAGCATATCATCTCCAAAATCACAAAATTCAAATCAGAAAAATTCCCTGTTAAATATCTAGGTCTTCTTCTATACTATGGAAAGAACAAAATCAAGCACTATGAGGCATTAATTCAAAAAACTCATTTGAAAATTAACTCATGAAGCTCCAAATTTCTATCTAGTGGAGGTAGAATAACACTTATCAAATCCGTTCTTTTGGCAATGCCAATTCATTCCCTTCTAGGGGTATATCAAATATATTTTTGCAAACTTTTTATGGGGTATATCAAATAAAAAACCAAAGCATCATTGGATTTCTTGGAGTAAACTATATTTACCATATCAAGAAGGCAGACTTGGTATTAGATCACTTTCTGACATTCAAAAAGCCTTCTAGTATAAACTTTGGTGAAGATTTAGGGAGCAGCAATCCCTTTTGGGCTTTTCTAAATTCTAGATACTTTCAGTCCATTCAAAATCCACCAAAAAATGTATCTAGAACCTGGACCATAATGATATCAATTTCACCGGATACAGACATGTACACTCTCCCAAATCTAGCTGAAAATGAAATTGATACTGAAAACCAGCACCAAATCATTTGGACATTAACCAACTCAGATATATTCTCTTTTATATCAGCATACAACTTAGTAGCTCAATGCTTACAAACTCCGTGGTGCTTTGGAAAGTTTATATGGAATCATTTCATTCCAATTAAGCAATCTTTCTTCATGCTTCGTCTTCTTAAATCTCAACTTCCTATTGGCACAATATTATATTGATTTAATGTGCACGGACCATTTAAATGCATATATTGTCCATCTGGCCAAGAAACAATAAATCACATTTTCTTAAACTGTGAAAAAGCCTCAAAATTATGGATAGCGTATGATAGTGAACTAGGAATCCATATCTCACCAAATGCACAAAGATTAAATCAGTTTCTAAACCATTTGTGAAATGTTTCTGGAAAAAAATGTAAGTTCATCATTTGTATAATTCCAACAATCATATGTTGTCAATTGTGAAAATCCAGAAATAGATGGATTCATGAGGAGGAAGAATGGAATTTAAATAAAATGATACAAGGCTCATTTGAAGAGTTAAAATCTAGTATGACAAATTGCTTCCATGATATCAAATGGACATCTTTCACTTGGACAGAATTCTGGTATTCAATATTACATGTCATAGAAAAAATTTTCATTTCATATATTAAGTGGCATTCTCCCAATGAAATGCACTTTAAATTAAACATTCATGGATACATAAATTGCATAAATGAAGGTCTAGGAGGAGGTATTATAAGAGACAATCAGAGTAATATGATCTTTGCATTCTATTTCAAAACAGATACTACTGTTGGGAAAATATCGAATCTCACGTTGTATCTAATAGCCCAAAATAATAATAGAGACAATAACGAGAAAAATAATTGGGACAATGAACACAAAGATTTACGTGGTTCGGTTAATGTGACCTACGTCCACGGCCGGAGGCGATGCCAAAATTCACTAATATGTGGAAACAAAATTACAAAGGTAGAACACAAAAGTTCTACAAAGCCTTTCTGAAAACAAAGGAAATGAAAAAGAAGGATTTCTCAGAGAAAAGGAATGAGAGAAAAGCTTTCTAGGCTGAATGCTTTTGGGATGCTTTCGTTGATTCACCGAGGCTTCTATTTATAGGGCAATTTTGGACAACAACCAATGCAGCCCATTCTTTAGGCGAGTGGAGTTCCATCCCTCCCATTATGATGGTTCCATCCCTCACATTAAGATGGTGGGTGGTGCAGACCATTTATTACAAATCTCCACCTTGGTCTGCATTCCAAAAATAGTGACTTAATCAAACACACCTCCGGTAAACCCCAATGGGTTCAATCACAAAACATGAACACCAATCAAGTCCAAACACTGCTTGAACTTGTATACTGGAAGAGCTTTCGTAAACATATCGGCAGGATTGTCCTTGGTATTGATCTTCTGAACAAGGACCTTCTTCTCAGCAATGGTATCTCGAATAAAATGATATTTAATATCAATATGCTTCGTCCGCTCATGATACATCTAGTCTTTAGTCAAATGAATTGCACTTTGACTATCACAGTAAATGGTAGTAGTTTCTTCTTGTAGAGTTAATTCACTGAATAAACCTTTCATCCATAAAGCTTCTTTGATGGCCTCAGTGACTGCCATATATTCTGCTTCAGTAGTGGATAGAGCCACTACATGTTGTAGAGTAGCTTTCCAGCTAATTGCACAACCTCCAATGCAAAATACATAACCTGTAAGAGACCTGCGCTTATCAAGGTCACCGACGTAGTCTGAATCTACAAAACCAACCAAAGTGTTGTTGGTTCTACCGAACTCCAAACAAGAGTTTGAAGTACCCTTCAAGTATCTGAGTATCCATTTCACAGCCTGCCAATGTTCTTTGCCTGGATTTGCCATATACCTGCTAACAACACTAACTGCTTGTGAAATATCTGGACGAGTACAAACCATTGCATACATGATACTGCCAACGGCACTAGAGTAAGGAACACGTGCCATATAACCTTCCTCTTCCTCTGAATTTGGTGATTGAGCAACAGATAGCCTAAAATGGCTAGCGAGAGGAGTACTGACTGGTTTGGCATCCAACATGCCAAATCTCTCCAAAACTTTCTTAAGGTAACCTTCTTGGGTCAGATATAATTTTCCAACTCCTCTATCTCGTCTTATCTCCATACCAAGAATCTTCTTAGCTGCTCCCAAGTCTTTCATTTCAAATTCACCATTTAATAAGGCCTTCAACTGGTGAATTTCTGCAAGATTCTTAGCCGCAATGAGCATGTCATCAACATATAACAAAAGATAAATGAATGAATTATCTTTCAACTTCCGGAAGTAGACACAACTATCATACATGCTCCTGGAGAAATCATGACCCAACATAAATGAATCAAACCTTTTATACCACTGTCTTGGAGATTGCTTTAATCCGTATAAGGATTTATTCAACAAACAAACATGGTCTTCCTTACCTTCAAATTCGAAGCCTTCAGGTTGTTTCATATAGATCTGTTCATCTAATTCACCATGTAGGAACGCTGTCTTAACATCAAGCTGTACCAATTCCAAATCAAACATGGCTACTAATGCAAGCAATACACGAATAGAGCTATGATGCGCGATCGTCGTTACTCGCCTCAATTTTACCCTAATTCACTAATGTAGTAGTGGAGGTAGGGATCGTATCCACAGGGAAAAGGAGGAATCAAGAATTTGATATTGCTCAAGTTGATGTCACAAAAGAAAAGTCAAGAATCAAAGATATGAGTAACAAGAACAGGAAGTAAATCAAAAGGAATCACAACAAACATGAAATGAAACAGTCACAAAGGAAAACCACAAAGAAGTAACAAGGAAAGTAATTAACACAAACTTCACAAAAGTTCACAAGAGATAACCTAGACTCCTTCTGGGTGAATGCAATAAGTGTTATCTGACTAGTGTGGTGCAATTAATCTACAATTTAAGCAAAAGGAGGAGAAGAACCACCAGGAGACCTAAGTCACAGTTAGCATGGTCACTACACTATAACCCTAGCCTCCCATCACCAACCTATCCTATGGTCGGGCCTAAGGATGGTGAATAGAACCTATAATCTTCTCAATTCCCTACCAAGATTACTCAAGCTTTAACCCCTAGAATCTCCCATGGTGAGGCCTGATTCTAGCTTGTAATTCATCACCCAGGCAAGGAATCTCTCCATACAACCTTCATCTAAGAGTTCACAAATTGAGCTTCCTATGGTCGGGCCTAGCTGTAATTTGTGTTCATTCATGTATAGGTTGGAGAACTCAATCAACTTCCAGTTCTAATTTATGAAATTAACAAATTTATAGATTCAAAGCAAAGGAGTTGAATTACTTCTTTCATCATTTCAATTGCACCACACAATATCACATAACTAGCATTCACCCATTAGAAACCCAGATTATCACACACTAGCTAGAAAACTCCATTTCCAATTCACGATCAACAAATTGGAAGACAAAACAGTTCATTTCATCAACTGGAAAGAGTTTACCAATTAAGATGTCTCAAGAGCTTCCAATTCTCAAAGGATTGTGAATTGCCTCTCAAATGCAAGGAATTATAATCGGAACAAATCCTCGATCGGAATCCAAAACGAAGCTCAAAAGCTAGAGAGAGAAACTAGAGAGAGAAATAGTCTTCGGGATCCCCAAAATTGGTTCTAAAAACCCTAACTAAAACTGGATGAAAAATATAGTCTTCGGGATCTTACTACACATTAGCTACATTCCCTATATATATAGAGGAAGAGAAATGTAACTAATACGCTAACTAAAAATATCTAGGAATATTGCAAAGTAGTCCTAAAGAGGAAATGATTACAAAAATCGACCCAAAAGATTGTAGAAAAGAAAAAATCAAAAGTTGAATAAATGCTGAAAATTGGAAAATCAGGACTGAATCACGCCTTCAGTGTTGTCAGGATCACGCCTTCAGTGAACTTCGCGCCTCCAAGAAATTCTTCTGATTTACGAACCACGCCTTCCGCTTTCCAGGAACCACGCCTTCTGTTGCCTTGAAATTCAGAGCTGCAGCTTCCAACACTTAGCATTTTTCTGGAAATTCCATCTTCAAAGCTGGTCAAGACTCCATATTCATGTGCCTATAAATTCCAACACAGAGCTCGAAAAAAGGTGAAACCAAGAATAAGTTGTAGTCCATCTACATATCAAGCTACGGAATGTCTTCATTGGCCAAACAAACAGCTGAATAACCATGAATCAACTCAGGAATGTTGCACCCCAATCAGCTTTTACCAATTTCTGGAATTTTTCAACTCAAAGCTGATTAAGCAGTGAGCTTTCCACACTCACCAAATCTAATCCAGACCTCAAATAAACACCACATCTGGATGCATCTCTTCCCCATGAACATGTAATGACAATGGGAGTCTTGAATCGCATAGACAACACATGGATGAAGAGAAATCATCACACAAACGATGCGACCAACCCAGCTTCTAGCTTTCCAAAGTGTTTGCCAAAATTTCATCCATTCTTCAGCTGGCTTGACGAGGCTTCGTCAATTCTCACGAGGTCTCGCCATTTTGGCGAGGTCTCGCCAGCTCTCCAATCCATCCCACGAGGTCTCGCCAGCTCTCCACTGCAGCTTCACGAGGTCTCGTCATTTTGACGAAGTCTCGCCATTTTGGCGAGGTCTCGTCGGCTCTTCTTCAACTTTGTTCTTGCTCCAGCTCCACGAAGTCCCTCAGAATCCTCAAAGCTTCGCCCATGCATTGTGAAGCTGCAGCAACCAAGATGAGATGATGAAATGTGAAGAATGGAGTTCATAAAAGCTATGAAACAAGAGTTACATATTCCAGATTTCTTTCAATGAATTCAGTGTCTTGAAGTCTTGCAAGAATGAATCATGATTTTGCCTCCAACTCTTGTGAAAATCTTGTGAAGTGATAGAAGGAATGAATGAAATCTTGAAGAGTGAAGTGTGTGAGTTGTGAGAGTTCGTCGCATGAGCTTGTTGCAAGCTCATGCGACGAAGTGTGTGTGTTGGTGCAAGGTGTGTGCGGCGAAGTGTAGTTCTGTGCAGCAGCGTGTGCGCTGAGAGGGTGCGAGTGTGTGCGACGAGGGTGAGTTCGTCGCACAGCTGTGCGACGAAGTGTGCGAGTGTGTGCGACGAAGTGTGTGCTTCGCGTGTAGCAACTGCGAGCCAGTGTTCGAGTGTGATGTGATGGGAGTTTGGGGAAACGTAATTCAAAAAAGTTATATCCATGTAGCTCCTCTTTCCACAGCAGTTTGAATCACCCAATTCGGAGTTAAGATGACAAAGATATGACCAGAACAATAAGGCATGTTGGACAGCACATTAGCTCATCAATTGTGAAATCCAAGTTTTTACTCATCATTTGTTCAGTCCAGGTTCTTGGCCCTTCGTTAGCACAATTCATCCACTTCCAGTGTGAATCAGGTTTTGGGGAAAACACCACAAATGTAGGTCTACCTCTTAGCTTTCAAATGGTTCAAGAATCAACACAATTGGACAACTAGAGCTCAAGTTATGAACCATACACCAAACTGTGGCAATCAAGAACACATGAAACTCTAATTGCACAACACACCAAAATGCCCCCGTTTCTTGACCTTCCACTCAGACTTAGAATTTGGTTAAAACATAAGAACTAAAGAGGACTCAAAGACCTTTCTAAAACACTAAAGAACACCCCAATTGGATCAGAATTGAGAGAGTTATGACCAAATGAAGTTCAGCTACCATGCTGCCCAAAACCCTAAACCTAACCATTTCAAGCATTCCTAAGGTTTTGTTCAAATTTCCTCACATCATCTTCATTGTTTGAACTTAAAACCTTGTTAATTGACCCCAAACATATATTTAACACATTTTACCAATATTTTGGGCCTTTTTCATCAATTAATCACAATAACTTGTCCTAAACGTTAAAGCACAATTTAGCACAAAATCACACATAAATGCACAAAATGCAAGTCAAAAGCTAAGTGGTTTAATACATATAAGTTGGTATAAAACCAACTTATCAAGCTATGTTTCACAACAGGTGAGAAAACATCATTAAAATCAACACATTGTACCTGACTATAGCCCTTTGCAACTAATCGTGCCTTATACCTTGCATCGTCAACACCTGAATTACCTTCTTTTCTTTTGAAGACCCATTTGCAGCCAACAATTTTCTTCCCTTTCGGCGGCGTCACAAGATCCCAAGTACCATTCTTGTGTAGAGATTCCATTTCTTCATTCATAGCCACCACCCACTTATCTGAATCAGCACCTGAAATTGCCTCTGTATATGTGGAAGGTTCTCCATCTCCACCTGTTTCCTGTGCCGCTGATAAAGCATATGCAACTAAATTTGCCAAATTTGCATACCTCTGTGGTGGTCGAATCTCTCGTCTTGGTCTATCTCTGGCTATGGAATATTCTTCTTCTACTGGTTCATCTTCAACAAGGTCTGGAGCTGGTTCATCACCTTGCTCTGTAGAAGATCTTTGAGAAGGACTGAAACTTATGATCTCTAACTCCACATGTTTCTGTGTGCTATCTTCCTTTTCTAAATTACAAGGATTACAAGACTCTTTTCTAGGATTTAACATAAATGATTCATCAAAAGTAACATCTCTGCTAATTACAAATTTAGGTGATTTGGGATCAGGACAAAATAATCTGTATCCTTTCACCCCTGAAGCATAACCGAGGAAAATACATTTTCTAGCCCTAGGCTCTAACTTTCCCTCACTTACATGCATATATGCTGGACACCCAAATATTCTTAAATTGGAGTAATTAGCAGGAGTACCTGACCACAATTCCTCCGGAGTCTTGAAATCAAGAGAAGAACACGGAACACGGTTGACAATATAACAAGCTGTAGCAATGGCTTCCGCCCAAAAGTCTGAAGTCAACCCAGCATTTGAGATCATACACCGAGCTCTTTCCAAAAGAGTCCGGTTCATACGCTCGGATACACCGTTCTGTTGAGGCGTCATTCTAACGGTACGATGTCGAGCGATTCCTTCATTTTTACAGAATTCATTGAATTCTGTTCCACAAAATTCCATGCCATTATCTGTCCGCAACCGCTTAATGTGTTTTCCTGTCTGCTTTTCAATCAAAGCCTTCCATTGTTTAAATGTTAGGAAAACATCACTTTTATTTTTCAAGAAATACACCCAAACTTTTCTTGAAAAATCATCAATAAAACTTAACATATACCTTGCACCACCCTTAGAAGGAACACGAGAAGGCCCCCAAAGATCAGAATGGATATAATCCAAAGTACCTTTTGTTTTATGAACTGCAGGTGAACTGAAACTGACTCTTTTCTGTTTCCCAAAAATACAATGTTCACAAAAGTCCATCTTACCAGTACTTTGTCCACAAAGTAGGCCCCTGTTGCTTAACAACGTTAAGCCCTTCTCACTTAAATGTCCCAATCGCATATGCCACAATTTGGTGATGTTGGTATCTGATGATACGGAGACTACTGCAGCACCTGAAACTGTAGATCCCTGCAAAATATACAAACTACCAGACTTGCAAGCTTTCATCAATACAAGAGCACCTCGTGAGATTTTCAAAACTCCACCTTCAGCCGAATACCTGTACCCGAGAGAATCAAGGGTACCTAACGAGATGAGATTTTTCTTCAAATCTGGAACATGTCTAACATTAGTGAGTGTTCTAATAATGCCATCATACATCTTTATCTGGACCGTTCCCCTACCAACAACTTTACATGGAGCATTATTCCCCATCAAAACAACCCCACCATCATATTTTTCATATGTGGAGAAAAAATCCTTTTCAGGACTCATGTGGTAAGAACAACCAGAATCTAGAATCCACTCATCTTTAGACCTAACTTTATTTGTTGTTGCTACAAACAAAGTTCCATCATTCTCATCTGCAACTACACTGGCTTCGGCAGTGCTGCTGTTATTCTGCTCATTTTTATATTTTTCTTTATTTTTCAATTTGTAACAGTCAGCCTTAATGTGCCCCTTTTTCTTGCAATAATTACAAACTTTATTTTTATGTCTGGATTTAGACCTGCCATTGGATCTACTACTATCAAAATTTCTATTTTCAGGTCTCCCCCGTATCACTAATCCCTCTGCCTGACTTTCACTAGTCTCTCCCATGATATCCCTATCAATCTGCTCTTTAGATTTTAAAGAAGATTTTACATGACTATATGAGACAGAATCTTTCCCATAAATCATGGTATCACGAAAATGTTTAAATGACTGTGGAAGAGAGCATAACAACAAAATGGCTTGATCCTCATCTTCCATCTTAACATCTACATTCTCCAAATCCAAAATAATGGAATGGGTAAATGACGCCAATCGTCCCTTAACTTATAGGTTGGTTTCGAATTTGTTCTTCAACTTTAAAACGTCTCATTTTAGTCCCTCATCTTACATTTTCAGTTTTAATTAGTCCTCACTACGTTTTCCATCCATTTGTAAAGGGACTCCATTTATCACGTGCGTGGCACGTGATAAACTGAAGGGCAAGCTTGGAAACATTACAAACAAGATTTGGACAGAAACGGATCAGCAGTTGTGTGATCCCAAGAACGAACTTAGCCTATGCCACCTCCGGCTCCACCTCCTCTTCCATTACAAACACCAAGGCCTGCGCCTCCCCCACCTCCCCCACCACCCCCTCCACCTCCAAACCCCCCTCCAACTTCTCCACTACTTTTTCGTCCAAATCCAGCACCACCACCAAATCCCCCACCAGCTCCACCACCTCCAAATCCCCTACCGCCACCCCCTTCACGTCCAAATCCTCCACCATGGGCACCACCCCCAATGCCACCACCCGTACCACCTCCAACACCAGCACCTATTCCTCCAGTAGAAGCACCTCCAATACTACCACCAAAACCTCCACCAGAACAACCTCCAATACCAATGCCACCACCAACACCTATCCCTTCACCAGCGCCTCCACCGATTCCACTGTCGGCACCACCTCCTATCCCACCACCAAGACCTCCACCTGCACCACCAATTCCTCCTCCCGTGCTGCCATCAATACCCCTTTTTCTAATGATGAGAGGTAAACGTCTTGATTTGCAAGAGTTAGCCTTAACAGGTAAAATATACTTGGACCCAAATCAGTGAATCACCAACTTGGCTTGGCATTAGCATGTCAATCGTAAAAGGTGAAAAATACAGAAAGTTCTCTATCATAAATGACCTGTAGCATACCAAGCTTCCAGCCACTAAAATTTAGATACAGTGAAAATCTCAGAGACCCAAAGAGATGGAAAAGAGGCTGTTGTCACGTCTCACGAGTAAAGAAAATTGTAAGAATTGTCTTATCAATACAAATGTGTAACGTTGATGCCTTTGAGAAATTGGAGCATTTATAATTAAAACTTCAGATAATTCTGTAAAGCCATCCAGAAACAACTATGAAAGACCAAGAATTCTTTAATTCAACATTTAGAAGTTTTGATGGTTAGAAGATTTTTACTGACTGGGTCATCAAGGGCATAATTTCTGCTGTTGGGCGATGTTTTCGCACAGGAAGTCAATATATTTGGCCAAGGGAAGGGCCTTGAGAGACAGAAAATTAAGCAGGGAAGGCAACTTGTTGAGTTAATTTTCCTTGTCAAAAAGGCCATACTCCCATGAACTCTATAGACAACTTTGAAGCCAACCAAGCAATAACGGTGAAATTTCATACCTTGATCCAATATTCCATAAAGCTTGACTTGTGCATGAACCCCATACTCAAAGAATTGCTAAAATTCAGGTTAGAAATGGTGGGGGATTTGGTGGTGGTGCAGGATTTGGACGAGGCAGTAGTGGAGAAGTTGGAGGGGGGTTTGGAGGTGGAGGGGGAGGTGGGGGAGGCGCAGGCCTTGGTGTTTGTAATGGAAGAGGTGGAGGATTTGGCAGAGGAGGTGGAGCCGGAGGTGGCATAGGCTAAGTTCGTTCTTGGGCACACACAACTGCTGATCCGTTTTTGTCCAAATCTTGTTTGTAATGTTTCCAAGCTTGCCCTTCAGTTTATCACGTGCCACGCACGTGATAAACGGAGTCCGTTTACAAATGGATGGAAAACATAGTGAGGACTAATTAAAACTCAAAATGTAAGATGAGGGACTAAAATGAGACGTTTTAAAGTTGAAGGACAAATTCGAAACCAACCTATAAGGTAAGGGACGATTGGCATCATTTACCCTAATGGAATCAAATATATCAAGATGTGAGATAATAGATGTACCTTCAGTCATTTTTAACATGTACAACTTTTGCTTCAAATAAAGCCGATTCTCCACCGTCTTTCTCATATAAATGGACTTTAACATGTCCCACATTCCTTTGGCTGTCTTTTCACCGGCAACTTCCTGCAAAACCTCGTTAGAGAGATTTAATATAAGAGCTGATCTAGCCTTTTTATCTAGATCCAAGAAACTTTGTGTCGTCATTTCTGCTGGCTTTTTCTCTACTCCTTCAAGAGCTAACTCACACCCATCCTGAATTAGAATGGCTTCCATTCTGAGTTGCCATGTACCGAAGTTGATACTCCGGTCAAACCTTTCAACGGAGTGCTTAGTTACTGTCATCGTGGCTAAAAGATCTGAAATGAGATATGGCTCTGATACCAATTTGTTGGGGAAATATCGAATCTCACGTTGTATCTAATAGCCCAAAATAATAATAGAGACAATAACGAGAAAAATAATTGGGACAATGAACACAAAGATTTACGTGGTTCGGTCAATGTGACCTACGTCCACGGCTGGAGGCGATGCCAAAATTCACTAATATGTGGAAACAAAATTACAAAGGTAGAACACAAAAGTTCTACAAAGCCTTTCTGAAAACAAAGGAAATGAAAAAGAAGGATTTCTCAGAGAAAAGGAATGAGAGAAAAGCTTTCTAGGCTGAATGCTTTTGGGATGCTTTCGTTGATTCACCGAGGCTTCTATTTATAGGGCAATTTTGGACAACAACCAATGCGGCCCATTCTTTAGGCGAGTGGAGTTCCATCCCTCCCATTATGATGGTTCCATCCCTCACATTAAGATGGTGGGTGGTGCAGACCATTTATTACAACTACTAATCTTGTTTTTGATGAGTAGGTTATGATAGAAGCAATATAGTTGGAATTAGATGCTGCCAATAAAAAGGGATTGTATCAAATCTGTGTGTGGAGTCAAGTTCAAAAAAATTGATTACATGGATCAAGAAAGAAAAACAGATTAATTACCCCTGGAGGATTAGAAATTAAATTCAGAAAATTCATCATATGCAATCTCAGCCTCAATGGAAGCTATGTCCTAAAAAAGCAAATTCAGTAGCCGTCCTACTTTCAAAATGTGCTGTGCAGCAGTCAAACTTATCAATCAACTCGAAGATCCCGCTTCATCAAAAAATACAAAGGACCATAAGATCATAACGACTTGGTCTCCCTCACATCGTTACAACCAAGAGAATAAAAAAAAGGGTAAATTATGACAATCGTCCATTAACTTATGGGTTGGTTTCGAATTTGTCCTTCAACTTTAAAACGTCTCATTTTAGTCCCTCATCTTACATATTGAGTTTTAATTAGTCCTCACTATGTTTTCCATCCATTTGTAAACGGAATTCGTTTGTCAGGTGCGTGGCACGTGAAAACTGAAGGGCAAAGCTTGGAAATATGAGATAACAAAGGGCCAACCGCTCAGCTTGCCCAACTCCATTCTCAGCTTGGAAATATGTTTTCCTCTCGTTCCAAGCTTTGCCCAGCACCTCTAGCTTGGTTCCTTATAGAAAGCCCCGCACTCTGGCTCACTCTCCTCCTCTTTCCTTTAGGCAAAAACCACTCCACCCCAGCTGCCCGGATTCTCATCCGCTACTTCCATCGCACTATAATCTATCCTCTTAGACTTCTCGTGAATGCCCATCGACGCCGAACAACTCTTGATTCTCAGTCCGGCCGAAAAACTACTACATTTCCCGTAAGTGTTGCCGCGATTGCATTTGTCTTCAATGTTTTGAATGCTTATTTGCAGGCAAGATGGGTGTCGCATCACGCTAACTTGGAGGGGAGCGGTTGGCCATTTTGGTGGCGTTTCATCGGCGGACTAGGGGTATTCATATTGGGCATTGCTGTGAACGTGAGGAAAACATAGTGGAGTTGAGCAAAGCTTGGAAATATGGAGTGTACTGATATACATACAAATTCGAAACCAACCTATAATTAAGGCACGATTGGCGTAATTAAAATTAGTACATTCCAACTCCATTCTCAGCTTGCACATTCCAGATTTATATATATATATCAGTACACGCCCTCAAATATATATAACATAATCAGACCACTCAGATATATGTGAAGTATGGTCCATGGCTAAACTTGGGATCTTATCAAGCTTAAGAGGGTTCTCTTCTCATCCTATCAGGATTACTAACTAAAGTAGTTCTTGCAGGCACCTCCTTTAGTACAACTGAACCAGCACCAATTTTAGCCCCATCACCAATTCTAACTTTCCCCAAAACACAAGTACCTGCCCCTATTAATACCCCATCACCAATCTTAGGATGCCTGTCCCCTGAGGCCTTGTCTGTGTCGCCAAGGGTCACATTATGCAAAATGGACACATTATTTCCAATCACTGCAGTCTCTCCTATGACAACTCCAGTGGCATGATCAAGCAATATTCCCCTTCCAATTTTTGCTCCTGGATGGATATCCACTGCAAATACTTCAGAAACTCTGTTTTGTATTAAGAGTGCCAAAGTCTTCCTCCCATTTGACCATAACTTATGAGCCACCCTATGAGCTTGGCAAGCTAAAAACCCTTTGAAATTCAAGAAACAGTGCACATAACTAATACAAGTAGGGTCCCTCTCTTTGACTGCCCTCAAATCATCTTTGATAGCACTCAAAATTTCTTCATCCTCTGCTAAAACCCCTACAAAAACATCACACAGTGTACCACTAGGAAGGCTAGAATTGCTCAGTTTAATGAACAAATGATTAGCTAAGGCACTTTCCACATAATCATGTGCCAAAATGGAATCGAAATAGTAGTTTAAGAAGATGGGTTCTTGTAGAATATCTGATCTTGCCTAATTCTTCATCCTCAGCCATAAATCATTCTTATCTTCATCACGGTTAATGCTGTCCAAATCTGCAGGCGTGCGTATCCTCTCACACTGATGTTCACAAATGGGTAGACAGATGGTTGTTCGTCTGCCGTATTAGATGTAGTTACAAACGTGATCATCAATTTGAGACCCGTTTGTATCGCAAGAAAGAGGGTTGTTCCCAGGGGTTTGTGTTCTTGAAGTCTGAATGCAAGCCGCCATGGTTAAAGGTTGAAGCTTGGAAGTTGTGGGATAGGAGGAGAAGGCGATTTTGAGAATGTTTGGCGATCCAACAAAATATCTGGACGTACATTGTCGGGATATGAAATAACCAATAGTTCCTTAACTGATAGGTTGGGCATGATTTGTTATTTCATATTTCCAAGCTTTGCCCTTCAGTTTTCACGTGTCACGCACATGACAAACGGAGTTCGTTTACAAATGGATGGAAAACATAGTGAGGACTAATTAAAACTCAAAATGTAAGATGAGGGACTAAAATGGGACGTTTTAAAGTTGAAGGACAAATTCGAAACCAACCTATAAGTTAAGGGACGATTAGCGTAATTTACCCTAAAAAAAGAGTAAGTCTAGATCATGCTTTCATATTTCATTAGCTATATACACATCAAGCAAGGAGCTTCTCAAACAAATATCATGCATACTTCTCCTCTCAAATGGTTTTCCAAAACGATTCGTCATAGGCAGCTGATGTTAGTCTTATTTACCTTATTTTCAAAAAAAATTCTTAAAATGGAATGGTCATAGGCTGCTGATGTTAGGCCAATTTACCAAATTTTCAAAATATGGTTGTATTATCTCATCTGATCCAACCATGATTAGGCTTGATTCAGTTGACAATCAATGAGCATGTTTTCTCAATTTAAATTAAGGGCTGCTAATGTTAGGCCCAAGCGGTTAGATGTATTGAAATAAGTTCAATTAGTTTTCACAAAAACAAATTAATGTTCTATTCGAATGGTCTTTTTGCAACCACTGAGGCTTGGGAACTGTTGTTAGGCCGACTCCCTCTTGTTCATCAGCTACAAGTTAAATACTGATTGCATGATGTTCCATAATACATAATTTTAGATGCATTCAGTTCAATTGTTCATTCATATAGTTAATTCCAAACATAATGCATTAATGATTGAGAAAATCAGGTCTCTTATTCGTGTTTTGTCTGTATCACTCCAGGTGAAAATGTCAATATTGGTAGGAGTATTTTGTTTCTTGTGCAAAGGTGTGTGAGGCTGAATGTGAGTACAACATTACATCTACTTTAACTATAAAGCAGGAGTCCTCTTCGTTTATTGCTTTTTTTAAGTGGAAGTTAAGTTTGAATCAATATAAAGGCTATTAGTCTTTTGACGGCCTGTATATTTTATTCAAACTTGACAAACACGACTTATTAAAGGAGGAAGTACTCCGATTGTTCTGTATTGCTCAAACTTCAAAGATACGTACTAAAATGTAAGGGAGAAGTCCTCCCTATTTATAGCTTTTAGTGTGGTACTAATGGTATGTATATTTTCGCCATCATGTAACTTTTCTTATATCAATAAAACTGGGAGTGGCGCCCCCCCTCCCCGGGTTTGGGATGATTAGCTAAAAAAAGACACCGTTCACAAGAATGCATGTTCAAAATTGAGGTGGGTGAAAAAAATAGTAAGAAAAAAGCCAAAATCAACACGTTCTTTTACCAAATTACGTGTGTTATAACCCATGAAAAATTTAGGTTTAGTGAAAATTTTAATTTTTCACTTTTTTTGACAATATTCACTAGAATGTGTATTTACAATCGAGGTAGCTGCAAAAAATGGTACAAAAAAGTAAAAATCAATGCTTCTTAGGATTTTGTCATTTTTGGCTAAAATGTGTGAGTTAAAGCCTATAAAAAATGAAAATTTGTTAAAAAAATCTAATTTTTATTTTTTTTACATCATTTACAATGATGCATGTTCATAATTGAGATGAGTGAAAAAAATAAAACATTAGCATATTTTTTGACAAATATGTGTATTATAACCCATGAAAAATGTAGGTTTAGTGAAAATTTTAATTTTCACTTTTTTATAATATTCACTAGAATGTATGTTTGCAATCAAGGTGGATGCAAAAAACGGTACAAAAAAAATTCAAAATCAACTTGTTTTAACATTTTCCATTTTTGGCTAGAATCCGTGAGTTATAGCCCATAAAAAATAAAAATTTAGTAAAAAATCTAAATTTTATTTTTTTTTCATCATTTACAATTATGCATGTTCACAATTGAGGTAGGTAAAAAATTAATATGGAAACAGCTAAAATTAATATATATTTTTTACTTTGCCATTTTTTTTACCAAAATACTTGTGTATAACCCATGAAAAATGGAGGTTTGGAGAAAATTTTAATTTTCACTTTTTTTTTACAATACTCACTAGAATGCATGTTTACAATCGAAGTTGATGCAAAATACGGTACAAAAAAAGTCAAAATCAATGCTTTTTAGGATTTTGCTATTTTTTGCTAAAATACGTTAGTTATAACCCATGAAAAATGAAAATTTGGTCAAAAAGTCTAAATTTCACTTTTTTTAACACCACTCACAAGAATGCATTGTCACAATTAAGGTGGGTAAAAAAAGATTAGGGAAAAGCCAAAATCAATACATTTTTTTACTTTGTCATTTTTTTTATCAAAATACGTGTGTTATAACCCATAAAAATGGAGATTTTGTGAAAATTATATTTTTTACTTTTTTGACAATATTCACAAGAATGCACGTTTACAATCGATGCGTGTACAAAAACGGTAACAAAAGAGTCAAAATCAACATGTCTTAGGATTTTGCCATTTTTTGCTAAATTACGTGAGTTATAGCCCATAAAAAATGAAAATTTGATAAAAATTTAAATTTTACATTTCTTTACACCTTTCACAAGGATGCATATTCACATTTGATGTAGGTGAAAAAATAGTAGGGAAAAAGTCAAAATCAACACGTTTTTTATATTGCCATTTTTTTACCAAAATACTATTGTAATAACCCATGAAAAATGGAGGTTTGGTGAAAATTTTAATTTTCACTTTTTTGACAATATTCAATAGAATGCATGTTTAAATGGAGGTGGGTGCACAAAACGGTACAAAAAAAGTCAAAATCAAAGCGTTTTAGGATTTTGCCATTTTTGGCTAAAATACGTGAGTTATTGCCAATAAAAAATGGAAATTTAATCAAAAATCTAAAATTCACTTTTTTGAAACCATTCACAACAATACATGTTCACAATTGATGTGGGTAAAAATATAGTAGGGAAAAGTCTAAAATGAACACGTTTTTTTTACCAAACATACGTGTGTTATAACCCATGAAAAATGGAGTTTTGGAGAAAATTTTAATTTTTACTTTTTTTTTAAATATTCACTAGAATGCATGTTTACAATCGAGGTGGGTGCAAAAAATGATACAAAAGTCAAAATCAACACGTTTTAGGATTTTACCATTTTTAGCTAAAATGCATGAGTTATAGCCCATGAAAAATGGAAATTTGGTAAAAAAAAATCTAAATTTCACTTTTTTTGACACCATTCACATTGATGCATGTTCACAATTGAGGTGGGTGAAAAAATAGTAGAGAAAAGCCAAAATCAACACGTTTTTTTTACCAAAATACATGTGTTATAACCTATGCGAAATGGAGATTTTATGAAAATTTTAACTATTTTTTACAATGTTCACTAAAATGCATGTTTAGAATCAAGGTGGGTGAAAAAAACGCTACAAAAAAATTCAAAATCAACGTGTTTTAGTATTTTACCATTTTTGGCTAAAATACGCGAGTTATAGCCCCTGAAAAATAGAAAGTTATAAAAAAAAACTAAATTTCACTTTTTTTATACCATTCACAAGGATGTATGTTCGCAATTAAGGTAGGTGAAAAAATAGTAGGAAAAAAGTCAAAATCAACACATTTTTTTTACTTTACAATTTTTTACCAAAATACTTGTGTAATAACACATGAAAATGGAGGTTTGTTGAAAATTTTAATTTTTACTTTTTCACAATATTCAATAGAATGCATGTTTAAAATGGAGGTGGGTGAACAAAACGGTACAAAAAAAGTCAAAATCAACGCGTTTTAGAATTTTTACCATTTTTGTCTAAAATACGTGAGTTATAGCCAATGAAAAATAAAAATTAATCAAAAATATAAATTTCACTTTTTTTAAAACCATTCACAATAATGCATACTCACAATTGAGGTGGGTGAAAAAATAGTAGGGAAAAAGCTAAAATCAATACGGTATTTTACCAAATATATGTGTGTTATAACCCATGATTTTAACATTTTCTTTTGCCTGAAAAAAAACTCAACAAATAGTTTTAACATTTTCTTTTGCTAATCCAAAAGGACCATATGCATGTTAAATATTGATAAGACCTCAAATTAATACCTCAAATTAATAGATTAGATTATCCTATCTTATCTTATTGTGGAGATAATTATATATGCGTAATTAAGACATCATATGACAAAAAAAGGGAAAAATAAAAATGAATCACTAAGATATTAGTAAATTATAAATATGTTCAAAATATTAGTCTCAATAAAAAAAATTCTTTGGAAATAATTAAATTATCTGTTTTTATTTCCTAAAAAATGAATATGTATCAATTCGGGCTTTGATAAATATACAAATGATCAATCGATAATGGTGTGAGGCTCAATTGAGCGTTGGTCGGAGTAAGAAATTTGAAGGAGAAATTGCTGAATTTTCACTCTAATTATTCGTTGCACTGCGATTACATATGTAGTATTTAAAGTACTATGATTAAATTAATATGGATGATAGAAGTAATTAATTTACATTTCTTTGTTCCTGTTTTTTTTCCCTTTGTTTCTCACTTTTACCTTTAGTTAATCATTATCTTATGCCCCTATCTTTAGTAAAGGCAATTAATGGAGTAGTAAAGTCTATGCTTTATAGCTTTAGTTGCAATTGTCTTATGCCCCTATCTTTAGTAAAGGCGGAAAATTGTTGGGGCAGAATGATGAGATGACTGGATTGCCGTTTTGCATAGGAAAAGTGGAGGTCACCGTTCACGGGCATTTTCAGGGCAGAAGCGACAGGCAGCTTTTCTCTTCTATGTATCTTTCGGAAAGGCAATTAATGGAGTAGGAGAGACTAGTTTTCAGGTAGCTTTTGAATTGAGAGGCTCCCGGGCTCGAGGGCACGAGTTTGGCTTCTGTGGGCACTAATGGATGCAAGGACTTGAGACAATCTGGAAATGAGGATCATGAACTCACAGTGTAAACACCTGCTACATTGATGAATACCAAGAAAGAAGGTAATGCCAAATTTGTAGATCTCTTGAAAAAAAAAAAAAAACATTTACTGAGATACTTCATTTGGACCGGAGATAAGAGAGGCACTGAGCAGTTCTTTTCTTATCTTTCATGTATTACTTGAATTAAAAATCATGTAATGGAGTAGTACTCCAAATTTCCTGCACTTACTTCTGTAACGGTGCGTGGGTACATCCAGCACTATTTTGCCTAAAATATATATATATATTTCACTTTTGAAAAAAAAAAAAAAAAAATCATTATCATTTTATTTTTTTAAAAAAGAAACTGCGATTACTCAATGTTCATTTCAAGCAACATATATGGCATGCAATAAAAAGAGCTAATTAAACATGGCCAATGCAATTAAAACTGCCCATAATATTTGCACTACTTTAGGGATTTAATTAATTAATCATTGCTAATGAATGTTTGCATGCCATGAGCAAATCCATGCATTTGTCTACTTGCACAATTAGGGCAAAATGTTTGCATGCCATTAGCCATAAATATATGAGTCTTGTTGAGATGAGCGTGAGGGAATTGTTTCAAACTCGATTCATATCATGCTTATCATAAGAACGATTACAAATGATAAATATTAGAATGAAATAATTAATAACGCAAACATGCTAATTAATGCCTACCAAAATCTTCACAAATCCAAAAGCTTTTCAAGAAATTATTTGGGTGCTTCGCGTAAGTAATTAATTAAGGTTGTTTTTCTTTCTTCTCAGGGAGTAGTATAGTAGAGGAACAGTACTTTGATTCGGTAATTTCTTCATTTGTTTTTGGGATCAATTATTGGTTGTGTTCTCTTTGTGCCTTGTGGGGTAATAATTCGTACAATAAATTAAAATCCTCTATTAGTTATTTCTGCTTCTGGCCTATTTTTATTAGTTAATTAATTTGCTGCTTGATATATGCTCCATACACATATTTGTTTGAAATCCTTTATTCACTAGTACTCTTACTAAATGGTAAAATATTTATGTTCTTGGAAATTTACCCCATGTCCTTGGAGAATTACAAAAAAATACCATAAAAATAGGCAGTATTAAAGCCAACAAAAATACCATAAAAATATAAGTAGCTTGTGAGTCCCAAACGCAGCATATAAATATTATTGCTTAGTCGTAGTCTCCAAACTCGGCAGCGTAAAAGTATTAATATTAGCGGTCCAAAACTCGGCCGCGTATAAAAATATTATCGCTTTGTCGTAGCCGATACCAAATGATGTCGCCGGTTCCAACTCAAAAATATATAGGTTCCAAACTCGTTAGCGTATAATAATATGACAGTATAAAAATATTATCGATTGACCGTAGTCGGTTCCAAACTCGACGTAGTATTAATATTATCGGTCAAAATTGATAACGTAAAAATATTATCCATTTTGACAAAAGAAAAAAAGTTCTAAAAGTTACTCAATATTTATTTTTTAACACATAAAAGGAGCTGTACTTCCACACACATTTTTTTTTATATAAGCACCTACAATATAACCTATGGAGCCCTTCACACACATGCATATGGGTGGGAACAAAAACCCAAAAATCAGTTCTGATTTACCCATTAACCAGTTTGGTTATCATCAGTTAGGATATTTTTTCCATCGATTAAACTAGCTAATCGATAAAAATAGTTTAATTTATAATCGGTTATCCGGTTTAAATTTTTATAATAATATTATTATTTTTCTTCGTTCCTGTTTCTTTTTTTCTTTGTTACTCACTATTTAACCTTTAAGTTAATCATTATCATTTTTTTTATTGAAAAAGTGAATAGTTAAAGTTAATTTCAAGCAACATGGCCAATGAAATTAAAACCACCCATAATTAATATTAAATTTAAGTAATCACCTTTTTTGAAATTAATAATTAATAATAATGATCAACTAAAAGAAACATTGACAAGGAATAAGTTTGTCACCTGAATAATTAATGTTTGCGTGATAAAGAATTGCCTTTATTCTTGGCTGGTTCCGTGTGGTAATAGTTCACCTAGTAATATGTGTATTTAAAATTTTCTTAATTAACAATTTAGTAGAATTTTTTTTTGTTTTCTCGAGATGCATATATACACACGAATGCATTTATTACTGTGAAAAAGATTATTGTAAAATCAAAGGCGCATAAAGATTAATTTGTCAACAATTTCCATGTTCTTTTGTCTTTGGTCCTTAATCCTCATTCTTTTTTATATATTTTTCGTTGTTCTCATCCTAAATATATATTTTAGCTTAATTATAAAGAGGTATTCTCCTGTGAAATGGATTCATATATGCAATATACACGTGTGCGTATTTATTTTTTCGCGTATAGTGATTCATTTCAAATATTAACATTTAGATACGGGAAAAAATTGATAGTTTATATGCCAACGAAAATGATATACTTTTGTATTTAATATTAATATGCAAAAATTGATACTTGATACGCAAATAATGCGAAAAATTGATACTTATACATTATATGCGAAAATTTAATATTTTATACATGATACGCGAAAAATTGATACATTATACGAGAAAAAATAATACTTTATATATGATACGCGAAACATTTGTTACGCTAAAATGAAAATTTGTTATGCTAGACTAAAAAATTGTTACCCTAAAGTGAAAATTTGTTACGCGAATTGTAATACAAAAATTTTGTTACACTAAAGTGAAAATTTGTTACGCAAATTGTAATACACATGCGTGTAGACGAGCGTCATTAACTCTGTCGCATATATTGACCGGTAGTATAGGAGTTTTTGTTAATTATAGAAATAAATTGCACAAGAGTCTAAGATAAACACAAGTATATAAAACTTTCCCATAAGAATTAAGAGCCTCCTGGCAATTAATTAAATCAAAGAAGAGACAAAGGAGAGTCAGCTTTGTGCAGTAGCCAGTAGGATTGTAGGAGGCAGTGTTCAAAAGCTGTAAAAGTAAAGCTTATAATGGTGACAGATTTTGTAGGCTGTTGGGAAGTAAATTAAATGGGGTTGTCAGTAACCTGTCATACAAGGATCATTGTTGATCATGACATGCATCCTCCTTGACTTTAAGCATTTCAAATGCCAATAAAATGCTGCCATCTTTTTGTACGAGGTAGATGATTCACGTCGTTCAGCACAATTGATGAATTGAATCGTCCAAGCAATAGCATAGAAAGAAATACATCTAATGTGTATTACTTTGTACCCTATTTTATCTAACAGTTAAAAAACCAAACCTGAATGAGACAAAGGTTAAAAGCTGTTGTATTTATTTATTTATTTTTTGTTATGTACCTATATATTAAACATAAATATTTTCTATTAAATCCTTAAAAAATTCTTTTAATTTGAAATTCTTTTTTTCATCATTCTAATTTTCAACTAAATCTTTATTAGCAGCGTGCATAAGAGTGAACTAATTAATTAAATGCTATTTTTAAGGACAAATACAAGCCTCTAAGATGGATGAACTTGACCTAGTTGTACAATTAGACCCAAGAGTTTGCTCATGGAATACAAACATATTAGCACTTTTTTTATCATCCAATATTCACTAATTCCTGGCTAATAACTATACCAAAATATAACAAAAATGTGCGATCTAAAGTGTGAAATAGACATTCTGAGTTGGACAGTGATAAGTTACATCTTCTTATCATTGTTAGACTAAAAAATAAATGGAAAAAAAAAACTAGAAAACAAATTTTGGCTGACAAACATAACAGTATTACTGTATTAATTAGGATTGTCTTCCTTGAAATAAGCTAAAAAAAAAAATACAATAATTTTTATAATGCATAATTACAAGTGTTAGATTTTTCTAATTCTATATAGGAAAGCTAAGAAAAAATTCTAAATGTTGAAATAGCAAAGATGAAGAAGCAATTGGAGCTCAAGTGGCTATGAATTTCTCATAAAAAATTAAGATAAACTTTTGAACCATATTTGTTTTCTTCTAAGAACTATGAGTATGTGCTAGCAAAGAAATTTGATCCAAGTCAAGATTTAAAATAAAAAGATTACATGTAGATTTTAATTGGTGGAGATTATGTAGCAAAATCTTCTATCTAACTGAAATCAATAAGTTCCAGCATATATATATATATATATATCCATTGAGATATTTATTTGTTTTTAGTATATTATGATTTGCGTATTTTATATTTGATCTTAATTTTGTTGCTTGCATCTACATGATTCTCTTCCTAATACATTAGTTTTTTTTTTCAGTTTTCACCTTTTATTTAATATCATATTTTTTTCAGCTTTGGTGGTCGTTTCGCCAGGGTGTGTCTTTATGGTCTCAATTTATGCACGCTAAATATTGTTGGAAGATTCACTCGGCAGTGGTGCAACCGTCGTGGTCAGCTTCGTATATGTGGCGAAAAATGTTGCAGGTGAGGGAGTCTATTGAACCTCTTATTGGATGGTTACCAGGTGATGGATCGATTGATTTTTTTCAAGATAATTGGCGTTTTGTGGGAGCTTTGTCGGAGTTTGTGAATGATAGTGGTATATCTCTCAAGTCAGTTGTTTTGGATGGCCATGGGGTACTAGATGTGCTTTCTGATATTCTTCCCTCTGAGATAAGGATAGATTTGTTGAAGATATCGCTTTCAACAAAAGCACCAAGTGCAATTTGGATGGGGACACAGGATGGTCGTTTCTCTGTTAAATCTGCATATGAGCGTGCCAAGACAAGATATGCTCAAGTTCGTTTCTTTAATAAAATTTGGCGCAAAGGGATACCTCTGAAGATTTCATTTTTTATTTTGCGTTTGTACTTTGGACGTATCCCACTTGCAGAATGGTTGGCCAAAGTGGGATTTCATGGTCCGTTCCCATGCATGTGTTGCCCGACTCGTAGAGAGGAATCAATTGATCACTGCTTTGCTACGGGGGATATTGCAGATATGGTTTGGCAATTTTTTGGCTCACCTTGTGGAATTCGGTATACGGATGGTGGTTGGAGAATGAGATGTGCTACTTGGTGGTCATCACGTGGGAACAAATTTAGTAAGCTGATTTTCATAATTATCCCCTCTCTCATTTTGTGGCATATTTGGCGTTGGAGGACAGCGACATTCTTTGATGGAATTTTTGTGTCTAGTGGGCTTATTATTCATCGTGTACTTGGCGACTTTCGTGGAATTTGGAAATTGTATTTTCCTCATGTACGTCTTCCAACAGATTGGCATGATATTGTTGCATTTGCTCAATCTTCTTCGCATACATTTAGCTGTGTACGTGTAGTCTGGAATCGACCGCCGAGTGGGATGTGCAAGTTGAACACGGATGGGTGCTCTAGGGGTAATCCGGGATGTGGTGGTGGTGGTGTTGTGATTCGAGGGCCAGATGGTAATATTATAAGGGCACGAGCTATGGGATATCAATTTGTTACTAGCTTGCAAGCTGAGATGTTAGCATTACTGGGAGGTTTAGAACTGTGTAAGGCTCAAGGACTCCTGCAAGTAATAGTGGAAACGGATTCTATGCTGACTGTTCGAATTATTAAAGGTGAGAGTGCTCCCCCGTGGAAACTTTTAAAACTTGTGGAAACGATTCGTGGATTCACTTGCATGGTAGATATCCTACATATTTTTCGTGAAGCTAATCAACCGGCGGACAGACTTGCTAATGTAGGATGTGAGTTGCAACAAGACATTCAATACTACTCATTCCAAGATTTGCCTCAAGAGGTGCGCGGATGCGTCAATATGGATCGGTTGAATGTTCCTAATTTTCGGATTATGAAATGTTTGGGATAGTTATGCATTATTAAGTGTTCTTAAATTTTACTTACATGTAAAAATATATATATATATATATATATATATATATATTCTTACTTTTGTATAATGAATTTTTTTTTTTGGCCTTCGGCCTTCGACCCCACATCTCTCCAATTTGTTAAACGATCACCCCATATGAATCTAAAATATGCTGTGAAAGTTTTGTCATATATATTCAATCCATTGGTTTCTATTAAACGAATTTATATATTTATTGGTGAGTTAATTGAAATTTAACATGTAATAATGTCGAGTTAATTGGGATTTCAATATGCGATAAAAGCAACAAGAAATTAGAATTACGATTTTAATAGCGATTAATTGTCTTTTTTTATATATGAATCACATTTTATATATAAAGCAATTAACATTTTTGTGATATTTCAATTTCTGTTAAAGAAAGACTTAATCCACTTATATGTTAGAGGAGACAAAAAAGTGTTTTTAAAAAACGCATTAAAAGCAACCTTTAATAATCCTTCCTTAGAAACTAAATTGGACAAATTGTACCCATTATCAGGCTTTCTTGCATTTACATGATTCTCTTCCTAATACTTTAGATTTTCTTTTTAGTTTTCACCTTTTATTTAAGGAAAAAAGGCATTTTTAGTCTCCAAAGTTTAGAGATGTCTCACTTTTGGTCCCCAATTATTTCTGATAGTCTCCAATCTTCTATTTGGTGAACAATATAGGATATTTCACGGTTTTTGCAACCATTAACCAAAATGGTGACGTGGCATACACGTGGCCATTAACAGTAGCACACATGGCATGCTTCGTCATTTTGTCTGAAAATTAAGGAAAAATATTTTTATAATCTAATAAACTAATCCTAATTTCTATCTTTATATCTCTTAATAGTCTTGAGTCAAAAATTGACTTTTTATTTCTTTCTCTTTCCCTAATATTCGTGTACCCAATAAACCCTAAATTCACAATAACAAAATAATTTCAAAGTGGAGGAAAGTGGAAGGATGAGTTTAGGATGTAGAATCAAAATTTGCCAACGGAATTTCTGAATTTGGGGAAATCAAAGTGGAGAGATGGGTTAAAGATGGTATTCCTCATTTGACTAAGGTTGGATCTTTTGAAGTTGAGGTAAGGTTTAAAGTGGAGGTAGCTAGATCAACCAAGAATGATAAGAAAGGTTAAGAGCATATTTGGAGAGGAGAACGTAAACGTGAGTTTTATGAGTGTTGGAAGAATAGCTCCAAAGAAGCATGCTGTAATAGCAATTGGAGTGGATGAGCAACCAAGCAAGGAAATATTGAAGAGGATTGGAGAAATTGCAGCTGTGGAGGAGTTTGTTTACCTTAAATTGTAGCTTGATTTTGATTTTTAAGGGTCTCAATTTTGTTTGTCTTGATTCCGCTTTCTATAATTCCCTTTAATGTAATAATTCGGTTGGAGAAATTCTTGTACTGGAGAAATTTTTCTACTTTGATTTCTCCATTCTTTCTTGTGGAAGAAAAGAGAAATTCTCAAGACTCTGGATTGTCATCAACAAAAATCCAAAAGAAAAAAAGAAAAAAAATGAAGGAAGAATGGTTGTTTCTATCAAAGAAAAGCTTAGTTTGTTTTTTAACAATAGAGGAACGGTATTTGCGACCGCAACGTGAATTCAATCTTGTGCTGGGATAAAATTGTGGATTCAATTTTGTGATGGGATGAAATTGTTTTGCTGTTGGGAATTTAGGATTTACTGGGTAGATGAAAATTAGGGAAACAGAGAAATAAAGGTCAATGGTTGACTCGGACTATTAAAGAAATTAGGATTAATTTATTAGATTATAAAAATATTTTTCCTTATTTTCAAACAAAATGACTAAGCATGCTATGTGTGCAACTGTTAACGTCCACGTGTACGGCACATTACCACTTCCGTTAATAGTTTAAAAAAATCTGTGAAATATCCTATATTGTTCGCAAAATAGAACATTGGGGACTATTTTTGTCGTCCCGAAATCATTGAGGACCAAAAGTGAGACACTCCTAAACTTTGGGGGACCAAAAATGTCTTTTTCCCTTTATTTAATATCAAATTTTCTTACCTTTGTATAATGGAATTCATTTTCTTTTTTGCTCTTATGCCACATCTAATTTTTCCTCTCCAATTTGTTAAACGATACCCATACGAATCTAAATTATGGTGTGAAAGTTTTGTCCTAACGAGTTCATATATGTCGAGCCAATCAGAATTTTAATGTGCGATAAAAATAATAAAATATTAAAATTATGATTTGAATGATGATTTTTTGTCTATCTTATATATGAACTACATTTCATATATGAATTGGTTTCATAAGAATTTTTGTGATATTTCAATTATTCTATAAAAAAAAACTTAATCCACTTATATCTTACTGGAAACAAAATAGTGTTACTTAAACAACGCATTATAGATAACCTTAATAATCCCTCCTTGACCCTAAATTAGACAAATTGCACCCATTAGGCTTTCTATACGTTTGATCAAGTGGCTTGTATAGCTTTTATCTAGTATTTTGATTCCATGATATGATAAAATTGGCGACAAGCACTAGTAAATCTTAATAAGATGTAATAATTAAGAAAAAAATTTGAATGGTTAATATACCCCAATTAATGATATTCTGTTACATTTATGTTTCAATACCTATTTTAATCTAGAAATATAGGCTAATGTATTTAACACTTATTCTTTAAAGTTCACTAATCACTTTGTACGATTTTAGTAAAATATATGTGGCATGTATTTATAAATTAAAATATTGATTAAAATCGGGAATGAAACAAAGATTCGGAGTCTTAATACACAAAACCTTAGTCACAAAGCAATTTATTTCCATTCATTGATTTGTTTTCCATAATAAAAGTCCCTTAGTCACATGTGACTCTTGTATTATTTTAAGCATAAATTCCTTTGTTTTGACTAATAAAAAAATTAATTTGCTCTTTTGTCTTTTTTATTTTTTTCTATTTTTCTTTTCAATTCAATATCCAATGCTCAAATAAAAATCAAGGTGGAAATATACTTTTTCTTAATTTTCAAAATGGGAAATTAATTCAGTAGTAGGTGAAAACGAAATACATCTAATGTGTACTACTTTGTAACCTATTTTATCTAACGGTTAGAAGCAAAATCTGAATGAGACAAAGGTCAAAGACTCAAAAGTGTTGTGTTTAATTTCTCGAGCAAGTGTACCCTTTTGAACCCCTTTGATCTTATGCACATGTTGACAATCTTGCCCTTTTAGATCCCACTGTCCAACAAAGATTTTGAGTGGCCTACAAGTTTCCACATTAATTTGATATACATACCAGGGACTAAAAACATAAATATCACCAAAATCAAATATACAATTATTAAGTTTTAACCTAAATGTGAGTGAACCCTACGAGGTGGTTTTAATCCTAATTTTAGTGGAACGACATAGGTAAAACCATATATTAGGATTCACTCACATTTGAGTTAGACCTCAATAATTATACATTTGATTTTGGTGATATTTATGTTTTTAGTGAATGGTTTTTTACTTTGGTTTGTGATTTTATTGTGTGATTTTTGTGATATTTTGGTTTGTGATTTTATTGTGTGATTTTGATGATATTTTAATTTTGTAGCACAATAGACAATTAAGGGTTTAAGTTTATTATATTGTATAGGTCGAGTGTATGATTATTATGGTAAAAAAATAAAAATGAAAAAAGCTTAAATGTCACTTAATGATTTGATGTCTGATAAATGGTTTATTAAGATGATCCGATAAATTTTAAACTATATATTTATATCAATAAAGACAAAATCTTTTATATTTTATGCCAATTAGGACTCTACATAATTATAGTTTTCAAATCTCGTAAAAATTTTCGAACTCTTTATCATTACTCATATTTTTTACATCGTTGTATATTGCACGGTGAAGTACGTCATATTTTTGTTACCGGTAAAAGCAACATATATTTCATAGATAATTTTTGGAATTAGAAATTTCAAACTTAAAAAAAAAAACATCTATTTATTTTTTTCACGAATAACATGTCATGCACAATAAAATGTCTAATTGTTTAATAGTTAAGTATTATTTTTAATATATGCACTAACATGTGATGTGGCTCTTATCGTTTTTCTTTTCGAATACTCCTCTGATTGGTTGCGGCAAATGGAAGGTTACAGTTTAGGTTGATTTCAGCATTGTTGATGGGAATTAGGCTCTCCTTTTTAGAGTTGGATTTGTTTCCTTAGTGTGATAGTGATGAAGACTGAAATTGGCACATATAATTTGTTGCTATGTGATTTACATTGATGCGGGTTCATGTGCTTAACGCGTTATTGATCTTCTGGACAGTTGCTTTGATTAAGGGAGCTTGGCTATGCTTCGATTGTGGCATTTGCTTTGATTGAGAACATTTTTTGGACAGTTGCTTGGCCATGCTTTGAATTTTTGGACATTTTTGGATATTTGGACATTTGCTTTGATAGAATTTTTGGACAGTGGTTATGCTAATTTGCTAAGGAGCTGTGAGGATGTTGTTTTGAAGCTTGGGAATGTGCCACTGAAGATGATCCGGAAGGAAAGCATGAGAATGTAGCTGAGGAGGAGGAAGCAAAAACATCAAACAAAGATCAAGAACGGCAGCGAGCAGTAGCAGAAGCCAAGTTGTGGGGAGAAACTTGCAGAGCAAAGATGCAGTTATGTTCAAAAAGTGAATTTGCTATTTGAAATCTTATTTTCATTCAGTAATTCAGTAATGTGGGTAGAGAGAGCTGCAAGTTCAGAAAATAAGCAAGCATTACAATTTACAATGGAAGAATTAAGTTGTAAAAAGCAGTCAGGAACATAACATTGCATCTTATTCAACGTTTGACAAAGAGAAGGAAATGGTTTCTAAGGCTCCGTTTGGACAAGCTATTTTTGGATTATATAATGAAATTTTTTTTCTTGAGATTTGTTATGAGAAAAGAATATTTTGAGAGTGTTTGGAATGAATGATTTTATTTTGTTGGGATTTGTATTGAAGATTTTTTATTAATAAAAGTTTGAAATTTAAATTTGAATTAGTATTTTATTAGTTTATTTTGATGGGAAATGTGTTAGGAAGAATTGTTTATTATTAGAATTTAAAATTCAAATTCAAAATTTTATTTATAAAAATTACTGTAGCAAAAATAATTACTGTAGCATTGTTTTGTGTTTTAAAAATTTTGATGAAAAAGTTGAACAAAACAAACACCTCATTTTGCAATTGTGAAATAAATCACAAATTGGAGCATGTCCAAACAGAGCCTAAGTTTATAAAATATAATGAAGCTGTTGGCACTAAGAATGAACAAGTTGGGAAAAGATCAAATGCCGTTTTATAATGTAATGAAGCTGTTGGCAGTAAGTAATAAGAATTTTGGAAAAATTGGGGATCGATCAATGATTTTAAAAAGGAGCTCCCACCGGGAGTCGAACCCAGGTCGCTGGATTCAAAGTCCAGATTGCTAACCACTACACCATGGAACCTTGGCAATGACAAATTTTAGTCAACAAGTAACTCAAGTAGTTCTAATTATTTGATGATTGACAGCGAGAAGAGAGTTAAAAACAAGGAATGAAAAAACTAAAAGGAGGATGGAATGGGTATTTGATAATTTTGGTGGCAGTAAAAATAAAATAAACTTGTCAATAAGTAGTAGCAAAAACGTTAACATTTGGTGGGTTATGAATTTCAATATTTTGTTGTGTGTTTGTGGCAGTAGTCCAATTGGCAATGAAAAATTTGAAAGAAAGCCAGTATCTTGGTAAAAGACAAAACCAGAAATATGAATCCTCAGACGAAGGAAAAGAAAGAATGAGAATCATTAACACCAAAAAGCAAACCACTATATTAACTAAGCAGGAGGTCCACTTCCGATGTGAAAGTTGTTTTGGTAATCATTAACACCAAAATCCATTTTGCGAGCTCGTGAGGAGACTATGCATCAAAATTGTTTTGGTAATCTTCTTATCTAAAAAAATTTTAGAAAACAAAAATAACAAATGAAACTCAACCAAAAAAAAAAAATTAGAAAACAAAAAAATAAAAAAAAAATAGAAACAGGCCTTTGGAAGTTCTAAAAAAGTCTCTAATAAAAAAAAATTTGTGATACAAGATCTTCTAAAGCCATTCTTTGATGTGAAAGTTAAGTTTCAAATTAAAAAAAGTACCAATGCAAAATAAAATGAATAAAATCGTAGATAAAAGGTATAAGAAAATGAAACTTGTAAAATGAGAAGGAAAAAGGGTTAAAAAAAGCTTTTGAAAAAACAGGCGTGTTTTGTTGATTAAATCCTAAGCTAAATAATCACAATACCAAATTTGGGTTGAGGAATAACAATTTAGTACTTTCTTTATTTGGCGAAACTTTTTACTTTCTTTACAGTTCTAAAATTGAACCAAACATAAGGATTTAAAAATAAGAAATAAAAATACTTTCCCATAGCTCTGTTTCTTTGTTTGTTTCATGCATGAGGCATTTTTCGTTGCTGTTAATTTATCATTTTTTTTAGTTTTGTTTTAACTCCTTTCATTACGTTTGGAAATTGAAGCTCTGCATATCAGTGGCTGGATTCACGCTTGAAACAGTTGCCTTCTTGACTGAGGTGGGAGTGATAGGGCATGGGAAAGTCATAACTCCATTCTTTTCTTGGCTCATAGCTTTTGTGGGGCTTGGGGTTTCCATAGCGAGTTATTGGGCTTTAATGAAAGTTGCTGGGGCCAAATTCGATAGGAAATTGTGGTTTATCTTGGTAGGACGAACTAATGAAATAGGTGTTGAACCACCCCATTATTGGTTATCTCCATTCCATATATTAGGAGTCGTATTTTGGTTCATCCAGCTCTGTCTCACTGTCACAGATTATGTATACAAGTACGAGGACAAAGAATTTCATATTGGGAAGGCTACCGTTGGACTCTCATTCTACCCAATAGTTTTAGGTATTTTTGAAATACTTCATTCAATCTTAAATATTGTTGGGGTAGAACCAGTTTACTATTTGGAGTGTGCCAATTTAGGACATGCTGAAATTCACTCGTCCAAACGAAATGGGGTTAATATATTCGAGTGTAAATGCTGCAAATTGGGTTGGTGTGAACGACCAAGAGGTCAACAAGTTAACATTGATCATCCGATAACTTTCCGTGCAACGCGTATAAATCCAAATTGGATGCCTCGTTATAAACCCCTTCTTGGTGCTGGTGGTGCTGGTGCTGGTGGTGCTGGTGGTGGTGGAGACTGAAGTACAGTTTCTCTGGATTTGATGTCTTAAGGTATGTCTTTCTGTAATTAATTGCACCTTTTTTTTTTTAATGTAGTTTGAGTGGAGCTGGTGGTGGAGACTTTGATCCATGCATGCTTATGTTGCAATCTGTGCATGCACTCATGGTAAATTGTGAAGCGTTTTAATTCCTTGCTACCTTTTCTTGCCTAGGCTTATTATTTTTACTCTCCGAGAATACAGACTCCCAGTAACAAAATAACTTCGGGAAGTAAAAATAATAAGCCTAGGCAAGAAAAGGTAGCAAGGAATTAAAACGCTTCACAATTTACCATGAATGCATGCACAGATTGCAACATAAGCATGCATGGATCAAAGTCTCCACCACCAGCTCCACTCAAACTACATTAAAAAAAAAAAAAGGTGCAATTAATTACAGAAAGACATACCTTAAGACATCAAATCCAGAGAAACTGTACTTCAGTCTCCACCACCACCAGCACCACCAGCACCAGCACCACCAGCACCAAGAAGGGGTTTATAACGAGGCATCCAATTTGGATTTATACGCGTTGCACGGAAAGTTATCGGATGATCAATGTTAACTTGTTGACCTCTTGGTCGTTCACACCAACCCAATTTGCAGCATTTACACTCGAATATATTAACCCCATTTCGTTTGGACGAGTGAATTTCAGCATGTCCTAAATTGGCACACTCCAAATAGTAAACTGGTTCTACCCCAATAATATTTAAGATTGAATGAAGTATTTCAAAAATACCTAAAACTAATGGGTAGAATGAGAGTCCAACGGTAGCCTTCCCAATATGAAATTCTTTGTCCTTGTACTTGTACACAGAATCTGTGACAGTGAGACAGAGGTGGATGAACCAAAATACGACTCCTAATATATGGAATGGAGATAACCAATAATGGGTTTGTGGAACATTTAGTTCATCAGTTCGTCCTACCAAGATAAACCACAATTTCCTATCGAATTTGGCCCCAGCAACTTTCATTAAAGCCCAATAACTCGCTATGGAAACCCCAAGCCCCCAAGAGCTATGAGCCAAGAAAAGAATGGAGTTATGACTTTCCCATGCCCTATCACTCCCACCTCAGTCAAGAAGGCAACTGTTTCAAGCGTGAATCCAGCCATTGATAAGACGAGCTTCAATTTCCAAACGTAATGAAAGGAGTTAAAACAAAACTAAAAAAAATGATAAATTAACAGCAACGAAACATGCCTCATGCATGAAACAAACAAAGAAACAGAGCTATGGGAAAGTATTTTTATTTCTTATTTTTAAATCCTTATGTTTGGTTCAATTTTAGAACTGTAAAGAAAGTAAAAAGTTTCGCCAAATAAAGAAAGTACTAAATTGTTATTCCTCAACCCAAATTTGGTATTGTGATTATTTAGCTTAGGATTTAATCAACAAAACAAGCCTGTTTTTTCAAAAGCTTTTTTTAACCCTTTTTCCTTCTCATTTTACAAGTTTCATTTTCTTATAACTTTTATCTAGGATTTTATTCATTTTATTTTGCATTGGTACTTTTTTTGATTTGAAACTTAATTTTCACATCAAAGAATGGCTTTAGAAGATCTTGTATCACAAATTTTTTTTTATTAGAGAAGGAAAAGAATGACTTTTTTAGAACTTCCAAAGAATGACTTTTTCACATCAAAGAATGACTTTTTTAGAACTTCCAAAGGCCTGTTTTTATTTTATTTATTTTTTTGGTTGAGTTTCATTTTTTATTTTTGTTTTCTAAAATTTTTTTAGATAAGAAGATTACCAAAACAAATTTGATGCATTGTCTCCCAATGAGCTCCCAAAATGGATTGCCCGCTCCATTGTTCCCGCCTTGGTGATGGCCGTCCATGAAAACTACTGTAAAACTAAAAATAAAAACAAAGGTCAAAAGAATCTGAATTTCTTACCCAAAAAAAGAAAAAGAAAAGAAAGAAAACTAGTCATTTCTTACCTGAAGAGAGCGAAGAGAGTGAGTGAGAGGAGGTTGACCCAGACCAGAGCGATGGCCGCTGTGTGTGTGTGTGTCCCCGTCCGAAACGAAAACGACTTTACATGGAGTGGTGTGGAGTTTGGGGGAGACTGTTGTTGAGTGTGGCTTGTTTAGTTATTATTAGTTAATATAGTGGTTTGCTTTTTGGTGTTAATGATTCTCATTCTTTCCTTTTTGGTGTTAATGGTACTCATTCTTTCCTTTTCTTCGTCTGAGGATTCATATTTCTGGTTTTTCTTTTACCAAGATACTCATCCTTGGCTTTCTTTCAAATTTTTCATTGCTGTCAATCATCAAATAATTAGAACTACTTGAGTAGCTTGTTGACTAAAACTGGTCATTGCCAAGGTTCCATGGTGCAGTGGTTAGCAATCTGGACTTTGAATCCAGCGACCTGGGTTCGACTCCCGGTGGGAGCTCCTTTTTAAAATCATTGATCGATCCCCAATTTTTCCAAAATTCTTATTACTTACTGCCAACAGCTTCATTACATTTACATTACATTATAAAACGGCATTTGATCTTTTCCCAACTTGTTCATTCTTAGTGCCAACAGCTTCATTATATTTTATAAACTTAGAAACCATTTCCTTCTCTTTGTCAAACGTTGAATAAGATGCAATGTTATGTTCCTGACTGCTTTTTACAACTTAAATTCTTCCATTGTAAATTGTAATGCTTGCTTATTTTCTGAACTTGCAGCTCTCTCTACCCACATTACTGAATTACTGAATGAAAATAAGATTTCAAATAGCAAATTCACTTTTTGAACATAACTGCATCTTTGCTCTGCTGCCGTTCTTGATCTTTGTTTGATGTTTTTGCTTCCTCCTCCTCAGCTCCATTCTCATGCTTTCCTTCCGGATCATCTTCAGTGGCACATTCCCAAGCTTCAAAACAAGGTCCTCACAGCTCCTTAGCAAATTAGCATAACCACTGTCCAAAAATTCTATCAAAGCAAATGTCCAAATATCCAAAAATGTCCAAAAATTCAAAGCATAGCCAAGCAACTGTCCAAAAAATGTCCTCAATCAAAGCAAATGCCACAATCGAAGCATAGCCAAGCTCCCTTAATCAAAGCAACTGTCCAGAAGATCAATAACGCGTTAAGCACATGAACCCGCATCTATGTAAATCACATAGCAACAAATTATATGTGCCAATTTCAGTCTTCATCACTATCACACTAAGGAAACAAATCCAACTCTAAAAAGGAGAGCCTAATTCCCATCAACAATGCTGAAATCAACCTAAATTGTAACCTTCCATTTGCCCCAACCAATCAGAGGAGTATTCGAAAAGAAAAACGATAAGAGCCACATCACATGTTAGTGCATATATTAAAATTAATACATAACTGTTAAACAATTAGACATTTTATTGTGCATGACATTTTATTCGTGAAAAAAATACATAGATGTTTTTTTTAAGTTTGAAATTTGGAATTCCAAAAATTATCTATGAAATATATGTTGCTTTTACCGGTAACAAAAATATGACGTACTTCACCGTGCAATATACAACGAAGTAAAAAATATGAGTAATGATAAAGAGTTCGAAAATTTTTACGAGATTTGAAAGCTATAATTATGTAGAGTCCTAATTGGCATAAAATATAAAAGATTTTGTCTTTATTGATATAAATATATAGTTTAAAATTTATCGGATCATCTTAATAAACCATTTATCAGACATCAAATCATTAAGTGACATGTAAGCTTTTTTCATTTTTATTTTTTTACCATAATAATCATACACTCAACCTATACAATATAATAAACTTAAACCCTTAATTGTCTATTGTGCTACAAAATTAAAATATCATCAAAATCACAAACCAAAATATCACAAAAATCACACAATAAAATCACAAACCAAAATATCACCAAAATAAAAAACCATTCACTGAAAACATAAATATCACCAAAATCAAATGTATAATTATTGAGGTCTAGCTCAAATGTGAGTGAATCCTAATATATGGTTTTACCTATGCCGTTCCACTAAAATTAGGATTAAAACCACCTCGTAGGGTTCACTCACATTTAGGTTAAAACTTAATAATTGTATATTTGATTTTGGTGATATTTATGTTTTTAGTCCCTGGTATTTTAAACATTGGGTATAATAAAACATGATAACAATTAAGGGGTTAAGTTAATTATATTGTATAGATAGGGTGCATGACTATTAGTGTGAAAAATTGAAAAACAATTACGTGACACTCAATGATTGAATTTTATCTGGATGACTCTAACAAACATTAAATTGTTTATTTATACCAATTAAGACAAAGCTCTTTCCTATTTTATGCTAATTAGGACTCCATATCATTGGAACTCCCAAATTGCGTAAAAATTTTCGTACTCTCTATCATTACTCAAAAAATATATAAAAATATGTATACGAAGAAACTTATGTGCGACCGGTTTATATATACGATTGGACTAATGACGCACTCCCGCGCATACGTATAGTGTACTTCCTATATAAAGTATGCATACTTTCCGCGTATACTGAATTGTGAAAATGTTACGCTAATAAAGTATGGATTCTTTAATACGCGGATAGTGAAAATATTACTCGAATAAAATATGGATACTTTGACACGCGAACAGTGAAAAGTGTTATGCGAATAAAGTATGGATATTTTGATACGCAAATACTTTATATGTAAATAGTAAAAATGTTACGCAAAAAAGTATGAATACTTTGTTATGTAAATACTTTATACGCGAATAAAGCATTAATACTTTATACATGATAATTATAAAATATTAATTACTTTATACGCGGAAAAATAAACAAGTCTGCATGTATGTCGCATGAGACGATTTAACGGTAGTCTGCCTTGTATGTATATCAAATTAATGTGGAAACTTGTAGGCCACTCAAAATCTTTGTTGGACAGTGGGATCTAAAAGGGCAAGATTGTCAACATGTGCATAAGATCAAAGGGGTTCAAAAGGGTACACTTTCTCGAGAAATTAAACACAACACTTTTGAGTCTTTGACCTTTGTCTCATTCAGATTTTGCTTCTAACCGTTAGATAAAATAGGTTACAAAGTATTACACAAGATGTATTTCGTTTTCACCTACTACTGAATTAATTTCCCATTTTGAAAATTAAGAAAAAGTATATTTCCACCTTGATTTTTATTTGAGCATTGGATATTGAATTGAAAAGAAAAATAGAAAAAAATAAAAAAGACAAAAGAGTTTAAAATTTTAAATAAATTAATTTTTTTATTAGTCAAAACAAAGGAATTTATGCTTAAAACAATACAAGAGTCACATGTGACTAAGGGACTTTTATTATGGAAAACAAATCAATGAATGGAAATAAATTGCTTTGTGACTAAGGTTTTGTGTATTAAGACTCCGAATCTTTGTTTCATTCCCGATTTTAATCAATATTTTAATTTATAAATACATGCCACATATATTTTACTAAAATCGTACAAAGTGATTAGTGAACTTTAAATGATAAGTGTTAAATACATTAGCCTATATTTCTAGATTAAAATAGGTATTGAAACATAAATGTAACAGAATATCATTAATTGGGGTATATTAACCATTCAAATTTTTTTCTTAATTATTACATCTTATTAAGATTTACTAGTGCTTGTCGCCAATTTTATCATATCATGGAATCAAAATACTAGATAAAAGCTATACAAGCCACTTGATCAAACGTATAGAAAGCCTAATGGGTGCAATTTGTCTAATTTAGGGTCAATGAGGGATTATTAAGGTTATCTATAATGCGTTGTTTAAGTAACACTATTTTGTTTCCAGTAAGATATAAGTGGATTAAGTTTTTTTTTTTATAGAATAATTGAAATATCACAAAAATTCTTATGAAACCAATTCATATATGAAATGTAGTTCATATATAAAATCGACAAAAAATCGTCATTCAAATCATAATTTTAATTTTTTATTATTTTTATCGCATATTAAAATTCTGATTGGCTCGACATATATGAACTCGTTAGGACAAAACTTTCACACCATAATTTAGATTCGTATGGGTATCGTTTAACAAATTGGAGAGGAAAAATTAGATGTGGCATAAGAGCAAAAAAGAAAATGAATTCCATTATACAAAGGCAAGAAAATTTGATATTAAATAAAGGGAAAAAGACATTTTTGGTCCCCCAAAGTTTAGGAGTGTCTCACTTTTGGTCCTCAATGATTTCGGGACGACAAAAATAGTCCCCAATGTTCTATTTTGCGAACAATATAGGATATTTCACAGATTTTTTTAAACTATTAACGGAAGTGGTAATGTGGCGTACACGTGGACGTTAACAGTTGCACACATAGCATGCTTAGTCATTTTGTTTGAAAATAAGGAAAAATATTTTTATAATCTAATAAATTAATCCTAATTTCTTTAATAGTCCGAGTCAACCATTGACCTTTATTTCTCTGTTTCCCTAATTTTCATCTACCCAGTAAATCCTAAATTCCCAACAGCAAAACAATTTCATCCCATCACAAAATTGAATCCACAATTTTATCCCAGCACAAGATTGAATTCACGTTGCGGTCGCAAATACCGTTCCTCTATTGTTAAAAAACAAACTAAGCTTTTCTTTGATAGAAACAACCATTCTTCCTTCATTTTTTTTCTTTTTTTCTTTTGGATTTTTGTTGATGACAATCCAGAGTCTTGAGAATTTCTCTTTTCTTCCACAAGAAAGAATGGAGAAATCAAAGTAGAAAAATTTCTCCAGTACAAGAATTTCTCCAACCGAATTATTACATTAAAGGGAATTATAGAAAGCGGAATCAAGACAAACAAAATTGAGATCCTTAAAAATCAAAATCAAGCTACAATTTAAGGTAAACAAACTCCTCCACAGCTGCAATTTCTCCAATCCTCTTCAATATTTCCTTGCTTGGTTGCTCATCCACTCCAATTGCTATTACAGCATGCTTCCTTGGAGCTATTCTTCCAACATTCATAAAACTCACGTTTACGTTATCCTCTCCAAATATGCTCTTAACCTTTCTTATCATTCTTGGTTGATCTAGCTACCTCCACTTTAAACCTTACCTCAACTTCAAAAGATCCAACCTTAGTCAAATGAGGAATACCATCTTTTAACCCATCTCTCCACTTTGATTTCCCCAAATTCAGAAATTGCGTTGGCAAATTTTGATTCTACATCCTAAACTCATCCTTCCACTTTCCTCCACTTTGAAATTATTTTGTTATTGTGAATTTAGGGTTTATTGGGTACACGAATATTAGGGAAAGAGAAAGAAATAAAAAGTCAATTTTTGACTCAAGACTAGGGGTGTAATCGAGTCGAGTCGAGCTCGAGTACACCCCTAATCGAGCTCGAGCTCGGTCAAACCGAGCTCGAGTCGAGCAGTTGACCGAGCTGCTCGCGAGTCCCTGTGGCCACGTGTATGCCACGTCACCATTTTTGTTAATGGTTAAAAAAACCGTGAAATATCCTATATTGTTCACCAAATAGAAGATTGGAGACTATTTTTGTCGTTCCTAAATAATTGGGGACCAAAAGTGAGACATTCCTAAACTTTGGAGACTAAAAATGCCTTTTTTCCTTAAATAAAAGGTGAAAACTGAAAAGAAAATCTAAAGTATTAGGAAGAGAATCATGTAAATGCAAGAAAGCCTGATAATGGGTACAATTTGTCCAATTTAGTTTCAAGGAAGGATTATTAAAGGTTGCTTTTAATGCGTTTTTTAAAAACACTTTTTTGTCTCCTCTAACATATAAGTGGATTAAGTCTTTCTTTAACATAAATTGAAATATCACAAAAATGTTAATTGCTTTATATATAAAATGTGATTCATATATAAAAAAAGACAATTAATCGCTATTAAAATCGTAATTCTAATTTCTTGTTGCTTTTATCGCATATTGAAATCTCAATTAACTCGTCATTATTACATGTTAAATCGCAATTAACTCACCGATAAATATATAAATTCGTTTAATAGAAACCAATGGATTGAATATATATGACAAAACTTTCACACCATATTTTAGATTCATATGGGGTGATCGTTTAACAAATTGGAGAGATGTGGGGTCGAAGGCCCGAAGGCCAAAAAAAAAAAAAATTCATTATACAAAAGTAAGAAAATATGATATTAAATAAAAGGTGAAAACTGAAAAAAAAAAACTAATGTATTAGGAAGAGAATCATGTAGATGCAAGCAACAAAATTAAGATCAAATATAAAATACGCAAATCATAATATACTAAAAACAAATAAATATCTCAATGGATATATATATATATATATATATATATGAACCATGTCCCACCCACATTAGTTATTATATTTTCTCTTATTCCTTAATTAATTAATTAATTCTTGAGGCATTGATATGCTGGAACTTATTGATTTCAGTTAGATAGAAGATTTTGCTACATAATCTCCACCAATTAAAATCTACATGTAATCTTTTTATTTTAAATCTAGACTTGGACCAAATTTCTTTGCTAGCACAGACTCATAGTTCTTAGAAGAAAACAAATATGGTTCAAAAGTTTATCTTAATTTTTTATGAGAAATTCATAGCCACTTGAGCTCCAATTGCTTCTTCATCTTTGCTATTTCAACATTTAGAATTTTTTTCTTAGCTTTCCTATATAGAATTAGAAAAATCTAACACTTGTAATTATGCATTATAAAAATTATTGTATTTTTTTTTAGCTTATTTCAAGGAAGACAATCCTAATTAATACAGTAATACTGTTATGTTTGTCAGCCAAAATTTGTTTTCTAGTTTTTTTTTTCCATTTATTTTTTAGTCTAACAATGATAAGAAGATGTAACTTATCACTGTCCAACTCAGAATGCCTATTTCACACTTTAGATCGCACAATTTTGTTATATTTTGCTATAGTTATTAGCCAGGAATTAGTGAATATTGGATGATAAAAAAAGTGCTAATATGTTTGTATTCCATGAGCAAACTCTTGGGTCTAATTGTACAACTAGGTCAAGTTCATCCATCTTAGAGGCTTGTATTTGTCCTTAAAAATAGCATTTAATTAATTAGGTCACTCTTATGCACGCTGCTAATAAAGATTGAGTTGAAAATTAGAATGATGAAAAAAAGAATTTCAAATTAAAAGAATTTTTTAAGGATTTAATAGAAAATATTTATGTTTAATATATAGGTACATAACAAAAAATAAATAAATAAATACAACAGCTTTTAACCTTTGTCTCATTTAGGTCTGGTTTTTTAACTGTTAGATAAAATAGGGTACAAAGTAATACACATTAGATGTATTTCTTTCTATGCTATTGCTTGAAACTTGAAAGACCGATTAGACGATTCAATTCATCAATTGTGCGGAATGACGTGAATCATCTACCTCGTACAAAAAGATGCCAGCATTTTATTGGCATTTGAAATGCAGCGTTAAAGTCAAGGAGGATGCATGTCATGATCAACAATGATCCTTGTATGACAAGGTACTGACAACCCCATTTAATTTACCTCCCAACAGCCCACAGAATCTCTCACCATTATAAGCTTTACTTTTACAGCTTTTGAACACTGCCTCCTACAGCCCACAGAATCTCTCACCATTATAAGCTTTACTTTTATAGCTTTTGAACACTGCCTCCTACAGTCCTACTGGCTACTGCACAAAGCTGACTCTCCTTTCTCTCTTTTTTTTTTTTTTTTTTTTTTTTTTTGATATCTCAGGTTACTAACACTACAACTCCGTGTCTTCCCGCCACGTCACTTTTTTTTTTTTTGATATCTCAGGTTCCTAACACTACAACTCCGTGTCTTCCCGCCACGTCACTGTTGTTTGTCAGACTAATCCTGGGCCTCAAACCAACCGTCCCCTAGCCAGCTTGAGGATGTAAAGCGCGGGGATGTGTATGCAATGGGGTACTAATCTTACGGTAGCAGCCCAAGCTGGGTACCAGGGCCAGTCTTCAGTCATCGGTCACCAAGTCATACACCTCCCCACCCGAAGTGTTGACGATGCTCCTCCGAGGAATTCCGACCCCACACGGCCTCACTCCTGCGCACAAGCCACCATAATTTTTCTTCCATAGCGTATGTGCCCCGGGGGAACTTAGAGCATTTCACAAATACTCCTTCTTCACCCATTTAAATGGGTGAAGATTGGTCCAGGTGGGATTCGAACCCTGGTGTGATACCAGTGAGCCAAGCTCAACCGGTTCCTTTCTCTCTTTTTTGATTTATATACTTGTGTTTATTTTAGACTCTTGTGCAATTTATTTCTATAATTAACAAAAACTCCTATACTACCGGTCAATATATGCGACAGAGTTAATGACGCTCGTCTACACGCATGTGTATTACAATTTGCGTAACAAATTTTCACTTTAGTGTAACAAAATTTTTGTATTACAATTTGCGTAACAAATTTTCACTTTAGGGTAACAATTTTTTAGTCTAGCATAACAAATTTTCATTTCAGCGTAACAAATGTTTCGCGTATCATATATAAAGTATTATTTTTTCTCGTATAATGTATCAATTTTTCGCGTATCATGTATAAAATATTAAATTTTCGCATATAATGTATAAGTATCAATTTTTCGCATTATTTGAGTATCAAGTATCAATTTTTGCATATTAATATTAAATACAAAAGTATATCATTTTCGTTGGCATATAAACTATCAATTTTTTCCCGTATCTAAATGTTAATATTTGAAATGAATCACTATACGTGAAAAAATAAATACGCACACGTGTATATTGCATATATGAATCCATTTCACAGGAGAATACCTCTTTATAATTAAGCTAAAATATATATTTAGGATGAGAACAACGAAAAATATATAAAAAAGAATGAGGATTAAGGACCAAAGACAAAAGAACATGGAAATTGTTGACAAATTAATCTTTATGCGCCTTTGATTTTACAATAATCTTTTTCACAGTAATAAATGCATTCGTGTGTATATATGCATCTCGAGAAAAAAAAAACATTCTACTAAATTGTTAATTAAGAAAATTTTAAATACACATATTACTAGGTGAACTATTACCAACACGGAACCCAGCCAAGAATAAAAGGCAATTCTTTATCACGCAAACATTAATTATTCAGGTGACAAACTTATTCCTTGTCAATGTTTCTTTAGTGATCATTATTATTAATTATTAATTTCAAAAAAGGTGATTACTTAAATTTAATATTAATTATGGGTGGTTTTAATTTCATTGGCCATGTTGCTTGAAATTAACTTTAACTATTCACTGTTTCAATAAAAAAAATGATAATGATTAACTTAAAGGTTAAATAGTGAGTAACAAAGAAAAAAAAAACAGGAACGAAGAAAAATAATAATATTATTATAAAAATTTAAACCGGATAACCGATTATAAATTAAACTATTTTTATCGATTAGCTAGTTTAATCGATCGAAAAAATATCCTAACTGATGATAACCAAACTGGTTAATGGGTAAATCAGAACTGATTTTTTGGTTTTTGTTCCCACCCCTATGCATGTGTGTGAAGGGCTCCATAGGTTATATTGTAGGTGCTTATATAAAAAAAAATGTGTGTGGAAGTACAGCTCCTTTTATGTGTTAAAAAATAAATATTGAGTAACTTTTAGAACTTTTTTTCTTTTGTCAAAATGGATAATATTTTTACGTTATCAATTTTGACCGATAATATTAATACTACGTCGAGTTTGGAACCGACTACGGCCAATCGATAATATTTTTACACTGTCATATTATTATACGCTAACGAGTTTGGAACCTATATATTTTTGAGTTGGAACCGGCGACATCATTTGGTATCGGCTACGACAAAGCGATAATATTTTTATACGCGGCCGAGTTTTGGACCGCTAATATTAATACTTTTACGCTACCGAGTTTGGAGACTACGACTAAGCAATAATATTTATATGCTGCGTTTGGGACTCACAAGCTACTTATATTTTTATGGTATTTTTGTTGGCTTTAATACTGCCTATTTTTATGGTATTTTTTTGTAATTCTCCAAGGACATGGGGTAAATTTCCAAGAACATAAATATTTTACCATTTAGTAAGAGTACTAGTGAATAAAGGATTTCAAACAAATATGTGTATGGAGCATATATCAAGCAGCAAATTAATTAACTAATAAAAATAGGCCAGAAGCAGAAATAACTAATAGAGGATTTTAATTTATTGTACGAATTACTACCCCACAAGGCACAAAGAGAACACAACCAAATAATTGATCCCAAAAACAAATGAAGAAATTACCGAATCAAAGTACTGTTCCTCTACTATATTACTCCCTGAGAAGAAAGAAAAACAACCTTAATTAATTACTTACGCGAAGCACCCAAATAATTTCTTGAAAAGCTTTTGGATTTGTGAAGATTTTGGTAGGCATTAATTAGCATGTTTGCGTTATTAGTTATTTCATACTAATATTTATCATTTGTAATCGTTCTTATGATAAGCATGATATGAATCGAGTTTGAAACAATTCCTTCACGCTCATCTCAACAAGACTCATATATTTATGGCTAATGGCATGCAAACATTTTGCCCTAATTGTGCAAGTAGACAAATGCATGGATTTGCTCATGGCATGCAAACATTCATTAGCAATGATTAATTAATTAAATCCCTAAAGTAGTGCAAATATTATGGGCAGTTTTAATTGCATTGGCCATGTTTAATTAGCTCTTTTTATTGCATGCCATATATGTTGCTTGAAATGAACATTAAGTAATCGCAGTTTCTTTTTTAAAAAAATAAAATGATAATGATTAACTAAAGGTAAAAGTGAGAACCAAAGGGAAAAAAAACAGGAACAAAGAAATGTAAATTAATTACTTCTATCATCCATATTAATTTAATCATAGTACTTTAAATACTACATATGTAATCGCAGTGCAACGAATAATTAGAGTGAAAATTCAGCAATTTCTCCTTCAAATTTCTTACTCCGACCAACGCTCAATTGAGCCTCACACCCATTATCGATTGATCATTTGTATATTTATCAAAGCCCGAATTGATACATATTCATTTTTTAGAAAATAAAAACAGATAATTTAATTATTTCCAAAGAATTTTTTTTTATTGAGACTAATATTTTGAACATATTTATAATTTACCAATATCTTAGTGATTCATTTTTATTTTTCCCTTTTTGTCATATGATGTCTTAATTACGCATATATAATTATCTCCACAATAACATAAGATAGGATAATCTAATCTATTAATTTGAGGTCTTATCAATATTTAACATGCATATGGTCCTTTTGGATTAGCAAAAGAAAATGTTAAAACTATTTGTTGAGTTTTTTTTCAGGCAAAAGAAAATGTTAAAATCATGTGTTATAACACACATATATTTGGTAAAATACTGTATTGATTTTAGCTTTTTCCCTACTATTTTTTCACCCACATCAATTATGAGTATGCATTATTGTGAATGGTTTTAAAAAAAGTGAAATTTATATTTTTGATTAATTTTTATTTGTCATTGGCTATAACTCACGTAATTTAAACAAAAATGGAAAAATTCTAAAACACGTTGATTTTGACTTTTTTGTACCGTTTTGTTCACCCACCTCCATTTTAAACATGCATTCTATTGAATATTGTGAGAAAGTAAAAATTAAAATTTTCAACAAACCTCCATTTTCATGTGTTATTAAACAAGTATTTTGGTAAAAAATGGTAAAGTAAAAAATGTGTTGATTTTGACTTTTTCTCACTATTTTTTCACCTACCTTAATTGCGAACATACATCCTTGTGAATGGTAAAAAAAAGTGAAATTTAGTTTTTTTTTATAAACTTTCCAGTTTTCAGGGGCTATAACTCGCGTATTTTAGCCAAAAATGGTAAAATACTAAAACACGTTGATTTTGAATTTTTTTGTACCGTTTTTTTTCACCCACCTTGATTCTAAACATGCATTTTAGTGAACATTGTCAAAAAAAGTTAAAATTTTCATAAAATCTCCATTTCGCATAGGTTATAACACAAGTATTTTGGTTAAAAAAACGTGTTGATTTTGGCTTTTCTCTACTATTTTTTCACTCACCTCAATTGTGAACATGCATCAATGTGAATGGTGTCAAAAAAAGTGAAATTTAGATTTTTTTTTTACCAAATTTTTATTTTTCATGGGCTATAACTCATGCATTTTAGCTAAAAATGGTAAAATCCTAAAACGTGTTGATTTTGACTTTTTTGTATCATTTTTTTGTACCCACCTCGATTGTAAACATGCATTCTAGTGAATATTAAAAAAAAAGTAAAAATTAAAATTTTCTCCAAAACTCCATTTTTCATGGGTTATAACACACGTATGTTTGGTAAAAAGCGTGTTCATTTTAGACTTTTCCCTCCTATATTTTTACCCACATCAATTGTGAACATGTATCGTTGTAAATGGTTTAAAAAAAAGTGAAATTTAGATTTTTTATTAAATTTCCATTTTTTATTGGCAATAACTCGTATTTTAGCCAAAAATGGCAAAATCCTAAAACGCTTTGATTTTGACTTTTTTGTACCATTTTGTGCACCCACCTCTATTTAAACATGCATTCTATTGAATATTGTCAAAAAAGTGAAAATTAAAATTTTCACCAAACCTCCATTTTTTATGGGTTATTACAATAGTATTTTGGTAAAAAATGGCAATATAAAAAACGTGTTGATTTTGACTTTTTCCCTACTATTTTTTCACCTACCTCAAATGTGAACATGCATCCTTGTGAAGGGTGTAAAAAAATGTAAAATTTAAATTTTTATAAAATTTTCATTTTTCATGGGCTATAACTCACGTATTTTAGCAAAAAATGGCAAAATCCTAAGACATATTGATTTTGACTCTTTTGTTACCGTTTTTGTACACGCCTCGATTGTAAACGTGCATTCTTGTGAATATTGTCAAAAAAGTAAAAAATATAATTTTCACCAAATCTCCATTTTTATGGGTTATAACACACGTATTTTGGTAAAAAAATGACAAAGTAAAAAAATGTATTGATTTTGGCTTTTCCCTAATCTTTTTTCACCCACCTCAATTGTGACCATGCATTCTTGTGAGTGGTGTTAAAAAAAGTGAAATTTAGACTTTTTGACCAAAATTTCATTTTTCATGGTTTATAACTAACGTATTTTAGCAAAAAATAGCAAAATCCTAAAAAGCATTGATTTTGACTTTTTTTGTACCGTATTTTGCATCAACTTCGATTGTAAATATGCATTCTAGTGAGTATTGTAAAAAAAAATAAAAATAAAAATTTTCTCCAAACCTCCATTTTTCATGGGTTATACACACGTATTTTGGTAAAAAAAATGGCAAAGTAAAAAAATATATTAATTTTAGCTGTTTCCATATTATTTTTTTACCTACCTCAATTGTGAACATGCATAATTGTGAATGATGAAAAAAAATAAAATTTAGATTTTTTACTAAATTTTTATTTTTTTGTTCAGTGTTGTAATAAATATTCCACGCAATATTCGCAAATCCCTCATCATCAACAAGACAACCAAAGCAGGAGAATCAAGTCCCTTAATTTTACATTAGATATCTGTCAAACTAATTCAATCAGAAACAATATTTATTTTGCTGACTTTATGTTTATTTGCTGTCTAATCTCTTAATTGACAACATCTCTTCGTTAATTAGGGTATGATGGATGGATGCATGGCTAGTAGTTTGTTTGTTTGTTTTATTAGGATTTTTGTGATTGAATTCATGACTGGATTTGATGATGATCGACCATCATATTTAATTTTTAGTATCTCCTCTGTGCATGGAGTGATGACAATTCTCTAATTTACCATGGCTGGAGCCTGCCTGGACTACTATCAGTGTTGTTGTGATGATTTCTTCCAATATAATGCTTTTCTGCTAAAAAAAAAGTTTATATATATATATATATATAGACATAGGTAGGCTTGAATTAAATTTGAAATATTGGCAAATTAGTCTCAGTACAGTCATTGTGATGAAATTAATATTAATTAGAGAAGAGGAAACATTTCTAGTCCAATTATTATCTCTTAGGAAACATTAGTGCTAGGTTAGCCATAAAGAAATAAACTCACATGGAATGGAAGGAAGAGGAAAGAACAAAGAGGACGTGAATACATACACCATAATAAGTTTCTCATTCTCGGACACTGTTATAACATATGTATCTTAGCAAAAATAGCAAAATGAAAAAATGATTATGATTTTTTTGCACCGACCCGAATTGAATATGTATTCTATTGAATATTGTCAAAAAAATATGAAAACACTACAAGAAATGTGGGCATTACTGACTAAGCCATCGCGTCAATAAAGGCGCAAATGTCGTCAGTACAATGGATTAGTGACGGGAAAATGTCGTCAAATGGTCGCCAATAAAGTGTCAACAGTAAAGGGTTTTTTGACGACATTTTTTTACGCCGTCAGTAAACACTCCCTTTTATTGACCGAATGTTGTTGTCAATACAAAAATTGACGATAAAATTTCGTCAGTACGGTGCGGTCAATAATAGTATTTGTTGTCAGTAAATGGTGTCCTTTACTGACGATATCAGTAGTAACGCATAAAAGTCGTTAATCAAGAATGGTATGGTCAAAGACTTTACTGACAAGATATAATGACAACGAATGGTTGTCAAAAGGAATAAAAAAGTCAACCTTTACGGGGGAGAAACAGTATTGACGACAAATGTTGTCAATAGAAAACAAATTGCAAAATTAGTTTTATTGACGATAGGCATTGACGAGGATTGTTGTCAATATCAAAATGATATTATTAACGAATAGTAGTGATAACAAATGTATGTCAATGGGATATGCTTTTTGTAACGAGTTGCAAACTGTTATATTCCACTTCAGTTTAACTAACTATCCACAAAAATATCCACTTCAGTTTAACTAACTATATATCTACAAAAATATTTCCAAAAAGTATTCACCAATTATATTCCAAAATATTGCCCAAGTGATAAGTGGATGTAAATCAAAACAGCCTAACCCAATACTAATATTCAATAATGAGGATAGATGTCGTCATTTGCCCCTCAATACTTCTTGATGCATCTTTTAAGCCTACAAAATAACAAAATTCAAAAGGAAAAAATTACAGCTTCAGGCATAATAGGGAACATTTACATTTAATGGTAAGATATTACTACATAATTTGAATTAATTGAGAGTGTAAACTTACATTTTTTTAATGTTGCATCCTAACAAGAAGAGCAACTTCACTCATCAACTTGTCAATCTTCTCATTGGATTGCATGTGGAGTTCCTTGAAGTGTCTTTCTCTTTCTGAGGATACATGCATCTCAATTATCAACATGCATGATAATGAACGGTGTTAAAAAAAAGTAAAATTTATATTTTTTTTTACCAAGATTTTATTTTGCATGAATTATAACACACATTATTTTAGTTAAAATTGGCAAAATACAAAAACGTGTTGATTTTGACTTTTTTGCTCAATTTTTTGTACCCACCCTATGCATTCTAGTGAATATTATCAAAGAAAGTAAAAATTAAAATTTTTACCAAATTTCCATTTTTCATTGAGTTATTATACTTATATTTTAGTCAAAAATAGGAAAATAAAAAAAAGTATTGATTTTGACTTTTCTATAATATTCAATACTTACAAGTTTGAATATGAACATGTCTCAATAGAGGCTCTGCATTCTTACGGGAAAGTAATCCATGACTATCACATATAAAATTTTCAGAATATATGATAGTTGTTCAGGTGACAAACTCGTTATTCCTTACTATCAATTAATATTAATTCTTTTACTTGATCATTATAATTGAAGCTGTAAATTTCATCAAAAAAGTTAATACCACTTGGCAAATTCCTCCTCCACTCTCAAATTAATCAAATGATCAAAGTTCATGCATTATGCAACTACTTGTTTCGGGCGAACCGCACACCGGGGCTTAGTTTTTTAGAGTAGGATTTTTTGAAATTTTTTTATTGAGATAATTTGAGTTTTAAATTTAATATTAATTATTATAATTAACTATTTTTAGAAAATATAATCGAAATACGTAATGTATTTTTGATTTGAAATCGTCCGAGAACATATATATATATACACACACATATAATATATATAAGTTTATATTGAATATAAATACTCGCTAAAACATATAAATATTTTAAAAAATTAATGTAAGCATATATTTAATATAAATATGTATAATTAATCAAAATATAATTATATACATTATGTTTATTTACATATGTGAATTCAAATTTTTCCTAAATTAATTACTTCAAATATTTTTTTTAATTAATTTTTTATAACAAAATAAAATAACAACATAATAAAATGTAATCATATATTTACTACCAATTATGTTTGTAAACAAAAAAATTTCCTTGCAAATAATTTTGTACTTATTTAGAAAAAATTTAAAAATTATTCAGAAAAAATTGGGATCTATTTATAGATTTTATAAAAAAATTATATTAACAAATATTTAAAGGAATTATATAAGTAAAGTACATATAAAATTATTTAGAAAAAGTAAATTTTTAATGTTTGAAAGGAAAAAAATTCAAATTTGTTAAAAAAATTGGCATCCGGACGGTCGGACGTAAGTCCGGATGATATTTGTTCATCCGGACTTATGTCCGGATGAACCTTGAACGAGTCCGGATGAACAAATTGTTCATCCAATTTTTTTTTAAATTTTTTTTAAAAAATATATAAATTAATTATATAAATATATTTTATTATATTGTTAGTGTATTTGTATTATATTTAAGTGAGTGACTATAATAATACATCCGGACACTCGGATGTGAGTCCGAATGAACAATTGTTCATCCGAACTTACACCGGACGTCCGCATGACCAATTTTTTTTAATTTTTTTTAATAAATATCTAAATTATTATATAAATATATTTTATTATGTTATTAAATAATTTTATTATATTTAATCCATTATTTTCCTATTTTTTTTATTTGATTTTTGTTTTATTTTTTTTTCATATATTCGTGACATCGCATTTGGTAATGCGAAGTCCCTATAATTAGAAACAGGGGTTAAACCTTATTCTTAGAAACGTTTTTAAAAACAATCCAACTTTGAGAATTGTTTATTGACTCCGCAAAACAAAACACGTAATTTAAACAATCAATTTGCAAGATTTTATTTTGATGTGCTAGTTTTATTTTTTGTGATTCATTTAAATTAGTGATATAAATTTTTAAAGAGAATGATGTTTTATCAAAGGTTGTTTTATAAATGTTTGGGAAAATAACAATTTTTTTAATTATATAAAATAATAAAAGTATTTTAACCTTTCATATAATAAATGTGTTAAGTTCAACCATATTCTGCACAGTTTTTTAGATTTTTCACTTCATAATATGCTTTTAGGAAAGATAAATGTCATTTAGAAATTTTCATGCAAGGACAACTTTTTTATCATAAGAATAAAAACTTGTTTGGAAGCCAAATTTTGATATTGAACTCAACTAAATACATGCCTAAAAAAAATATGTGAATGACAAAAGGGGAACTCCTTAGGATAATGTATAGAAAAATAATTAAATACAAAATAAGCAGCAAAATAGTAGATTCAATCTACATAACAAAATACATGTATTCCAAAAAAACAAAGACTTTAAAAAAAAAGGATACAAAATTAATAGATGAAGGAGAGAAACATGAAGTTAAACTCCATACAGATTAGCATATATACCAACAGAAGAAGCATCCCACACAACAAATTTAGATACTGTGGGACGAATAAAAAACACTAAGATGCATCACAACATTTCTTGTGACTTCCTCACACATCGGGCAACCTTCTTTTTCAACTTCTCCCTCCTCTCTCTCCAGTCCTTCTGCAATCAAACACAAGGAAAGAGATACTGATGGATATACTATACACATATCATGATGTTATATTTCAGTATCCTAAATCAATAAGCAATTCCCTGTTTCAAGCAATGATCATGACGAATACTACCCACGGAAGAAATTGATGAACTCAATATTTCTTATGAAAACGATCACGAAATCATGGCATGTATGGCTAGGTCCGACAATTAGCTAAATTGCTATAAATAAATAATTTTTTTATAAAAAAACAGGCGTCAGGAAAGGTTCATAATTGAACTCAATATTAACAAAGAAATGTTCCTATGTCAAAGTTCTCAAGTTATTTGCTTGTCTGCATTAAGGAAAGTTATAGAAATGTAGTTTAGGGGCACCTAAATGTCATATCATATCACATAAAGAAGAAAAAAAGATAAGAGGATCCAGAAAACTGTTTTTAAGAGAAATACACGATTAACATGGAACATGGGAAAATTGAAAAAAAATCTCTAGGACATGAAGAATAAGAAAGACAGTTAAAATGCAGCACAACTTTGTAAAATGACATTTGAATAACACGACACACTGCTTTGTGAGGGATTTGGATATAAATCTCCTTTCTTGTTATGTGATTTTTGCCAAAAAAATGTAAGAGAAGTTAATTTTGGACATAGTTCCAAGGAGTAGCAATCTTCTTCCAAACCATGCGTTTCCCAGTAAAAGTTCCAGACTCCTAGACTTTTAACTTTCTCCTTGAAACATCCTTAATAACAATTCACTTGATTATATATACCCAAAAGTCTATATACTAATTAAATGAGGAATTTTGGCATTGACAATCCCTACTCTAGTCTATCTTGCAATCTTATTTCAGTAATTCCGTCAGTGGATTCTGTTTGAGTGGAACATACCTAGGTTTAAAAGAAGGAAAAACAAAACGAGGTACAAATAATGTTCAAAACAACTCAAGTGACAATGTATTCAGGCTTATTACAGTTTGATACTTTAGGAGAATATTTAATAAAATACTATTATTCCCAACTTTAAAACTGAAATTTTATGAGTTTACTACAAATTCATAGTTTGCCAATCTACATATGTATGCAAGGAAACGATATTTTTGCCCGTGTCTTTCACCCAAAAATAAGCAAAATAATGTTCTTTACTCATGAAATCTCCAAAAGTACGAAGTTAAACTGGCTTAGTACCGTATGGACAGGAGACCAACGCTCACTTGCAAGCTCATAACCATTGGATCATCACCAGGTGGATGAAGAATCGATATACAAAGATATACTGAAATATCAAATAAAAAACAGATTACAAAATGAAACAAAGAAAAATGCAATTGAGGCAATAGCATATACAGACCATTAGGATGCCATAAGTCCGATGTAAATTTGACTGTAGGAGGGCTGACTGGATAATTCGCCAGAAAGCTCATAATGGCATTAAAATAACCTCCATCACTACAATGCAAAAGTTTTGAGTTAAATAAGACAGAAAAAATTTTAACATTTCCCAGAAAAGAAATAGAATCAACTGCACGATAATTAGCAAGATAATAGTGAGTGTGAATACAAAACATCAAAATTAAGATTTACTTCCCTGCACAGACAAGGTTATAGTGACATGTTATCAAAAACATTACATATCCTTAATGACACAGGCAACCTAATCAGCAATTCAGTAAAAAAGCATTTTGTTATCCAACAACAATTAAACTATTCAAACAGGAGTCTTATGTCATGAACTCATCTTTTGGAATCAGGCCTTAGTTGGGATGGATTCACGCCTTTAGGGAAGTTTTGTGTAATTGGAAATTTATTAACAGAATGTATGGAATTGAGAAAGTTTATAGAAATTGAAGAATAGTTTTCCTTCTCTGATTCTTGCTCTCTTGTCTTTTCTCTTTTCCTTTCCTCCTTTCCCCTAAATTCTTGTCTTCTAATCTGAAATTCTCTTTTAACATTTCAAGATCGTTACATTTGGTATCAGAGCCCTAAATCCTTGGACCAATCATCAACAACTCCAATCTCATATCCCAACGATTCTTGGCTTTACAATTTGTTTTCAACTATGGCAGAGGGAACAAGATTCAAATCTTTGGAGGATCAGCTCAAAAAGCAGGATAAAAAAATAGAAGAATTCATGGAAGCATTCCAGCAGAAGATGGAGAATTTTACGCAAAAAAATAACAAGAAAATAGAGAGCTTCATGCTAGGAATTGAAAATAAATTCTCAGCTTTTATGAAGCTAATGAATATTGATATGGATGATGAGAAACAGACTGCAGAAGTGAGGACATTGGGTACTTCATTCGGTATGCTTTCAACAAAGAAGTTTTTGACGATTAACAATGAAGAATTGCAAATGCTTTCTACAGGAGTCTTGAACGCCAAGGTGCCTACCAAGAATTCTTTGACTTTTAAGTATCAAGAGGCTCTTTTACCATATGATAATTGCAACGAGAAAAATATTTTTGCCAATGAAATAGTGTTGGGGGGAGTTGAGTAAAACGTGTTTGATGAAAGTTCTCAGTTAAATTCTTGCATTGGAGACCAGGATATTGAAACCACAAGAAAACACAATTTCACATGTTTTATAGAAGGTTTGAATAAGAAGAAAGAATCTCTGAAAAGTTTTGTGGAGCCATTGGAGAAAAGGGATTCAAAAGGTAGAATTAAAGTATTACTGGCAGATTATGGGACTTTTAGTTCTGTTGGCAAGAGCTCTCAAGAGGGTACGGGAACTCATCAAGAATTTCAAGAGAAGGTAGACGGAGAATCTTTCATGACAAGGACTTTGTTTAATTCCTCAATTGTCAAGAAGTTCCAATGGCACGTGATCAATGAATCTCCTGAAATGGTTTTAAATGACCGGTCTTCTGAATTTTTGAGAGGAGCTTTCAGTCAGAGAAGATCAAACTCTCTTCGAAAATTTAATACTAAATGTCATGGATTTACTGGAGGTTTTGAATTTCCAAAACAAAGGATAGTTGTGAGACTTAGTCTTAATCCTACTTATTTTGATGATTAACAAACAATTATGTTTATGCTAATGGTTTTAAAAGTGTTTCAATGTAATAGATATTCAAAGAAGCCAAGGATGGAGATTTATCAAGTGAAGAAAGAATTGAAATTGCAAAAGATATGAAAGAATGGTAAATTAGGTCATTTCCAAAACCCTAAACCCTATTTTACTCCTTTAAGGCTCAAGTAAAAACGGTTTCAAAACGTTTTTAGTCTTCAAAAGAACTTCAAAATATGTAGTACACACTTGCACTAAATCAAACATAGGTACATAAATGATTTGGAAAACGAAAATTGAAAAGAAGTTGAAAATGAATAGGATCGGACGACCAAGGAAAAGTTTCGGCCGTCCGAAATATAGGATCGGACGACCTTTGATCGTCCAAAATTGGTGAGAAAAATGTAGCACTCTGAAGTTTAGGATCGGACGGTGCAGGGAAGTTTCGGCCGTCCGAAACTTAGGATCGGACGACTCCTTCCAGTTTCGGCCGTCCGAAACTGTCGCGATAGGGTTTTACATGCTTCTAGTTAAATAGGTTCGGACGATCTATGAGTCCGAAACTACCGTTCGAAAGTCATTTTCTCAACATAACGGCTAGTTTTTGAAATGTCAAACATAAACATTTTTTTGTCATTTTTTGTATAGTATAAATACAAGATAAACCATGAACGTTTATACACTTGATTCCCTGAGTTTTACATCTGAAAAACACTCTCTACAACTCTCACATTTCAATTTGATTTCAATAGAAACAAAAGATCAAATGTTTCTTGAGCCTTCTTTGAGTTCTTCATCTTATTCTTGAGTTATACAGTTTTGAGTTGTAATATTATTGTAGGAATCATTCTATGACCCTAACATTATCAAATACACCCAACTTGTGGGATTGTATTTCATTATCACACATCTATTATGAGTGATTGTAAAAGGTTTCTCAAGTGAGAGTAAAAACCTTAAGCACATAGCTTGGGATAGCTAGTGAAAAGGTTGAACCTTGGTTGAAATCCTAAGTTGAGATATTTGGGTAGTAAAAGTGGTTCTTTTGATCTCACCACTAGAAAGAAGATCAGTTCATAGTGGAAAGGTTGAAATCATAAGTTGGAAAACTTGGGCAGTGGATGTAGAGTGTTCCAAGGGGGAGACTTGAACCACTCTAAATCGATTGTGTTATTTGCTCTACTTGACCTTCAGTTTTTACTCTTGTTTCATATTGTTTATGCTTTGATATAACTTAAATTGAATTGAATTATTGATTTATTGTGTTGTTGATTTAATATTGTTGGATATCACACCTTTTGGAATTCACACTACTCACTCTTAGTTGTTGAATTTGATTTGATTGGTATAAGTAATTTTTAGAAACCTAATTCACCCCCCCCTATTAGGTTACCTTAGACCTAACAATTGGTATTAGAGCTTGGTCTCTATTTGCTTAGGCTTAAAACCCTTAGAGTAAAGATTATGGCAACAAACAATGCTATGTTTATGGAGGGACAATCTATCTCTAGGCCTCCAATGTTTAATGGAACCAACTATAGCAGTTGGAGAGATAGAATGGAAATCTATCTCAAATTCATTGATATTGAGATGTGGTACATTGTTGAGGGAGGACCTTACAAAGCAGAGATAACCATAGGAAATGAAACTAGAGAAAAGAAGATGAGTGAACTTGATGAATATGATAGGAGAAATCTCACTTTGAATGCTAAAGCCACAAATGCTTTATATAACTCCCTAGATGTTAATGAATCAAATAGAGTTAAGGGATATAAAAATGCACATGACATTTGGAAGAAACTTAGGAAAATTCACGAGGGAACCGAAGATGTCAAAGAAGAAAAGAAATCTTTGTTGGTAACACAATATGAAAGTTTCAAAATGGATAGTAATGAAACTGTAGATGTAATGTTTTGTAGATTCAATAGCATAATTAAGGACTTGGAAAACTTAGGAAAAATCTATCCCTTAGGTGAGCAAAATAGAAAAATTTTAAATTCACTACCTAAGGAGTGGGAGTCAAAAGCCATAGCTATTGAAGAAGCAAAAAATCTGAGAGAACTACCCATAGATCAACTAATTAGTTCTCTTATGTCATATGAGCTGAAAATAAAGTCTAAAACTCAAAAAGAGGAAGAGACTAAGGGTAGAAAGAACATAGCTCTTAAAATGTCAAAAATTGAGAGTGATGATGAAGAAGAAGATGATGTAACTGAACAAGATGATGATGATCTTGCTTTTCTCACTAGAAAATTATCTAGAATGATTCTAAGTAGAAGAAACAAGTTCAACAAAGGAAGAAACTTTAGAAGTAAAGAAAAGGGGGAAACCTCTAAAATAAACAAATGTTATGAATGTAATCAACCTGGTCATTTTATGGCAGATTGTCCAAAAAGAAAGAAGGAGTTCAAACATGACAAGAAGGGCAAAGGAAGGAGCTTCAAAGTCACATGGGATGATGATCAATCCGAAGAGGAAACTGAAAAAGAAGAAGAATGAGTAGCCAACATGTGTTTCATGGGAATTGAAGACCATGAGGTAAGTTCTTCTTCTAGTGATGATGATGATGATGATTGCAATGAACAAGATGAGCTTGAAATGTACATAGCTAGATTAGTGGATGAACTAAAAAAGTCCAAGACTCAGAACAAGAAGCTTAAAGCAAAAGCTGAAGAAATCACTATATGCAATCAAGAGTTAACTTCTAAGCTTGATAGCGTAGTAAAAGAAAACTGCACATTAAAAACTAAAATGAGAAGTTAAAAATAGAAAGTTCCAAGGCTAGAGAGGAAATTAAAAAGCATGATGAAGTCAAGAAAGAACACATAGAATTGAGAAAGAGAATTGAAGATCTTAGTGATTGTTTAGCAAAATTCACTCAAGGAAAGGATAATCTAGAGAAACTATTAGGAAATCAAAGAATGGGAAATAGTAAGTATGGATTAGGATATTCACATGATGTAGGTCAAAGTTCCAACTCCAAACCGGTGAAAATTACTCATTCATCACATAATCAGAGAAAAAAGTGAAGAATTTTAGAATTAGACATCACCAACACTATAGGTATGGAATGCATAACACACATGATCAATATCATGAGCATATAATGCATAACACTCATTATGGACATAATATGCATAACTTTGAACCTAGATTTGGAAATACTAAACCATATCCTTATCATAAAACTTCACATTCCTTTAAATATCATGTAATATGTGATTATTGCTGTAAAAAGGGATACACTTCAAGAAAATGCTTTGCAAGAATGGAAGTTGAAAAAGGATAAAAAACTTGGATAAGAAAAGATATCAATGATGTAAGATCTTAAGTGCCTAATGTCACACATTGATTCTTGAATGTAGGTATGTTTAAAAAATACAATTTTGGACACAAAATGGTTCCTTGATAGTGGACGCTCAAGACACATGACCGGTAATCCCTTATTGCTTAACAACTTGAAAACAAAAAATAAGGGACATGTGACTTTTGGAAATGATAAAAAGGGAAAAATAGTTGGTATTGGAAATGTAGCCAATAACAATAGTAATGTGATTGAGAATGTGCTTTTGATTGATGATTTGAAATTTAACTTGATTAGCATAAGTCAAATATGTGATAAAGATCTTAATGTGTTATTTAAACGTGAGAAATGTGTAGTTATTGATCCTATAGATGGTAAAATAGTTCTTACCGAATCTAGACATAACAATGTATATACTCTACATTTGTGAGATATTATGGAACAAGATATGCAATGTCTTAGTGTGGTGCATGATATAACTTGGTTATGACATAGGAGACTAGCTCATGTGGGAATAGATCATATAAATAGTCTAGTTGCTAAAGAACTAGTTAGAGGCTTACCTAAACAAAAATATGAAAAAGATAAAGTGTGTGATTCATGTCAATTTGGAAAACAAACTAAAAGTACATTTAAACCTAAGAACATGGTGACAACTTCAAAACCTTTAGAGTTAATACATATGGATTTATTTGGACATTCACAAACTACAAGTTTAAGCGGTAAAAGATATGTTTTTGTGATAGTTGATGACTATTCTAGGTACACTTGGGTAATATTCTTGGCACATAAAAGTGATACTTTTAAAGAATATGCTAGACTGTTTAAAAAGGTTCAAAATGAGTTAAGTTTAAATGTGGTTAAAATTAGAAGTGATAATGGAACCGAATTTGTGAATGAGAACTTTATAAATCATTGTGATGAAAATGGTATTACACATAATTTTTTCAGTAGTCAAATCACCACAACAAAATGGACTAGTTGAAAGAAAGAATAGAACACTTCAAGAAATGGCTAGAACTATGCTTTGTGAAAATGACTTACCTAAATATTTTTTGGCCGAAGTGGTTAACACCGCATGTTATGTCATGAATCGTGCTTTGATTAGACCCTTGTTGAAGAAAACTCCATATGAATTAATCCATTAGAAAACTCCAAATGTAGGATATTTTAAAGTCTTTGGTTGTAAATGCTTCATTCTAAATGTAAAAGACACCCTAGGAAAATTTGATAAGAAATCGGATGAAGGAGTATTCTTAGGTTATTCAGAAATTAGAAAAGCATATAGGGTATATAACAAAAGAACCATGATAATAGAAGAGGCAATTCATGTAAAATTTGATGAAGGTGATACAAGTAAAAACCGTGAAGAAAGTGATGAAAAAATAGGAATAGAAGAAAATCCATCTAATGCACAAGATAAAAATGAAATAGACAACAACTCATCTCCACAAATTGATCCCAAAGATGACATTCAAACTTTAGATAAAAGTCCACAAAAGAGTGATCTTCCAAGAGCTTGGAAATTCATTCAAAGTCATCCTAAAGACTTAATCATAGGAAGTCCATCTAGAGGAGTCAACACTAGGTCATCTTTGCATTTAGGTAATAACTTGGTCTTCCTCTCCCAAATTGAGCCAAAAAGCATAAATGAAGCTTTAAAAGATGATAATTGGATCGTAGCTATGCAAGAAGAATTAAATCAATTTGAAAGAAGTAAAGTATGGAATCTAGTTGAAAGACCTAAAGACACTTCAATTATTGGAACTAAATGGATTTTTAGGAACAAACTAAATGAAGTAGGAAACATAGTAAGGAATAAGGCTAGATTGGTGGCTCGAGGGTATAGGCAAGAGGAAGGCATAGACTATGATGAAACCTTTGCTCCCGTAGCAAGGCTTGAGTCTATCCGCATGTTACTTGCATATGCTTGTTTTAAAGGATTTAAACTTTTTCAAATGGATGTTAAAAGTGCCTTTTTAAATGGATTTATTCAAGAAGAAGTATATGTAGAACAACCCCCTGGATTTGAAAGTAATAATCCCTAATCATGTTTATAAACTGGTTAAAGCATTATATGGATTAAAACAAGCTCCTAGAGCTTAGTATGAAAGACTTAGTAGATTTCTAATAGAAAATAACTTTCATAAAGGCATAATTGACACCACTTTATTTACTAAATATTGTGACAATGATTTGCTAATTGCACAAATATATGTTGATGACATAATATTTGGTGCTTCTAATGAATCTTTATGTGAAGAGTTTTCAAAATTAATGAAAGATGAGTTTGAAATGAGTATGATGGGAGAATTGACATTCTTTCTTGGACTACAAATAAAACAACTAGATGATGGGATTTTCATAAGTCAAGAAAAATACACTAAGGAATTACTTAAAAAATATGGTATGGATAATTCAAAACCAAATGGAACACCTATAAGCGCTTCAACTAAATTAGATAAAGATGAAAATGGTGTAAAAGTTGATGAAAAACAATATAGGGGAATGATTGGAAGTTTGCTTTACTTGACGGCTAGTAGGCCGGATATTATGTACGCTGTGTGTTTATGTGCTAGATTTCAATCATGTGCTAAACAATCACATTTGTTAGCTGTTAAAAGAATATTTAGATACCTTAAAGGAACGATAGAACATGGATTATGGTACCCTAGAACGAACACTTTTGATCTAGTAGGCTTCACCGATGCCGATTTTGCTGGATGTAGAATTGATAGGAAAAGCACAAGTGGAACGTGTCAACTCCTAGGAAACTCTTTAGTGTCATGGTCTAGTAGAAAACAATCCTCCGTATCTCTATCAACGGCGGAAGCCGAATACATAGCCGCCGGAAGTTGTTGTTCTCAAATTCTTTGGATGAAACACACTCTTCTTGATTTTGGTTTAGATTTTGGATGTGTATCAATTAAATGTGATAACACTAGTGCCATAAATCTAACTAAGAATCCTATCCAACACTCTAGATCAAAGCACATTGACATTAAACATCACTTCATTCGTGATCTTGTTCAAAATAAGGAAATTCATATAGAATATGTTTCCACTAAAGAACAATTGGCGGATATCTTCACCAAACCACTTCCGGAGGATCAATTTTCTTTCCTAAGAGATAACATTGGTGTAATACAACTTAAATGAGTCAAAAACATTGATTTTATTTTTCAAAAATAATTTTTCAAATTTTTTTAAGTTTCGGACGACAGAGACTGTCCGAACCTAAATTTCTGAAACTAAAAAATTTTCTCTAGAGTTTCGGACGACAATTTCGGACGACCTAGCCGTCCGAACCTAAAAGTTCAGAGAGGGTGAAATTTTTGCACGGTTTCGGACGACACTTTCGGACGACCTCCAAAGTTTCGGCCGTCCGAAATTGTCGAATCAGGCTTAAAATCCCTATTTTTTCAAACATTTTTCAAAATATTCTCAAAGCCTCCAAAACCCTTTCTACACCCTACGAATTCCACTCTTATTTTTTAACCGATCATTCTTCAAATTGTTCCATTATAACTCACTCTTATCCTTTAGAGAACGCTTCTACCGATTCCAAATTCAAAATCTCACATCAAATTCTCTCAAATTGATTCAAACCCTAACTTTTGGGTTAAAATCAAATTCTTCACGTTTTTAGAGTAATTTGATTGAATTCTTCAATCACAATTTGTGTCTAATTTTCCACTCAAGTTTCCACACGTCACACGTGATCATGAGTTCATCTCGGTGTAGAAAGAGGACAAAGATCACGGCTCCTTCTCATGTTCAACACGGTTCTTTGGGTGCCACTCTTCCTTCTAAATTCGTTAACAACGAATGTGCAGATAAGTATCATAGTTACATTACGAATCAAAAGAAAATTATTATTCCTAGAATTGTTAGGGAAGAGGAATTTAGCGGTTTTTCTAATATTCTAGAACTTTTTGACTATCAAGATTGGAATGATGTCTTGTTTATAAATGAGCCTATCTACACCCACTTAGTATATGAATTCTTTTCTAATTTGCATACTTCATATGGCCCAACGGTAGATGATCGTTTTTTCACTAGAGTCAACAATAAAGATATAACTTTGTCTCCTGAAAACCTTAATGAACTGTTTAAATCTGATCACCCAAACACTCTAGCTAGAGATGGCAAGAAGGTCATTCAATATTTTAGGTTACATTATTGGGCTGATACTTTTAATGGTTTTAACTTCAATGATCTAGTAGCTAGTGTGTTTAATGGTGAATCCTTTGCTAGAGCAAGTGAGGCTCCTGTTAAAAACCTAAGTCCTCAACACCGTGTGCTCCTTCATGTTCTCACCAAAGTTGTTATTCCCAATCATGGCCACAAAACCGATCTTAATACCATGAACCTTTACCTCCTTTATGCCCTTCTCAAACAAATTCCTGTTGATTTTGGATATATCATGATCAAGTATCTAGGTATTCACATAAAGGATCAACGTAGAAGTCTACCATATGGTATGCTTATTACCAAGATTCTTAGGCATCATGAAATCCCATTAGACACTCAAATAGAATACCCCGTGTCTCCTCGTAACTACTATGATTCCACTTTTCTTAAGACCGTGGGTATTTATGTGGCAAATGGGACTTGGACATTTGATAAGCCTTTTCTTGACCTAGATGATCATGAAGTACTAGGAGGGAATGATGGTGAGGAAGAGGATCAAGAAGATGAGGAACCGGAGCCCGCAAGAGCACCTCATGTGGATGAAGACTTCAAGACCCTTATTCAAGGATATTTTGATTCTTTAACCGATCGCATTAATAGTGGACTTGCCGGCGTGCAAGCAAGTGTTGATAGTAGCATGGCTGAAATAAGGGGTCAACTTGATGCATTAACTGTTAGGTTTGATGACTTGAGCAACGAAATTCACTACGGCCACGAGGTTCTAATGACAAATGAGCAAAGGGACGCACTTGCTCAAGCTCGACTTAAGAGGAAGGCACCGGCTCGTGATTGAAGTATTTGTGTAATAGACTAGGTTTATTTCAGTCTTTAATGTGTTTGAATTATTTGCCAAACTTATGATCTTTGTTTGAAGTGATTGACAGTTTTAATGGTTTTGTTGTTTTGGTAGGTTTTGATATTTTCATGGTTTTATGCATTGCTAATCTTAACACTTTCATGAGGTAAATGGTTTTATGGTTTTTACATTTTAATATTGATGTTCAAGTTCTTAATGGTTTTAATAATTTATAATGTTCTTTATATTGGTTAATATAAATTGAATTGTAGTACATTGCGCAAATTCCTCTGTATTTTTGATGAGTTGTTGACAGGTGGACTTACTCTACAAACAAAGGAAACTCTGCCCAATTGTTTTTTTATATTTATACTTAACATTTTCTTTAAAGCCTAGCCACCCATTAGGTTGCAAGGAGTGGAAAGGTAGTCCTATAAGTTGATGATATTTCCCTTATCATTCTATGTTGTTTTTCAAAAGAGAAGAGAAGACAAGGTAATGCAAAACAAAGGGAGTAAGAATTGTCTTTAAACTTTATGATGATTTTCCTTTTTGTTGATGACAAAAGGGGGAGAAAATAAGCATGACATGTGATTAAGTAAATTATAAGCATGTGATTAAATTGTGATAAAAAATTATATGTTTAATTTATGAAAATTATGTGCATGAAAAGGGAGAAAAATAAACAAATGAAAAGAAAGTATACATTTAGGGGGAGCATATAGTAAAATGTTCATACAAATAAAATGAAGTACACATATAGGGGGAGAAATACTCATGCATTGCATTTATTATTTACTCCATCACATAATTAGTTTGTCATCATCAAAAATAGGGAGATTGTGAGACTTAGTCTTAATCCTACTTATTTTGATGATTAACAAACAATTATGTTTATGCTAATGGTTTTAAAAGTGTTTCAATGTAATAGATATTCAAAGAAGCCAAGCATGGAGATTTATCAAGTGAAGAAAGAATTGAAATTGCAAAAGATATGAAAGAATGGTAAACTAGGTCATTTTCAAAACCCTAAAGCCTAATTTATGTAAATAGCTCAAGAAAATGATTTACTCCTTTAAGGCTCAAGTAAAAATGGTTTCAAAACGTTTTTAGTCTTCAAAAGAACTTCAGAATATGTAGTACACACTTGCACTAAATCAAACATAGGTACATAAATGATTTGGAAAACGAAAATTGAAAAGAAGTTGAAAATGAATAGGATTGGACGACCAAGGCAAAGTTTCGGCCGTCCGAAATATAGGATCGGACGACCTTTGATCGTCCGAAATTGGTGAGAAAAATGTAGCACTCTGAAGTTTAGGATCGGACGGTGCAGGGAAGTTTCGGCCGTCCGAAACTTAGGATCAGACGACTCCTTCCAGTTTCGTCCGTCCGAAACTGTCGCGATAGGGTTTTACATGCTTCCAGTTAAATAGGTTCGGACGACCTATGAGTCCGAAACTACCGTCCGAGTCATTTTCTCAACATAACGGCTAGTTTTTGAAATGTCAAACATAAACGTTTTCTTGTCATTTTTTGTATAGTATAAATACAAGATAAACCATGAACGTTTATACACTTGATTCCCTGAGTTTTACATCTGAAAAATAATCTCTCTACAACTCTCACATTTCAATTTGATTTCAATAGAAACAAAAGATCAAAAGTTTCTTGAGCCTTTTTTGAGTTCTTCATCTTATTCTTGAGTTATACAGTTTTGAGTTGTAATATTATTATAGGAATCATTTTGTGAGCCTAACATTATCAAATTCACCCAACTTGTGAGATTGTATTTCATTATCAAACATCTATTGTGAGTGATTGTAAAAGGTTTCTCAAGTGAGAGTAAAAACCTTGAGCACATAGCTTGGGATAGCTAGTGAAAAGGTTGAACCTTGGTTGAAATCCTAAGTTGAGATACTTGGGTTGTAAAAGTGGTTCTTTTGATCTCACCACTAGAACGGAGATCAGTTCATAGTGGAAAGGTTGAAATCTTAAGTTGGAAAACTTGGGTAGTGTATGTAGAGTGCTCCAAGGGGGAGACTTGAACCACTCTAAATCGATTGTGTTATTTGCTCTCCTTTACCTTCAGTTTTTACTCTTGTTTCATATTGTTTATGCTTTGATATAACTGAAATTGAATTGAATTATTGATTTATTGTGTTGTTGATTTAATATTGTTGGATATCACACCTTTTGGAATTCACACTACTCACTCTTAGTTGTTGAATTTGATTTGATTGGTATAAGTAATATTTAGAAACCTAATTCACCCCCCCTCTTAGGTTGCCTTAGACCTAACAATAGTAGTAGAGCTGTAAACGAGCCGAGTCGAGCTCGAGCTCGACCATAATCGAGCTACTCGAGCTCTGGAATGGTGGTACTCGAGCTCGACTCGAGCTCGATCGAGTAGGCATTTTTCGAGCTCGAGCTCGAGCTCGACTTCGAGTACCGAGCTCGAGCTCGATTTTTTTTATTTTTTTTATTTTTTTATTTTTTTTTAAAATTTTAGGATATAATTGTAATTTTTTAAAATTTAGTAAGGTAAAATGATAATTTAGTATAAAATTAAGGTCTAAACTATAAATATAAGTTGTTTAAAATATAATTTATCAAAATGTTAGGGACTAAAAAATAAATATAAAAAAATTTAAAAAAAAAATGTAATCGAGTAGCTCGCGAGCTACTCGATCCTTTGAAACTGAGCTCGAGCTCGGGCTACTCGAGCTCGACTCGAGCTCGGTCAAACCGAGCTCGAGTCGAGTAGTTGACCGAGCTGCTCGCGAGCTACTCGCGAGCAGTTCGCTCGTTTTACACCCCTAAATAGTAGGTTTAACTGTCGATTTTCATCAATATCATGTTCTGTATCAAATTCCCCGTAATGATTGGTTGGTTATGAAACATAATCAAAAGGGGAAGAACATGAGAACTCATATTGCTCATGCACCATACCAAGACGCCGATATTCATGTGTTTGATGACCCTTTTAGTGCATTGGATGCCCATACGAGAGCTCATCTTCTCAATGAATACATACTTGGTGACTCCATTGTTATCCAGGACATGCCAAAAGGGGTTGAATGCAACATTGGGATATCAAAACCAAGGTCCCTAAAGATATTGAAGTTTGTTCCTCTGCTGCTGGTATTGTTCATTAGTTGTGTCTCAATCTGTGTTGTACACTCTCCTGTCATAGATACATCGGTGTTAGACATTTTGAAATCATCCAACCTCCCGGAATCATCAGAAATCGCTCTTGTGACGAAAGAAAATTTTAATCAGCTTCGTGCGAGGTTTAAGAAACTTTTTTTTGACTCAATTTCCCATCTCTTCCTGCTGATTAACAACCTTGGTAGAGGAGATAATTTGGTACGGGTGCAGTTAATGAACCTGACTGATCTACAAGATGACATGTCTGTTTGTAGCTTTCTCAACGGCCATCAACAGATCCGGGCATTAACAAAGGACGTTGAAGAAGAAGAAGATGCTGAAACAGTACCCTGTGAGGAGCAAATTTATACAGGGATGGATTTCGATGATATAAATGAAGGGGAATTAGAAGAAGCCAGTGAGTTGGGAACTGCAGAACTGGTATCTAAAGATGACCTTACTTATACAGAGTTGGATTTCGATTATATAAATGAAAGGGAATTAGAAGTAGTCAGCGAGTTGGGAGCTGCAGAACTGGCATATGAAGTTGACCTGGCTCCACTTCCAGTGGCGCCTGATGTGATATTTGAAGAAAAGTTGTATGAAACTCATCCTGAAGTGATTGAAAATGAAAAGTTTGAAGTTGACATGGATCATCATGATTCAGTGGCTAAAGTGGAGTCCTCATCAGCAGCTGTGGATCCCGAAAGCACCACAAATACTGATTATACAATTGTAGATGATTTAATTTCTGAAACGAAGAAGTCACCATTTGATGGATCAGTGTTCTCTTTCTGGGGAATTGCATCACTTGTTTTAGCTCTAGTCTCGGCTGCAGCATCATCTGTTGTTGTTTGGAAACGAAATATGTCCAGAAACTCAAATGTTGCTGTTCATACTGATGGATTGTTTAGTAAGAGGATGAATCCAGTCTCAACAATGAAGAATGATCCACATATGGTTATCAACATGATGAGGATAGATGATGAGGATTGTTGGACCAAGAACATTGGCTGTGATTTATTTTCCTTGCTGTTGGTTGCTCTTGGTCTATTACTCTTGGCTTGCATATAGGTGTATGAACTAGTATATTAGTATATTTGAATTTGGAGATATTTTTGGCATTGCAATTAGACTTGAGGACAAGTCTATTTTCAAGGGGACAAAAATTGTCATGAACTCATCTTTTGGAATCACGCCTTAGTTGGGATGGATTCACGCCTTTAGGGAAGTTTTGTGTAATTGGAAATTTATTAATAGAATGTATGGAATTTAGAAAGTTTATGGAAATTGAAGAATAGTTTTCCTTCTCTGATTCTTGCTCTCTTGTCTTTCCCCTTTTCCTTTCCTCCTTTCCCCTAAATTCTTGTCTTCTAATATGAAATTCTCTTTTAACATTTCAAGATCGTTACATCTTACTTACTAACACTGTCCAGTAAAATGATAGTCCTGCAAATTAAAACAGAAATGAAAATGCATATCATAACGCAAATATGCAGTAATTAAGAGAAGAGAATTTTAAGCCAATTTTTTGTCAATGCAACTGATCAAAAGAGAGCATTAGCAACATACATGAGTAAAAATGAAAAAAAGATACAACTTTACAACATTAAACTCGTAAAAAGCTACATAAACCAGGCAAAGCCCAAAGTCACTCTAAAAGATAAGACCAGTTATTTTCTATTTCAGAACATAGAAGTTTAATTGAACTAAACTACGAATTAAAGAACAATCCCTCTTGAATGTTAATTCAAGAACAATCCCTCTAGAACGTTAATTTGAACAAGTACCGCAATTAATTACTAAACTAAATAATAACAATATTAGACCTGAAAACACGAATAAATTCAACAAAGATTCAATCTTTTTATACATTAATAAAGAAAAAACATTGTACAAAGAAAAAACAACATAACCCACCAATCAAAGCCAGTTCGATCATATACCCAAAAAATTGTACAAAGAAAAAACAATATGTACTATGGTAAATGAAACAAAAAAATGCTAAAAAAGTGAAGGGGTGATTAAAAAATATATAATGCTAAAAGAAGAGGATAACAAAGATGCTAAAAAATATGTGATGCTAGTGAAGGGGTGATTAATAATGCTAAAAAAAAGTCAAGGAAAGCAAAGCATGCAAGGGTGCTGTTTGTGATGTTCAGATCAATATGCCTCAAAATAAACCTATTAGTACAAAGGGACCCAAAGAAATGAACTCACAAGCAGTGCCTCATTACAGAAACCCAATAACAGTGGGACATATGTCAACACAACAGCAAAACAAAAAAACCTTTATCTAACCTTGGGATGTAATCCCAAGCAAACAAAGAAAAGGTTGCAAGCTTGCTTTTTTCTTCACAATTTTGACCATCTCCTGCAGTATGTTTCTGTCAGATATCTGGAAATGGACATAATCACCCCAATTCTTCACCATTGTCTCTAGAAGCTAGCATACACAGAGTCCATGATTATTAAACTATGAGGCGAATTATTAGTCCAAGCCAATATTAAAAAGGTAAAGGAAGGATGAACCAAATGAAGTGCAGGAAGACAGCTTTAATTAGCAGAGATGACATTAGTTTTTTAAGCAAATTTCCAGAAAGGAAAAAGTTATTCAAGCAAATATTTAAGTAGTACTGGAAAAAAGAAAATTTTCATATTAAACTACCGTTAGGGCAAGCAGTTGAACTTTGGGGTTCTTGTGCAGCAATCTTTTCTTCACAGCTTTGATCACGTCTTTTTCTAGCCTGAACAGAAGAGAACACAAAGGGATGGTCTTCAACATGAAAGTAAGGACGCAAAGATAAAGAATTTAGGGAGATGGATAGAATTCAAGAACAAGGAATAAATGCCAAAGCGTAGCTTTAAGGCACATAAATCCCATCGTCTCGCCTCCACCAAACATCCCAATACCCGAGTATGATTTTAAAAACCACCAAGAATAGAATTAAAACAGGATAAAATATGAGTGAACAAACCCAGTTTAATGGGTAAAGTTGGATGCTTTGTCAACATCATCAAAAGCCAGGAAAATCTATCGCGCCTTCATCCCATAGACTTCAAAATCTATACAATCTTTTATCTCCAGTTTCATTAGCAGAGCCATGAAAATAAATCTCAAATAAATAGTATAGAAATTCGTAAACAAGAACAACATAAAAAAGAAAAGGTTTCTACTTTGGTTTCGAAACCCAGAACGAACTTACCAACAGTCCTCACCCAACCCAAACCAAACTAAAGGGGAAAAGAATTCAAGAAGAAGAAAAACACAGTAATTTTCCCAAAAAAAAAAGAAAGAAAAAGTCAACCTTTTCCAAGAAAAAACAAAAAAAATCAATAGAGAGGTGTAAAAATTAATGGAAAATTTTGTATGGTGCATATAGATATATAAAATAAGAAAAGAAGAGGAGGGGTACCAATGATTGGAGTTGAGAGTATCGCAAATATCAATATTCATAGTCCAATCGGGACCGATCAAGAAGTCGCTGGTAGCCTTGTCCACCCGAACTATGGCCGAGGATGAAGAAACGAGCCCAGCTTGGGAAGACGACGGTGAAATCGACGGCATCATCAAAGTGATAAAACCTATAGGTCTGCAAAAAAATGCAAATTAAAGAAAGGCAGCATTACAAAGTGAAAAAACAAATACAAAAACAAACAACCCAGACCAACAAAGATGGAAAAATAAAGTAGAGAAAAAAGCAAGAAAGGAACGCCAAGAAAGGCCAAGGTCGGGAAAGGAAGAAGGTAAAAGCACACCAAAAAATAGAGAGAGAAAGATGAGAGAAAATAAGAAACGGTTAATAAGACTAAAATAACAAATATAAAAAAAAATCATCACGTACATCCGGATGCACATCTGGACGTCCGGATGCAACGTCCGGATGAACTTTTATTCATCTGGAAGCCCATCCGGAAGTCCGGACGTAAGTCCGAACGTGGTTTTATTTATTTATTTTTTCTATTTTGATGAATTGTCATTGGCGGAAAAAATGACCCACACAAAAAGGGTACCGAACTAGTTAACAATTGAAATTTAACACCACACAATATAGCACAAAACCGAGGGGAGACCGGGGCTCGATACCGTGCAATAGGGGTAGGGGCTGTCAACTTGAACTCGCGCTTTAGTATTTTAAGATATATAAGCCCACCAACCTGTGCATTTTCTTCACCAAAACAATCCTATTTCATTTTTATAATAAATGTCATGGGACCCTCAAAATATTATTTGAAGACTTTTCTGCATATTTTTGGAGAGAATTATTGGCTTACCAAATTCAATACGCAAGTATTACAGCCGCGTAAAAAAATTGCGGCTAACGTGCAACAATTCATCTTTAGCAATTGCCTATAAATATGAGGCAATTCTGAAGTTCAAATGCATCCCAAAACGAAAAGCTTCAGAACTTTTCTCTTCCTCTCCTTTCTCTTTCATTTCTTTTGCATTTTAGAAAAAGCCTTTCGTGTTAGAAAGTAGCCTCTAATTAGTGTTCCAGTTTTGTAAATTGTCTCCACTTAATAGTGAATTTTGATACCGCCTCTGGTCGTAGACGTAGGTCACCTTGACCGAATCACGTAAATATTTGTGTCTATTGTCTCATTTATTTTTCTCGTTACTATTATCTATTATTATTTTTGGGCTATTAAATACAACGTGAGATCCTTTTTCATAACAAATTGGTATCAAAGTCATATCTCATTTTAGATCTTTTAGCCATGATGACAGTAACTAAGACCTCTGTTGAAAGGTTTGAATGGAGTATCAAGGTACATGGCAATTCAGAATGGAAGCTATTCTAATTCAGGATGGGTGTGAGTTAGCTCTTGAAGGGGTAGAGAAAAAGCCATCAGAAATGTCGACACAAAGTTTCTTGAATCTAGATAAAAAGACTAGATCGGGTATTGTATTAAATCTCTCTAACGATGTTTTGCAAGAAGTTGCCGGTGAAAAGACGGCCAAAGGCATGTGGGACAAATTAAAGTCCATGTATATGAAAAAAGATGGTAGAGAATCGGCTTTATTTGAAGCAAAAGTTGTACATGTTAAAAATGACTGAAGGTACATCTATTATCTCACATATTGATAAATTTGATTCCATTATTTTGGATTTGGAGAATGTAGATGTTAAGATGGAAGATGAGGATCAAGCCATTTTGTTGTTATGCTCTCTTCCCCAGTCATTTAAATATTTTCGTGATACCATGATTTATGGGAAAGATTCTGTCTCATACATTCATGTAAAATCTGCTTTAAAATCGAAAGAGCATATTGATAGGGATATCACATGGGAGACTAGTGAAAGTCAGGCAGAGGGATTAGTGGTATGAGGGAGACCTGAAAATAGAAATTTTGAAAGTAGTAGATCCAAAGGCAGGTCTAAATCCAGATATAAAAATAAAGTTTGTAATTATTGCAAGAAAAAGGGGCACATTAAGGCTGACTGCTACAAATTGAAACATAAAGAAAAATATAAAAATGAGCAGAATAACAGCAACACTGCGAAGCTAGTGTAGTTGCAGATGAGAATGATGGAACTTTGTTTGTAGCAACAACAAATAAAGTTAGGTCTACACACTACAAGAAAAAAGGTCATTAGCGAGAAAAGAAAATGGTTGCTAGAACATAGAAAATACTCGCTAAAAATATAAAGTGACGAAATTTCCTCGCTAACTAGTTTTCTAGCTAGTTTAGTGTCGCAAAAGGTTATGGCGAGAAACCAAAAGGCAATGCTCACTAAAAATGTCAACATTTAGCGAGAAAATAGGTTTCTCACAAAATTTTTAGGGTTTTAGCGAGTAATTTTTCCTTACTATTACTTCTGTAATTTCATCGCTAAAAGTTGAGAAACCTCGCAGATAGTCCATAGTGTTAGCGAGGAAAGATGGTTTCCTTACAAAAAATATAAAAAGAAAATTATGCCCTTACTAGCAAAGTGTGAACAAATGCTCGCTAAATGTTGAATTTAGTAGGCAAAGCTTTTGTCGCTAAAAATTGAAGTGAACATAAAGTATCTTCGCTAAATATATATTATTCCTTGCTAAAAAGGACATTTAATGAGAAAAAAATCATTGCTATTGATTTGATTTTATCTTGTTGATTGTAATAGTAGTGATGATCAATTTTCCTCTAAAACATACAATAGTTGGAGAATTGCCCTTGGTAAATGGCGTGTTTTAGTGACAATATTTCTCGGTAATTGTTGGAAGTTGTGAGGTCGCCATAACAATATTAGCGAGAAAATTAATAGCCAAAATGAAGTAATTGTTGGAAGTCGTGAGGTCGCCATAACAATGTTAGCGAGAAAATTAATAGCAAAAATGAAGTAATAAACAAAAAAAAAAAAGCTAATGCACTTGATTCAATAATTAACACAGTTACAAAATTTACATTCTTCAATCATATAAAACAACTTAAATTAAGAAAACACTAATATTATTTACATGTAAAGTGTAAAGAAAAAAAATCCAACTACTAGTTCATGGAATCTAAATGTTTCCTTGGTCTTGAAGGATGCCTCACGAAATTCATGTACTTAACCTTTTTTTTGGCATTTGACTGCACTGCAAAAGAAATAGAGAATAATAATTCAAGAAGTCATATTTAAAAAGATGAATAATTTTCAATATTAAATGTAATGGAAGTAGAGAGAAACTTAAAAATAGCAGGTTGAAATAAGCACCATGATACGCGTTGTCGTTACACCACAATTTATCCTAACTCTAATGCAGTAGTGAAGAGTCAAGTTCGTTCCACAGGGAAAAGGTAGTCTCAAGGAATTTGAAATTGCTCTAGCAGTAGTCACAATGGTAAACTCAAGTGTGAAATAAAAAGGAACTCACAAGATAAAATCAATTGCAAAAATGAAACTATCACAAGATGAACACTAAGAAACAAAAAAGGGAAGCTCTCACTAGATTGAAACAAATAATCTAGGATTTCTTCCGGGTGAGTGCAAACTTATAGCACAGAATCACCAACATACAATAATTTCAATTGAGGAGATTAGCAACTGGAGACTGAAATTGCAGTTGGCATGGCGACCACACTTCAATTCTAGTCTCCCAACACCATTCTATCCTATGGTCGGGCCTAAGGATGGTGAAGTAAAACCATGCCTTCTCAATTCTCCACTCAAATTACTCTAGCATTAACACCTAGAATCTCCCATGATGAGGCCTGATCCTAGCATATAAGTTCATCATTCAAGTAGAAGAATCTCTTATCACCTTGTCCTATCAACCTCACAGTCTAGAGCTTTCCCATGGCAAGGCCTAACTCCAAGACATGAACAAATGCAATCAGGTTTAAGAACTCTTGCATTCTCTGGTTCTCATTCATGAATTTTTAGCCGAATCTTATGAATTAAGATTCAACTTAGCATGGCGACCACAATCAAATCCTATTTCAACAAATCCGGATCAAACACATGAACTTAACAAGTTTTACAAATTCAATACAGAGGATGTTGTATTCTTCTACTTAGATTGTTAATTCTACTGCACATTATCATTTCAACCAAGCATTCACCCATTAGAAACCTAGATTTTTCGTACAATTAGCCACAATACTCCATTTCCAATTCACGATCAACAAATTGGAAGGCTAAGCACTTCATTTCATCAATTGGAAAAAGTTTACCAATTAAGATGTCTCAAAAGCTTCCAATTCTCAAGAGGATTGTGAATTGCCTTCTCAATTGCAAGGAGATTTACAATGATTCAAACAAATCCTTGATCGAAATCCAAAAATGGAGCTCCAATTCTAGAGAGAGAAACTAGAGAGAGAAACTAGAGAGAGAAAGTAGATCTTGAAATTAATTCCCGCTCTCTCTAGATCAAAAGTTTGTTACAAAATGTGAAGTGTGAATAATGGTCCAGGATCTCCTACACATTAGCTACTTCTCCTATATATACAGTTATGGGAATGTAACTAGTACGCAATCGTAAAACATTTACATCATTACAAGAGTGCCCTTGAAAGAAATAATTAGAAATCAGCCTAAATCGTGAAAATTCCAAGTTTGAAGAAATGTTCAGCTTTCTAGCGCCTTTGGTGTTCATCGTCAGTGCCTTCATCAGCCTCAGCAACAAGCAACACGCCTTCGGGCTTTGGCGCCTGCGCCTTTACTGCTTTGAAGAACCAGCTAAAAACAATCAGAGTCGAACCACGCCTACAAGCTTTCGGCCTCCACGCCTTCAACATCCTCGAGAACTCCCGCAGTCCAGCCTTCCAACAAATTCACGCCTTCGGTTCACAGAGCTCCACGCTTCCAGCTAACTGAAAAAATCAGAGATTCTATACTTAGAAAATTTTCTGGAAACTCAAGAACGAAATGCTTCATGGAAGCGACTTCCAACCACAATTCGACCATGATTCATTATTAATTAGGGAAAACTTAAAACACCAAAATTATAGCCCTATGTGTTAGCTTTCCACAGCCTTTTGAATCATCTAATTTGGATCTAAGACGAGAGAGTTATGGTCAAAATACTGAAGTGTGGTAGAGAAGAGAATTAATCCTATGACATGTCGTGGAGTAAAAACTTTTCCCTCAAAAATGGCCTACGACATGTCGTAGGCCAGAATTTTTTCCTCATAATTTGCCCACGACATGTCATGGGCAAAACTTCTTCTCTCAAAATTTGCCCACGACATTTCCTTTAGCACGTCTCTCCTCTTCTTTGCAGCATTTGTGTCCCTTCGGCTCTGAATCAGGCTTCGTGGTAAACATAAAAGTTTGAGAGCTCTCTCTTGGCTTTCCATGGGTTCAAGAATCGGCCTCATTGGAGATCTGTAACTCGAGTTATATCCAATCTACCTAACTGTGGCAGAATGAAATTAAAGAACAAACCCTGAAGGAGCAGTTGGAAAGATGCCCCCGTTTCTCCTATTTGCAATCAAAATTAAAAGAGAGAAAATAACACAAGAATTGAAGAGCACTCAAAGGCCTTTCCAAAACATCAAAAAATCTCATCAAATGGATTAGAATTGAAGAAGTTATGCTCAGACAAAGTTCATCATAAAAATCTGCCAAAACCCACTCTTAGAAACTGAAAACTAAAAACCTGATGAAGCAGCTGCAAAGATGCCCCCGTTTCTCCCACTTACACGCAGAATTAGAAGAAAGAGATTAAAACAAGAATTCAAGTACAATCTTAGAGCTTTCCAAAACATCAGAGATCTCATCATTTGGACTAAAATTGAAGAAGTTATGCCCAGCTAAAGTCACTAATCAAATCAGCCAAACCCCAGAGTTAGCCAATTTTTGGCACAATTAGGTTTTCAAAGAGAAAATCACAAACACTTAGCCATTTTTCCAACTCAAACTCAAACATTTGACTCCATCACATACTTTCCTCATTTAATCCATAATTTTGAGTCCTTTTCCATCAATTTAGCTCACCAAGTTACATATCACACTTAAGCTCAAAATAGCATATAATCACACATAATTGCATGTAAGTCAAGTCAAAAGCCAAGTAAAACAAGATAAATAAGTTGGTATAAAACCCACTTATCACACCAATTTTTAGGATATGAAACAACGACCATAAGAAAGCAGCAAAGGCACAAAATTATATCTCTATAACTTTGGAGCTAGAGCATGTTATGCCTTTCTAGGATTCTCCACTAGGATCACCACCAGTTGAGCTCTATTTAGTTAGCATGGGTGAAAAATTCAAACTCTTATACAAGCTAATAAGAATTCAAACTCTTCCTTGGTCTTTCACAAGTGTATAAACAATTAAAAGATCTTTTTTTTTTTTGCATAGGTATCAACAACCAAAAGACATAACCAAATATTAATAAAACAAGAACCATTATAGAGGGATTTTGTCTACAACACATTCCTTTATTAACAAAACCATAATGTCCATTTAGTTTAGCAACACATAAATAAGCTAAGTAACTACAACCTTGTTTAGAATTACTTTCTAGTGTAACATCAAGTTTCAAAATGCTTGTCTTTTCTTCCTCCATAACTGTCCACATTCAAATAAAAATCACAATATGACATCCCAAATGATAGTAACTTGTATTAGCTTCAAAACAAAGCTAAAAACAACTCAACAAACACTCCATCCAAGAATTAAGAAAATCATCTCAACTGATCATTCTTCAAAGAGTTCTTTTACTATTAAACTATGCTCAAACTTAGAAAATGTTACATTACCTAAAAGTCCACAGACAACTCCAAATAGCAAGGGAGAACTTAAAAGAAGGAAAAGGAAAATGAAAGAAGATACCAAGATTTTCAATCTAACTCTCTTATCTCTAATACAAAATAAACACTAACACATAATTTATGACAAACATTGTTTTGCACATATATTTAAAGCTAAAATTTTCCATTCTACTTGCCAATCCATATAAATTCATAAGGTAAAACAACAATCTAGATGAGGCTAAATTACACTTAGATTAAAAATTAGAACACTTTAAAATCGGTAGCACAACACAAGTTCCAAAGTACTCAGATGTAAAGAAAAACCATCATGATCAAAAGCTCCAACATTGGGAAAAGGAAAAAAGATAACTTGATGAATTGTATGAAAAAACAAAAAAAAAGTTTAAAAATTGTGCAATATGGCACCAATCATAGTCTTTAAAATAAGCAATTTAAATTAATATGAAGCACATATAAAATATTCTTTTCACATTAGTTATTGAAACATGCTAAAGAATAATTGTAGTATCGATCAATTCCTAGATGCATTTTACCAACAATGATACAAGTAATGATCACCACTTCACAAAATGTTGAAAATAGAAAAGATAAGAGCAAAGTTTAAAGTCAAATCCAGTATACTCACAACAATACCCATAATAATACTTACCCAACTTATCTAAAATTATTGTAACATCAAATGTCGTACTCTTTGACACTACACCCGCCTTTGATTTTCCAATGGTTAGATTCACTAACATCTGTAAGAAATTATTAAAAAATTAGTGCCCTTTTTAGGTAGTTTAACATAAGACAATATTGCCATAGTGTTACTATCAAACTTCATAGATTCAGTCAAATAGTTAGGTTCATAATTTACAATTATTTGCGGATTTACCAAGCATCCATTCTTACATGAAATTGAACTTCTAAATGAGGCAAAGCAATTGCAACACCATTTTGTTCCTTTGTTTCACTTTACAAATGGGGATACCACATTGTTCGTAAGTACTCATCTACTGTATAGGTGATATTTTGACAAAGAATAGCTTATCTATTTTAGCTGTATAAAGCTCACTTATGATCATTAAATACTATAGGAGATTATACCCAAGGAAGTACATAATGTTAGTTGAGTTGAAGCATTATACCTAAGGTATTCCAATAGTTCTTGTTGGAGCAAAACGATATTTGAGATGATAAGCAATTCCTTCATTGACAATTCTATCACATTTTGAATTACAACAACACAAGGAGAGGATCTAAGAAAAATGATTAGAACACCTACTTACATCAAATATAGTTCTAAAACAATGCAGAATTTGAAATCAGTTTTCAATTTCTATTGAAATCTCTCCAAACTGTAGCATATACGATATGGTATTTTTTTGGAGAAATAGTGACAGTTTTATAATCAAGTAATGTGCAGGCATGTAGCATGTTCATATCAGATGCAGATTCTCACAGCATGTACACCTTCAGGCACCAAAGCCAAGCAGATACAGGTATACAACATGTGCACCAACAATTCATAGTAACCCAATCATTAAGGTATACTCCTACCATCAGCGGCAAGGATGAAATACAATCAAATCAAACTATCACACAACGGTTTGTTCATAGCAGTTGAAAACAACAATTATAATTAAAGGACTCTGCCCTAACATCAGCAGGCAGAGTGGAAAGCAAATTGATATCAGAGAAAGGCAAATTGTCCTAACATCAGCAGACAATGGCCTTGTACTACCTTCTTAACACTCTTTTAAATTGTGGGATCCCCATTTTATCATATTTCAACACTGTTTTGCATATCTCCACTAAGATTCTTGAATTTGTGAGAGCAAATTCTGCTAAACTTCTGGCACCTCTATTTTCTTCCTTCTTAATCTTTCTCACAACTTTGAAGTGCTTGAGAGCTTGAGTTTGTTCCTTCAATTGGACACATCTCCAATCTTCATATATGATATGGTATTACTAGCATAAAAAACAGACTTCAATGGATCAATTAAATCATACTTGATTTTCTTCTAATGATTAAGTTCCAGACAAGGATGTCCAGTTTAGTTACACAAAATCACCAATTAATAAAAAAGAAGAGTGATTAGAATGAATAAATCAATCTATAAAAGCAATGAATTTATCAAAAGAACCAATAAAGCACACAAGTTTAGCCCTATTTTTCATTTTCAGTTAAGTTGAATAAGATACATTTAGGAAAAGAAATTTGCTTCATAAAAGTAAAAAAAACTGAATAAAGTTTGCTTGAATTCATTACTACATTTAAAAGCATCATTTACTGGTTCATTTTATCTAAATCCTCTAAAACCATTCACTAGTTTACGATATTCCTTTAGATTATTGGTCTATTATTTTGTTATTCTTTTTTATAATGAGTGTCAAAACTATATATACAACCAAATAATACCACATTGTCCAAGGAGTTGAAAAAGATGAAAAAGTTAGAACATTTAAGTATACTCGAAGATCATTCCTCCATTCATTGATCAAGCGGTAGCCTGTGATCTCTAGATTTTGCAATTGTTCCTATAAATATTCCTTTGCCTTTTCTCTCTACCAAATAAAAGTCTCTTTGCCTCATCCTGAAAAATCTTTCCAATTCTGTGTCTCTGTCTCTTTACTTTAATGCCTTTTTTCCTAAAATTAATCCATTTTTGCGTCAGCATTTCATGCTTCTAAATCTTTTACACACAAATAGCAAAATAATCAGTTTGTTACCACGACGATGACTAATATTGATCTAGCAGAGAGCAGTTCAAACTCGATATTTTCATTTTCATCGTCACCAACCTCCCCATTATCATCAGGGTTAACACAATCTCAATCTCAACCCAAACCCAATCCCAATCCAAACCCGAAAATGGTCAAGATTCAGACAACAAAAAGAATAAGAGAATCAGAGATAGTATTAAGCATCCAGTGTATCGTGGTGTCCGAATGCGAAACTGGGGAAAATGGGTGTCTGAAATCAGGGAGCCACGGAAAAAGTCTCACATTTGGCTTGGTACTTTCCCATCACCAAAAATGGAAGCTCGAGCTCATGATGTTGCAGCCTTAAGCATAAAGGGAACGTCAGCGAGACTCAACTTTCCAGAACTTGTAGGATTACTCCCACGCCCAGCTTCACTCAGCCCACGAGACGATATTCAGACAGCAAATGCACAGGAAGAGATGGAAGGCGTGTTGCGTCAATGGCCTTTACAAACTATGCCTAGTTAGCTATCTATATTTGGACATGGACAAAGAGACAATGTGGAATATATTATCACTGAATCTTCATTTTTACATCACATGGAAGATACTAAGGAGCAAACATCAATCCAAGTAGTGAGTAATGTTTCACCTGTAGTGTCGAGTGGAGTTATTGTATATAAACGTCATAGTAAGTTACCTACCCAACGTAATAGTGAGATTCCAACACTTAGGCAACAACCCCCTAAAAATAAGAGACATCCTTCGTGTTGTACTTAATTTTGTCGATAGATTATTTTTTTTTTTAATTTAGATATTTTGCTTTTTATTAATTGTTATGATTTGCATATAATAGTGTGTTTTTTTTTATCCAAATGTAAAATATTTTTTTACAAATAGTTTTCATTGTTTTTAGATAATTTATTTAATTCAATTAGTGTACATATTCAAGTTGATGGGGTTGGGTTTTAGGAATTCCCAATTTTATATTTTTAAGTTTTGTTTAAATTTGACGGATAGTATTCACTATTGCGTCAATCTTACACCAAATATGTACTTGATTTTTTAATTTTTGTTTTGAAAAGTTTATGTATTCATTGTGTATCAAATAAAGAAAGATATGAATATTATCTCGAATTATAAAAATTATATATTTTGGTAATAAAAAAATTGTTCCATGCAAACAATAAAATATAATTAAGTCCTCAATATTTTGATATAAGGATTGAATTGATTTTTTTTTTTACAAAAGAAGAGTTGTAAATTTTTTTTAAAGAAAAACACAAAAATGATAAAATTACAATTTTATATCTATGAGTATAATAAAAAACAAGTTTGATGCACAAATAATAAACTTATTGTTCAAAAGTCAATTTATATTTTAATTGAATTGAAATAAAATTGATCAAATAAAGAATATTAATTAAATTTAAAAAATTAATAAAATATAGAAGTCGCTTGAACTGCGACTTTAGATGTTGAATTGGTAAAGTTGCACTTCAAAACTGCCACTTCCCTATTTTTTTAAAATAATAAAACTAATAATATTTCTTTAATTTTATTTTATTTTTCAGCATTATTTGTGTAAATAACCCAATATGTAAGTCATTATTAACATTTAACAAGGATGGTAAAGATAATTTGGCTAAACTATTAGAACTAATTAGTAGTTTGGTCAAATTCACGGGAGCTCAGGTAGATGCAATCAACCCATAGATAAATTTAAATTCTGATTTCCTTCAAAATTAACTCCGTCGCCTCTTTTATTAACAATATTTTTGCTCCAATTTCTGGAACAAATGGCGGTTACGGCCAGAGTTTCTCTCAAGAAATTGATGGATTCTTCGAGAACCATGGCAGTAACAGGGATGAACGAGCCGTTCAGATTACGGTTTCAGCGGTGGATTTCTATAATTAGTTTCGAGAATCCTAAGGATAGCGGAAGGAAGTTTGCGGCACTATGGGAAACGGAGATTACGGGAGATTGGGATCTGGAGATTTGGAGTCTCACTGGAATCTTTGGGTTTTGGATTCTTCGTGAAGAGATAACTACTATATATGTATACGTGGGTGTTATGTAACTTAGTCTTACTTTGTTACTATTCTTTAAGATTTTGTTACTGGGACCTTGTTAATGGTTGCTAGTTGTTCCTTCTTTTAAGGAATTGAGTTACAGGTACTGATGTATATATATACACTCATAGTGGATGAAATAAAGTTGTAGATCAGAGTTCTTTTTCTCATTATTCTACAAGAAGAAGAGAAGGCATTGGAGTGGAGGATGGAGATGAGCAGATTCCTTGGCACCATAATTATGTTGCTCTTTCTTCTTTGCGTTTCCAGTAAGACCCTCTTTCCCTCATGTTAAAATTTTCAATAGTACTCAATGCCTTGGATGCCATTTATTGCATAAAACACTTAAAGATATATATAAGAAAAAAAGACATTGGAATTACAAAGCATGGAGACAGAAAATTATTCCCAACTTGATACGTAGAACAGTACATACATAAAAAGTAATTCAACCTGCAAAAGAAGTGAAAATGCCTTTACATTTCATGTGCATACAATATTTTGATGATGGTAACAAAAGGGACAAAAGTTCTGATAAAGAACTAAAGTATTTGATCAAATTAATGTTGGTGGTGATATAGTCGATTTATTCTACTGAACTGCACATATGATTTTCACTATTAGTATGCAAAAGATGAATGTGTGACTGATAACTCACTTTTTGATTGCTCGTAAATTGTATTATTGTAGATGATGTGGTCATGGAAACTGAAGCTGTAGAGCGCTGCAAACCATCAAGCTATTTTGCTGGGCCTTGCATTTTGAACTCCGATTGCGAGCCTGCCTGTGCCAAAGAAGATAATCATCCTGTTGGCAAATGCACGCATTTGTTCGGCAAATGCAAGTTCTGCAAGCCTTGTACTTGTACATAATCTTGAATATTTTGGTGGGGTGGGGCGGGTGGTGGAGGAAAACATTCAATGATCTGAATCAAAATTATTGTAATGCAAATTCCCATCAAATGAAATAAGAGCAGCCATTCCGCGCTGCTTTCTCTTTACCTTAGGCCATGACAAGGATTGCCACATTTGTCAATTGTAGCTATACTAATGTGGATTTAATTATCACCTTCCAAATTAAAAGAAGCACAAATATTTGCAATAAACATTTAGGAGTAGAGAAGAATGAGAAAAAAAGACACATTACAGGAATTTTCCATTACTTTCTAGGAGGATCAATAAGACGTAATACATGTATCTCATGTTTCCATAGAGGAAGTTCCAATTAATACTTTAAACAATTCATTGCTAGATTGCGATGTTATTTAAACTTTATTTTGATTTATAAAATTGAGTTTGAAATTCTCCCGTGAACAGGATTTGCCAACTAAGCAAAATAGGCACGGGTACCTAGCTTGTTCATCAACATCAACATATTGATGATCAATTTTGTTAAAAGAAAGTAAAACAGACCCCTATGCTTCGGCAGGAAATTAAAGAAGCACTGCACTCATCGATCATTCTAAATTTACCCAGATTAATGTGCCTAATTAATAAGACTGTAATCATACAATCTAACACTTAGTGAGCATGCAAGACTTTATCTCCATAGTTGCACTTTGAATTAATGTGCATTAATCTATGCAATGACTGTATTAATTTTTACACACCCAGATTTTCAGAAGTATCTTCCCTAACATAAAAGGCATTTGTATGCATTGGGCAGTACATAGTGGAATAATGACTACTTATTTGTTGTTGTTTTGTTCAAAAGTTAAATTTCTTACAATATCATCTCAGAAACACACAGTATATGCCTGCATTAATCTTCATATGAGACTCCATTGATTCTCTTATAAAGTCAAGTTTGTGCGTTTTAAAGTTATCAATATCAAACAAACTACAATACTATCATGATGAGTTTTGCACGTACGAATCATGCATTTTATGCTTCCTTGTTCCTCCACACGCAAGGAAACTTTGAGCCATACATACATGCAACTTGGGCAAGATTTATAAAAACCCCTCTTTGCCAATCTTGTTCTACACTAGAAACTTCTGCATTTGCATACAACTTCCATATAAGAAGAAGGAGAAGGCATAGGACTCCAGGATGGAGATGAGCAGAATCCTTGGCACCATAATTATGTTGCTCTTTCTTCTTTTCATTTCCAGTAAGATCCTCTTTCTCTCGATCATATGAAAATTTTCGGTAGTACTCAATGACTTAACATGTCATTTATTGCATAAAACAGTACTTAAGATATAACTTGATCAATATAAGAAGAAATTAAAGACATTGTCTTGATACGTAGAACAGTACACATAAAAAGCAATTCAACATGAGAAGTGAAAATGCTTTGACATTTCATGTGTGCATACAAATAAAATATTTGGAAGATGATACAAAAAGGGACAAGTTATAAATGATTAGAACTAAAATATTTTGATCAAATTAATGATGATGGCAGTGATTTAATTAGTCGATTTATTCTACCGAACTGCTGCATGCCCACATGATTTACACTATTAGTATGCAAAGATGAATTTCTGACTCAGTTTTTGATTGCTGATTTGCTGGTTATAAATCGTAGATGATGTGGTCATGGAAACTGAAGCTGAAGAATACTGCTGCAAACCATCAAAGTTGTTAATGCAAACGTGAGTTGGCATATCTTAGTTGGCATGGATTTGTTTGGCAAAGATAAGGAAAGCTTTTTTATTGAAGGCAAAATCAAATAAGATCAATCTTAGCAAGGAGGATTGATTTGAAGATTAATGTCATGTGGATAATTATGGAAGCTTATCTTTACATTCTTGGAAGATTATGTTGGAGACCTATCTTTGGAAAAGATAAACATTGAAGGTGATTGGTATTCTTTCCATCTTTCAAATTCGAAATTATGGAACATAATCTTGGCGGGTTTTTAAAGAAGGGAACTTGGCTATAAGAATTCTCTATCACACGGTTTTCATGTGTGTGGATTATTAATTCTTCATTGGGTCTTTTCAAGATCGTATACACACTTCTTTGTTGGAGGATTTAATCAAAGTGTGTTAGCTTAAGCATCTGAATGTCATATTCTTGAAAGATGCAATCCTTGTGTTATTGATTCAATTACACTTTCGAGAGAAGGTTGTTAAGGAGCTCGGGAGGAGTTCAAACGTGGGCAAGGGGACTTGTATCAACCACGGATTCCGGGAGGAATCAACATAAGTCGAGGGGAGCTCGCACAATCCGTTCACTGTGGAAGTTAGGAAGAGGAGGTGTCAAAGATAAGTGGTGTCTTACTTTGTGTCACACCTGATGTCTTGTAACTTGTGAACCTTAGTGGATTGTTCTTTCTGGGCGAGGCCCCGCAGACGTAGGCAATTGCCGAACTGCGTTACCAACTTCCTGTCCATTTAATTTCCGCATTTTTATTACTGTTCATTTGCATTTTATGAGTGGTGTCACACGTAGTGTCTCTGATCAGAAAGGACACCACTGAACTAACCTAAGATCTGTCTTTTTCAAAAGTATTATAAAGGGCCTTGCATTTCCAAAAACGATTGCATTTAACTCCTGCATTCATGAAAATCATCCTATTGGCAAATGCACGCATTTTTTCGGAAAATGCAAGTGCTGCAAGCCTTGTACTTGTACATCTTGAATTAATGTTTGGAAAACATTCAATGATCTCATCTTAAATATATCTAAATCAAAAATATTAATGTAATCAAAATTCCCAATATAATGAAATAAGAGGCCGGAGCCATTCCAGGTGCTGCTGTCTACGTATACAAAACTGTCTGTTTCTCTTTATGCACTGATTATAATATATATATATATATATATATATATATATATATGTATATATACAAGGAATTATCTACCTGCAGACTGCCCAATATTGCTCATTCTCAAATAGTTCTTCACTTACTATTAATGCTCCTTTGCTGTTTCATCAACTGTTAAATAGCATGCAACTGATGAATTTTGCAGTTATAAAATTTTTACCCACTTTAGTTTACATGTAAAGAAGTAAAAAGTAATTGTAGTTTGGCACAACACAATCACGTACGTTTTAGTGGTTTTAAATTATACAACATAAGTAGTAAGTACTTCAGTTCAGAGATTTCCCAGAGTTTGATGCCACTGCTCGCTTCTTTAATTTTTTTCATGAAGTTCTTAATTGTTTTGCACAAAACATGCATTTTGTTCGCTTCTTTTGCTCATGATCATATCCCTGTTAGAACATCCATCAATGCCGGAAATGAAATCGTCCACAAAAAGATTTTCAATTTTAGAGTAATAATTAAATTCTGTAAACTTTCCTATACAAATTTAACATTGTAGCAGTCACTCAAATCCAGCAAGAAGTTGTCTCAAGTTAAAGCCTTTTATTTGTTGATTTTTTGACAGTCTTAATAAAATGGTCAATCTACAACACCATCATTGTGTTGCTGTACCTGAATTCTAAATTCAATTGTGGTTCAACCAAGAATTTTCTAGTCAAAAGAGTGCATTGATAGCTGCATTATTATGCTCAATTATTAAGTATAACCTCACAACACTCTTCTGCAAATAGGGAGAATTGATCAGTTAAGTGTTTAGAATATATGCATGGTTGAAGAAAAAAAAGGGAATTGACAAAGATGATACACATGATTCAAACAAGTGAAAACAAATGGAGATTCAAATAGATTTAAACAAATAAAAAAATGCATTCTTTATACTTTGTGATAGTGGAGTAACACTAAAATTGAAAAGAAAAATTTATAAAATATATAACACAAGACTAATATTGATCCTTTATATATGAACATTAACAAAAAAATAAAATAAAAATGACGATAGCAATACTATAAATGAGAATGTTAAATTAAACATGTAACACAAAATTAAAAAGAATAATTAATGAATGCATTAAAAAGAAAAAAATGAATGTATTAGAAAGAAATTAAAATGGGTGTAACTCTAATATATGAGAAATTGAGGGAGCATACTTAAAATGGTTTAAACGTGGAAATAGCAATATTTTGAAAATAAAACCACAATATGAGCCTGAGCCAGTCGACTTAAGAGGTCGAAGGATCATTGAATCAGTCTAGTTCGACTGGACAAAAAATAAAGATGATGTCATCATAACATATGTAATTATTGTATCCAATTACAAATATTTACTAGTATATATATACATAAATATAGTAATAAAAAATCATTCACCCACTTAAAAATTAAATATCATTTAATATCAAACATAATTCTAAATGAAAAAAAAAGTATAAAATACGTCAGATTTTTCCTTTATAGGATCATTTGATTCTATTAACAAATTACTCAAAATAATAGTATATATATATATATATTGTTTATTTATTAGTTTGTTTTGATGAGTTAAGGAAAGAGATTAAAAAATAAAGTTTTATTTATAAGAAAATGATAATAGACCCGAATATGAATATTGATGTTAGACCTAAGGTATAAAACTTAAGGAGAAAAATTATAAACCCAAAAATGGTAGTACACACAAACATTAGTATTGAAATTGGATCAAGATTCAAAACGAACACAAGATAAAATAAATAAATAATTGACCAATTTTTTTAAAAAATGAGTTTTTAATGAAAACCAAACAGGTTTCAAAACACTTGTGATTATAGAAATGCATCATTGTTGCTTGTAAAAAATAAAGAAACATTTACGTACTAAAAGTAAAAGGATAGATTAAGTGGTAAAAAAATTCGAAAAGAAATAATAAAATATAAATAAAAACATGTGTATACAATAAATTAAATGCGATCGATGAAGTCTTCGTCACTCAATCAAAAGGTTTTAATGTTAACCATATCGAACACAACTATTGTTTCTTCACTTTTGCACGTCATTTTATTGCTTACTATATGTATTAACAATCACGAGACTCTATATATGACTTTTTTTACGTCATTTATTTATTACATAAAACACAGAATATTACCAATACTACTGTTCTTTGTAGAAGAGAGTAAATTTAATGCTTTCCTTGTAATTCCTCCACTCAAAGGGAAACTTTGACTCGTAAATACAACTTTGGCTATTATTAAGGTTTATAAAAACCCCTCCTTGTCAAATCTTGCTCTCTACAAAAGAATTAAGCTTATTGGTTGCACGAACTTTAGTGAAAATTTGATCCACATATACAAGAAGGAAAGGAATCGGATTCGAGGATGGAGATGAACAGACTCCTTGGCACCATAATTATGCTGCTCTTTCTTCTTTTCATTTCTAGTAAGATTAATTAATATCTTTCTCAGTCATTCAAGCTATATGTTTCACTATTTGTTTCTCAAATATTAAATTATTAATACGTAAATATTTTGTTTATATTAATATTTATACCATTAAAACCTGCAATTATTTTAGTTTTATTTTAATATAAAAATTATTATTTTTAATATAATTTTATATTTTAAACTATTTTGAGTGATTTCTTATATTTTCAGTTTAAAAACAAAAGGTAAGAAATTACCAAAAATAGTTTAAAAATATAAAAGGAGATAAAAAATTAATTTTTATATTAGAATAAATTAGAAAAAGTGTGAATTTTTATGGTATAACTATATAAGTATTGATATTTACGTATTAAAATATTAATATATATATAAACAGAGAATCGATTTCTTGGAAATAGTGATTATTTTTCTGATTTCAAATTGCAACTACCGATGAAATAGTGAATTTTGGTTCATATATAGTTATCACATTAATTTTAACATTTAGAACTTTAAAAATCAGAGAATGCATTTTGCGTTTGCTATGTCCCTTGTGCTCCTCCAATTTTGGGTGAATGAATTTCAAAAATATTCATGTAATGCAAATTAATTTCTTCCATCAATTAATCAAACAATATATATTCATTTTTCAACTCTGTTAATGAATGTTCCCTTAAATCTTTTGATATGCCTTTTTGTTTATAGTCATTCGAGCTTTTCCTGTGAGTATCCTTTTGCTTTAGTTTTCAATATGGAGCCACTTCTAGGATGAGAAGTACGTAGGTCCCTTAAATTTGTTTCAATAATACGACTGATACCATTGATTGGTTTATGCGTCTACAAATCGAACCAAAAAGCCCTTCCTTCATGTTATCTAAATCCGACGATCAGAAAGCCGATGCATTCTAAGAGTTTTCAAGCTTGGAATTCTCATGGTGTGGCTTCATCATCAGTTGTATCAAATTCGAAATAAGTTTGAAACTGTACTTTTAATTTGTCTTAAATAATTATTGTGCTTGTACTTGTTTATGATTTTCCTAGTAGAAGCCATAATAATCTTTATGAGGTTGGAAATCTTCAAAATTTCTATAGCTTGTTTTTTCTAATTAATTTCTTTTTTCCTAATACTTATTGCATCTTTGAATTAATCCCTTCAAGCATCTTGTGCCACTACGCCAACAACAAGGACATAGTTACAACTTTCAATCTATCTACGGTTATTTTTCTCCATGCGTGTTGTTCAACTGAAAAACAAAACTAAATAAAAATGCTAAAAAATAAATAAATAAAAATGGTAGTATTAAAAGGATGAAGCACGAATATTTCTCTTTCTTTAGGTGATTCAAGCCTTTTTCAAAGAATTAATTTTGGTGCAGAAAATTAACCCTAACTTGTCATCCCTAAGATACAACAGTCTAGCCACACTATAGCTATATATGTTTCTCGATAATCTGCACAACTATTAAGAAAGATATAACTCCACTAACATCTTTTTTTTCTTGCCAAAAGTATGTATGTTAGAAGTTGTATATATACATATATATTAGTAAATGTTTTTCTATATGCTAAAATAGTTAATAATATTCAAGACGTAATGGGTAATTAATTAAAATAATTTGTAGTAAAGATTGGCATTGGGTCTGGTGTGCCACATTTGTGTGCCATTTTATATGTTACTTTATAAAAAAGATGACACGTGTACAATCACTTATCTATTAGGGTTCATGATAGGTCGTTTTTCTACCAAAATAATTACCCTCCTAATACCAATAATTTAGTATAGCGGAGTGAAGTTCGTTCCCACGAGGAACACAATATTTTCTCAGTAAATCAATTTGCAAAGAGTAACCACAATTTAGTTAACGAATTAAAACAATCGAATTAAAGAAATCAATTACGGAATAAGCAAATAACAAGATAATAAAACTCAGAAACTAATTAATCAAAAGAAAGATCCAGCTGTAAATAAATCCACACTAATCCATGCTCAATTGTTCATCGACTCAAGGATAACAATCTCTATTTAATCAATTGGTTATAGATTACCGAGTATCGGCTCTGACATAATCCAATTCTTCCTTAGTTATTTGTTAATTGACAAGTATCAGCTTGACTCAATTAATTCCCTATTTATAACACAACCCGGCCGGAATCAGCCGAACACCAGATTTAATGTCATAAAAGCATTAAGAAGTGAAGAACCCAATTTTAACAGACCATATCATGAATCAGCATGCAACAGTTTGTTAACCAATTATTTCCGTCTACCGAGACAGTAGCTTTGCCACTAATTAATCTTACCCATCAAATCCAGTGACTTGACAAGGGATTAATTGGCTCTACCTAATTAGATTAAAGGTGGCCAATCTTTAATTAAATTAAGCAATGAACTTTAGGCTTAGAAAACTTTTGGAACTAAATAAGAGAAAGTTTATGAAGAACAATTAGATCTCACAATTCATGCGCGATTAGTGCTTCATTACTCACAGCCAGACAAGAAAACTACTCACTACACATTATTTAAAACAATCAAAATAACTATAAAGAGGAAATTTAATTAATACTGAAGTTGTGATTCAGAACGGCCGTCGTATGGGCATACGACGGGCTCTGATTCCTGGAAAATTCTGGGCTGCTACAAGCTAGCAAACCCAGCTGCTGTTCAAAACTTCCAAAACGTAAAGTTGTAAGAAACGGTGTAAAGAGATGTCCTTAACCCTAAACTATCTTCTCCTTATATAGGAGAATAGAATTAAATTTCCTAAACAAACACAAAGAGTGAAATCTTCTTGTTTCCAAAACCATTAAAGCCACATGCGGCATTAAAAAAGGTAATTTCCTAATCTATTTCCTCCACTGATTTGGCACTTTCCAAGATTCCCTATAGCTGCCATCTTCTCCCTTTAAACCTTCCAAAATACTCCAATTTCTTCACTCTTTCTCACAGATCTTCCATCTTCTACAAATCTCCAAATCTGCGCATATTAATACCATTAAGCACATGCTTCACCACACAAAGCACAATAAAACCAAGATAATAAACTGAACTATTATGTGCTTATCAAGATCCCCACACTTAAACTATGCTTGTCCCTAAGCATAAAAACAAAAATTTAAACAACTAAACAAACAAACAAACATTAAACCATTCCATTAAATAAACACCAGTCCAGCCAAAACAAAACTTTCCAACAGTTAGGTGTAATTCACGTAACAAACCTGTGCATAATCAAATCCTCCAAGTTAAAATACAACAATCTGAGCAACTCTCCAAGTTCACTCAAAACCACTCAAAAGATATATGAGATTAGGTTCAGCCACTCACTTTTCATTGAACATGAAAAACTTACAACGACCTTGCATATATGTCACAAAATATCACAATGCTAAAACTGAACACAAATCCAAAGGTCTTGCAAAGGGTTGCAATGGGGCTAGGGATTAACAAGGTATGGTTTGAGATGATAAAAAGGTGAAAATTAAACAAAGGTGTAAGCAACTTAGTTATATATAAAATCCAGATCCCCACACTTAGCTTACACCGAATCTCAAAATTTCGATTCCCAACACCATTCAAGTATCTTCAGTAAAATAACCATTCTTTCCTTGTGCTACTTCACAGATTTCCTCTTCTTGCTTTGTCTTTCTTTTTTTTTTTCTTTCAATCTCTCACAGTAGATCATTCATTTTTTTTTCTTTCAGCTACTGTGCTGTTTTTTTTTATTGCTCAATTCAAGTTCACAGGCCTTATCCCATTCTGCAGAGTTGTTTACTTTCTCTTTTTTTTTTAATGCCGTTTGGCAGACAACACACTTCATCAGTTCACTCTACAGTTCCTATTTTTTATAAGGACTGTCATCACGCATTTTCCTTTCATTTCAACCAAGGGGACACAAAGTACTCTTCCAGTAACTTACACCTTAGGCCAAAAGATAGCTAAAATTGATCTCAAGCAGGAAAGTTTAGTAGCTCATCACAAAGAAAAAGGTCAAGGCACAAAGGGGTTCACTATTGGTCAAATAAAGGAAGGAATGAAACTGAAAGTTAAAATGGGTTAGAATCCTAATTGCCTTTATCATTTTCAAGTTCAAAATCAACACAGATATTCATGAACAACAATGCAAGCTCAATAAGTCAAACATGCACAACAATCACTCATTGAAAAGAATAAATCATTTAAGCACCAACAAAGTGGTCATTGTGTGCTTAGGCTCAAAATTCTCACATTTAGTAGGCAAATTAAAACTCAGAATTTTGTATTCATCATACTCAGAATCATCCTCAACTATGCACAAATCAGTACCATAAACTAATCCATAACTGAACTTTTAAACTCAAAAACAATTTGGCTAGAAAAAAATGTTTATAAAATGAAATGGTTCAACAATAACAAAAAACATCCTAAAACATTCTCTAAAACACAACTGTAACTTGTTTTTGTTCAAAGATTTTCCAGTTTTCTGTTTTTTTTTTAATTGTAGAAAAGAAACAACATAATGAAAGACAAACCATAACTACACCCTCCCCACACTTAAACAAGAACATGTCCTCATGTGAGAGAGGATGAACAATTAGAACAGAAAATAGACAAACTGAGAAACTAAAACACAAGAAAGTGCAATCAGAAATAATAATAAAGAGAAAAGGAAAAGGGACAGCCTGAAATTATTGTGGTGGTGGTGGTGGCGGCAAACGAACTTGCAAAATTCTTAGAAGCTCAGCCTGTGCAGCACGAATCTCAGAGATACGCTCATCAGTGTCCGTGAACCGAGCAGCAAGGGCAGACACGAGCAAATGTAAATCATGCACATCCTTTCGTAAGGCGGCCATACCTGCAGAGGGTAAATTGCTCGAAGGTGGATCCTTCGGCTCACTAAAACATAAATGACCATCCTTTTCAATTATCAGGCCAGCAGTCTTCAAATAAAGAATATCAATCGCAGAAGAAAGACAATCATTAGGCCAAGTATGACGAAATTGCACAGAAACTGGAGCACGAGACAACAGGATAGCGACAATATGACCTAAAACCAGATTTCGCTTATCATTTTTTGATGCTCTATGCCACACAAATGTAAACCAATAAGAAAGGTTGAGTTTGACTCACTTTTTCATAGCCCACAAAATTATCAATTCGTGTGAAGACACGACTGTGGTTTGATCATTACGGCCAAACAAAGTATAAGCTAGGAACCTATGCGATAAAAGTAAGGCAGGATCAGCTATAAAATGGGCTCTGGAACGAGAAGACTTATAACGCTCATCGTCAGATGGGGCAATTTCTTTCCAAAATTTAGCTAAAGGCGCCTTGGAGGGCATTCCTGTCCTAGCACTCACATAATCAACGGGAAGCGCACCTTCATCATCCTCTTTTACAAGTTCTAATAATATGGCCAATTCATGCAAGGACAATGTGTAAGGAGCATTTAACAACCGAAAAGACATCACAGGACGAGATAGAGGGGCAGATGACTCACTGATCTCAGACGAAAAAAAAGCATAAAACTCAGGCAGAAATCGCACAGGCATTTTCAAAACAGAAATATTCAACAACCAAGTCCATCCCACATTAGCAAAATACTCACGAATTTTTGGTTCCACATTCAACACTGATAAATTAGGAAAATCAAAAACTTTATAATTAACCGCAGAAAATTTTTTAACAACCTCGTACCTCCGGATTTGATGTTTGTTCGTGAAAGGTTGAAAGAGAGGATAAATGGCTCCTCCAACATCCTCGGTTAATGGAGTGGACGAGGAAGCCGGAGCTTTACCCTTTTCTGCCGCGGTTGCACTTCGAGGGGCTGAAGTGGAAGAAGGTGGTGGGACCGAACGGCGTGTACTCTGAGCAGCATTACGGCTAGATGTACGCCGGCGAGTTGTGGCCGGTGTAAAGGGAACCGGAATGGGCTCCCTCTCTGTGTCAGAGAGAGAAATAGTCGTCGGAGAGTCGACAATTGGTGGCACATCGGAATAAGAAGTGGCAGCGGCGGAACTACTGGACTCGGAAGTGCTCACGTGCGGCGTGGCATGCTTGATCGCCGCTTGTTTCCGGCGTTTTGGCGGCGGTGGAGTGGGCGACTTTTCTGTGTCGTGAGTGGAAGTCTCGATCAACACTTCCGGGAGTGGCGACGAAGAAGGCTCCAAGGGTGGCGATGCGAACTTCAGGCGCACCATGGTGGCGAGCGGCGTCGGAGAAGATGAGACGGTGCGTGGGTGCTGGTAGCGACAGAGGGAATGACGGCTAGGGTTTAGGGGACAAGACAAAAAGGGAATAATGACATAAGTGGACCACTTAGATTAGGTGGGGAAGTTTTATGGGCCTATGTAATAAAATAAAAGGGAATGTTGGTACTGGGCCCGAATCCCATGGAGAAAGACAGGACTCTACTTTCCATTACTGAATCCACCAATTTCGGAACTGCAACTAATCTGCCTCCACGTTGTAAACCACGAATTCACACAAAACTGGAACAAGAAGACAACCTTTATTAAAAAGGAACAAAAGGAATAAACCAAAATAAAATAAAATAAAATAAAATAAAATAAAATAAAATAAAACATGCAAAACAAATGTAAATATGGGTTGCCTCCCACAAGCGCCATTATTTAACGTCTTAGACTAGACAAACTCTGACAGCTTAAGGCATGGGTGGAAACAACTGCAGTTCTTCAACAACTTCCATTGGAACTGCCTCGTAAAAAGGTTTAAGCCTCTGCCCATTAACTTTGAAGATTTTCCCAGTGTCTAAACCTTTTATTTTCACAGTCCCGTTTGGGCAGACGGAGACTACCACAAAAGGACCAATCCACTTAGATTTCAATTTGCCCCCCATGAGTCTGAGTTTGGACTGAAACAACAAGACCTTGTGACCAACATGAAACTCTTTCTTTCTCAGAAGGCGATCATGGTGAAGTTTGGTGCGATCCTTGTACCACATAGCATTATCATAAGAATCCAAACGCAGTTCCTCTAATTCCTTCAATTGAAGCTGCCTTTCTTCCCCACACTTACTTGCATCCATATTGAACTGTTTAATGGCCCAATATGCCTTGTGTTCAACCTGGACAGGAAGGCGACAGAGTTTCCCAAAAATAAGGCGATATGGCGACATTCCAATAGGAGTCTTGAATGCTGTCCTATAAGCCCATAAAGCGTCATCTAGACGAAGACTCCAATCTTTCCGAGAGGGATTCACAGTTTTCTCAAGAATCTGTTTTATTTCTCGATTTGAAACCTCAGCTTACCCGTTAGATTGGGGGTGGTAAGGAGTGGTGAGGCGATGATGTACTCCATACTTGTTCATGAGAGCTTCAATGGTGCGATTGCAGAAGTGTGTTCCGTTACCACTGGTCACAGCTCTAGGAATCCCATAACGGCTAAAAATAGTAGATTTAAGAAATCCTGCAACCACTTTGGAATCATTAGTACGGGTGGCTTTGGCTTCCACCCACTTCGAAACATAGTCAACAGCTAAAAGTATGTATATATTCGAACAGGAACTAGGAAAGGGACCCATGAAATCCATACCCCAAACATCAAATATTTCACATACAATTATGGGTAATTGAGGCATTTCATCTCGTTGGGTAATGTTCCCTAACTGTTGACAACGAGGACAGCTCTTACAGAACAAATATGCATCACGAAAAATTGATTTCCAATAAAACCCACTATCAAGGACCTTCCTAGCTGTTCGTTTTGGACCAAAATGACCACCACATGCAAATGAATGACAGTGTTGCAAAATATCATTTACTTCACTTTCGGGGATGCATCTACGTATGATTTGGTCAGTTCCAATATTCCACAAAAACGGTTCATCCCATAAGAAATATTTTGCATCGCTTTTAAGCCTTAATTTCTGAGCATGTGTTAAACCATGAGGAAAATCGTTGCTAACTAGGTAGTTAACCAGGTCCGCAAACCAAGGGTCCTTACCGATGTTACCTGTTATGGCGTACAATTCTTCATCAGGAAAAGTTTCCCGTATGGGCAAACGGTCGTCCTCTGAAATTAGTCGACTTAAGTGGTCATCCACATGGTTTTCAGCACCCTTCTTGTCCTTAATCTCCCAGTCAAACTCCTGCAAAAGTAGTATCCAACGGATAAGACGCGGCTTAGATTCTTTCTTAGAGAAGAGATACTTAAGAGCAGCATGGTCAGTGTAAACAACAATCCTAGAACTGAGCAAATATGATCGAAATTTTTCAAAAGCAAAGACAATGGCTAAAAGTTCTTTTTCAGTGGTGGTGTAGTTGCACTGAGCACTGTTCAAAGTCTTGGAAGCATAATAAATGACATGGCTTTCTATTCTGGATTTCTGGCCAAGAACAGCTCCTACGGCGTAATCACTCGCGTCACACATCAACTCAAATGGAAGATCCCACTGAGGTGGCTGAACTATGGGAGCTGAAGTCAATCGACTTTTAAGCTTGTCAAACGCATCCTTACAAGCAGCTGTAAAAGAGAAAGGAACATCTTGTTGCAAAAGTTGTGTCAAAGGTTGTGCGATTTTCGCGAAGTCTTGAATGAATCGTCGGTAAAATCCTGCATGTCCTAAAAAACCACGCACTTCACGCACATTAGTAGGATATGGTAGCTGCGAAATCAAATCTACTTTAGCCTTATCTACTTGAATTCCTTTATCTGACACAACATGACCTAATACAATGCCTTCCCGAACCATAAAATGGCATTTCTCATAATTTAAAACCAAGTTCTTTTCAATGCATCTTTGTAAAGCTTTGTCAAGGTGATTAAGACAATCATCGAATGAAGTACCATAGACAGTAAAGTCATCCATAAAAATCTCAATGCTATTTTCAATCATATCAGAAAAAATACTCATCATGCATCTTTGAAAAGTACCGGGAGCATTGCATAAACCAAAGGGCATGCGCTTATAAGCAAAAGTTCCAAATGGACATGTAAATGTGGTTTTTTCCTGATCTTCTTGAGCAACAAATATTTGGAAATAACCACTATACCCATCAAAAAAACAGAAAAACATTTTCCCAGCCAACCTCTCTAACATTTGATCAATAAAAGGTAAAGGGAAATGGTCTTTTCTAGTGGCAGCATTTAATTTACGATAATCAATACACATACGCCAACCTGTTTGAAGACGCATAGGTACTAACTCGTTCTTGTCATTCTTTACCACTTGAAAACCTGATTTCTTAGGAACCACATGAACTGGACTTACCCATTTACTGTCAGAGATCGGGAATATAATGCCAAGTTCCAACAACTTAAGTATTTCTTTGAGAACCACTTCCTTCATGTTAGGATTAAGCTTCCTTTGAGCATCACGAACTGGTTTGGAATCTGATTCAAGCAAAATCTGATGCATACAAACAGTTGGGCTGATCCCCTTAATATCCGCGAGGGTCCATCCTATGGCCTCTTTGCGCTCTTTTAAAATTCGCAACAATTTCTCCTCTTCAATTGGTGTGAGATGCTTATTTATGATCACGGGGAGTGTTTCTGCTGCACCAAGAAAAACATACTTCAGATCAGCAGGTAAAGGCTTTAATTCCAAAATAGGAGGGTTGAAAATAGAGGGAAGAATTTTCTCAGTTGTATCCTGTTTGGGCAAACAGTGAAAATCAGTTTTTGCTGATTGTTCGCCGAGAGACTGCAGCGACATAACTGCTTCTGTGATCGCTCCATGGCTGCGCAGTTGAGCTTCGGATTCAGTCCATCCTTTAGTAATTGCTAATTCAAGCTTATCCTGCACAAATTCAGTCTCAAGATGTTCTTGGACAAGAGAATCTATAACATCAATGGAAGAGACATTCTCTATATCATTTGGAAACCTCATAGCATCAAAAATATTAAAAGTAGAATGTTCTCCATTAAATTCACAAGTTAATGTGCCTTTATCCACGTCAATCTTTGATTTAGCAGTTTTTAATAATGGTCTTCCTAGCAATAAAACCGCTGCCTTCGTATCATGATGGCTACCTGAATCAATAACATAAAAATCTGCTGGACAGATAAAGTTGTTAACTTTTACCAACACATTCTCAAGCACACCCAATAGATAGACTAATGATCTATCAGCAAGTTGAATCACCACATTTGTCTCAGATAATGGGCCAATGTGTAAATCCACGTATGTAGAAAGAGGCATGACATTAATAGAAGCTCCTAAATCCAACATGCATCTTGAAATTTTCGTGGTGCCAATAACACATGGGATGGAACACATACCTGGGTCTTCACATTTGGGAGGAAGTTTATTGTGGATCACTGCTGAGACATTCTCACCCACTAATACTTTCTCCTGGTTCGGATACGGTATTTTCCTTGCAATAAAATCCTTGAGAAATTTGGCACACTTTGGCATTTTCCGGATAGCATCTAAGAATGGTATGTTGATTTCAATCTTGCTAAAAATGGTCAAAATGTCATCCAAATCCTCTTTCTCGGCATTCTTCTTCAACCTGTTGGGAAAAGGAGGAGGAATTTTAAATTCAGGAGTGAAAAGTTTCAGTTTCGGAATTACCTCAGTTTCATGCCCAGTCACCGTATGGGCAAACGGCTCGGGGTCTGAAATTTTCTTCTTCGCCGTATGGTCGTACGACGTGGTCTGATTTTTCTGTTCATCAGCTTTTGATGCGGCAGTTGGTTCTTCAAGTTGCCTACCACTCCTCAATGAGATTTGGCTGACGTTCTCACGTGGATTGTTCTGTACTTGAGAGGGCAACTTCCCTTGAAATCCTTGGAGTTCTTGGATGTGTTTTGCCATCTGGGTCATTTGGGTGCTCAACCCATTATAGGATGCCCTTGTTTCTTGCTGGAACTTACCAAAATCCCCTTGTTGTTGTGCCAAGTTTTGCTGCATCAAATTTACATTATTTGTTAGAGCACCAATCATCTCCTCAAGAGGAATTCCTGACCTTGCTGTAGTCCCAAAATTTTGAGAACCAAGTGGTTGTTGTCTCTGCTGGGTCTGTTGTGGAGCTTGCTGTGGAGGCTGAAAATTCTGTTGAGGAGCACGATTTTGTTGGAAATTCTTATAGCTGAGGTTGGGGTGGTCTGCCCAACCTGGGTTGTAAGTGTTGCCATAAGGATCATATTTCCTTTGTGGATATCCTCCCAAAGCATTAACTTCAGCAGCCTCAACTTCTTCTTGGGTCTTTTGACATTGATCTGTGAAATGTGTTGGACTGCGACAAATTTCACAAACTTGTTCCATTTGAACTGGACCTCGTCCATTGATCAATTGTTGGACACTCGCTGTCAAAGCCGCAAGTTGACTCTCAATCGAAGAACTCGAAATTTCGCCAACTTGCTTGGTTGATCGACGAAGTGGTTGATATTGCTGGCGTGACTCACATGTTTTGATAATCAAGTTTGTGGCTTGAGTTGTGCTATTGTCCATGAATGCTCCACCACTTGCGGCGTCTAATGTCCTCTTCTCCTCGGGCTGCAAACCTTCATAAAAGTATTGAATTAAGAGTTCGTCAGTGATTTGATGTTGAGGACAACTATCACACATACGTTTAAACCTAGTCCAATAAGCAGTCAAAGATTCATCAAAATCTTGTTTTATTCCCACAATTTCCTTGCCGACCAAATGCAATTTTTGAAGCTGGGAAATATTTCATAAGAAAAATTCGTTGCAAGTCATCCCATGTGGTAATAGATCTAGGAGTAATGGTCTTAAACCAAACACTAGCGTTTCCTGTCAAAGTCCACGAAAAACTAGCTAATTTAAGATATTCTTGTGTGACTCCTCTATTATTAATCGTTTCACAGACTCTTATGAAATCATGCAAAAAATTGTGAGGGTCTTCCCCAATATCTCCATTAAACTTGGGCAGTAAATTAAGGAATGAAGCTTTCAATTCGTAATCAGCTGCAAGTGGAGGCAAAACAATACAAGAAGGCCTGTAATTTAGAATAGGATTTGTGGACTCCCTTAGAGGTCGATCTTGTAATGGAACTCGGACTTGATTTGGAACGACTGGAGGGATCACAGGATTCCGTGGTGCTTGTACTTCACCGTGTTGTCGTAAATTGCCTCCAAGAGGCGGAATTACAGGAGGAAATTCAGCCATGAAAAATCCTGCTGTACAGAATTCAGAATCAGCTGGGTTGCTAACTTCAGAGGTATCCGTATGGGCAAACAACGAATCTGATGCTGAACCAAAATTGGTTCTTTGGCGTTGTTCTTTCGTCTCTTTCTTCAATCTACGCGTTGTCTTTTCGATTTCTGAATCAAAAAGTAAATCTGGTTTAGACGATCTGGACATAAACCAAAGAACAAGAACAAATTAATTAAAAAGAAAATAATGCCGTTCCCCGGCAACGGTGCCAATTTGATAGGTCGTTTTTCTACCAAAATAATTACCCTCCTAATACCAATAATTTAGTATAGCGGAGTGAAGTTCGTTCCCACGAGGAACACAATATTTTCTCAATAAATCAATTTGAAAAGAGTAACCACAATTTAGTTAACGAATTAAAACAATCGAATTAAAGAAATCAATTACGGAATAAGCAAATAACAAGATAATAAAACTCAGAAACTAATTAATCAAAAGAAAGATCCAGCTGTAAATAAATCCACACTAATCCATGTTCAATTGTTCATCGACTCAAGGATAACAATCTCTATTTAATCAATTGGTTATAGATTACCGAGTATCGGCTCTGACATAATCCAATTCTTCCTTAGTTATTTGTTAATTGACAAGTATCAGCTTGACTCAATTAGTTCCCTATTTATAACACAACCCGGCCGGAATCAGTCGAACACCAGATTTAATGTCATAAAAGCATTAAGAAGTGAAGAACCCAATTTTAACAGACCATATCATGAATCAGCATGCAACAGTTTGTTAACCAATTATTTCCGTCTACCGAGACAGTAGCTTTGCCACTAATTAATCTTACCCATCAAATCCAGTGACTTGACAAGGGATTAATTGGCTCTACCTAATTAGATTAAAGGTGGCCAATCTTTAATTAAATTAAGCAATGAACTTTAGGCTTAGAAAACTTTTGGAACTAAATAAGAGAAAGTTTATGAAGAACAATTAGATCTCACAATTCATGCGCGATTAGTGCTTCATTACTCACAGCCAGACAAGAAAACTACTCACTACACATTATTTAAAACAATCAAAATAACTATAAAGAGGAAATTTAATTAATACTGAAGTTGTGATTCAGAACGGCCGTCGTATGGGCATACGACGGGCTCTGATTCCTGGAAAATTCTGGTCTGCTACAAGCTAGCAAACCCAGCTGCTGTTCAAAACTTCCAAAACGTAAAGCTGTAAGAAACGGTGTAAAGAGATGTCCTTAACCCTAAACTATCTTCTCCTTATATAGGAGAAGAGAATTAAACTTCCTAAACAAACACAAAGAGTGCAATCTTCTTGTTTCCAAAACCATTAAAGCCACATGCGGCATTAAAAAAGGTAATTTCCTAATCTATTTCCTCCACTGATTTGGCACTTTCCAAGATTCCCTATAGCTGCCATCTTATCCCTTTAAACCTTCCAAAATACTCCAATTTCTTCACTCTTTCTCACGGATCTTCCATCTTCTACAAATCTCCAAATCTGCGCATATTAATACCATTAAGCACATGCTTCACCACACAAAGCACAATAAAACCAAGATAATAAACTGAACTATTATGTGCTTATCAGTTCATTCATCACTTGATTAGGGTTTTAATTTAATTTTAAAAACTAGATAACTAACTAAGAAGGACACGTGTCATCTCATTAAGTGGCACATAGAGTGACACACCAGACCCAAAACAGCTAAGATTTTAGTTAAAGATTGATTCAAATTTATAATTCAAATTACTAATCCCTTAGCCTTGTTTGTAACTTGTTTGTAATATTATTTAATATTTTTATTATAATCTTATCTCTAGTTGTATCCCATGCAATATCATTAAGTAATTTTATTAAAATATTACAACAATATACATTTATATATATATATATATATTTGTATATTACATATTAATATGATTTGAAGTGCATAAATAATATCAAAAGGAAAATAATACATGACATATTTGTAAAAGCCAACAATAAATGCAAAAGTCATATATTCTAGAGAATTTGAAGGATATATCCATTAATAAGGGTTTTAATAATTAAAATAAAACCATATGAAATTATTATATAGTTATGAAAAAACACTAAAACAAATAGAAAATAAATCAAAAATAATTAAAAAAATTTAAATAGGCCAAAAATGGCCTAAACAAATAAATTTTGTAAAAACAAGGTACACGTCATGGGATAAAACTTGATATGTCTTGTAAATTTCGTTGAAAGTTTTGAAACATTGTATCACAATAGTAATTCTTAATCCATGTGAGAAAGTTATATCCGTTTAGTTAACAGCGTAAATTCTCATTCTTTCCCTTCTTGACCTGATTCCGTAAAGTCCACAAGTCATTTTCAACTCGTTCCACATTAGAAAATATTATATCTCAAATCTTGATTCATTTTAAGGCCTAATTTTGTTTATATTTTAAGGATGTAGAATTAATCTTAAACAAATTAAAGGTCTTATGAGTATATGCTTCCAATCAATCATTAACATTACAGGACAAAAGAATACTTCATAAAAATATTTATTGGATGAGAAGTCTAGATTTATTTATTAATTAGTACACGGAAAGGAGTATATATAGCATATTAATTTGTTTGGGCTTATGTGAATCAATCGTATTAACATTTAGCAACAAGCATACTACTACAAAAAGGGAATTTTACACCGCCCTTTTTAGAGCGGTTAAACAAAATCCGGTGTAAAATGTTGAAACACGGTGGCATTATCGTAATATTAAACAAGAATTTAGACTTTTTACACCGGTTATTCTTATAACCGGTGTAGAAAGTTTTGTTTTTTTTAGAAAGTTTTTTTTTTACACCGGTTATAACAATAATCGGTGTAGAAAGTTTTTTTTTTTTAGAAAGTTTTTTTTTTTACACCGGTTATAAGAATAACCGGTGTAGAAAGTTTCTTTTTTTTTAGAAAGTTTTTTTTTACACCGGTTATTCTTTAACCGGTGTAAATTGTTTAGTTTATATATTACACCTTTGCAGCTTCCTCATTCTTGGTCCAGCCAACTTCTTCGCCAACTTCTTAACCCTTATTCTTGTTTTGCTTATATATATATGATGTGTATCTTTTACAAGCATCTGTACGTATCTACTCGACAGATTTTGGGTTTTTTGAAAAGATTTTGTTTTCTCGACAAAAGATTGGATTGTTGAAAAAGATTTCATTGAAGAGAAGTAAGTTCTTGAATATCTGAATCTTATCGATGTAGTGTTTGTTTGCATTTTTAATGATTTGGGGTGTTTTAAAAATCTGATTTTTTATTGAATGTGATAGGGAAGTGTGGAGACTGGAGAAGATTTTGGGTTATTAATGGAGGATCCGAGAAGAAAAGGAAAAGGGCATGACTTAAATTTGGCTTCAAGAAAGGCTGAAGACGCAGGTTCATTTTCATGAACAATCTTTGCGTTCAATGTTCTTTTCAATATTCTCACTTTTCATACACAGGTGAGCCAACTACTGAAAAATGGCTCTTAAAGTAAGCAGGCTTTGATGAGAACTCATTGGATTCATTCAGTATCAACAAGGCTGGATCATCAATCCGTGCATGTGCTTATTATATATATGGAGACTGTAAATGGTACCATCGACTGAAAACCCGATCTGTGAACAAGTTTGAATTTTTATAAAGTTTGTATATTTTTTATGAATTATAAATTATAAAGTTTGTATATTTTTTATTATAAGTGATGTTTGATTGGAAGATAATGAAGGTATCAGTGAACAAGTTTGAATTTTGAGCGGTTAAAAGTTGAATTCTTTTGGGTGAAATCGTTTGGATGAAGAGATTTTAAAAGAGAGTTTTTTTTAAGACTTTTTACACCGGTTTTCCTATAACCGGTGTAAAAAAGACTTTTTACACCGGTTTTATAAACCGGTGTAATAAATTAGACTTTTTACCCCGCCTGTATTTACACCGGGCCCTTTTTATAATAACCGGTGTAAATAATACGATTTTAACCGATGTAAAATCCCCTTTTTGTAGTAGTGATATTCAATGATTCGATGATCCGATGATAAAAGATGAATTTTTTTATCTCAAAGATGATATGATAAATTATTAATTAAGGTTAAATGATTGAGATGGAGTAGGAAGCTGTCATAATAAATTATGCAGAGAACAATTTAAAACCCTTCTTCTTTAGAATAAATGACAAAATTTACTATATATGGATATTGACTTATGTAAATTATTACTCCATCGCTGCATTTAGCTTTTGCCATCATAATTGAGAATAATGACTAGTCTAGCACAAGGTAGAATTTGTAAAAGAGATCAAGTGTCATTTGGATAGGTATTTTATTTTGAAAATTAAGAAAAAGTAATTCTCTAGTTGCAATTTATAGAAGAAATATTTTTCATTTGATAATTAAGTGTTTAGATTCATAAATTTTACTTTTATTGGTTTTTGTGGTAAGGAATTCTTTTTTATTAAATAAAGATTAAAATTAAAAGTACAAAAAATAAAATTGCTTGACTGGCAGTGGTACTCAACGGCTAACCGTTGTCAACCAGCCAGATTCCGACCAAGTCACCAATGGCAACGATCGGACAACGAGCAACGTTGTTGACCAGTTTGACATTAAAGACTATCAAATTGTTAATTATTAGTTACCTATAATTTTCATTTAGTGTACCTATCCTTGTATCCACGTGAATTGCATATCAGCATATGCTTGTTTGTGAATAAATGGGTAATATATCATATATAATAAATACTGTATCATTTTTACCATTTTATATACAATTTGGTAATTGTTTTTAATTGATGACTAGTAAAAAAAAAACTTAAATTAGAGTTTAATTTTTTTATCAATTAAGTTGATACTAAGCGACAATGCTTGTTCTCTCTCGAGTTTTTTCTCTGCCTTCTCTCTAAGTTTAGCACCTTTTAGATCGCCACCACCACCGGCTCTGGCCTCTTGGCCAGAGGCCAGAGCCGGTCAACTCCATCACGTTAGCCCTTTTCTCTGATCTCTCTTTCTTTCCTCTACAGTTCTCTCACTTCTCTTTCTCAAATTATTTCCATCCGCTCTCGCCATATCCACCGGCCCCTAGAGCCGGCCAAGTCTTCCATTCACCAACTAATGCATCTCAAAAGGGAGCCCCACCAAAGCTCCCTCGACCCCCCTCAGCCGAAAACTTCACCTGAAGTTCTGCAAAGACACGACCTAGGGCTGGATTTGCAACAGGAGCCTGCTCAGATCTGGACTCTGGACTCCGACGAGCTCAGATCGTCCATCGCCCATAATGATCGGACCCCCGACAACTATTTATCTGGGTCGATCTGCCAAGATCTGAACACTGGCGGCTTGGGGGACTCAGCCGATCTCACGGCGGCTCAGAGTTCACAGCGGGCAACATTCACAGCAGCTCAAAAGGGTTTCCAATTCCAAATCCTTGGGTGGGCTTTTTGAAGGTGGACGTTCACTCCTTGGTTCTGGTGGGTGGATTTTTGGTTATTGGTGGACTATGAAGTGGTTCTGTTTGAACTGTCCATATGTCGCTTATCATGAATTCTGAACTTGATGTTGTTCTTTTATTTTTTTATCTATACAAACCTGATTATTCTTGAAATGCCCTGCTTGGGTGATGCTCTGCTGGTTTTTTCTTTCATGGAGGTTTACATGATTACTCGTGATTATGGATTGCATTTGTTTTCTCATTTTAATGCTCGATGATTGGCCTGTGATGGAAATTGGAACCTTGAATAGCTATATTTGATTTGAAGACACAGGAATGCTTTTTGGGAGTTTGATTGATGGATTTTGGTCAGTTTGCACAGCAAACTGAACCCAACACATATTCTTTGGATGTGATTTGCATTTATTTGGCCAGTTTTTTGGAACTGGAATTGTCTTGTATTTGTTTTTCTGGGGAGAATTAAATCTGAGCTCATCCGAGTCCCCTTGCTGTTCCGCTGCCCCGATGTTAATTTCCAAGTTTCACCGAGGTTCTTTCGGCGCAATCTCATTTACTCCCACCAATTGCCCTGAATTATATCTTGGAACAACTTTGAAGGATCTTCGGACGGCAGATGGACCCATAGGAATTCTGGAGATAACTGATTTTTAATTCCCTCCTATCTCGAACTTGATGTTCCTGGCTTATGGGTTTGTGCATATATCTAGCTTCATGTACTTATATTAAGATTAGGCCCTGTCTCTGGCGATATTTGGGGGAAGAACTCTACTACTACTTTGGTACTTTCTAAAGCAGTGGTTTTCTTCCCCAAACACATTACCAAGGGTCATGTTTTTCTCTTCCTTTTGAATATTGATGTGCATGTATTCGAATAGGACTGAAAAGCTACTACATTCACTTTGAATATCATGTAATGGAGTAGTACTCCACACTTAGTGCATTATGATTGTAACGGTGTATTCGGGTATATCCGGCACCGTCTTTTGCCCATATATATATATAGATATTTTCCAAAAAAAAAAAAAAAAAATCAAAGTGTTAATAAAATAGTCCAACAAAAATAAACAAAGTGATGTTTGATATCAAAGTGATGTTTGATATAATTATTCATCTTCTCGAAAAATAAGTAAAAGAGCAAATAGAAAGTTGAACAGAAAAATGAAATAGTTAAAACAAGCGTAAATATTGCTAATGAGAGTGATGGAACTATATTGGTTACAAATAATACTTTCAAGTCTAACAATGAATGAATTTTAATTGTTGTTATCGTATGTATATATCCCAATATTGATTGGTTTTTAACATATAATTTTGACAGCAAAGTTATAGTGATAAGCAAGAACGCTAATTATAAAGTTGTTTGTACAGGTACAACCGAAATCAAATGCATGATCGTGTGATGAGAACGCTTACCGATGTTAAACGTGTTTTCGATTTGAAGAAAAATCTCATATCTTTAGACGTTCTTAACCAATAATATTATTAACCCTCATGTTTACTAATTTATGCTCTTATTGTACAATATTAGAGGTGGAAGCGAATAGATTAGTGACAATAACGTGCGTTCCACGTAATATGCATGTATGGTGAGCCTGATTTTTTTTCTGCGAGATTTTACAAATTATCATACATTTCCGCTTTTGGAAAACCTGTCAATCTGACTGATATCAAGTATTCTATCCATCCCACCAGCCAAAAGAAACCTGAAAAATTAAGAATCGATGAATAAATTGGTAAATCATTCAAGAGCTGATCAAATGTGAAGCCAAGAAATGAAACGTTTTACATTAAAAAGTCCATGAATAATATATACTTGTCTCTGAGCACTCTTGACATCATTTGACAGCCTCCAGCTATGGTTGATTGCAAATTCACTGCAATATTTGGATTATGAATACTCTGTCGAAGATGAATCCACCCGATTTCTGCATTCTCTTTGTCAGAAACTTTAGCCCTGAATTTTGAGCAAATTTATATTTAGTAACTATAAATTGATGAGTGCAGAAATAATTTGTTATATTTAGTAACTATAAATTGATGAGTGCAGAAATAATTTGTCATGAATAAGAACAATTTGAGATGCTGGAATCATAGTCATTGGGCTGTGGCATGCACACAACGAAAGAGTAAAGTGGCAAGAAACCATGGCAACTTTGAGTGGTTTTTCTTTTCTTCAATTGGGATACAAAGTCAAAAAAAATTTCAGAACTTAAATGGAGGACTTTAATTTTGGTAAGGATATAAAAGGATAAGCTTTAACCATTCTGATAAAAAAAAATTATATTTAAATATTTAAAATTTATCGTTGAAAAAAATTGAGAAATTAATAAAGATATTATGTATAGAATTTAAATAAGTTGAAACAAATGAAAAGATACATCCAGTGTAGTATATGATTGTAAAATACCGTTGAAATTAGAAAAAGAAATTTATAAAATAGTCACAAGTACAACAATGCTTTACGGTTCAAAGCGTTGAACGACTAAATATGAACATAGATTGAGAATGAGAATAACAAAAATGGAAATGTTGAGATAGATGTGTGAATAGCGTTAAAGAAACGAAAAAAAAAAGATAATATGAACATTAGAAAGAATCTAAGACCTGTACATATGAGCATCAATGGCAGCTGGATTGTCATTGGTGTCCACTAGACAACCCTCACTTACCCAACATTCTCCACAAGAGTCTAACTCCCACCCTGGAAGATGGCCTTGCTGCAAATTAATTGAAACAATGCATTAAAATTTTTACAACAAATTGATTAAAGTTATCATGATCAGAAATAGTTCCTTCTACTTTGATTCACACACCTCAATGTAGTTTCTAAAAGTTTCAATTGCCTCAACAGCTTTTGCTTTTGCAAATCTTGGTTCAGAAATGACATTCATCCTGAGTTCTGCTGATTCCAGGGGTTCTTCAAGATCCTTTATAAGACTTCCTATTCCTTCACTTGAGCCCTCAAGCTTCATTCTCACCATTTCAATGATGATCTTTACAACCATGTATGCGCCTACAAATTCAAACACATTGCTCAACTTCTTGAACAAAGTTGGAACCGTGACCATTAAATTCACGAGTTGTGATTAACACAAAGAAATCAGTCAAAATTCTACAACAATAACAGGAACAACTAAGCCCTTATCTCACTAAGTAGGGTCGGTTACATAGATCACATTTCGCCAACGTACCTGATTTTTACATGATTTTTAATGTGATTCATATCATAAGTTTTGTTAAAAATTTTAAATCAGCTGCTAGCATGCCTCAACTTTCCTCATTTTACTGAATTTAAAATCGACTACTAAATTGATTATATTTGAAGTCAATTACGCTATCGATCAACATGTAAGAATGTTGACTGAAATTTTTTCAAGGCTTGTAAATCATCATGCATACCTTTTCAATACTTATGAAATCAAGAAACTTTTAGTGGTATGACATATTAGTACAAGCAAAAGACATATATAAAGAATTTAAATCAACCAAATTAATGCCCCTTATTAATGGCTCAATTTGCCTAATCTTCTCCCAACTTCATTGCCTCCGTTAAATTGAAGCTAATTGAATGAACTTACTATGCTATACAGCAAATTAAATGTTTGAAGAATTAATTAAGTAGAAATGATGAAAAACAATTGGAGTTGATAAAAGTAACCATCATCAAGGAAATGATTTTCTTCGAGAGCACCATGTCCAGTTGTTTCCATCATGAGATGAGTCTCAATGCCATCCTCATTAAGATGAACCCCTTTATCAATAACGTTCCTGTATCCAACCCTATACAGACAATGCAGACCTCCTCTATTGGTAATAAATCTAGTCAATGCCATACTTGTACGTGCATCAGTCACAATTGTAGTACGGGGATGCTCCTTAAGAACAATGGCTGACATTAATGCTATGAGTTTATCACCATTGATGGGATTGCCGGAGCTATCAACGAGGCCGCTTCGATCAACATCAGTGTCAAAAACTATGCCAAGATCAGCATTGTTTTCAAGAACTGCTGCCCTTGTTAAGGCCATGGCTGTTTTGTCCTCAGGGTTAGGAATGTGGTTAGGAAACATTCCATCTGGATTAAGGTTTAATGAACCAAATGTGTCTGCTCCAAGCTTGTCTAAAACATCCCATGTGAAAAACCCTCCTGATCCATTTCCAGCATTCACAATTATCAGCATTTCATCAAAGAAATATATAAATAAATAATTCTTGTTGCTAAACTATCAATTATTCTATTTCAAAAATTAATAACAAATATTGATTAAAAATTTTGCAACATCGTTTGTATGCTCCTAAATTTTACTGCTTTAATGCATTTGATTCAAGTTGTTTGTACATGTTGTAGAATGAATCGACTCTACGTGCAATTGTTCCAATTTTTTTATCTGACCATGTCATCCATGTAAAAACAAAAGTAAACAATTTTGTAGGAATTAACAAATTTTGTTGCTAAAATGGATTCTGCTCCATAACAAACTAAATCTACCTGAATATTTTTCTATCTAGAATGGTCTACTTTGATGAAATACATCATGATTTTTGTTGTACTACAAGGTTGACTGATAGATGGTTCAAAATGGGAAAAAAAAATTAGGGTAAAATGTAATAAATCTTTGAATTTATCTTAAATTTAGAAATCAATAGGATTAAGTGTTACAATTATAGACAAATATTGACTCAAACTAAAAGATGAGAAGTTTACCTAAAAGGAATTGGGAAAAAAATTATATATACATATAAAAATTTAAATAAAAACTTGCATACAGATAGAATACGATGGCGATATATGATTCATATAGTTAGTTGTTGTTGTTGGTTAAGAGTTACAATCAAAACTATAGGATTCAATGCAAAATAGAAAAATAGAGCAAAGGAGTTTATTATATTTTATCTGAAAATTTTAAAAATAAAAAAAATAATTAAAAAATAGTGAGAAAAATATAGTAAACCCCCTAGAAACGTTGTTTGAGCCCGTTCGGGTGGTGGTCTACTGGTCCAATGGGCTTGCTTAAGGGCTGAATATAAAATTGTTAATTAATAATGTGGGTCCACAAAATTGTAATAAGTTAAAACATTGACGACAGAATTTAGATTTTGTCCCCTAAGATTTTTTTTTTTTTTTGAAATAAAAGAAAAAAAAATAAAAATGGCTCACTCAAAGCATGATGAATTTAAAATTATTTATCATAAAGGGTATCTATATACACTGATTTATACACAAGAATATGCTACTTTGTATATGCAAAAAAAAAACATTTTTAATATAAATTAATACATTCTGAAAGAGTATATATATATATACTTTTGGATAAATAGTTTAAATTTGTGGTTTCTTTATTGATTTCAACTTGGAGCACTCCATTTTTTTTTAGGAATTTTTCCTCCAAAAGAAAACAAAAAAATAAACACCATAAAATTCCCAAAAAAAAAAAAAATTGCATTCTTTTAAATCTTGACTCCCTTAAACTCAACTTCTATCGCACAAAATAAATTTCTACTATATGTACCTAGATTGTTCTATCAATATGGATAAGATGGCTGCAAACACCAGTGGATATCAATGCATGGTTTCTCTTGTACGCATGCAATGGTGCAAAATTACAAATACAGAAAATTCATGCAGAAAATTCTCATTCACACATAAAAGCCAATGAAGATAATATATTAAGGGAATTGAAAGTGTAAAAAAACCAACCTGAAATCCTTTGAGAGGAGTTTCATAATGCAATGGATGATTCACTCTGTCCTTGATTATATCCCTTAGATGTTTTGCATAAGTTGTCATGAAATTCACTCTTGTAGGTGGAGTGCGCAGCAGTGGCGGATCCAGGCGGGGGCAGGAGGGGGTTGAAGCCCCCGCCATGGTCGCCTGAAAATTTTTTTAGCTAGTAGTAATACTTACTGATGCAGCTGCCGCCAGAGAGCTTGACGAAGATGAAGTGAAGTTGAAGAAGATGGGGCAGTGATGGGCTGAAGTTGAAGATGGGCTGGGCTGGAGTTTTGCAATCTTTTTTTTCAAAACACTTAACAAAACGACGTCGTTTTATTAAGTGATTTGAAAAAAAAAAAATCTAAAAACTGATTGTCCTTAACAAAACGTCTGGGCAGAGGGCAGTGGACATTTATTCAAAAGCTTTCTTTCTAAATTCCAAATCCTATTTCCAAACCCTTCCCATCTCCATTATCCCCAATTCCTAAATCCTATTTTCAAATCTAAACCATTCCAATTTGGTTATCTCCCAAATTTTCAAACTCAATTTCCAAATCCATTAGTAAAGAAACTTTGTTTTTCTTCCCTCATTGTCTCTTTTTCTTTATCTCTATTTTTTGTATTCAAGATTCAAGAAATGTTAGTTTTACTTCTTCTTTTTTTATTTATAGTTTTGTTATTTAAATGTTGTTAATTGTAAGTTAATTCTAATTACTAAGTTAATTTGAGTAATTTTATTAAGAATTTTATGAATTAAATTTTTTAGTGATTTTAAATTTAGATTAGGGTTTTTGAATATGAGGAATTTTGAATTTAGACAATATATTTTAGATATATATCTTAGTTTAGAAACTCTAGTTTGTTTAATTAATTTTCTTTATAGATTAATAGTGAATTGTGATTGAATTATTAATTTATTTAATTATAAATTAATTGTAATTGAATTAATGATTGTAATGAATTTATTTTCAATTGTTTATTTATGTAGATTATGGAGAGGTTTTTTAAACCTAAACGAATTCGTAGTGGTGCATCTTCTAATGAGTCTAATGTTAGTGAAAATGTGGAAAATCAATCTCGTGTATAATTAAATTTGGATGATATTGTTAGTGATCCGGGGTTACGAAAACCAATTGAAGAGTTTGATATTGCTATTCGAGATCAAATTCGAAGAGAGTATTTGATTATAAATTTAATTATTGTTTTTATAAATTTAATTTTTAAATACATTTATTTAATCGCAAAAAAAAATTAAGTAAGCCCCCGTTAAAATTTTTTTCTGGATCCGCCCCTGGTGCGCAGTGCTGTTGATACTTTTGCAAGTCGATTTGCATATTTTCTAGCTGCTCTGTCGCAAATTTCTTCAACATCTGTTGATGTTAGACCTCCATTCTTGGTGAAAAATTTCAGACCATTGCGGGTGTAAGGCAAATGAGAAGCCGTCATCTGCACCAAGCATATAATTTTTTTTTTTATTTTAACTCATTTTCCAATTTAAACATGAATCATTGGAACATTTCTTATGAACAATTTCTGGGATTTCTTCTTAGTTCTTTGTTTGAGCTTTTAAGAAAATTATGTTATATATTGGAAAGTAGATTATATAATTTACTCATGCATGGAAACTTTGAATTAAAAGCTTCTTTTAAAAATGTTTATTTGAACAACTTTGTCAAACATCGTATGTTTAATTTAGGTATCCTTAAAGAAGCAATGGAAATTATTAGAACAAGTCTTGTAAAATGTTTTACAATTAAATATAAAATGATATTCATGTTCTCAAAATAGTTCATATATATGGCTAGTATTTTTCATGGAATCCCTAAACATTATACTCTTGTCATATCATAGTGCATCAATTTAGCGTATAAAATTGGTTACAAAAATATTATTTTTGCCAATGTAAAAAAGAAAAATCAAGAAGAATTTATAATACTCTTCAAAATAGTGTCATGCATGGTTAAAAGTTGAAAAACAATGAATTAAAGAAGTTAAAATAATTAAGGCTGATCGATCCACTCTACCATTATGGAAGCATCGTACAAAAATGGAGGCAATAATGTACTCATGAAACAAGCCGGTGTAGTTGCAAGTCCCATGTCAAAAACAAGACAACCAGCACGAGAAAGTCCAGCAAAAATAGCCACACTTAAAGATGAGCCTGATATTCTAGGGTCACGTCCAAGTGATACCCTAACATTTCAACTTTTTCACCATTTGTTTCTTTCTTCAATCTCTCCACCACCCATTCGCCAAAACTCTCCGCAATCGCCTCCACCGCCGGAGGCGTTAGGTCGACCGTTCGGCCTTTTTCGCCTTCTAACGCCACCCCACGAACATCCGAGCCATTTTGTAGCCTTCTAATTTTATCCATTTCTTCATCCACTACAACTTCATTGTATTTGGTTGTGCTTGAAGACTCTACTCGTAGTAACGTTCTATTTAAGGGAAATGAGAATGAAACATTTAAGTTTGGTTTATTTGTTGGAAATATAGAAATCAAGTTTATTTTTGAAACCAAGGTCTGTGGAGATTGCAATTTTGATGAAGTGGAAAACATTGCTTTTCCCTTCAAACTTGGCGCTCTTGGAATTTTGTTTCAAAGCTAGCTATGATGATAGTATAGTTGGAGATGGAGAAATTAAATTTGAGAAGAGAAGATATGTTAGTGAATAAATTATAACCTTACATGTTTGCATATATATCTATGCAAGGGATGAAATATCTCAGAACAAACGTCCAAATTCTCTTAAATTTTTCTTGTTTTATCTAAGGAAATCTTCTTGGCCGATGGATACTTGAATCAAATATAAAATAGCATATTCCTCACTTAATGATGTAATACAGAAAATAGTCTTCTAACACTGATGAACAAGATGTCCAGAAGATATTTCAAATTTTGAGTGTGCATTGCAGCCATATACTCCAAAAATCTTGATAAAAGTACATTAATGGTGAACCTAATGTGTAATTTTTTTCATATTTTTGAGCGCATTTACCCATAATAAATGTTTAATTCATGAAAAAAAACTTGCACTCCATAAAATTACTTAAACATAAATTAGCCTTTCTAAGAATAGTATAATAATGCTAGATTTGGTACTTCAGAATTGGCCTTTTTAAGAATAATATGCTAATATACACAAACTCATGCTATATTTGGTGCTTGAGAATTGGAATTTGGCTTGAATTCCAAGTTTTTTTTGTCTCTAGTTCTCAGCCTAACATATTTTGGACATAGGTTCATTAGCCATGCATGTTGACGTTTTTAGTCGCGTGTTTGAAATAGGGCATAATTTTTTGTTTAAGTGTTATACATCTCGTGTAGAGTTTCAAAACGCTATATTAATACAATAATGATTTTGATTAATTCCGGTTGTTATTTTTCAAATTCTCTAAACTTTATATCTTTTTGCGAAGATTGTTGTCTTCTATAAATTTGTCACATATTAGTTTTCTCTCTTGATTGTAGATTCATAATCCAATAAAATTTCCTCCTTTTGTATAACCAGCTGAAAAAAATGAAACAAGGCCTGACTAATGAAAGGCATTTGCCTTTTCTACAACATTGAATTAATCTAAATCAATGAACTTTAAGCCTTTGGATCGAGCCCTACTCCATTTTCCCATTTTTCCATGAAATTCTCTCTTGATTATTCCAAAGGAAAATGGCATCATCCAGGAGAAATTATAACAAGATACACAGTCCTTGATTAAATATAACTTCAAATTTTGTATTCATAAACATGATACATCGATTGGGAATCCGGCATAACCCAGACTTGTTTCCTCGTGCATGTTTCAGGACAAGAACTGGATTCTCACAATTAACCAAATATCTACACAGAATCTTTAATTTGCAAACAATATATTATTGACTAATAAAACAATAAGAATTTAATATTAAAACGACTATTGATATGAAACTAGATGGCAGAGTTTGATATTAATATGTTTACTTCCTGAAAAATTGTTGCGCAAGGAATTAGAGTTTTTGATAAAGATTGATGATTGAGATTGTTGAGGAATATTAAATTAGATTAGGCTTTCTATTCTGTTAGTCCTATAGTAACAACTTTTAATTACTATAGGAAGATTTTGGTCGATTATCCATAAATATTAATTAATAAATGGAGTCTCTCCGATTCGTTGATTGGATGAATGATATATGTGAACTTCTTCACATCAACATTTGGATTAAGATTTACATAAATGAAAAATATAAAAATTGTAATTGTTGATCATGAATAATATATATATTCAAATATTTGAATGGTTAATTTGTATATTATTTAATATTTATAACTCATTATTTAATCATGGGTGGGATAAAATGATATAGATGAGGATTTTTAGGATCGACACAAATTAATCAAAGGAAGGAAAACATATCTTATCTTATAGTATTAATTACTTGTATATCTCTACTTGTGTTGTGCGTTTTTATGCCTCTAATTTCCATTACGTACTCGTCTAGTTTTGATTTCTTCTCTACGTACTACTACTGTAACATGCACTAGAGAGAGAAATGGAGTTGAATCATCATGATGAACTCCCGAATTTGACTCCCTGTTTACCAAATGACATCACTCTTGAAATCTTAGTTCTATTGCCGGTGAAAAGTTTGGTCCGATTCTCTTGCACGGATAAATCATGGCAAAAACTGATTTTTTCGAATCAACACCATTTTGTAAAGGCACATCTTGAAAATCAGGCACCACCCCGCACAGTCTTGATGACGAATTCCCGGGGCCTGGCCAGTTGCGGACGCCGCTGTAATCAAATCCCAGATCGTGAATCGAAAAAATTCTTTGAAAAGGTTGATCATCGTGGGACGAGGACGACTATACTTAGCAGCAGCAGTTCCAAAGGCGGCAAACCATTCTTGGATTTAGGCAATAGATTGTCTTTGGTAGGTTGCTGTGATGGTGTGTTTTGTATTTTGAAGGATTGTGATTGTTTTGCAGACTCAAAAATATATCTATGGAACCCAGCTTTGCGTCAATGCACTTTGCTACCAAGGAGTTTGGAATTAGGGGGATATCGTACTACTGCTGTTGGCTTTGGTTTCGATCCTATAAGTAAGGACTATAAAGTTGCTAAATTGTATACCACTACTGCTCAAGTGTCGTGGGAAAACCATTCTAATTCCGTCTCAAAGGTGGATACATATAGCTTAAAGAATCATTCATGGACAACAATCCTTTCGCGTGCTCATAATTCGACTACTTCTAGGAATCCCCTTGACTTGTATAATCCCCCAGGTCGCAATCAATTGTGCGTAATTCTCAATGGATATCTATATGGGATTGGTGGGATTGGTTGGAGAAATAAGCAATACAACATTATTATTAACAAAATACATCTGTCACGAGGTGATCTACATAGTTTTTTCCTCCCGTCTTATGTTACTGTAAACTTGGACTATAAGCTTGGATTGTACAAAGGATGTCTCTCAATATCTGGGTTTCCATTTATCCAAATGCAAAATGGAGGAGGAAGAACAGCAGGTATTGATTTGGAGCTTTGGACGATGAAAGAGTCGGCAAATGATAATGAATGGGTGAAACAATTTGTAATAGTATCAAGAAAATTGGGCATCAAACCTCTCCATAGAATGCCTCACCATAGAATTATGACTATGACTGATATTACATCAGGTGGGAAGATTTTGGCTCACTCCTTGGAACCTGCTCCTCCACGACGAAGACGACAAGGACCTCATGATCATCATGATTATAATCAAGATCATATCCGACGCCTTGTTCTTTATGATCCAGAGAGCCAAACGATTGAGGATGTGCAGCCAAACGGGGTGCCTTGTTATGCTCCTATATCACTCATATTCCCATATTTTGTAGCGGATAATTATGTGGAAAGCTTAGTTTCTGTAGTCCCGCCTGAGCATTTTAAAAAAATTCTTCCTAAACGCAAAACCAAAATCTTTTCACGAAAATTAAAGTTATTTGGTTGCTTTGTTCTAAACTAAATACTAAGAAACTAGCCGTATCCTATATATATGTGTATTATAGGTGGGCAAAAGATTAATCTTTTTCAGCTAAAATATTTGATTATTTTTCTTCCTTAATTAAGGTATGATGGATGGATGCATGGCTAGTAGTTTGTTTGTTTGTTTTAGGATTTTTGTGATTGAACTCAAAGCTGGATATATTTGATGATGATGATATATACCATGGAGTGATGATAATTCTCTAATTTACCATGCTAGAGGTTTTTGAACAAGATGTCAAGAAGATATTTCAAATTTTGAGTGTGCATTGCAGCCATATATACTCCAAAAATCTTGATAAAAGTACATTAATGGTGAACCTAATGTGTAATTTTTTTCATATTTTTGAGCGCATTTACCCATAATAAATATTTAATTCATGAAAAAAAAACTTGTACTCCATAAAATTACTTAAACATAAATTAGCCTTTCTAAGAATAGTATAATAATGATACATTTGGTACTTCAGAATTGACCTTTTTAAGAATAATATGCTAATATAGACAAACTTATGCTATATTTGGTGTTTGAGAATTGGAATTTGGCTTGAATTCCAAGTTTTTTTTGTCACTAGATCTCAGCCTAACATATTTTGAACATAGGTTCATTAGCCATGCCTGTTGACGTTTTTAGTTGCATGTTTGAAATAGGGCATCATTTTTTTTGTAAGTGCTGGAGATATCGAGAGTTTCAAAACGCTATATTAATACAATAACGATTTTGATCAATTTCGGTAATTATTTTTCAAATTCTCTAAAATTTATATCTTTTTGCAAAGATTGTTGTGTTCTATAAATTTGTCCCGTATTAGAAGATTGTTGTGTTCTATAAATTTGTCCCGTATTAGTTTTCCCTCTTGATTGTAGATTCATAATCCAATAAAATTTCTTCCTTTTGTATAACCAGCTGAAAAAACTGAAACAAGGCCTGACTAATGAAAGGCATTTGCCTTTTCTACAACATTGGATCTAAATCAATGAACTTTAAGCCTTTGGAACCCTACTCCATTTTCCCATTTTTCCATGAAATTCTCTCTTGATTATTCCAAAGGAAAATGGCATCATCCAGGAGAAATTATAACAAGATACACAGTCCTTGATTAAATATAACTTCAAATTTTCTATTCATAAACATGATACATCGATTGGGAATCCGGCATAACCCAGCCTTGTTTCCTCGTGTTTCAGGACAAGAATTGGATTCTCACAATTAACCAAATATCTACACAGAATCTTTAAGACCTGGAAAATCAAGCCATTCAATTTGGAGCTCTATTTCACCACATTCAACATTTCTCAATCTCAGCAACATCTTTTGAGTCATTTTGCCCTTGTTCCAGATTATACAGCTCTCATCGGCAAGGCAATTGTGCCGATTTGGCTGCACTCTATCAACTTTAGTGCCATCTGGAAGTTCATGTAAGCCCAGTTTCAAGCACTCCAAAAATGGTTTGATATTGATATCTGCATCTCCCATTTCATCATCTACTGTGAAAGTGTCTTTATCAAATACTTTCTGGAAAAAAACACAAAATTCATCATCTTAATTAAATGGAAATCATATATGTATGCATATATTTACTCTATTATGGCTCTCCCATAAAAGCCAACAAGGATGGTCTACAGCAAAACTTGAAACAAGTTATAAATTGACAACCAAAAACTAAACTTGCTCTGGATGCAATTGTGCAACAACATCCATTCATCTGTTCTAGTGTGTTGTTTCATTGCTAATTCATTATATATGTAGAGATTAGAACATTTCATGATCTTTCTTGGACACAATCTATCAATAATCAGATCCCCATTTGCAAGATTGGACTTTCCTTGTTTCTTCATGAGTTCAGTTATACAAGAATACTAAACTAAACAATTTCCATCACATGAATACAACCAACAATGAATAATTAGAAAAGCACTAGCTAATCTCCTTTTAAATTGGTTCATATATGAAACGGGAGTTAATCGTGATTTTAATGCGTAATAAAACCATAGAAAACTATAATTACAATTTCAACGATCATTAATTGTCCCTTTCATATTTGAACCACGTTTTATATATGAATCGGTTTCATAAAAAGTTTTTGAGTTAGAAAAGAAGACACTTACTAGATTAATTGGGAAATTAGGATCCTTCAAAGGAAGAGTCAAATCTTCATTCCATACTGGATAGCAGTTTTTGTGTATCACACTCGTCCTTACCCTCTGCAATAATAATAATTCACAACATGAGATGCAGTAGTAGATCAATATTATCAAGCAAGCACATGATTCAAACACAACTTCTGCTACTGAAGACTCTCTCATCAACTCTCTTATGACAAAGATTTAACAACTTGCAAAGCCATGTTATTGTAGCTTCTGAAATGGTATTTAACTCCAAGTCCTCTATCACAAAATTACGCAGTAATTTAAGCAAATATAATGATGTTTCACCAGCATAATCTTAAATTCTAAATGGGGAAATTGCGAGGAACATCCCTCAACATTGCAGCAGATTTTAGACCTCATGCCTTTCTCCGTTTCATCGGACTCTGTCAAGACATGAGAAGCTTATCACCTTAATTAGTCGCAGTAGAACCATATAAAAATGGCAACTTTGATAGACAAGGAAGGATAAACAGCCAAAATCTATAGCAACAACAACAACAATTAAACAAGGTCATTATCCCATTATATAAAGTCGTCTACATAGATCATACTCCATCATATGATACATATCATTCAACAACAATTAATCCATTATCCCATTATATAAGGTCGGATACATAGATCATCATACTCCATTATATGATACATATCATTTGAATGACAAAATTTTATACCGGAGACTACTACCCTGATGCAACCCTCCTAATATTTTCGAGTTTGGAACTGACTACTTATAAACAAGCAACCTATTTATATATAAATAGGCGGGGTTAACCAAAATCTATACCAGCACGAATAAAAAAAGAAACAAAATCATGCAAGAAACAACAGGATGACTGTTTAAATTGCGGTCTAGAGTATAAGAATGAAGAATTATGAGTTACCCAAATATATATATCTTTTCCTGAAATTTCGGCTGGCATTGGCAACACAATACTACAGTCACATTATGAGCACAGAAAACAGTACTTCAAAATTAATAACGTGGAAGATCAAGGCATGCATGATAACTTGTAGCTTAGAGAAGCCAAACTATCAATAATTCATGGTCCTCCTAACACACCTGGGCTTCTTTCAAAAACTACCCTAAAAGTCTTGTCTGCTTTACTTTGCTATTCAATAATTTCCTGTCCCCATTTTCCTATTCAATATTAGAGATTATCTCAATGCTCTATCAATTGCAAAAAGTTTATCCTAATCTTTCATCAAGAAGCCATCAAGAACAAAAAAAATCATCCAAATGATCAAACACAGACGACCAAAAAAAAAAACCTACAAAGAAATGAAAAAAAAACAAGGAATTAAACGTGAAATCGTTAAGCATCTAAACTGTAAAAATGAATATCATAATTTCAAGAAAAGAAATTATGAAAATCTTAAAGACCTGGCCAGCATGGGTGATCACAACATAAGGGTCACTGGTTTGACTGACAGAATCACGAATTGCGAGGTTGATGCCTCTACGAACCTGGATTCTAAGAAGGCCAAAACTATTCATGTCAGTCTCATAAAAAAAGAAAGTGATCAAGAAACAGTTCTGAAAGCAGAAAAATAATTTTTGTAAAATAGCACAAAAAAAATGGTAGAAATTAATATTGCATGTGAAAAAATAAATTGACTCTTAAAAATTAGTCAAAAGTCTTGTAAATATGGGAGAAAATGGAAGAATGGGTTCCTCACAGCTTAGAAAATCAAGGACAACCTTTCCATTCCTCCACCTCACAAATTCACAAACTTGGTGTGCTCATGATTTTCTTTTCTTTACAAAATATAAAAGTAAAAAAAAATTAGAGAAAACAAAAATGAGCTGATTCTTTTTTTTTTCCTTCTTTTATAACATGTACGAGCATTTTTTTTTTTTATATATATGTTTAAGTGGAAATGTCAATTTTTACATTTGAAAATGAAGAGTGATATTGTATACACTGGCAAATTATTAGCCTACTCTCTTTTAATAGTTTGAAAAATTAAAGAAATTTTGGATGCATTGATAACTTTACTATTTTATAGTGTGTACACTATGAAAAATTAATATTGCTGAGTTTGAGCCTTTATCTACTAAATGAAATGATATGAATTACATCTAGACATGGTAAAAATTGATAATATAAAAATAAATTTATTTACTAAATGAAGTCGATGATATGAATCACATATTGTCATCGTGACAATTTAGAATGGAAAAATAAATATATCTACTAAATAAGGTAGATGATATGAATCACATTTCCTCGTCGTGAAAATTGATAATTGAAAAATAAATTTCGGAAATTAAAAAAGCTAGGTAAAATTTTAAATTGTGTAGTGAAGTGTCTATAAAAAAGAAAAAAAAAGTGTATGATGCAAAGTAATTTATACTCCTTAGAAACATTAATTATAAATATAAAATTATTCTCTTCGTTTTCTTTTTTTTTTTCTTTTGTGGGGAAAGGGTTTTTAGGGCAAGATTAAGAAGAATATTTGATAAAAATATTAGATGATGATATATCATACATTAGATCATACATTGGAGCAGTTTAATGCAACGAAATCAAAAGAGATGCCCAGAAACGAAAACGAATGAAGGCCTTTAAGAAGTGTAAAATATAGGAAAAATTGGAGGAATGTGCTCTACATAATTTAGATAAATCAGGAGAACCTTTAATTCCAGTTTCCATGCACATTCACAAACTCATACGGATGAGTTACGTTGAAACCCCATTTAATCGCGGCACCATTTTAGAGAATTTTGTCATCTTCTACAAGTAATTATTTTGTCATTTATTAATGAATTTAATAAAAATAAAAGAGAATGTTTACAATATATACCACACATAATAAATAGAGAAATTTACATAGTTTATATTGCAAGTAAAAACTATAAAAACTCCTATAAAATTGGTTTATATATAAAACGAATAATTAATTATACGTTAAATTAGTAAATAGTTATTATAATTTATTAATTTAATAAGTGATTAATTGTCCATTTCATACATGAATAATGAATCACAAGACCACCGTGAAAAACAGTAATTGAATAAAGATTAAATAAAATAGTATCTAAAAGTTCCTAATTAAGCTGACAAATACCTATTGGAGAAGGGTTTATCATGAATTCGGCATTATTGACAAATAAAATATTTACGTTCCGCAAAATTTTTTTTTTTGAATTCAAATTCAATAAAGAATTATAAGTTCAATTATTTATTATTTATTTTTTAATAATAAATGAGAAATAACAACAGGACATACAAACATAATTTTACTCAAATACTAAAAAATAAATATTGAATATAAAACTGCCTTGATAATGATCAAATGTCACCACAATAATAATGTTAGGTTAAAAAATTAACTTGGCTTGACCTACCATAAGGTATCATATACGAAGCTTCGGTTATCTACTTCTTTTGTACTTTTTATACTTTTCTTTGTAATTCTTTTCCCAATCCCAAGACAAATGTAGACGAAGAAAATTATGGATGTGGGCAGAGATCACAGTCATGAATAATTAAATATTAACTTGCATGTGATTAGTGACCCCATGATTGACACTTTTTTGGTCTTATTAACACAAAATGCGGAAATTTCAATATAAATATATGCTATGACTACGAAAGGAAGCTAGTAAGATGCCAATTTTTGCTCATCTTTCATAAAATGTAGGCTTACGGCTTTCAAGGGTGGAAGAAATTAAGGCTTAATCCCATTAATAGTTCCATGGAGATTTAAAGAGTTGTGAAAGGTTTAACTCCAACTATGATATATACCCCCAATTCCACTTTGGAAATGTTCAAGTATTGTATGATTGAGAAGTTAGCGTGCATGTTTACTTGAGATATTCACTATGTCACAGTAAAACGAATCAAATTAGGTTGAATTTGAATGTAATAAGGTATTGTAATGTCACGAGTTTACATGCATATGCGAGTTTAGTGGGTTACGAATTTATTAGGCTCATATAGTAAATCAGAATTTTATAACACTTGTATTCGCAGATTCGGAAATGACACTAACTATGATAAATCAAATTTTACAACAGTTCTACACTTACTGAACTACTTTTTTTTTCTTTTAAACTATGACAATATGTTAAGGTTGGGTTTTGCAATTAAAACACTAAAAGGAATTGAATACACTCATTATATATGTATGAAATCATTGGAAGATTATGCTGCTGAATTATGAAATGCAAAACGATGGACAATCTTTTTTGAGAAGTCAAACAAGGACACAGTTGATCTTTTTAGCCTTTAGCTAAATTTATAAAAAAAAAAAAAAAAGCACACAACAAGTATATGCATGAATGGGCACCCCACCCATACTTTTCCATTTTTCACGAGGAATTGAACAAACAAGAAAAATATCCATCAAAACGGGGTAAGATCTCATATATATATATTCATTGTCAATCATATCATCACCAGCTGTGAAGGGAAAACATGATATACGATCCCTGACTTATCTCTGCACTATTTCCATTTTGCCAATTTTCCACGGCACCAAAGCCCGAACACCGCCAGGCCAGACTCGTCTTCTTCTTTCTTTTTTCTTCATTTTTTTTTTATTGTCTAATCTATTCTACATACCTAAGCAAGGTATAAAATTCATTAGCGATGTATATCTAACTTATTTATAATCAAACTCGAGCTATTGCAATTTGGAAATTTCGACACCATTAACTTTATTTTTGCCATAACTATAAGCAACCACCGTATACTTCATTCTTTTTCAAACTATAACTTTTATTTTAGGGTTATCTTCAATTTACCCCCATGAAAGATGATCTTTAATCACTTTGCCCCCATCAAAGATTTTTATTAGCACTTTGCACCGTTAAGGATATCCTATTACTATATTTAAATGAAAAGTTTAAATTATGCCTTAAAAAATTATTTTTTTTATTTTTTTTTTATGTTTTAGACTATTTTACTCTTAAATTTAAGTTTCAAAAACTTGTTCTACTTTGTCATCATTTTATTTTCTCTTTGCTTCATATATACTTTAACAAATTAAATTTCTTATTATTATTTTAAATAATAGAATAATATTATATAATCTTACTAAAACAATTAGATTTTGGATACGGTTTACTATTTTTTATAATTTGTTAACTATTTTTAATCTACTTGGTCAATAAAAACCACATATGAATTATTTAATTTTTTAGAATGTAATAAAATAATATATACTTTGTCAAATTTTTTTAATTCTTTAATAAAAAAATTAATGAAAAATTTTATTTTACAACTCTGATATCTATGGATTTTTAATTTAGAGTGAATGATTTTTTTTATTAAATTTATTAAGTATAAAAGATATCTCTATTAGAAAAATATATATTTATAATAAATATACACCTTACAACTAATAAGCAAATAATTATTTTATTTATTTATTTTGTCATTATATAATTTTATTATGTTGATTAGATTACTTTAATATATATAATAATATAATAAAAAAATTTTAAGATATTAAATCCATGCTTTAATAATAAAAATAAGATAAACAATCATATTGTAAAGAGACAACAAACTAAAATGAGTAAAAAAAATCATAAATTACAAGAAACTTGACATATTTATTTATATAAAAGAAGATGACATAAAAGGAAAAGAAAAAAAGATGAAAAAAATAAACAAGTATTTTAATTTGTTAAAAAAATTGATCAAATATTTTATGCCTCAAACTAATAATATTTAAGTATTAATACAAAATTATGCAGTAGATAAATTGAAATTAATGTTTAAATATAAGAGGGACAAATATAATTTAATTTATTTCTTATTGATGGATAAAATTGTCATTTAAAATTAATAATTAATGATGTTACCAATTAGCATCTTTAATTGATAGTCAACGGTGCCAAGTGTTAATAAAAATATTTTATAGGGGCAAAGTGATTAGAGGCTATCTTTTACGGGGGTAAATTGAAGATAACTTTTTATTTTATAAAGGGAGTGGGAGGAGATAAAAGTTTAAATTCATGGCCTTACACCAATACATTGTACATCATCATATATTTAAATTGAACATGTGAAAATTTTCTACATTCAGAATGGATTTAAAGGGTAGGACCAAAAATCAATTTAGATATATATTTCCAACCACACTTCCTTTTCTAGATGGAAAAAATTGCCGAACCACAAATTTGACTTTGTGTTTTCATCATCATCCAAAATGCCAAACCGTCCTTAAGGTCCACTTGAGTCAGTTCATAAATAGACATATGAGAAAAAGATATTTCCCATAAAAAATTTGGGATTTCTTAACCATGAATTGGGATTTCCATTTCCAAGAAATTTCCCAAAAAAAATTTGGATTCTTACCATGAATAGGATTTCCATTTGCTTAGATCTCAATCAATAAACTCAATTATTGACATTCACAAATCCTTTCTAAGTTGGTTGCATATGAAAATGCTTTCTTATCCGTACAAGTGAGTTCTACAAGGATAGGTACAACACCACAAGTACATGGTACGGATCAAATGCAATGTGTAATATTGTTTCAATTATCTAATCAACCCTCTAACCAAACCAATCCCTATTAGCTAAGAATTCTTGTCCACAAAGATAATGGCTTTAACTATTCTTGAAACCAAACCAATCCCTATTAGCTAAGAATTCTTGTCCACAAATTTAATGGCTTTAACTATTCTTGAAGTTGTTGTGCATCAATTTTGTGTAATTATAAGTAGTTTCTCTATTTATAAATATTCGATTCCAAATTCAACGAAACATATATATATATTATATTAGTAGTTTGTATAAAAAAACTACTTATAAATAGTCGATTCTAAATTCAACGAAACGAAAAAGTTACATATATATATTAAATTAGTAGTCCATACAAAGTTTTGTCATTCAAATGATATGATCATAGTATAAAATATATAAACAATAGCGGAATAATTGTTGTGCATCAAACCTTATAATTTTATTAAGGAGAAAAATAATTAAATTTTATATAAAAAAATGGAAAAAAAAAACTTTAAAAAGACATGTTACAAGCCTAAATTAATAAAGAATATTTGTGCCCTAAATCCAAAAAAAAAAAAACCCAAAAAAAGGATTGAAGAAAACTTTGTGAATTTGCGAGTTGTCTTCCATTGGAGTTCTCTTTCAAACACAATATAGTCAAAATCTTTTCCAAGTAATAGGCTGGCTTGGTGAACTAGTCAAGAAAATTCTCCTCAGCATTATTTGTTTAAGTTAAAAGGAATATTCTTGTGGAGATTATTTTGAGAGAAGACAGTCCCATATGCCATATGCTATCACATCTTAGCACAGTATAATTTTGAGTCTAAGCATGAACGGAACCATTGCTTTTGCCGTCCTTCTAGCTTCATCATCACTAATTAAATTAATTTGTCAAACTATAATTGGTTTATTATTCACATCCAATTGATAGCCGTCCATTAGTTTACCATATTCTTATTGGAATTCTATTCTTCTTTTTTCTTTTTCTTTTTTTTTTCTAGTTGGAATGCAATACTTAAAAACTCTCATTCCATCAATTCATGCTAGGAACATCCCAACTAATTGGAATAAATATTTTAACAAAGGAGGCATTACTTGAACTCCGATACTTACAAGGAATATCCCAATTGTGATACCAAACTTTAAAAACAAATGAAACAAGGACAAATATTTATTTCAGTAAATCGAATCAGCTATATGAATTATAATTTACTATCGTATTTGTAATAAACTTACTCGAGTTTTAATGCGACCCATGTAATTAATGTAACAAAATTTTGCACAAAATGTCAATTTATCTATTGCAATCTTCTTACTTTCTGTAAACTTAAAATCTTATATGTACTCTCTTATAAATCTATCTTTAAGGCTTGTAAAAACGTTGTATGCAAATTATAGAACAAATGCCATAATATGTGGTTGAGAATAGGCCACCGATTTTAGCAATTGACTAAAGCAAAGGCACACATTTACCGTTCTATCTTTGAAGAAAAAAACAAAATGATCCCTTCTCTTGCAAGGTTAATTGTGTATATATTTGCAATTTTATGAATTTAAAGTAGTTGAAAAGTTATATATTACCACCAAAAGTAATTACCCTTCTAGCTTATGTCTTTGGTATCTTTGTTAAAATTCTTTTCATGTTCTTTCTAAGCTTGATATGCCTTTTTTCTTCTATCAATAATACGCACAAAATTCACCAAGATTCATGTTTTCCATTTCCAACTTTCTATTAGTCGCAATTTTTGTCCCTTTTGTTTTTTTTTTAATTCATTATTCATAATCTAAAATTGTTTTCTTCACTTTGATGACTGTATAACAATTGTTCAAAAACTAAGACGGGTACTTTAGTCAAAGTGATTAACAAAGAATAAATATATCGTGCTTACAATAGTGCCAAAATCACTGGCCTTAAGATATTCAATTCTGAAAAGACATAATCAGCAGTATTTGGAAACTGAAACGTGCAGAACAGAACAGAACAAAACAAAACATCTCCTTTTGCCATTTGAATTCTTTTCAGCTTGAAGAACTATAGACTTCAACAAGTAGAAAGACTGTTCTTAATATCACCAAAGAAATGCTGAAGTTGAGAAATGTCAAATTTATGAAACACTGTGTCCTGAATTGTTAAGGCAAAACCAGCACAATGGTATGCCATTTATTTTATGAAAAGGAACAACAATTGAAATAAAAAAAGAAAAAAAAAAAAAAGGAACAAAACAAAGTGCTATAATATCCCAACAACCACAGCTGAAATCTCCTCTCAACAGACCAGCATCAGTGCTTTGATCAGTTGCTACAATTTCATTGAAATTCAATGAGAAGAAACCTTGAGATTGAGTGATTTATTGAACCATGACTTCCAATTTCCAGAGCTCTTCCTAGCCATAGGAGGAGGAGCTTGCTTTCCATCATCATCAATGGTGGTCTTTTGTACCAGTGGCTTCTTGCACAGCATGAAATTGCGGAATCCAACTGAACCAATTGTCTCCCATGGACTCAAAGCTGCAAAAAAACCAATGAACATCAGTTTATCAAAACTCCAATCAAGCACCACTATGATTCAGAAGAATAAACTTCCCCTCCCCACAGGGGAACCCCAAATACAATCAGAATAGGCATCCAAGAATTGCACAGCAGAAACAACAAGTTTTCAATTTTAAGTTTCACTGGCGCAAGACATACAAATTCATGGATATTACAACTAGATGAATGAATGCAGATATCAGAACACAATCCAGCAGATATGTTATGAAAGGACTCAACCAGGAAACAGAAACATTACTCAACTTTATCAACCCCAACCAAAGGAATCCATCGAAATATCAATTCAAGCATAACCCCACAAACCAAATTGGGAAATCATACCTAACTCCAAAAACCAACAAAAAGAAAAGCCAATCCAAAAAAGTTGCAACATTCAACACCCAAGCTCAAAACTGTAATGGAAAAAAGGTATAAATTTCCACATAACAGTTCATCTAAACCAAACAGAATTGGCTCATTACCTTCGGTTGAAGCACAAGGGCAATAAAGCACAAAACTGTCAAGATCAGAGCCCAGAACAGGAAGGCGACCCTCACGTGCATAAGATTTCAGAGCAGTATCAATAACAGCAGCCACAAGTTCCCCTTCATTCACCACAAAACGGATCGGCCCAGCAGAACCCAACACAGTAATGCTTATCAAAAGCCTATTGCCCTTGGCCGCCGTCTGATTCTTCTTCTTTTGTAGCAACATTTTTATAAAGTTTTAATCTTTTATCAAAATTCAAAAGAACCCAGAAAAATTTTACCCAAATCTTGCGGAAAAAATAGAAAATTTAGCCAAAACAATCAAGAAAAAAAAAATTCAAGGGTTGTGGATGAAAATATGAAAAGAAAAACACAAGAACATTTCAAAATTCCTTTACGGGTCGACTCCAAGGCAGCGATAATACCAGCCCTGTTTGCAGGATCCGAAGCCGAAACAGAACGATGTCAATGAAGAAGAAGAGACCCCCCTTCTCTGATGTAAAAGGGAGATCATTAACAGATTATCAAAGATTTCCACCATTCACAATAGCCCACAAGACAAAAACAGAGGAAAAACAAAGAAAAAGATTGAATTTTTCAATTTTTGCGAATGAAATTGATTCAAGAAACAATCGATTTGAGCCGAAAAAACCGAAAAGGGCTATCTGGGGTGGCGATTTTTATAGGGATGAGTGTGAAGATATTGTGGAAAGGATGATGATTTTATAGGGCTCGGATTCGGGTTTTACTAGGGTTAGGTTCGTTTGTTCGTTTTAGGTTTCTTGATTTTGATCGTGATCGTTTTACTTTTTCTTTTTTTTTTTTTTTTTTTTTTTACTTTTTATTTACCAGTAAAAAAAAATACAAAGTTGTGTTCGTGTTGGATCGGGAAATGAATTTTTTTGGATTTATTTTTAGGTTTGTTGAGAAAACTGAGGAAATTTCTAGCGATGCTTTGTACAATTTACGCACCGACTTGGCTTTCTTTCTTCAAGAAAACATCAGAATTGTTTCCTTTGTGACTACAAAAAGGAAATGGTTATAATTTTACAATACTATTTTTCATGTTTTATATGCTCTTTTTTTTTTGTGTGTTTTAGCGTTTAATAAGGTTTTGAGTGGTGGTTGATATTTAGCCTATCAAATACTCTATTTTAGGCCTTAGAATTTGTCTTTTTTTTAAACATAAATAATGGTTATGATTTATGAATGAGAAAAGTATGACAAATTATACTTGTTTAATGAGTTTTATTTTGTATAGAAGTTTAATTAAAATTTTGGGGCCAAATATATAATATAAGTTTGATAAAAAAAATTATAAGATAATATGGAAAAGAATTATCTTTTTACATCATTTTAAAGCATTTAATAGAATTATAATAATTTGGAAGAAATTTAACATTGTTCTTTGATATATTATGGGCACAATTAATATTAGAAATTATTGTTTGGTGAATTAACATTCTCTAATAGAATGAGATATTATTTGTGAGACAAAAAGTACAATATTGAAAGGTTTGGAATTAATGTTTATTTCACAAAAAGTGGAGAGTTTTTTTTTTTCGAATTTCTTCATCTTATAGATCATGAGTTGATTTAACTCCCACAATTTCCTCCTACATTTGCTTCTTTGTTCTCATATGCAATAGTCCAAAAAAATAGTATCTTAATTTAGATTAAAAAATTATTTGAATTATGAGATTTTTTATTTGTTTGAACATGTATTTGGCCCATATACAAGTTTTAAAATGTATTCCATTCAATTTAGTAGTCGGAATATTCAAGTATGTTTGATTAGAATTATAAAAAAAAAACAAAAAAAAAAGAATGTAATAGAGATTAATTTGGTTTTTGAATTTTTGAAACTTGTATTATATATGTTCAAGTATTTGCCAACTGTGTGTTAAAAGCGTTTAGACCATCTTAAACATTATTTCAATTATTTATTATATTCATTTTAGGTTATTTGTTCATATATCAGTGAAGTTTTTCTTCTCTAATTATTAATTAAGTTCTTTAGGTTCAAACTTTGTGATTAATGCTGTTAAGACATGAGAAAAATTTGGAAAATATTTCACTTTTTTCTTTTCCTTTCTCTTTAAAAGTACATATTATTATAAAAGGCCTTATTTGACAACTAAATGGCCAATTTCAACCATCAGTTGATAATTTGAAATGGAAATAAAACGTGCATAGTCAAAATGGAAATTACGTGAAAATATCTAAAATATGCATTTATGGAAGCAATGTTGTTACTCATTCATTTTCATGTTTATAACTTCTAACATTTTCTCAGGATGATTCCATCAAAATGAAATTGAAATCAACTTTTTTCGGAAAATGTTGAAATTTATATATTGTATGTCACCAATAATAGTAAGACTATCGAATTTTGTTACACGAGATTGTAAGTATACTTATATCAATAAGATTACAGTTTCATTTAAGTGAAGTTCTATTCTATTATCACTCAGTCACTTATCTATTTAAAGTGAATGTAAACTAGATGTAAGTGGAATTATAATCTCGTGTAAAATAATTTTATACGCTCTATCATTATTCTTACTTTCACCGCAAATGTAGACTTTAGTAGGTAAAAATTTTAGTTTAAATTTAGAAGCGTGCAATTGTTAGCTAAATTTGGTTTAGAGGATTTTTTTTTTTTCCTAATTCATATACAACTCACTTGAATCATGGATAGATTTGTATCCATAACGATAAAATTTTTAAAAAAAAAAAAAGTGTCCTGGATAATGCACTCATATTTTTGGGGGAAAAAAATACAGAACCTAACATTTTTGCTAAAAAAATTATACTGTGAACTGCCAACCTAAAAATCAAATTAAGAATCGATGCCATGTGAAATACTTTTGCTTTTAGGAGATTTCTTGTCGCCAAATCGAACTATTTTTCGTCAGTGAAATGTGCTAAGGATTCATCATTGACACACAAAATGGTTTTGGTTCATTGGTTGTCAGAAAAGAGCAATCGATCTTATGGAATAAAAGAATTCAGATATCAATTCACAAAATCTTAGGAAATAAAGATTCTATGTTTTTTCCTTTCTTTTCTTTTCTTTTTTCGGGTTTTGTTTTTGATACAATTCTAAATTGTTTTGCAAGTTTTATAGGACATTTGACGAACGGCTAGAATGTAATGTCACTGAACAAATTAATTTTAATAAAGGAATATTCAGAATCTAAGACAGTGTTCACACATGGAAAAGAACAGAATCAGAATATTCTCTGTAGTGTTCATTTTTCATAGTTTTCAAAGAACTATGAGAATTGATCCATAGCCCTTCATATGTTACTCTTTGTGTTGTCTTAATGGGTTGTTGTCTTTCCAAACAAATCAGCAGACATTTTGTTGTGGATTCATGAATTCATCCATAGCCCCTGCAACAACAATTAGAAGCTGCAGTTTAGGCCCAAGTTAAAACTCATAAGTTTCATCACTGGATTTTGCTTCATATGTATCAATCCTGTACATAAGGACTATCAACTTTGTGCAAGGTTCATGTGCATTTTCTTTATGTTTATTCAATGTTGAGGGACCCATTTGGATCTAAATTGATAAATGGAAGGTTTCAAAGGATCTTACTTTTTCAAGTATGAGGAGAGATTTCTCTTTTTTTTTTTTTTTGATGATATTTCACATGCATGCTATAGTAAATTCTTGCTATATGTTAACCTACTACTTCATAACAAAAAATAAATAAATAAACTCCTACAAAACAGTTTCATATATAAAACTGTCAATCGATGACCGTCTAAATCGTGATTCTATTTTTCTACCACTTTTATTGAACGTTGAAATCGTGGCTAACTTTCATTTCATATATTAACCCGGTTCACAAAGACTCACTATAACCTTCTTTCTTTCTCTCTCTAAACTTTTCTCTCCCTTCTCTCTTGCCATAAAAACCTAAGGGGAGGCGACGGTTTTAAATTGCCGCCGCTTCCCAACCAATCTTCCTCCCAAAATCCAAATGTTCTCTTAGTTTTTTCTTGTCTCCCTTAGTGGGAGTAATCTGTCTCCCTTAGTGGGAATTGTTCTTCTCTCTTTTGAGAGCCTTAGTTTTGGAGTTATGTTTGGATGCTTATTGCATTCTTTTTTGTTTCTGGAATTGGTTTTCCAGCTTTTGTTTGGATGCTCAGTGCATTCCAAATTGAATTTCAATAAGTTGATTGTATTATGTAAATTTTATTATTATCAATATAAATTACCGCATTTGGAAAAAAAAAACAAAGACTCACTATAATAATAATCCATCCATGGAAATCAAAGCTCACGTGTTTACCAATTCAGTTTTTGGATTTCTCTTTTTAGTGGGAAAAAATAAGGCTTATGGACTTGAGAATTGCAGGTTTCTGGATTTGGGATTTAATAATGGTTTAAATCACTACTACAAAATAGGGTATTTAAAACGGTCTATTTAAAACGGTTATTAATAACCCGTTTTAGATAATTGGGGCGGTGGCATTTTTGTAATAAGAATTAGGAAAACGCAAACTTTCTAAAACGGTTACATTATAACCGTGTTAGAAAGTCTCTTGATGTCAGTTTCTAAAACGGTTCGGGAGACAACCGTTTTAAAAGGTATACTTTTTACACCGGTTATAAAAATAACCGGTGTAAAAGCCCAATTATCCACATCTAGTCTCTTCAACACTCACCATTCAAATTCTAGTCGAGTCTAGTAAGGAAGTTAGGGAGAAGAAAATGCTCTCAACCCGCTTGGGTTTGCTTCCATCTCTAGTACTAGTTTGATCGGTTTTCTTGGATTTCTTGCACCAATATTGTCCTAACATCTTCATCTACTGGATTATATTGAAATCCTTGGGCTGTGACCGGTTTTCTTTTGCCGGAATATCATTGTTTACAAATTTCCGTTTTTTCCAACAACAGAAATTTGGAAGATTTTTTATTCGTTTTTCACTAAGGATTTGCCCAGTCAAGCTCATGGAATACATTCCATACATGATTATGGATTATTTGTGAAGTTTTGGGATTTTTTCAGATTGTTATTGGTGGTTTTATACCGAAATTACAGTTTGGGCAGCCATCTAATATCATTGTTCATCACATTCTTGGAAGATTGGAAACCAAAAACACTCCCTTCCATTGGATTTCTGGAACCGTGGGTGACATCTTGGGCAGCCTATACGTTTTTTCTAGCTTGATTTCAGTTTGGGTTTCTCGGTTTACATTATTGGAATCTTGGTGGAAGTTTAGAACTTGAATCGGTTTTCACTAATTTTATTCAACCTTGCTCTTTATTTGGACTTCTTGAAATTAAAGGTTGGTTATCACTTCATCTTTGTGGCATTTTCAGTATATTGCAGCTTCAATATTTGAATGTTTAGTTGGAGAAGAAGATGAATAGTATATGGGTGTTTGAAATTTGACCAAGGCAGCTCCTTGAGTGTTGCTGCCATTGTAGATCCGGCTTCAGCATTTATTCAGAGCGGGCATGGAGGCTCATCCAAGCTCTTAACCTCTAGAGGATGGATCGAACCTAGATCGGTCCTCTCTCAGATAGATCGAGCCTGGATCGAGGCTCTTCCATTTTGATTCTTTTTTTTTTTTTGCAAGCTGTATAATTGTATCATTCGTGTATAGGTTGAATTTTGGGTGGAATGAATAATATACCTGCAATTGAGAGATGTTAGAATACAAAATTATTGAGATGTATTTACTCTTTCATCTTTCTTGGTGTAGCATACCTGTCCCCGTTTTGTACAACACTAGTGGAAACTATTGGGAATTTGTTGATTAAAGAAGGATACAATCGTATCTTTTGCAGTAGAAACTATTGGGAATTTGTTGATTGAAGACTAAAGGTTTCTACGAGGGCTGGGCGAGCAAGTGTTAAAAAATAGACTTCTAAGAACGGTTCATCAACCGTGTTAGAAAACAGACTTTTAAGAACGGTTCATTAACCGTTTTAAAAAATGTAGGACTTTCTAGTCCGCCCATATCTAAAACGGTTTGGAAAATCTAAAACCCATTTTAAACAACTAAATTTAACCGTTTTAGAAATTGAATTCTGTAGTAATGAATGTAAATGGAATAATAACCTAATTCCTCAGCTACAAACATGAACATTTTCTTCCTTTTCAAGTCTATAAAGTTTCTACCATTTTTGCACAATGCTTTACATGAGCATCCATCCAGTGGCCTAATTCATACACCAAAACCATTCATACTTTACACCTTTTAAAGATCAATTTAAGCCAACTTTAGTCCTAAGGGTGTTGGGATTTTACATATTTTGCATTTGAGGAAACATTTTCCTTCATACATTAAATTTTGGGCTTCACTTTTAAACTTCTTGGTTTACATCTTTTTCCATCAACTTTTTCTCTGGGTATTAAGTCCACTGGACCAGAAAGTTAATCACACCTCCATTTGTGTCTTCCTCCAATTTTTATGAAAGCTTAAAAGGGTTCTTAGTGTATCCTTGTTTTGGACATGCACCATGAAATTAGGCTTTTCTTTATTCGGGTGCTTAGCAAAATTGTTCGAAGCTGAATTTGAACTTGCATGAGTGTACTGTTCCTTCCTGGCCTGGAAAAATTTGATGTCAGAAAAGCTTCAGTCATGAACCGCAATTGTCTTCTTTCTATTTATTGTTGAAACTTGTGTGTATGATTGAGTTGTGTTTCTATGTACTTTGACAGCCCCATTACTTTCTTCTATATCGTATATTTTTCATTATGAAAAATTCCAGCAAAAAGAGTAAACAAACACAGCAAAAACCATCAGTTGAAGTTGACTCATAACTAGACCAAATTGATGCACTATGATGTGGTAAGATATCATCACGTACGTACAAGAATCACAATTTCTTGACTTTTATGTGATTGTAATTAAAAACTTGGATGATGTGCAGATTAAAGATGCGGATTGTGTTCTACAGGTTCAATCCAAAAAGGAAAAAAATGTTAAATTACATCATTAATTTAGATGCGGATTGTGTTCTATAGACTCAATCCAAAAAGGAAAAAAAATGTTAAATTACGTCGTTAATTTTAAACGGGCGTAGCTTTCTCATTTGCGTTTAAAATGGCTATTAATTTAATCGCACGCGGTTATTTCTCAAAATTCCTTTGTTTAGGCTATTTTAGTTTTTTTCTAATTATTTTTGAATTAATTTTAAATTTAAATTATGCTTGATAGGCCTTTATTTTGATTATTATGATTTCATAATTATTCAATATAGCTTTCCAAGTTCCGTGATATTTGTATTCTTTGAGAACTTTGTCTTTCATTAATGTGTCTCATGTTATTGTAATATAAGAAGTCTCAAAACTCAAAAGAAATAAACTTTTCTTCCCATTCAAGAATTTTCAAAAGAGAAAATCGCCAAAATAGTTATTGACATTTACCATATATATACACCTTCTTTAGTCCCCAGCCATACAAAGCATTTTGATCCAAAATTTCTGGCCTGAAGATTGGACGCAGAAGGCAGACAACACATGATATAAAAATGATGGACAACCCAACCTCAGCATCATCCTAATTCCTAGGGTTGCTCCATTTTCATGTCACAGTATTATATTTAGTACGTAGAAGTTAGAACCATGATTAAATGCTGGTACCAAACTCCTTTGATTACTCATAATTATGTTCATGCTAATCACAAAATTGGAAGAAATGTATTCGAAGTTGCTTGACAATTTGCCAAATGGCAAACGACTAGTGCATATCAATCAATTTTCATGTCTCTTTAGAGATTTTCAGTCAACAATGCATGAGCATTTATTGACCGTGTGAATTGGAAGAGTTTGAAAGTTTTGGAAATTGTGAGAGAAAACATATGGACATTGATTGACACACATTGATTTAGAAGTTAGAACTTCAACTTTGATGACTTTGGTCAACCAAGATTCTGTGGTTGATCCTGCTTGTTTATTCCAGTCCTTTGATTCATGCACAAAGATCTTCAAAATGTCATCTTCCAAACCTTTGCCTGCCTTCCACCAATTTGGATCAGAATTTCCAGGAAATGTTTGTGTTTTAACTTACAAATAACATATTAAACATTTGTGTTTTAATTATGATCAAAGATGTCTAAGAAATAAAGAAAAACCTTACACTGTAAACGAAACCAAAATATGAGCCGTAGTTTACTAATTTTGAGAGAAAATGTACAAGTTACTATGAATGCTGAATAAGATCAATGCCAGAATCATACACACAAAAGTGAAAAATTGGAGATCAACCCAAAATTCCACGTATATTGGGAAGAAAAATTGTCCAGAATTTTATGCCCGAGGTGGAAGTCCATGATACATACAAAATGTAAAAGAACATTGCTGTGATTTTCACAATTAGATTAATTAGACCAGGAGAGGTATGCAATTATGATTGATTTTAATTACAGTAGAGGTAACAATTCCACCTAATTATAGGCAATTTGTCCTATATAAGTAGGAGGTTCTAATTAAACATAGAAAAGAAGAAAAGTTATGACAAATTAGTAGTTTACATAAAAAAATTTCATATCTTATAATATGAATTATATTAGAATTCGTGTAAAAACTATAAAAAGTGTGTTTCAATCGAGTACGGTGACAAAGTGTAATCTATATAATCGACCTAGAGATAATGTAATACAACCGGATTTTAACTTCATTTGCGGGCAAAGAGTCTTCCATCACCAGTTCCACACTTCTATACATTGAGATTTTTTCATTATTTCCTAAGAAAAGAAAAGGGAAAAATAATCTAAATGAAAATTATATAATGGTCGTTTTCTCTTATTTAATTCGTGGAATATTTTTTTATATACATGTCCAAAGCCTTCACCAAGCAAATAGTTTGGCACACCGTATTTCCAAACTAAGCAAAATTAATAATGTTTATTAGAACATTGATCGATCATCATGAAAACAAAATTATTAAATAGGTATTAATCATTCAATATATTTAGGACATGCAAGAACAATGGAGGGATCATGGGCTATATATGAAAATCTTCCTTCCATGGCAATTATCAAAAGCTATGAGTTGATTTTTTGTGTTCAAGTTCAACAGAAGAAGAAAGGAGTTAGGAACATTTTATAGTGGACAGTTTGATTGAGTGGGAAATTGCCCAAAATTTCAGAAAAAAGCATATCAAGACTGAAAGTCACTTTTTAAAGAGCCTCCCGACATGCTCAACTATTGGAACCCCACGAGTGATCGATGTTGACATTGACCAACCACCAAAAACCAAATAAACCGCCATTCCCCACAACCCTTGTCGATCTACCCTTGCACCACTGCCCACCTTTCTTCCTTTTGTAATCCATGCAAAATTTTCAAATATATGCATCCCTTAATTACATTTATAGCATGAAAAAAAATAAAGGGTTTTTTGAGTCTTTGAAAAATACGAACTATTGGCATTTCGGCGCCTCCATTTTTGTCCTTCGAGTATACTCCTTTTATTCTTTAATAAGTGTTATTTTAACTCACATTTTTTGTTTTTAAATAGTAAGTGTTATTTTATAAATATTAATGTTTCGTTTCATTTATCTATGTAATGTTATTTAAAAGAATCGAAAGAAAGTTGAGGTTATAAATATGGGTAAATAAAAAAATTTTCCTATATTTTTAATTAGTATTTACATCTTTAAAATGACATTTTTTAGAGAATGGAGTATATAAATAGCCCTTGTTTAATCTAACATTTTTCTCTTTCAAATTTACAGAGATATGCATAGAAAAACTTTATATTATATGGAAACTATACAATCCCTTTTAATTAACGGGTGCAAATTTCAACTATTTTAATGTTTGGGACAAAGTTTATTTACATCTTCATTTACTCGTTCATAGACCTTATGAACCAACCATTAATTATTAAGTGGGAAGAAGAGTTTAAGTTTGACATGGCTTCTTGTGCAACCATGCAAGTTCTCAAGTCTACATTTTCTTTGTCCATTAAAATCTTGGAGGTGGAGAAAGGAGAAAAAGCAAAGAGTTCAAGACTGAAAAATAAAAGGCATGTGGGGTTTGAAAGCAAATGGTTTATGATAGTGATCTTCCAACAAGAGGGAGGTTTAGTAGGGTCCCAAACAAGAAATCTTAAATATTAATTAAGTGGCAATTAATGTTGGGATTAGACTATTAAGAATTGCATAATGTTTATTATGTATAATATTTGTGCTTAACTGGAGTGCATTGTTGTACATATTTTTGCAAAATTAATGTTTTTGTGCTTCATACATTGTATATATGTTTACCATTTAATTTGTATGTATGGTCCAATATCCAGGAAGTAATATGGACTTATGGTTCCTTTTGTGCTTTTGTTTATCATTGGTTGTTGTAGATTTAGTGCTTTTATTTTTGGCTAACTCTGTCAATCTTTCTGGACATATTTGTATAGTCTATTTAAAATTCTCAAGTTCTAATCAAACTTGAACAACTTTTGTTATTTTTTTTTTTTCTCTTTTGTGACAAATATTTTGCTTTTTTTAAATGGTCAAGCAACCAAATTAAGCAGGCAAAACAGAAAATATGAAAAATATAGAATTTTAATTCCCTTTATATCTTACAAAATTGACATAATTAAAGAAGATTATGGAAGGATAACACGAAAGAGAGGCAATTATAGATGAATTAATGATCAAAGTGAAGCTCCAATAATATTGCAATAACATGCTTAACAGCTAAAAAGGATTGCTTATGCAGCTAAAAGGATTCCATTGCATATGAATGTGTTTGTTTTTTTAATTAGGTTTTATAAAATACTTTTAGTTATACATTTATTGTGCACTTTTTTTTTTAAACAAAGACATCATCTTAAAATACTCATATTCGTATCTTAACCAACCACCATATGATGATCTAAGCCAACTTGTTGTAGTCATAGTTGTCTCTAGCCAGCCATGGTACCTTCCTTTCACTTTCACCATGCACCTTTCAATTTTATTTTAATTTTTTTCTATAAGCTAATTAAATGTAAAATCATAATCAATGACCAAAAATTCTCAAGCAAGATTTTTCAAACCCTAACTTGATAACTTGATACTAGCCTTATGAAAGTTGTTTCCTCCAATGAGCAAATTCCAGCAATAGTTAAAACTAAGAACAACTCAGAAGTGCTTTCTTTTCTCATTTTCTTTTCTTTTCTTTCCCTTTAATACTTTTATCTCAAGATAAAATAATACGGAACAGATAATTGAAATACAACAATCTTCACAAAATGCAAATTCACAGAACTTGAAAAGGCGTATTGAATATCAAAATATATCTCAATAATCAAATTAAAGAACATGCTACAAGTGCTTAAATAGTGTTCAAAAACCCTAATCGTAATTACAAAACAAAAAGGAAATAATTAAAAAAGTACAAAAACTTAAAAGGGCCTAAAAATGATCTAAAAATGGTCTAAACATGTGAATTTTGCCAAACAGTGGTGCACATCATAGAACAAACTGCCATGAGTCTTATAAATTTCATTGAGAGCTTAGAGATCCTACACCACAATCTCAATTTTGAATTCGGATGAGAAAATTGTACCCATTAAAAATTAACGGTGCGAAATAGTTTTTTTTCTTTTTTGAACTCGTCATGCACGTTCAATATGCATGTCTATTTCACATCATAACATAATAATATTCTTATCATAATAACAAATCTATAAGCAATCTGAAATTTGTATATAATTGAGCAAATCTATAGCTTCTTAATTAATTTTCTAAACTTTCTTTTAATAATCACCTTTCAAGTTACCAATAGTACAAAAAAGTAAGAATTTTCTGAATATAAATTTATATTAAAATAGCATAATTTGAAATGATCGGCTAGTATAAGAATATTAGTGATACACTAACTGTACCCAATACATATAAATTTGTTTATACACATAGGATAAAGTGAAATTAATCAGATCAAAGTATGCTGTACATATATATAGAGCCATGCATCTTTTAGGTGAAAAGTTTTATAAATCATTAGTTGAATATTTTGTTTGTCATGGTCGATGTAATTGTCTTATAAAAGATATTGAATAAAGAAATAAAAAAACTAAAGTAACTTTTATGCCGAGGTTTGTTATAATCTGGCTCAATTGCCAATGAATTTTAAGCATAGTGGTTCAAGAAACAAAAGGGATTCAAGAACTTTTCATTCTGTTGCTTATATTGTTCTTCTCATTGTAATCCCATTATAGTCCACGAGTGCTATACTTGCTTTTAGAATTTAGATAGATGATCACTACCATGAAAGTTTTATTTTCAATAGGATTAAAAATAAAAATAGATTGAACACTTTCTACGTCTTAATTAAAATGTACTTGATTTGGCCCCATCAAAAGAAAAAAGAAAGGAAAAAGTAAAAGTAATAATTAAAGCAAGAATTAATGTTGATTTTACACTTACATATTCAAGGTAATTTCATATGGATAAAGTTTAAGAATTGGATTTCTTTCTTCTCTTTGTTTTTGGGCAATTTGGAAAAAGAAAAAAATAATAAAAAAAAGAAAAATCCACAATAACGACACTGGATCTTCTGTCCAAGATTTTATCTGTCTTATTCTGTTTTAATTAAAACTACATCATAGGGTTCACTAATCTCTTGGTTAGGGTCTAATAATTGTAAAGTAATTTTAGTGATATTTATGCATTTAGTCCCTACTTTTAATTAATACGTCGTTTTGAACGTTAGACATAATAAGACAGGATAAATATTGGACAGAGGATCTGGTATCCACAATACCCATTGTCTAACCCTCTCTTCTTCTCATTCCAAAATGTTTATTTGTAAGAATTAAAATATCCAACCCTAAAACAAGACTATATTTGCAAACTTGTATAACTTTTGTAGTAATACTAAATTTTTTAATGTTTTATATAACAAAAACAAATATTGAAATATCAAATGTTGTATAGTTACTATAGTAGCATGCTTTGGAATTAATTAAGTTTGATCTTATCAACTAGCATTTATTTAAAAAAACTCTAATGTCAATAACAATAAATGGAGTACTTTAGTATAAGCAAATGAATACATCATAGATTCATATATAGGCATGATATTGAAATCATCAAGCTATATTTATTTATTAATTCTGCTTGATTATCGAATTCTCAAATCATACAAAATGTTCGTATATCCTCCAAAATGCAAAAATAAACTAACCCTAATGAAGAGTAGAGTTTTGTTTTTCCCTCATCAACACCTTGATCATGAGTGTGTAGATTTTTCATCTAGCTTTTTTTGAACCCAATGGATCTTTTGTTACACTCCCTATTTTGATTCCTGTTTCGATCTATAAATACAGGTCAGTTATATTTAACACTTTACCTCAAGGTTCACTAATCACTTGATAGGATTTTAATAAAATATACGTGACATGTATTTATAAATTGAAATATAGATTGAAATAGGGAATGAAACAGAAAATCCGGAGTGTTTTTTAAGTATGCATCTATATAAATCTGACTTGCTTTGTATATAGCCACTTATATTACGAATTTTTTCAACGATATTGTAATTTTAATCACCTAAAGTCTTATTGTTTGTGTTGATATGATAATAACAAGACTTTAATTAAGTGACTAAAATTACATTCCTAACTGGAATTTGACTGTGGAATAATGTGAGTTAAATCACAAAATTTTTTGGACTAAGAATAAGAAAACAATTGAACCTTATAATCTACAAACTACTTAGTTAATTTATTCGGTGATCAGAGTATATATAGTGCCTTTTGTTTCATTAATTACTGTATAATATAGATAGGAAAAATATGCCTTATTATTGATCTCCATTTGGCTTGCTTTTTCATGTTTTGAAAATTAAAACGACCTAATAACTTTTTGTTTAATTTAAATAAAATCTTGAAAATTGAAAATTGTATGCCAAAACTAATGTAACACTCTCCCTAGAGATTAAAATGATATGTAGTTCAAAATCCATAGGTTGAAATGCAATTAATTGCAAGAAATTATGATTTAAACAAACTTTTTAAGCATTTTTCTTTTTGAGGAAATCAAGCCATCCCATGCCAGAAATGTATTAGATCAATGTGGAATTGGGAAATTTTTTTTTTTAGGCTTTTTCTCTTTCAATGTGAAGTTGACCCAAAGGTCCATTATTAGTCTAGTCTTAGGAAATTGCTCAACAATTTTTTTTTTGTCAATTTTAATATAAAAATCATTAAAACTTAATGAGAAAAATTTGCCCAAACATTGAATTTGGCTAAGAATGTGATTTTGAGGTTTCCTTAGATACATCCATTCTCAACGTCAGACTGTCTTAATTAATGGGCCTCAATTTGTATTAAAAAAAATCAATATTTATTAACTTGTATAAATATTTTATTAATTTATTAATTTCTCAACGGCATATTTTGTTAAGATCGATGTGGGAATCACGTAGATTATAAATTTCAAGTTGATTAGAAATGATAATGACACCTATAATGGTATATAATTATTTTAATATAATTTAATATATTACAGTTACAATCATAGTTGTATTAACGATCCTTAATCATCCCTCTAACATGGCTAAAACATTATTAAAATTAGTATGATCTGTACTAATCTTGTAACCTAATAAACCTTGGTCGATTAATCATACAATTGATGCTGATGTTCTTCCCATTTATTTATTAAACTATAAATTTTTCTCGATTTTCCAACCTTGCAGTAATTCTCTTGTTTTTGCAATCTATATTAACAGTTCATTTGCTTTTTTATTTATTCTTGTGATAAAATTCAAGTTTTAGGTAGTTTTTTTCTCCCTCTTTTTCCCTCTCTACGTGCGATAATAATTTAATCTGTTTAACCGACTTCACGTAATGAAATACAACTTTAATTGGTATTATTGTTCCTTCCTCTCCAATTTCATCTCTAATACGGGACAAATTTTGTGAAAAATACCGATATTTGTAAAAGATATAAAATTAAGAGAATTTGAAAGATTAATTGAATAATATTAAGGTAATAATAATGAAAATAAAGGCTATAATTGTAAGAAATCATAAATCATAAATCAAAATAGAAAATAATTCAAAAATAACTAGAAAAACTTAAATAAGTTTTAAATTGGTCTAAACAAATGAATTTTATCGAACAAGACAAACACAGAGTTTCATGTGTTTTTGTAGATTTGGCCAAAATTTCCAAATGATATATCATAAAAACGATTTTAAATTCGAATAAGAGAATTACCTTTTAAAGTAAGCAATGCAATTTAGTTATTTTTCCCTCTTTGAACTGGTTCTAGACAACCCAATATCCATCCTTAATCCAATCCACATCAATCTCCCATGTCAAATGCACAATTTCGAAATGGCCAACCAATCCAATACAAGTTGATAAAAAATTTCTTGTCAAATTATTGATGCTAAATGATAACTATGCAATGCACAAGTTATTCTAGAAATCAACATGATAAGAGATTATGAATATCAATTTGATAAACCTTTTTTTTTGTTTTTGTTTTTGTTTTTTAAATTCTCTTGAGCTGAAAATTTGAATAATTTTTAGGGGATGATGAGAATGATTAGAGTCCAAAAGTTAAGTTGCAAAGTCATGTGCATAATGTAGGCATTCTTGACTTGAAAATGGTTAATGGTCCATATAAAGTTCCAATCAAGCAAACTTTTTAATACACATTCAATAAATAACACACATAGTCCACAAATATCCCATTTGGTCATTTACATCACAAACCACAATCAAAGAATCCACCCCAAAAAATAAAGTCTCAATCTTTTTATTAGGCAAAGATATATATTTATATATATAAATACACATTGACATTTGATCCCTTTTTAAGATTCACCCCAGAAAGTTACATGATTCCACCCAAAAAAAAAAAACCCAAATTGAAAACCTACCAACACTAATGAAATTATAAAAAAAAAAAAACAAATATTGATTTTTTCTTTTTTTAAGAAATACAAAGGAGAGACAACACTGGGAGTGGTGGGTCTGTTCCTCACAAAGCTACCCAGCTAAGCAGAGACCACTCTGCTGGCTGTGGTTTGGTACACCAAAATGGCCCAAAATTGAGTTAGTCCACCACAACCAACCATCCATCCAATTCATTCACTAACTCGAAGTCGAGTTAACCGAACTTTCATGTCGACGAACTGGCACTTGAAGTCGAACTCGAACTCGAATTAACCAAGTTTCCATGCCGAGGCAGCAATTAAAGGCCTTGTATGCCAACCCAACATCATACATCCATTGTTTTCCTCAACTCTATAACCTCCACCATTATACAAGGCTAATAATATGCTTGCTTGTGTAAATGCATTAGAACCTAAATGAACCGGTTCAAATCCGGCTAAACCGAACCGGGTTCTCCATTGAGCTAATGTCTCGTGCCTCTCAACCCGGTCTACACCTTCACAAGCCACCACGTTACAGATCTGCCTCCCCAAATATACCTCAGACATAATCTTATCTTGATCACTCACCGGCCCACCAATACCAGCACCACCATCCACACCGCCATTGCCGCCGCCACCGCTGCAACTCTCTAACGAATCAAAAAGGGTCGAGTAATAATGTAATGACTCGGTAAATCGGTCCAAGAAAACCGGGCCATTATGATTGGCCTCTTGTTCAACAACTGTTAATATTTCAGGCTTCAATTCTTTGACAACTGACAATACTTTTTCAATAGCTCCAGGCCTAGATAACAATTGATGCAATTCAAACATGGAATTCACTGCAATTGTTTCCCCTTCACGAATATCAAACATGGATGCATCAAGATCAGCTAAAGAATTGGCAACAAATCCTCTGTACTCGAATTCAACATGAACAGTTTCAGCTAATTGAGCCAATTTCCATCCCACTTCTTGCAAATGATCAGTATTATCATGTGAGGGCGGTCCAATCCCAGTTAATCTAAAACTAGGCGGACCTCCGGGCCTCAAGGCTAAAGCTTGAAGTAAAGCTGGCCATTGAATACCTTGTTTCATACTAAAATCAATAACATGAACACGATTTTTGCCAACAAACGCTTCCAGAATTGCCTGATTTGCTGTAAAATGAGCAAACTTTAAATAAGGACAAGTTTCATAAAAATGCATTTGCAACATATCAGTGAATGCAGAATCGTGCGGGTTGGTTGGATATAATCTGTAAACTCTTCTCGCCAATGCTTCAGCGAAATAAGTTGCCACTTTCCTCATAGCTCCAGTTTGGGACACAGCTAAAAATCCAATTTGTTTAACCAAAGCTTCAGCCCATTTCATGTTCTCTTGTTGAATGGCCTCAGCACAAGCCATCAAAGCATGGACAAGCCTAACCCCATTTTCTTGTGAATCAACGAGAACAACTGGCCTTGCTGACTCAACTGGACGCGGAGTTGTGATTATTGGCTCGCTTGGAATTCCCCAAACTCCCATTTCTGAGTTGGGTTTCATCCTCTTACTTGGGGACTGATGCTGCTGGACTACTGGTGTGTGTACATGCTGAATTGGCGGCGGAGGGTAAACAGCTTTGCCTGGTATGGCCGTGAGATCAGAATCAAAAGAGGAATCATCAAACACAACCTGATTAGACAAAGGACGCGCACTATTACTCGTCGATGAACTACAATTGTCCAAAGAGGAAATTGTAGCAGAGGAATCCGGCATAGAACAAACATCTGAAGGGTTGATTTCAGAAATCATAGATTCAAGCCAAGTCCAAAGATCTGAAGGATTATAATGAACAGTTTCAGAAGCAAGATGAGATAAACCATCACTTGCAGCATTTCCAAAGACTTCTTCAAGCTGTTCAATCTTCTGGGCCACTTCAGCCATATCAGAGGCCTTAACGTTATAACCCACCATAGCCAAATCCTTATCAACCACTGCATCTTGTTGTTCCTTCTCATCGACCCACATCTTTCCTTTGCTGGAATTTAAACTTGTTAGGGTAAAACAACTGCTGCTGCTGCTGCTGCCGCCGCTTGCTGTTGAACTTGTTCCAACCCCTGAATAGCTCCTCTCTGGGACTTGAGCTGCTGCCTGCGTTTTTCTATGGTCTCTCTTCATTTTACTGTATAGGGAATTTTTTTTCTTTTTCTTCTGTCGTTGTAGTTCAAGATTTGTTGAGGTGAGGAATAGGAAGAAGAAGGAAGAATCTGGTCATTGGGGATTGGGGAAAGAGGTGCTTGGTTTTTTAACACTAATTTGATGTTGGGCAGTGTCACTGTGTGTGTGTGTGTGTTTTTGGGGAGAACTGAGAAGGATAAAAATATTGTGTAACGCTATTGGGGACTATCAATAATAGTAGTACGAATAAGAATAGAGAGATAAAAGAGAGAGAAATATAAGACATGAGCGCTCGTGAATAAGGCTCGAGGACCAAAGAACCAGCACACTCAAGGCTACTCTTAAAACAAGATCAGATAATTTTCTTTATTTATCCTTATCACTAAATTTTTTACTTCTTACTTTTTTCTTTTTTCTTAATAACTAGAGAAAGAAGTCAACCTAATAAAGGAGATGAACAGAAATAATTTTACCTCGTATTTATTAAAAGATTGCATTTTAAAATAATTGAATAATTTTATGAAAGTATTTAGAAAATAAAGAGAGAGAATCTAGATTAACTCCGGTAGACACGTGAAAATGAGAGAAACACGATAAAAATGAATAATAAAACCACCCTTAATATAGTGTAGATGTGTACATAACAAATTTTTAAGATGATTTAAACATATACAAGCAAGATTTTTAAATGCTCTACCAAAACCAAGAGTATTTGAAGGCAGGTGGCTTAGATTGTAACTAATATTTTTAATATCAATGAAAGCTTTGGTTATAAAAAAGTGCCCTATGGAGGAAATTAAAGAACTATTATCTCAAATTAAAATGAATAAATATAAACATCTTTAATGTGTTGTGTTAGGGATTGAATCTTGATTTATAGATTTTTCATTATTATTTTAAGTTATAAATTTTATTCGTTTGTGATTACATCTTAATTTATAAATTCCTATAATTAAAATTTACGTCAAAAGTAAAAATTTATTCATCAAGCTTCGTTTTTAACAATTTTTTATTTTTTAGTATAGTATTAGACGTAGGAATACGGAAATTATAAATCTTGCAAATTAATTAAATCAATAAACACATTTTTAATTCTTCGTGGTACTTGAAATAAAAACCATTAATTTATAAAATGACACTTACAAATAATATAGTCAAAAGATAAATAAACTTATTTAGATCCATGCCTTGATCATACTCATTACTATAGAAACCCTTTCACTAGTTACAATAGAATCGTAAATCAAAAAATAATAAAAAATTAATAATTAACTCTATATTTTCTATGCTCAAGTTAAAATAAACACTATATTTCCTATACTTAAGTAAATTAGTTTTATATGCTTTATAATTTTAAAAAAATAACTTTGAGCAACTTCACGATCGAGACATCTAAAAATATCTTATAACAGATCAAGACAAGAAAAATGTTAGAAAAATAAAATGTTTTGAATTTAATCTACGAATCTATGCATAATTTGTAAGAATACAATTGTGTAATGTTTTTTTTTTCAATTTGTAGACAAATACTAATTGATTTATTTGGCTAAAAATGATGAAATAGTATGTTTATTAGACATGAAAACTTTTCAAATTTTTTTGGCATACACTCTCAAAAATTGCTTGGTTTTGAGAGTAGTATAAATTTGGTGAGGAATATTAAAGTTTCAATTTAATTGATTTTAATTATATTTGGTACTACCTCTAACTAGGATAATCTTATTAGATTGCCATCTTTGATAATGTGTTCTAAATTGCATAAATAAGATTGCCCACTAAATTATGTGTACTAAAATTTGTTGACATTATTAGTACTCCAATCACTTAAATGAAGATAGTTATTGTACCTTCAAAATATTACCTTGTAAACAATTTAAAGCTTTTTTTTTTGTTGAGAAAATGTGTGGATCAAACAGTTTGAGTGATGAACAAGGTACAATACTAGAGCAAAAGAACAAACAATCTTGTGAGGGAATTACAACAATAATTAAGTCTAAGGCGTGTATATCACTTTCCTTAAAGTGTTAATTGCCTCCACTATTTTGCTAACCGGATATTGTGGCAATTTACTTCTAGGATACAATAGACTTTAGAAACAACCAAGTAGCAAATTCTTGGATTATTTCTACAAGAATATGAATGCAATAGCTAGTAAGATTCTCTCCATTTGACCAAGAGCACACACATATATATAGAGCTCTTGAATTTGGGATGTAACCCTTCAAAGAGGTGCCTCTAATTTGTGCTGCAACTCTTCAAAAAGGTACCACAATATTGGGATGTAACTCTTCAATAAGAACATCAGATTTGGAATGCATCTTTCCAAAAAGGATGTCACAATTGAAGAGATGTAACTCTTTGAAATATAGCTATACTTGAATTTAATATTACAAACTAAAATTCCAACATTTTTATCCTTAAAAGTTTGATGTATTCTAAAACAAAAATTTTAAAATATAAGGTAACCTCAACAGCAGTTGTTGCTTAATCCAATTTTATCCTCACCTCAAATTACCAAAATAAAAAAATTTTAAAAAATGTACTAACAATTAAGAAATTGAGGATTTGTTTGATAATACAATTTAAATTTTGAAAATTACTTGTTTAGATATGAATTAATTAAATTTCTTTGATGAACGATTTAAAATTTTTAATAGATTAATCTTTTTTTATAAATATAAATAATTCACACATATACACTCGTATTCATATGTTCCCACTCTACTTTTAATTATACCAATTTATTAAAGTCCCAAAATAAAAATAAAATTAATTTTTTGAATAACAAATTAAATACAATAAATATGCTACATGTTGAATTTTACAATACATGAAACGGGCTATTATATCATTATAAAATTTAAAATGAGTTGAATTATTAAACATGTATAGTTACTAAATACAACAACTTATTCCTTTCAAACTCAATTTTCAATTTTATAAAAACAGGTCCTAAATTAAATCCACCATTGCTCAAACCTTCCCTAGTAAGTGGAAATTGGAATAACATAATATTGTTGAAAGATTAAACTACACATAAATTTTCTTATGTTCTTCAAACTTTGATTTTTCTTCTAAATTATTTCTCATTGCCTTTGCTCATGGCCATCACTACTATTGCAATACTTGGATTTAATTCTCTACTATAGCTAAATAGATAATTGCAATCAAACAACATAGGAACAAATTAATGTGATATAAGAGTCATTTCCTTCTTGTAATTTAAGGCAATGCAACTTAATTTGTTTAATTTAGTAAATTATCAAATATTCTAAAACACACCTGTAATTTTATTTTTCGGCCATTCGAAAAATATCATTTCATTTTCATAGTATCGTTAATATGATTTAAGAATATTATTTTCAGGAAAATATTGTAATCGACTACTATATTTAGGTTACCATATTCTAGCAAGTTAATGAATCTTCATTGTCTTTCTTCTTTTTTATAAAGAAAAATCATTTCATTGTCGAAATAACATCAAACAATTAATCAAATTCAGAATCTAGTTACCATTTCCTATTGCTTGTAGCTGAGGAACAATTCTCTCTTTCAAGACATTAAAATGTCTAGTATTAAACATATTTAATTAATTGATGAATAACTTAAAATCCAACACATCATAGGGAAATTAAATTATTAGGGAATGAAATTGGGAGCTTACACTTTTCCTTCTCATTTGAAATCCAAACTTTTGTGAAGTAACGGAAAATTTTAGTTTAAAACATTCTTAAAATTTTGGAATACACATTTGTGGAAAATTAAATTTTAATTTTTTTTCTCTCATTCAAAATAGAAATTAAAACAAATAATTACAAAAGATTACAAACATGCACATTAAAAGCAACTCCAACCCAAAAACTATTTCCAATTTCAATATAATTAAATTTATTTCCACATTATCATTATTGTTCTATGCGCAATCATGACGCTAATTTTTCCATAAATATGAGATCATACATTATTTAGTCAAATTCGTGCAATGTAAATATCTAATCAAACATTCTTTGAGATGACCTACATTCTTTGAGATGACCTAAAATATCAATAATTCGACCCGTGATTTAACCTTTTATCATGCTTAGGCATTAATGGAAATTCATTAAGAATTTAGATAGCTTTTATTAAAAAAATAATATTAGTAAAAAAATTATTTATCATCTAAATTTTCAAATATTGAAAAGTATACAATATATATCAATTTGCAGCCTCCTGTTGACATTTCCTTTTCCAAATGACTAGACCAAACACTGTGTAATTCTTTTAGTATTTTCTTTTATTATTATTTTTTTTTTTCGTTTTTGCATATTCGTTAACTTTTCCTTCTTTTTTTTTAACTCAAATAAATGATAATTTATTTCATTGTCAGAATTGCCCCACAGGACGGAGACCAATTGACCAAATGACCTGCCCGTCAACGTCAACTGCCGTCCCGTCAGGCCGTCACAACGCCGTCCGTGAATTTTATTACCCTACATTGAGGTCCTACACGGAGAGTTGGCCACGAATAACGCTGTTATTATTAAACCTTATCCTTTGGAAAAGAGACTACAGTTCCGTCTTATCTCTCTCAAATTATAATGCGATTATAACCCTCGAATTTATCCCTCTTTGGCGCACTCTCTTACATTTTCATTTTAGTAATTTCTAAAACATTTCAAAATTCCCCTAGTCATTTTGTTTGCTTTTATGGTGTAAATTTTATAAAAATTTTTAAGAAAAACAATGTCTTAATTCATGTATTCAAGAACAAAAATAGATGTAAATTTTTAATACACTCAAACTTGATGAAAATGTTTGGAAATGAGATACCTTAAACAAACATGTCCATAAATAATGATTCAGCGCAAAAGTATGGATTACATATATTTTAAAAAAAAAAGGAACTAGCGAATTTTGACAATCCTATTCTTGCAAATCAAATCAAATCCTATGCTAACCTATAGAGGACACGGGATCTTCAAGATTTTGTCTGTCTTATTCTGTTTTAATTAAAACTACGTCATTAGGGTTCATTAATCTAATAATTGTAAAGTAATTTTAGTGATATTTATGCATTTAGTCCATACTTTTAATGTAACTACATCGTTTTAAACGTTCGACAGAATAAGATAGAATAAATATTGGACAGATGATCTGGTCTCCCTTGAGATATAGTCTTCAAGTTGCAACTCCATACCTTAAAGTCTATTGTGTTTAACTTTAACACCAATGAGAGACAGGGCGTTCAAGTTAGGAGAAAAATACGGGAATTTGAACATATGATTTTTAACCTTGAAGGAGGCAGAGCCATCAAGTCGGAAGGGGAAATGCACCGACTTGAACCCTTAACCTCGAGAAATGTAAGAATTCGAACTCCTGACTTCTACCCTCAAAGGAATAAGAGCATTTTAGTTGGAAAGGAAAATGCAAGAATTTCAACCCCTAACTTATAAAGTTAAATGACTAACAAAATTAGTTTCTTATATTAAACATGCAGCGAAATAAAACTAACCTAATATTTTCTATAATTTTCCGTCACTAAATGAGAGTAACAATTACTTTAAGTAGTAAAGGTGGTCATTCTCGACTCAGGTTAATATTATTTGTATCAGAAAATTTTTATTCGTTAATATGGATTCCATGCAAATACTCATTAATATTATTGGTGCTATCACCTAAATATTCAAAATTAAAACTACAACCATGGCTTACGAATCACTATATCATTTACAAATAAGGAATTATTCCGTTCTTATACCAAAAACCAACTTGAAATTAGAATTACTTTCGTGTGCATGTATAAGAATTGAAATCAAAATCGATTGACATCCCTTGAAAATAATGTTGTTAAGAGTTCAAATTCCCTGATGGATCTTATAATACATTTCCTAATTCAATACATGTTTCAATCCATAAATATAGGCCACATGTATTTAATACTTATCTCTTAGAGTTTATTAATCACTTAATAGAATTTTAGTAAAACAACCCGTGTATATTTATAATACAAAAATTGAAACATAGAATGAAACAAAAACAAAAGATTCAGAGTGTTCAAATTTCATATTCTTTTTTCTCCTCGTAGTCAAATATTTTCTCATAATCTGAAATGTATGATTAAGATGGTATATGAATAATCAAGGTACATTTCGAAAGAAATTCACAGCTTTTAGAATTTTCATTGCCTTATAAAATTCTCATATTAAAAAAAAAAAAAAGTAAAACATATCCATGTGTGTGCATGATGGTGTAAATGTGTGTAAAAATCTGCCAAAATAAAAGAGATGACTATGATGTTTGCAGGTGGCCCAAAGGACAGACTGAACAAATACAGTAAAAAACAGTGTCCACCCAAATGGCCATTACCACTAACACTAAAGCAAACGTTTCCATTTGATATAACGCCGTACGATTTTTTTTCTGTACCAACGGGGCCAAGAAGAAGAAGTGGGAGACCCACCCGCCATGTGATTCTGACACGTGTAAAGATTCCCAGAAATTTCTGATATGGGACCCACACCTCACATTGGGAGCCGTTATTGTTTTCCTATTTTTAGTACTTGCAGATAGATCCAGCCATTCTTGATGTCTCTTCCTGACACCCTCTGAAAGATTTTAATTTTTTTAATTTTATATTTTACCAATTCTTTTTTTTTTTCCTATATTATTAACATAGGTGATAGGTCTAAACTAGTTTTATTGCAATTAATTTTTTTACTGTCATTATTTTCTGATAAAATTAGAAACTAGAAGGGCTAAATGACTATATTTGACTTTTATTTCAAAAATATGTTGAGAAAAAAAATTAACAATTGTTAGGAGTAGTAGCAAATGACACCAATGATCTTCTGTTACATTCGATATTTTAATCCTGTTTCAATCTAAAAAATACAGGTAACATGTATTTAACATTTATCTTTTAGTGTTCACTAATTACGATTTAGTTAAATATATGTATCGTATATTTATAAATTGAAAAAAGAATTCAAACATGAAATGAAACAGAAGATTCTGAATGAAAAATTACTTGTAATATTGAAAATTATTGTAAATATTAAAACTGTAATTTGAAATTATAAATGTAGCAAGAATTGGCTTTTTTTTTTAAAATGTATAACACTAATTTATTTAAAGATAGAAAACGCTAAAATTTTAATTTTAACAATTTGTAACCCGTGTTTATTAATATTATCTCTCGTCATAATTAGATAATTACAAAAATTCAAAATTAATTTGGAACTAAAAGATATGATGTTAGTATTGAAATGTTCCAATGTTAAAGAAAGCTGCACGAACACACCACTTTATAAGGAAAAAAAATAAATAAAAAATACAGCAAATCAAAAGAAAATTCCACATAAGGGAAGAAGATACTAAAAATTATTCCTTTTATGTTGAGAAAAAAATTAATATTTATTAGGAGTATAAGTGTTACATACTAGAATGCAACATATTAAAAAATTATTTAATGTGCATCGATATTCCAGCAATTAAAAAAAATATTAGAATATTGTCAACAATTCTAAACAAATAAATATTTTGGTTAATTAATTAGATGCCTCTATGAAGTTTTCACCCACCAACAATTAATAGATTCGTTAAAAATGAAGGTGGGCTTGTTCCATCAATCGAACCAAACTTGTATTTACAAAAAAATAAAATAAAAAATGATACAAACTAATGATAAAAATTTGCTTTCGAGGAGGAATATCTGTGTGACTATTTATCAACATAGTGAGGAAATAAATCTTGATTAAAATCGAGAATAATTTTCTCAAAATTGCTCAAAGAAAAAATCATTAATATTCTCTCATAATGTTACGTAGAACTTTGTGTTCATCAATTCTCGAATTAGGACTTAATTATGACAACTTAATTACCTCGTCCCAATTCTTAATCGATTCAATCAAAATTCTTTGGGAAACACGAAGATACATTTTTTTTTTGTCTTGTTCCATTTTCTTTTTTCTTGCATTATTTTAAAAGAAATTTAGCCAGCAAATATCAATTGGCTTATTTCTAATTGATAAATTTAAAGTTGAGAAGAAAAGAAATTCGTATGAAGGATTCAAAGATTTGCCGTTTGCACAATAATAAAATTAATATTATTCCAAGCCTTAGTAAAAGAGAAACAAAGCCAAGTCAAATTCTAAGACAAATGTTTAGAATTAATATTAACTATATATTCTGCTACTTATAAATATACACACATAATTAATTGAATTTGCACGACTTCAATTTCCAATCTAAAGTTTACTAAATTAATACTATAATATTTGTTTTAGTCTACTGTTGTCACACATATACTTGACATTGACTCAATAACTTAATTAAGTGCTTAATTATATATAGTAACAAATTTAAACGATAAATAAATAAATAAATGTTTGTATTATCTTATTGTTGCTTACCATTAAAACCTTGAAATTGGTGTTGGGAATTGTAGCTTGCACTCCTCATTAGCATCCAAAACTAAGCATCCCACAATGGAACTAGTCTTTTAAAATTTTTTTCCCCTCCCCTTCTTTTTTCCTCTGTATATTATATTCTAAAGAAGAATTCTTTTGATTCTCCAATTCAACTTCTTATGCATCTTCGCATGATGAAGTTAAGATTAGTTAGCAGTCACAATTTAACAAAAAAAAAAACACCGAAAAAAAAAAACAAAAACAAAAGTTCATACTTTACGTTTTGTATGGACAAAATGGTATGGTACCATACTTGAAATATAAAGGATATATTATAACTACGTAATCTTGTCATAGCCAAAAAAAAAGGGAGTAATGAATTTGTTGCTCAATTTTTGTTATACTTTAGACATAAATATAAACTAGAAAGTGATGAAAATTAAGAGGGTTTTGCTCATTCTATTTTTTAATTTTATTTAAACTCTTCAAAAATTTAATTTAATTAAGAATGGATCATTCACGAATCCAAGAAACAGTCTGTTTGTCCACATTGGAAAGTTAGACAAAAGAATAAATAAGTTTAATTCGTTCCAAAATTGATGTTGAAAACAAAGTAAAACTTCATATTTAATAACGAAGACTCTCTTTGAATGAGTCAATATATCTGGATGATATCTTTAATTAAATGAAGAATGCAATATTGAATAATTTTAAGATTGAACTTTACACTCACGAAAAAAAAACGTTTTCAAATGAAACACCATCACAAACACCTGAACTCATACGTTTACTAATGAAAATGATTTAGCCTTTCTTCAACTTAAATATATAACATATATTTGAAACAGTTTTCTTGTTGATATTTTCTTGTTTTGTTTGCTCTATTAGTTTGTGGGCTAAAAGCAAATCTCCATACTCTTAGCTGTACCTATCATTTTTAAGCCACACGTGTACTTGTTATTTACTTCTCCAGCTCAAACCATACCATGGAATTTAAAAAAAAAAAAACATTAATGGCAACATTTATACATATTTTAATCTATTCTTTAAAAAAAAAATATTTAGGTCAAAGAATTGAAGACAGAATTCTACTCACACATCGTAAGAATGCCATACAATCGATTGAAAAGAAACGATAAAATAAAGATATGATATATCTAAATATAAATAAAAAATATGTGTATAAATAGAATACGGTGACCAACTATGATTCATGTTGCGGATTCCACATAATGGGATAAAGACATAATTGTTATTGTTGTTGTTGTATACTACAAACTAAGAAAACTCAATATATTTTATAAACCCTAAAATTTGAACAAAAGTTTTATATTAAGCATTAAAGATTATTCTCTTTGTTAATCAATAACTTAAACAAATTAAGCAAATCAAGTTGGTTAATTTATGCAATGGAATAGTTAGCCACCATCTAATGAAAAGTTCAAATTTTTTTAGAACTTAGAAATAGGGTAGTATTGTAGATAATGTGCAAAAAAGATAAAAGATAAAAAAGGGTAAGTGTATGGGTTCATGCACACAATAATCACTTACCCTTTTGCTGTCATAAGAAAGTCATCGATCATTCTTTCTATTCATTTTTCACAAATAAAAAAAAAAAATCTACGCCATTAGATATTATACAAAAGTTTATCACGTTAACAAGTTTTCAACCTTCTCTTTATTAACTCAAATAAAAGAAATTTCTAACGTTGATCGTATCCAATTTGTCCCATAGAAGATCAATGTAGCAGCAGCAGAGTTATGTTGATTAATAGTCAAAACAGGAGAAGAATTTATGAAAAATATATATTGGTAGAAAAAAAAAGAAATAAAAGGTGATTAATTAATTAAACTTGAATAAAACTGTAACTTCGTTTACAAGTAACTTTCATGCATGCATCTTGATACTACTATCAAACGGCCGACTCGTTAAATTAAAAGAAAAAAAACAGTTTCATGGTTGATTTTCTAATTATCCAAATAAAAAAAAAAATCTCAAACAAATTGAATCCATATATAAAATATTAATTTCTTCAAATGGGAGAGATCAATATTCAACACATTCAAAGACGGCCAAGTTTGACCAATTGGGACGAGTCCCGAGTTGCTGCAAACTTTTACCATGCATGGCGGTGGGTGAGACTTGGGAGGGGACCTCTTTTTATCGTTGTAGATCGTGACTTTCATGGAAGTCTAACTTGAGTTTGGATAATGGAGAATGCTTAATGGATAAATTCTTTAGAAGGGATTAATTGGAATTGGACCACAGAGGTCTCAAAATGGCACAAAAGAAAATTCCATAATAATGTTATAAGAATATTCTTCAATCTCAAAAACACACAAACTTTTAATTTATTGACTGCAAATAAAAAAAAAAATCAAGAATTTAATGTTAAAGTTGTTGCACATGCATGCATGGATGCATTAATTTTAACAAGGTTTACACATATATAGATTCATTAATGCTGATGAACTTGTATTTATTTTTGCATTTATACTATGAGGGAAGACCGAGTTAAGAGGATGATGTCCATGACTCCATTCCCATCTTCTAATAATCTTAGAATGATTTAATAAATTCCTTAGGGAAATCAAATGGGCACGTGAAGTTGCCAAGAACAAATGTCTATTGCTCGACAAAGTAGCTCAGCCGTCGCAATTCTCTGCTATTGTTATAAATGTAGATCGATCTGTGTTGTATTAATACATTAATGATCATGCAAAGAGAAAAATAAGGTGAATTAATGGATGGTAATTGGTAAGCTACACAAATTAAATTACCTTTGGCCTCATTTGAGAGCATTTTGAGTTTTTACTACTCTAAACTAATATCTTGTCCACATATTGACCATGTGCATGAGAATAATCTCATTGCATTGTAATGCTTATACTAATGTTTAAGGATTAACGATGGGCAAAAGAAGGGGAAGACAAGAATCTTTATTGAAACACAAATTTAGAGAATTCGAAAGTTATATTAAATAATATCAAAGCGTAATAATGAAAAAAAAAGGCTTGAAAACGTTTATATATTTGTAAGAATAATCTAAATCAGAAAAGCATTCGGAAGAAACTAGAAAAACTTAAATAGACTCAAAAGTAATCGAAAGAAAAATTTTTTGCAGAAAAACATCACACAACATGGGGCTTTGCGTTATACGTTTCGTACACAGAGTCAAAAGTTTCAAAACAATATATAATAAAGGTGATTTTAAATTCGAACAAAAAAGTTATGCCGTTTAAATTTAACCTCATATTTTAACCATTGGTCTTTTTGTGACTCGATGCTACAAAGTTCATTAGTTATCTCAACCCATTCCTCATCAAGGATAGATTACAAAATGTACATAATATCCATTTGCTCTTACACTGTTTTCACAAAATGAATTGCTACAAAAATCTTGCATATAATTAATGTTCCTTTTAACCTTTTTGTTTACCCTTTTGGCTTTGCTAGTCATTTAGCAAGATATCCCACTACTAAATCAAGCAAAAAATTTAACCTTTTTGTTAACCCTTTTGGGCTTGGTAAAATCTGTCTAAGCCTCATAGAGAGGCAAAAATATATATAGGTAGACGTGAAGCATATGCTGGGGTTATTTTACGGTCTATAGGGGTCCCTAAAAGGCTCAGCTTAGACAATGATTTAACCAAAAAATGTTCTTGATCTATACTGTCAGCCATTTTCTGTTAACCAAGTTTAAATAAAGAAGTTTTACTCTCAAAGACAAAATTGAGTACAAAATTAGCTGAATTGAAAACCCCACAAAATGATTGGTAATATCGACACATAATGCAGTAAAACATTTAGGAAAAATCAAGGATGATCAACAATAAGAGATAAACAGATGCACCTATTATTACTCACTTAATTAAGCTATTAAATTCTAAATGACATAATGAGCAAAAATTGTAGGATCATAAACAGGGCGGAACTAGAAGGAATTTTTAGAGGGGGCTGAATTTAAAATAAAAATTTGTTATGTTATTAAATAAATATATTGATATTATGAGAACAAGAAGAACAAACTGTTGGCTGCTCATTGTTGGCTTATGAAGTTTGGAAATGGGAAGTCTTAAGGGAAGACAAAAAAGATAGTGAAGTGAATGTGTTTTTTTTTTCAAATTAATTAAAACGACACTGTTTTATACAAAATGGCATCGTTTTGTTGAGTGAGTTCTTTATTTTTAAATTTTTTTCCAAAACTCAAAATTCAGGTCTTCTTCTTCGCTGTGGCATTAGAACTGTGGGGGAGTCGATGGAGATGAATCCCTCATTCTCTAGGACTCCGGCGAGCTTGGCGGGGGCTGAAGTCCCCACCTTCCCCCGCCTAGATCTGCCCCTGATCATAAATGTAAAAATATCATGAAAACTCTTTTGAAATCAGTTCATATATAAGATACGATTCATATATAAAACGAATAATTAATCGTCGTTAAAAGTATAATTATAATTTCTTACCCATTCATCGTGAGTTAAAATTACGACCAACTCACCGTTACATATATCATGTACCCGTTTCATACAATACTAATTGAAAAATTAATTTTCACTCGTTAGACATGTCAAAATTTTCCCACTGACCATTGACAAGAGTCATATACCTAGCACTAATTAAAAGAGAATTCATACATTGTTTATTTGAGAAGTTTTATACAAAAATTTGTATGAAATTTACCAGAAGAGTACTCCAATGGTGATCTCAAAATGCATGCTGCCATTTTCAACCAAAATAACTAACCCCAAAAAAAGATAATTTGAAAATGCTGATGAACATTTATTAAAGCAAACTTTAGAGAAGTGAAAGAAAAGTATTTTGAAACTAAAATAATAGTACCAAACTTCTCTAAGTAGACTACTACAACTACTGATTATTACCCTGACATTGAAAGGATTGAGCACTTCTCTGTCTCACAGAATATTATTGCCTTTTCATAATAGAACATATGTGATGTTAACTTTCAAAATGTCTGGCATTCAGGTTCTCTTTTCTCCTTATCAACCAAATGAGGTAAAAACTGATAATGGAGGCTAAAACTCATTAAGATTTAAGGGCCACAACTCAACTCTTTATTGCTTTTTTTCCAGAACACAAAAATAAATAATAATTAATGAGCGTACTACTCTATCAACTTTTGATAGTGTTGTCCAATCACATTGGCTGGACATGCTAAATTTTGTTGCCATATACAGCAAATATTCATTATCTAAATTGCCAAAAGAGTTAAACTCGATAAGGGTTTCCTTCAAACTGATCGATCAGCAGAAAAAGATTAAAAGAAATAAAGGGATATTGATCATTCATGATTCATGCATGCATTATGCATATATGTTCGACCTTCAACAACAATAAATAAATGTTGAAGCAACAACAGCCATTAATGGACGACTCAGAGAGGTTTATATAGAATGAAACTCGGCAGTCATGATCAATGATCAGAATTCAGAAACAAGAATAAATAAAATGAACATTGCCAGTTTGTAAAGACAAATAGTACCAACTATTATTAAAAATTCATTAATCAAAGAGTAATTATATTTTTTAACAATATTAGTTTAATATATATGAGAAAAATTATTTTTTCATGCATACAAAATCCAAGATTTCATCGTTATTCAATGGTTGAAAGCTTCTTTTTGTGGCATTTTCTCTGATGACAACTAAGAAAAAGGAAATAAAATTTTTGCATGATCCCAAAAGAGAAAAAAAGATTGTTTTTTTTTTTTATATTCGGAACATGAATTAAATTTATTGTCTAATGATATACAGGCCTTGGGTGAAGCCAGTTGACTTGGTTTACAAATCAAAATCTAAATTTTGTGAAGACAAAATAATGTTGATTTGTTCGTATGACCTCCTCAAAATGAAAACAAAGATAAAGAATGGGCATTGACTGTGTATTGATATGTTTATTTATTTAATTAATTAAAGAAGACATTTTTCATTTTCTTTTCCTTTCAGAATCTGTTCATTTATGTGGAGACAATGTGTGAAAAAAATAGTTCCAAGCAAAAAATAATGTTAATCTTTGTTGTGGATGCGAAAAAAATATATATTAAGATTTAAGTATGTTCTAAAAATTTAAATATTTATTCGCTCATTTTTTTAATGTCTCATTAAAGGGATTTTTTTTCTTCCCTTAATTAATTATTTCAATCATGGTTATATAATATTTCTTTATTGTTGGATACATTTTTAATTTGCACACAATTTCACCCCAAATCTAATCTTTGACAACTTCAAAATAGCTGAAATGGTTTCATGGTTTTCCTCAATTCAACTAAACAAAACCAATAAAATTGATATAGAAAACATATTTATAAAACGATTGAAAAAATTTTTGTTTTGAAAAATTATTTTTCCTTGTGCTATGCTTCAAGGTGGGTGAAAAACTAGAATCATAAAACTCAGTATATAACATTTTAAAAGCACTATGTATATATATTTAAGGAGTGCAACCGTAAAAGAAAATGAACACACACACACAGACACACATTCTTTCTCTTTGAGAGAATTAAATAGAATTAATATTAAAATTAAATGTAATTAATAACACATTAATTAATCGATCCCTAATTAACTTTTTAAGCTTGGATTAAGCGCAAAGCTCCACATATTGCAGACATGATCATATCAACAATTAAAATCACTGAGCCCTCGTGTTCATGTCCTGATCAATGTGTACATATACAATTAATAATTATAATTTATGTCAAATAATTAATTAACTAAAGGATTGTAATAGTTTAATTCCTATATAACCTTGTAGTATATATGTTTGTAACTTTGTATATTTCTACATTGTTTCTGCCGGCATATTATCCAATAAAAATTGTTCAATAAAAAGTTAACAATGTGTACAACTGACCATTTCATATAATACTAAATAACAAGATTGGAAATGATTTGTTACAGTGATTAATTTGGACATTTTTGTATGATTCATTGGTCAATGAGATGTGTTCTTTTGTGGGTTTAGATTTTTTTTATTGATCTGTTTTTTTAAATCAATAAAGCAATAAAACTTTATGAATAAGCCTAGATGTCCCTAGACAGGAAGATATAACATTGGTTTTGGATTTTTCATGGCTTGGATAATGTAGAAAGTTGGATGATTAATTAATCAGCAAAAACGTGTTTTTGATTAGTTACTAATTGTAGTCTTGGAGAGTAACAAGAAGCATTATTCTTGTATTTTTCATTGATTTATTGGTTATCTTCGTAGATTTTTCTCTCTAAAAAAACTAATCTCGATTGGTACTAAATAACTTGATGATTTTAACAAGCAAATTTGATATGCTAATATGGTAAATTTGCATGCACTTCTTCAAAAGAGGAAGGTTGCGATAGTCAGAAAAAGTTTTAGACAAAAAGAATTTGTTAGCTAGGCACAAATTTTATCTTTGTAACTCATAGTTTAGAGTAATTCCAAATGTCTTTCCAATGTATTTCAAGCAAATGAGGGCTATTATCATTTTCTCTCATTTATGTTTCAACTAATCTTTAGTTTGCAACTTTTAAAGTTTTTTTTTTGACAACCCAAACTTAATTTGGTTGAAAAACAAAGTACAAAATGTTACCAAAAAAAAAAAAAAAAAGAAAGAAAGAAAGAAAGAAAAGTATATGATATAAAGTGGAAATTGATGAAAAAAATTTAAAGATACAAATGATATTAGCCTAATAATCAAACATGCATACAAAACAGAGTTTTTCCTTTTCATTTTAAACTTTATTTTAGCATATACATTACTCTCTTTATATTCAAACAACAACACCAACAACTAAACCTTTATTCTGCTTAGTCTGGTCAGTTATAAAGATCACATTTCGCCAATGAACTTGATATATCTTATACAATTTTTAATGCGATTTATATTATAGAATTTGACAAAAATTTTCTTCGTTTCCCCAAATTTAGGTGCTGCTTATAATTATAAGAATTCCTCTCCTTATATTCAAAAATGAAAAAGAAAAATCTAAACTTTAAAATCCTTAAAAAAAAAGTTAAACCCTGAGCTCATAATTCTCATCATCATTATTACTATTTGATTTCGTGGTTATTCCTAACCTGTGATCCATCTCTATGATGTTAAATTCACTCCATTTGAAAGCTTAGATTATTGGATATATTCAATTTTGGGCCACATATAGTATACAACCCAACCCATTTATTTTTCAGACTTTAATCTCCCAATGATCAAATATCATTTGAGCCCAAATTCAACTTGTTGGAATATCTATTTCAAATATCCAGAATATTTTTTCAATGTCAAAATTTTTAAATCCTCCATTTTAAAAAACAAGATAGGAGCACAATTAGAAATAAAAGAAATGTTTCTTGCTTATTACTTTTAATTAATTATCAAATCTGTCCGCCTAATATAATTTAACTATACAGGAAATATATGATTTAGGTAGGAATTTCAAGTTTATTACATTTTTCTATCCCCTTTATAAGGTTTAAGAGTCTCCTTTAAATTAAAAAATTATTGATTTTTTTTGAATTTTTTTTTTAGCATTAGCTGGCCAGAAAAAAATATTGCTAATTATCAATAAGTTGTAAACCTTAATTACTAGACATAAATATGTTTCCTATTTATCCCTTTTATAAGGTTTAAAAGCCCCTTTTAAATTGAAAAACATATTAAATTTTTTTTGTTGTCATTAGGGATAACATTTATCCTTACCTGAATTTTGATTTCAAAACATATGGATAATTATCGATCTTCTTAGATATTATGTTACATTCTGTGTTTCATTCATATTTCATTCAATGGATACAAGCAATATATTTTTAACTAAAACTTTTCGAATTGATCGTTGAATTATAGGTAATAAGTGTTAAAGATACAGAACTATATCTATGGAATTGAACAAAAGATTCGTTGCATAACTTCTTATTGATGGCAAGAAAAAAAAATTCTCAAATCTCGCTAATTAGTATACCTTAATTACTACACATAAATAAATAAATAAATATATATATATATATTTCCTATTTATCCCATCCCTATAAATATTGTATAATTAATCACTATTAATTTGCATAATCCATAGGCCCGATTTCAACGTCCCATTTCACATTTCTAACTCAAAATCATATATCCATTAATCATTAATGATTTCCCCGTCTTTCCCTCCCAAATCAATTACTCTTCAACTTCTTTATCTACTCAAAATCTTCCTTCATTTTTCCCTTCTTTCACAAACTAAAAATGGATGATAAAACCAAAGGCGCCATAGATGAAAATCATCATGACAACAACGATAACAATGGAGGGTGGCAAGAAGTTACTTATGCTAAGAAAAGGCAAAACAAGAAAAATCTTCAAGCAAAGCAACCATTATCATCATCGGATTTGAACGTTTCTAAAAATGGTAATATAATTAGTAATCATCATGGTAGTGTGTTTGAGTCTTTGGAGGTGCATTCAGCGCAGCGACGGAGAGATATCGAGGCGGCACGAAGAAATTCTAATGTTTATGATTTTGATGATGAAAGGGGTGTTGTGAAATCATCGAATTATGGGTTGGAGAATGTTGATGATAAGAGTAATGGGATGGTTAAGAAGAATGGAGCTACGAAGGGGAAACAGAATAAGAAGAAGGAAAAAAAGGATTCGAAGAATATGAATATGACTGTGGCTGAAGCAGCTATGAAGATTGATGCCGCTGATCTTGCTACTTTTCTTGCTGATAATTCGGTTAGTTCTTCGTCGCCTACGTAGTTAACTTGCGCATCACTGATTCTTTTTATGTTTCTATGCATCATATTGAATGAGTGCAAATTTGTTGATCCTATGTTTTTGTTGGGATCTATAACTGTTTGATCGTGCTTTTCACAAGTTATGCATTTTGGGGCATTGTTTTAAAATGTTTAAACTCATAAAGGGAGATTGATTAATTAGAGAGATTAGATTTCGAGTTCTCTAATCTGAGATTATGATTTTACATTTTCGCCTTTCATTTTCCATTAAACTCTGTTGTCTTCCACTTTGTGTTGATTTGTTTCTCAATGTGCATATTTTTCTATGGTTATATTTTCTTCTACTACTTATAAGCAATCTATAGACTACTGACTCAATTTAAGCTTGTTACATTTTGCGTTTCATTATCTGTTTCATTTTATGGATACACGCATGTGTATAAATGAAATGAAACAAAAGATTCAAAGTGCAATTTAAGCGACAACTCACGTTGCATATTGTACTTCTTCATATATTGTTTTCACTGTTTGTACCTTACTGAGTATCCTCGAAAAGATCATATTTTATGTTCTTTGAATTTTGTACTAGTTGAATTTCATCATAATAGGCTAGAAACCCTTGTGCAATTCACGCATACGAGCTTCAAGTGTAATTGTCTTTTTTCTTTCCCTTATTTTTTGGTGTTTTTGTAGACATCTTATGCCGCACAAGAGGAGATTCAACTAATGAGGTTTGCTGATTATTTTGGACGAGCATTTTCAGCTGTTAGTGCAGCACAGTTTCCCTGGTTGAACATGTTCAAAGATTCAACACTTGACAATATTGCTGATGTGAGTATATATATATATATATATGCTTCTTTAACTTTTAACTCTGCATACACTGCAATGTTAATGGAATGATGTCTGTAAATTAACATTGCCTTGTACACTATTGTTAATTGATTTGTCTTGATGAACAGATCCCAGTTTGTCATATTCCTGAAGCTGTTTATAAGACTTCAGTTGATTGGATTAATCAACGTTCCAATGAAGCACTTCAATCCTTTGTACTATGGGCATTGGACAGCATTATTGGTGACTTAACAATGCAAAAATCAAGTTCTAAGGCATCAAAAAAAGGTGTTCAACCTATATCATCTAAGTCTCAGGTACAATCTTATAAGCATACAGATTACTTATAAGTATACAGATTGCTTATAACTAGGCGGAGTTACCCATCATTTTTTCCACTGAAGAAAAAATAAAATTCTTTCTAATATACAAGCAATATATACAGTATTAATGGTAATTACAAGTTGGGAATAATTCAAAATTACATTTTTTTTGGTGTTTTAGGTCGCTATGTTTGTAGTAATATCAATGACACTGCGACAAAGACCTGAAGTTATGATTAATTTATTGCCAATGTTGAGGATGAACTCAAAGTATCATGGTCAAAACAAGCTTCCAATTTTTGTATGGATGGTAATTCAGGTAAATAGGCATTTGTGAAATCTTTTCAATAGAAAATGAATTAAAAGATCATCTCTTTATGAATAAATGATGGATACCAAAAGCTAAATTTACTCATTACAGGCCTCTCAAGGAGATCTGCCTATAGGGTTGTACTTGTGGGCACATTATATCTTGCCTACCTTAGCAGCAGGAGGCAAGTCAGGTTCAAATCAACAGACTAGGGAATTAGTTTTGCAATTAGTGGAAAGGTTTGCGACTGTTCAATATTTTTGCTTCATTTTGTTGCTTAAATTCTGTTGATAATTTTCGTTTTTCTCCTTTTCTATTGCAGAATTCTTTCTAGGCCAAATGCATATAAAATCTTGGTAAATGGTGCTGTGAGAAAGGGGGAACGTTTAATACCACCATCCACACTGGACTTGTTGCTACATGTGACATTCCCTGATTCTACAACTGGGATCAAGGTATAGAAATGGCTGCTGGATTTTAGCTTCTTGATGGTGTTATTGATTGGTTTAGTTCATTCTTTTATTGACTTCAACACCATGGAAACTGAACCCTGATAAAAAAGGTTTGATGTGGCCTCATGTGAAATGGGAGTTAATCACGATTTCAACGCACAATAAAAGCGATATGAGATTAGAATCACGATTTCAACTCCCATTAATTGCCCGTTTCATATATGAAACACATTTCATATATGAACCGATTTCACATAAGTCAAGGTTTTGATATTAGCACACATTGTGGCATTGTAGGCAACTGACAGATTTGAAGCTATATACCCTACACTCTCATGTGTTGCTCTTGCTGGTACCCCAAGAAGCAAAACTGTGAAACAACTTTCTCTACAAATTCAAGATTTTGCATTCAAAGCAGCTCGAGAAGGTAAACAATTATCTTTCACTTCATTGCTGGTAGAATTGCCTTAAATTCAAGAAAATGCCCATTTCAAGTTTTTTCAAATGATATTTTGTAGGCAATCAAAAACTATCTCAAGAAGCCTACAAGTTGTTAATCTGGTGTTTGACTCAAAATACTGAGTGTTATAAGCAATGGGTAAGTTCAAATAATTCTTATCTTTTTTATGCTCTATCTTTTTCTTTCTTCCACCATTTCTTATCAATGCTGTTCATGTTGATTTGGACAGGAAGATGTATATACAAATAATCTGGAAACGAGTGTTGCAATCCTAAAGAAGCTTATCCTGCGATGGACAGAGTTATCTTCAAAGCTGGCTTCTCAAGAAGCTCTACGTGACACTGTCAAGACTTTTGGGAAAAAGGTTTGTCAGTCTATTTCATGACTTTTATGCATATTTGTTGGTCATTTTTAGTGCTTTATGCATTGGGAAAAAAAGGGGCATTTTAAAATGTTATAAGCAAGAAAAATTCATACATTAAGATACTAATTTCTTCCAATGTTAATTGTCCATAGAATGAGGAAGCATCAGGAGGTAGAATGGATGCAACTCGTCAAGCAAACTTCAAGGAGGCTGACAAATATTGCAATGTGATATTGAAAAAGATTTTCTGGGAGAAGTATAGAGGCACGATTTTTAAACTCTTCCTCGTCGTTCCCATGGTTCTATTCTTCATTTATATCTATGGATTCAAGGAATACTCAAGGACAATGGATTTTCTATGGAACTAGATAGTTTAATTGTGGGATTTCATGGATGATTAACCAAGTTTGTTCAATTTCTAGTAATCTTTTTTTTTAATGTTTTTTTTTGGCACATTTAGCACAATTTTGAGGTGCAGCATTTGTAAAATAGTTTTGATTTTATTGAAAATGAGGCAGAACTAGCCATGTATTATTGCTCGAATGATCAATTCAGTTTGCATATGTATATGTTGTTTCAAGTGTAGTTCCTACATTAATTGTCCCAAAGGATTGAAGACTACAAAGTACAAACAAGAAAAGAATTCAATTGGCTTAAGCATAGCAAGTTTGATTTGTTTTTACAAAGGACTTCCAAGAATAGCAATGATTTTGAAGATTATGATGTTCTCTGTGAAGACTCTACTCATAGTCTTCAGGTTTAGCCCAAGGATATTTAAGAAATCCACCTTTGATTTGTGAAGGATTTTCTGGGGTAGACCAAGGATATTTCATGGATGGATCCCTTGGAAATTTTCTGAAGTTCAAGAATGGTGCCCACAGCATCAACCTAAGACATAATGGACATTTTTAATGAGTCAATGCTAATTAACAATGACAAAGGTTATTCTGCAAGAGGATTACATGATTCAACTTTCATACTACAATAACACGATTTCTAACGTAATTTATATCATAAAATGCGATAAAATTTTATGCCGACTGTCAATCTATCGCAACTTTCTTCATTTTTTTCAGTTTAAAACCGACTACTTTATTACAGGAAACAGCCTGTATATAGCTAGGGAATTTCTTTCTGCCAAGATTTTAGAATTACTTATGCTGTATTTGCCTGTTTAGAATGTTGACAATTATAATGAATACCAACATGAACTGAATACTTAATAAGCAGGAATAACTCACCCAGGGAAGAACATGAATACGAACATGAACTGAAAATACATCTCCAGCAAACCCCTTCTGTACCATCTGATCCTAAGCCAGTTCATGATGATAGGCTGGAATTAATCAACACAAATTGATGTTCATTATAACATTCAGTATTAATAAAATCTATTTGCCAAAGTAACCTTAATTAGCTTAATTTTTTCTTTTTTACTCACTGGAAAGACAATGAAGTATAAGAAAGCTGAAATTCCCAACTGAATTAAAACCCATATGAGATCTTCTTCATCATTCACTCCTGTTACTGCTAAAGCTGGCTCTGCAACCTGTTTGGCAAATATGCTCAAAACTAAATTAGTTTTTTTTTTTCAGGTTAAATATTCAATCATGAGTTAAAAATAAAGGGTTCAGTTTTCTACCGTGGCCAGAAGTGCTCCAACTTGAATTGCCAAGTTGGGAATTTTTGCACCAATGTTCTTGACGGGCTCTGAGTTAACATTATTTTGTGCCTATTATGAACCAACAAATGGATTATAAAAATCAGGGTTTTTCTCAAAATCAAGAAGTTAATGCAAAAATGTGATGAAGTGAACACAATATATACCTTAAGATTTGAGGGCTGTGGGAGTTTTTGCTTGCAAAAAATGGAAATTGATGGAGTTTTGGATTGAAAATGAAGGAGAGGAGCCTTGGTGAAATGGAAGCTGAATGAGCAGCTCATTTCAGAGCCAATTGTTTGTTTCCTTATCCACTGAATGCATGAATTGATATGGACATATTCAGCAAGGGAAGATTAAGGCAATTAATTAATTTAAGTGAAACATGAGAAATGGAAACGATGGATGGTTGTGACTTGTGAGTTATAGCCACCAAAGAAAAAAAAAACATATCCACAAGTTTAGCTTTTACCACTGTATTTGCCATGTGGAAAACTGGAAACTTCTCTAGGATCCATACTTGGACTTACCATCATAAGAAAATAAAATGAACACAACTAACAATTTTGTTACATGTTTCTGTTAATTGATGGTGCTGAAGGACGGAAATTCGCTCTTTCATAAGGAGTTTCAAAATGCAAGCTATTATCTGTAAGATCAACAATAGTGAGAACTTTTGCGAGATCTTGTCTCCAAAAGATTTTGATACTTAAATTATTTTTTTAAATAAGGTAAATGAGATAAAAAAAAAAGTTCTTTTATTAGTAAATAAAAAAATGAAAATGTATTTAAATCATACTTCCTTATTATGTGAAATTTACTCGTGAGAGTCGATTCACCAAGATAAATCATTGTTTGTCGTATATTCACATCAATCACATTATGCACTGTCCGCACTTCTAATTCCATTGTAGAATTCAATGTGATCACATTATGCATTGTTTGTAATTTTAATTTCTTATCGAGAATTCAGTACATACGCGTCGCATTCTGAATGGATCATAAAAACTACCTAAAAATATATCCCACAAATGACAATGTTTTTATAACATTCTTATGAATTTACACTTTGTAGTTGCAGATAATGCAAGAGCAAAAGAAGAGGTTATAGGCAACATCAACTCACTCTAAGTTTTCAAATGCATAATTATTTTTCCTAAGGAAATATATAATTGTTATTACTTAGATTTTGGCCAATAAAAGTAATCAAAATTTATAATTTTTTTTCCTTCAAACTCTCAAAATTTACATCTCCAAAAGTTTGTTTACTTTTGTTCCAATAGCAACCTGTCTTTCAATGTTATTTATGTCAAAAGATGGAATTTGAGGACATTGTAAAATAATGAAATTCACAAATAATATTCTATTTTTAGAAAATAATTTCTTAAATTATCCAAAAGTTTTAGAATGTTAGAAATTCACACTTCATATCATTGGTTGACTTGAGTACATGACCAGAAAATTGAAGTCCCAAAACCTTTGGATTTAGAGTCTTAGACCCATAAACCCCAGACTTCATACTCCCAAGTTCCAACTGCAAACAATTAGATAAAACCTATGAGAGCCAAAAACTAATACTTCCATTGCACAAATGGCCTTATTAATCCCATCCCAGTTCAACCTGAAGCCTTCTAATCCTCTGCAACACCAAATCTTGCATCCATTTGTGGGATTTGTTACAGTTAAAACTAAAAAAGCCAACTTTTTTCATTGGGATTGTTATTGTCTTAGTAATTATAAATTCAATCCCAGAGTAAGATACAAACATTCAACTTCTAGAGTAAGGGTCTCTGAAGATGATGGTGCCATCCCACATCAGCCTTCATTCTCTGTAAGCTCCCAAGATATCATTTTTTTCTATATGGGTTCATATCAGTCTTCAATTCTGATGATTTAATGATGTTGCTTGATAATTAATGGTCTATAATAGTTTCAATTGTAATTTACATGATGACTTTGTAATACTGTGCCATTTGACATGAACTAAGGTGTAAAAATATTAACTTTGTTGAATCTCATTTTGAGTGGATAGATTGCTTTTCAGGACATTGTGGTTGTAGGATACATCATAGAATATGTTCTTGATTGTATTCCAGTCAGAATTGCTTTTGCTTTGGTGGGTTGCTGTTATTGTCTGCGTTGCTGCTCAACTATGGATGGTAGCTCTTTTATCTCCAAAGGGAATGCAATTTATTGAGTCCTATAGAAGCACATTAGTTTCGCATGTAAATCATATTTTAGGTACTATAATGTTTAATATGTGCAGTGGATAAAGTACTGTGTTAAATGACCGTAGTTTCATTGTCATGAACTGGTACTACAAAGTTCTTGTTGAGGAATTGTGTAGGGTCCGGTACTTTTACAATTATGTGTTTAGGAGTCAGTTCTGGTACTCTAAAACTGTTGTTTCTCTGCTAGATGAAAAGTATAAAAACTTGAATTATAAGCTATACTTGATTTTTTAGGCTGCAATAAGCTATGGTTTAGTGAAAATCTTGTGATTGGAAATCTTAAGACAATTTTACTGGACCTTTGGGATATTAGGAAAAATAATTGGGTTGCTAAATTCGCTTGCAGCACCATGACTTTAGACTTACTATTTCTTTTAAGGTGTATCTTACATTTGTTGTGGTTCTCGCTCTGAATCCCTTTTTTTCTTTTGGAAGCTATGCAAATTAAGATTTGTCTTTGCATCACATGTAAAGGTCCTTATGTTTTTCCTTTTCACCTGTGTCTTTTTCTCCTTTTTATGTAGCATACATGATGAATCGATTACTTTGCATATCAGGATGTTGATGCACTAAGAAGGAGCTCATCTGGCACGGGTGATAGTTATGTGGGATTATTCATCCGGATGCTTGGACTAGATAATGATCCTCGCGATAGAGAACTGGCTATAGTTACACTGTGGAAATATGCACTTGGAGGGCAGTCATGCATAGATAATATCATGCAATTCAGTGGAGCTGTAAATCTCACTGTCAACCTTCTTAAGTCAAATTCTGATTCTGCATGTGAAGCAGCTGCTGGTGTGTTGGGAACAATATCCTCCACTAATATTTATAGAAAAACAGTTGCAGAAAGTGGGGCTATAGAAGAGATAACTGGCTTGCTCAGACGATCTTTGTTGTCTTCGAACGTATGCAAAGCTATATCATTCTTCATAGTTTTCAACAAGTGTTTCTTGAAATTCATTCGAGTAAAAATTTAATTTTCTCTGCAGGTTAAGGAGCAAAGTCTATGTACATTGCGGAGCTTGTCAGTGGATGAGAACCTTAGAGGGAAAATCGCTAACTTAGAGCTCCTGCCTCTACTCATCAAGTTCTTGGAGGATGAGGACCTAAAAGTGATGGAGACAGCTGGAGGAGTTTTGGCTAATTTAGCTTCAAGCCATTCAAATCATAAGATCATGGTGGAAGAAGGTGTTATTCCTGCATTGGTGAGGCTCTATCAATATCTACTTTATTTTTGAAGCAATAACTCTTCACCTCGTAACCTTTTCTAGTGTCTTGTAAACTTTTAACCGCGCTGTGATGAGATATTGAAAGTTGATAGTAGGTTGAAGGGACAGAGTGTCTGTTCTACTTGTTTTCTTATAGCATAACATTGCCTGAAATGTTACAGATGTGGCAGGAGGAGAAAAAGTGAAAAACGTAATTCATCTGGGCTTCATGTTTCAGTTGCGCTTGTGTGGAACCCATATTTATTTTATACTACAATTGAGTAATATTGTGATACTCTACAATTATTAGCATGACATAAGAAGAATAATAAAATTTGTATTGAGAACTTGGCCAGTAATTGCAGTGAATACTTGAGAGTAATTACATTAAAAATTGTGATCCAAACACTGAGAAATTGTTAGGAAAAAGACATTTACCCATGGCAAACATTTTCTAAGTTAACTGTAGTGACCAAGCATCAATAACAGGAGATATGCATTATTGGTCTCACTTGGATGTCAAAGCGTGGGAACTTAAAACTAATGGAAAACATGGGAGACATTATAGGTTGGGTGTTGTTACTTTTGAGTTGTCGGGAAAATAAATTGTGCTTGTTTTGTCTATAAATTATTTTCAGCCAGAGGAAGGAAATTCTGGAAAGTTTTGTTATTATATTTTTGGAAATTCTTTCAGGAAAATTATAGTATAATTTCTTGTCACCCTTAATTTTGGTTTTATTATCATGAACTAAAACTGCTATGATGGTAATATTAGGATTTTCAAATATTTTCATGGCAAATCCCCTTTCAGCAGTGTATTTTGATCGTGTAGTTCCATAGTTGTAAAATATGTAGAAGATATTAGATTTTGAGGATTTTATTAACAACATATACTTGACAGGCAAAGTTCTTGAAGTCTAACGAGGAGGGATTTACAGTCATTAGGAAAGATGCAAGAAATGCATTATTAGAAATTGCTACAGATGATTACTACAGAATTCTTTTATTGGAGGAGGGTCTTGTACTGGTTCCTCTTATTGGTGCTTCTGCCTACAAGTCTTTTAAACCAGCTTTGCATTCATGGCCTTCTTTGCCTGATGGCTCTAAGATCGAGCAGAGTGCCAAAGGTAATTCAAAATATGGTGCGACAGAACTACTTATTGGGCTGAATAATCAAGATCAGAACCTAGATGAGGCAAAAATCAAGGCTATGATCGGACGAACACAACAAGAATTTCTTGCTCGTATAGGAGCAATAGAAACACAAGATGACAATATGTCAAACCAAACATCACCCTCATGTCAGAGGTTCACTCTTTTGCCATGGATGGATGGAGTTGCTCGGCTTGTTCTGATTCTTGGACTTGATGATGACTCAGCTGTTGCGAGAGCTGCAGATTCAATTGCTGATTCAGCTATCAATGAACATATGCGTGTGCCATTTAAGGAAGCTGGTGCAGTTAAGCATCTTAGTCAGCTACTTCATCATCCAAATGAAACAGTTAGGTTGTCTGTAATTCGCGCTTTAGAGCGACTCTCTATCAGGTAGATGAATGTGTTTGCTATCCTTTTACCAACTGAATATTTGTGTGAGAGTTAGTGTTTTCCTATTTAACATTCAAAGACAAATGATATACATGGCTTCTAGGGATAGGTTCAGGATTCAGTTCTTGGATCTTACTGCTACTTGGATCCACTTTTGGGATCCCATTTCATTTTTCATGCCATCTGTTGGGAGTATTTTGCAATTCTTTCTCCCTTTTTTCTTGTATTGGAGGAATGGTAAGGGGAAGGAGGAGGGGGCATTGGGGGCAGATTTTGGACTGGAGGGCCTAATAGTAAAATTGTTCTATATTAGAATTACTACTTTTTTTTCCTTGGTAGATATTAAGTGGTAATGCTTACACAATTGTTCTGTTTGTACATGCTAATATGTGATGTGACATAAGACTGTAAAACGGAACATCCAAGTTAGATTTTTTCTCAGGGAAGGACCTTTGCTTTAGTTTTTCTGTTTTTATGATTCTGTGGAAAGCATTGTACTCTTTCCTTGTATGGTATGTGGGATCGTGAGTATTTGTATTTGATCTGCTATTTGTTGAAAATGTTTGTTTAGTTTTTCAAACTCTTATTTTTGGGTTTACTTGATGCTCTAGTGCCTCTTTCTGTATACATGCATGCAATTACTCTCACTAAAGTGCATTTTCCATTTTGGGTCACATTTATGTTGCTTAGTCAATATATATTCATTCTTTCATACACTCCTAACGTGCTCTAACTTTTGGTAGTAACAAACATAATTGGGTATTGTGCCTATTCCCAACTTTCCTTCAAGTCCTAATCTACTTTTTTTAACGTCTATAGTGTAGTTTGTCTCTCTGGACATCATGGTACACCATAAAAATTTAACTCCCTGTATTTCTAAATGCAGCAATGATGTTTGCCAAAGAATTGATGCAGAAGGTGTTATTTATCCTTTGATTGATTCACTGATGCACTTTGAGATCTCAGCAAGCTCAACGGAGATGGTAGTGTAAATTTTTACCAAACTTGGTTTCACAGCAGTTGTTACTTTATATAAATAATGCAAGAATTCATATTGTTTGGGGTGCAGATTTTGAATATTCTTACTCGGATTTTGGATCCTAATAAAGAAATGAAATCAAAGGTCTGTTGCTACCATTCTCTATTTTTTTTTTTTTTTTTTTTTAAACACACACACCCTCACATGCATCCTACAGGAATCGAACTCTAGACCTGTTGCTACCATTCTCTAGCATTCAAGCAATTTTATTGTACTTTTAGTCTTCGGGGCCAACTCTTATTATTTTCGTCTTTCAGTTTTATGATGGACCTGTTAATGGTTCAACTAGGGACTGGAATGCAACGAGAAAATCTCAGTCATCTGCACCTTTGAATGAGATACCTCAATCAGAGTCAGCATCCAGGTTCTCTTATGTTCATCACAAATCCAACTTACATCTAGTACCCTTTTACTTCATTCCTGTTGTATTACTTGCTTTATACTATCGGAACAAAAAAGAAAAAAGTTGGAATTTTAAGTACCCTACAGTCATTGACATTCCATGCATGTCTGTTCTTATAAATGCCTTGACAATTATGTATACTTTTATCCACAGCATGCAGACCATGGGTGTGGGAGATCTTGTGGATTCTGCCTTCCTCACTCATCTCATTGACATTTTGAAGACACAATCCTCAAACTTGCAGAAGAAAGCTGCTTCCATCCTCGAGTATTTCACAGTTAACGAGCAGTGTGTGGAAAAGATCATCTCAGTCGACATAGCATCTGGCTTAGATTGTCTGTTTCAGCAACACCGTTTGAGTGGTAAGGAAGATTCTTCACTACCGTACATATATACACATGCATATCTATATACATGTGCATGTATGCTGGTCTTGCTCACAATACCTGGAGATATCCTCTTCTTTCCGACTTAATGATAATCTATTTTCTTTTGCTATTATGGGCAGATATGGACTATGATATAGATGAACAGAGGCCAGAATTACTTGCCCTGGAAGTTGAAGAGGCTGGTCAAGCAATATCAGCAGCATGTCGACTATTTACAAGACTACTTGATTTTGAGCATTTCCGCAACACCATTGACATTCACCATTTCACAAAGTTGCTCCGTAAAATTCTCATGTCCAATATACCAGTTTGTAACAAGGACTGGGTTGCTGCTTGTCTCTTTAAACTCAGCTCTTTCTCTGGACCAAATCTGGACTTTGAGAATCCTGTAACTATGGAGGTGACTCTTTACGAAACAATCCCAAGGTTGATAGAGCAGATTAAAACTTCATATTCACCAGAAGTCCAAGAAATTGCAGTCGTAGAACTTAACAGAATAATTTCAGAAGGGGTGGTGGATTCCACCAGAGCAGTTGCAGGAGAGGGTGGCATTTTTCCATTGGTAAAGCTGATTGAAAAAGGCAGCGACAGAGCAGTTGAAGCTGGTTTAACAATACTGTATAATTTGAGCATGGACAGTGAGAACCATGCGGTGATAATAGCAGCAGGAGCTGTTCCCATTTTGAGGAGAATTGTGCTTTCACAGAAGTCACAGTGGACGCGAGCTCTTCACTTGCTGAGAACATTACCTACATGAGAAGAGTGTAAATGGGAACATATTTTTACATGTACATTGTCTCCACATCAACCCATAAACTGGGTATAGTTTTGTATGTCAAATAGTACACAACTTTCACATTGTTTTATTGCTTTATAGTTCTATGAAATCAAAATTGCTTTCTCCCTGCTCTCTGTTCAATTACTGAAGTGTTCGTCTTGTGAAGTTTGATTTTTACTCTTGTACTAGAAAAAGTAATGCATGTCTTTCCTTATTTTGGGACTAAATAATTCCTCCTGATTGTCATAATTTGCAATGTTGAAGAAGCTAAAATGAGTTTGGGAACTGTATAAACTGCATTTCCCTGATATTTCTTAGAGAACTTTCTCTGGGATGAATTCTGTTTTCTAGTTAAAAACTTGAGAATGGAGTGAAAGGGATGGCTAGTTATACAGCCTGGAAGATGCCAAATCTTGCTTTTTTCTCAATCAGATGAGATATTTTATCGCCACCACACCAGTGAAGAGTTGCAGCATTCAAACGTTGTTGTTTTTCTGTCCTGCAAAAATGGTTAGCTTAAACTGCATTTCCATTAACAAACTTAACGTTCTTGCCTCAACACTACCCAACAAGACCTCTTCATCTTCCATTCCTTCACTCCCCACATCAAATATTGCCCCTTCAGTACCCTCACCACCACAAACATTACCAAAGCTTCAAAAACAACAGGCAAATCCAAAGCAAAAAAAGAACAAGAATCAGACATCAATAATCGAGATGGAAAAAGCCATTGGTGCTGGCATTTTTAGAGACAGTGATCCCATGAGGCAACTACTCCTCACACCAATTTGTTTTGTCATGTTTGTATCCTTTGCTGTTTTTTGATTTGCTTTGTGGGTTTCTTTTCTTATGAATCTTTAGGGACTCAGGAGAGAATGAAACTCTTTTTGATACAACTTTCTCGAAATCCCCCGGAAAGAATGAAGGGCATGTGGAGAAGCAACTTCGTGAGACAGGAGAGTGGATTACTGATAGAACAGAAAGAAAATTTCGCTCTGCTGGTAATTTTTTTATTCTCCTTTGAACAATAACTTTTGTTTGTTATCCTGTGTGTTTTTGAGTCTGGATTTGTTCTGGATACCTTGTTCTTTCCTACATTGTTAATGTATGACTTATTGTTCTGATTTTTTATGGTTCTTAGGTTTCTTTTAGCAGCAGAGAAATATATACATTCAAGAAAGAAAAAAAAAGTTTGATAATTGTTTCAGAAATTATGTGAACAAGTGAAGGAAGGTCTGCTCTCTCTAATTCTGAAAGGATAAGAATTTTGAGGCCTATTTGAGTGCTTTGATATGCTTGTTATCTTTGACTCAAGAACTCTGCTCAAGTTATCAATGAAACACTTGGACATGATAAACCTCTGGTCCTGTCAGTTTCAAAGCTCTCTTTCCATATTTTATAGTCTGGCATGCCCTCTTGTCTCTTCTGGCTTTGCTAATAATTTAGAGAAAAAACGAAACGGGTGCAATTAATGACCATTGAAATCATAATTTTAATTTATTGCTATTTTTATTGTGCGTTGAAATTGTGACTAATTCCCGTCTCATATATGAACTCGTTTCACAGAAGTTTTTCTCATAATTTTTCAACAATTGGAGAGTTGGAAACATGTTGTTTGTGATTTTGAATTATTCTGGATGCCTTTGTTGGCTCATTCCAAAGAGGCCAAGTTTTGGCAGTCAAAAAGCAAAACAATGCATGAGGATTGAAGAACCAAGTCAAATGATCATCCAATCCTGTCAAGCAAATATCTAACATCTTCTTCTGAATTTGGACATGATTTGTTGTGTTTAGTGGTCTTAGATTTCTCTTCTTGGCAGTTTGTTGCTTTGTAATGGATCAAAGGTTGAACATGTCAACTTTATACTGCGCCATTCTTGGAATAAGTATTGTGTGCAAGAAAATGAGTAGTCATTAATTGAATGTGAAATATGGCTCCAGATTGAAAACAACATAGTATAACATACTTGACAAGGTTAGTCCCTTTTGTAATAATGGAAATGTAAATTGTATGAATTAAAGGAATATGAAAATTATGCTTTCAGATGGTTGAAAACTTGAAATGGAGAAATATTTGCATTTTATACATAATACATCATAATCATTGATCATGGAGCTTCATTTCTTGATGCAGTTATTATTGGCACCTAAGATGGTTTATCAGTTCAATCTTCAGTAATCTTGGCAATCTGACTCTGTTGTTAACTTTTGCAGGGAAACCAATTCTGATGTTTGTTATTCAATGGATTTTACCAATGTGGATTCTTGCATTCTGCATAGCTTCTGGGATCATAAAGCTACCATTCAACAGTGATTGGCTGGATGACCTTATTATGTGACCAAATAATAGCATATGATACAACTCTGATCATCATCATATCCAGATAACATCAGATTGTCAAGAATCTCTTTCCTAACAAGTGCTGCCATATTTGTAATGTATGCATAACCATTACGCATATTAAAAGAAATTATTACCTGCCACATCCCTCAAAAACAAAAATACGATTTTCACTACAATAAGTATAACTCCGACTGATTATAAGTATCTTGTCCGCTTATCAGTTAGCTGAGTTGTATTAAGTTGGCAATTGTCGTAACAATTTTTCATTCAAATGATATAATTCATGTTAAAAATCGTATAAAGAAAAACACATGTATTGGTTCCAAACTCGAAGAAAAAGAGGAGGGTTGTATTATCCGTCAACAAATTTTGTCATTCAAATAATATGGATCATATTAAAAATCGTATAAAAAAACACGTGTCTAGATAGAATACGATAGCGAAAGCTTAGTAAGTACGTGTTGTTGTTGTTGTTGTCCTTGTTATTTTACTAACAATAGCTATTATGCTATTTCGATCCCTAATGCACGAATCTTGAATCGTTGCCTCTGAACTACGTCTTCACAACATTAGCCAAAACAGAATGGTCACTTTTGTTAACAACTTTTTCTTTATGTTCACTATCTGTTCTTTGTCATAAAGTGTCAACAACTCATGTGAGGTTTGCTGTTTATGTTGATGATTAAGGAAATTTGATGCCTTGATAATTGGATATTAGCTGTTGACAACAGTGCATAGCAGCACAACACAGATTTAACCAACTTAACAAAGCAAAATATTTGGCTACTTTCATGACAATTGTTTGACAATATAACCACAGCTGTTGTGAGTTCAAATCCACATAGAAACTTGCAAATTGTATAGGTATAAATGCTCAAATCTCTTATGCAAAAATGCTGAATTATTTTTGTAAAAAAAAAAATAACAATAAAAACCCACAAGATAGAATAATGACTTGATTATGACTAATGTTGCTTATAACCAATCAAGTTCTGGTGTCCACAAGCAGAATTGGGTGGCTCATCAAATTCCTTGCAAGTAAGAAAAGACCCTTTGACAGCTATCTTGGCTCAAATGACAAATCTTGTTTCTGCCAAATGAAAGGAAATCTATAACTACCCATCCTCACAACCTTGCCATTGTATGTATGGCTGAACTAAGTTTATTAAAATATTTTTTTTTTTGTCAAAGGTATCACTCAAACTAAGAAATAAAGGGCTCACAACTTGGGATGTTGAAAAGTGAAGCAAAATCAGATCCTTCATGTGACATTGTTCTCTAATTATTTTGTTTTTTGATCAATGGTTGTTGTTTTGTTTCAGATTCTTGATTTGATCTTGCTATCATTTTCTGACCAAAGTTGCTTTCATTTCAAGAATTGTATAAAAGGGATATCCAGGCAGGCAAGCATCCACTTTTGGCTCTTGTATTCTTCATTGAAATAAATATAGTTATAGTTTAGGAAACCTAATTTGATGTTTTAAATGGTCAAAATTGTATAGGAAGTTCAACTATTTCAACAGACAGTTATGGTTGCATGCATTAGAAAGAAAGATACTCCATGCTGAGTCTAAACTATGGTTCATGAAATTGAATGGTTGTTCAACTTCCCTCTAAACAAAACCAAGAATATACATAAGAAAGAGACTTCAATCAAATTAAACCATAAATGTCCAACCAAACACAAGGAGTTTTTAGTTTTAGGACTAAAATTCAAGTCCAATTTACATAAAAAGAAAATAAAAAATCCAAGTAGCAACAATCATATATATTGAATCGCAGGTTCAATTGATCATCAGAACAAGAAGAATTAGGTAAAAAAATTGGCTCCGTTTGGACGAGGTATTTTTGGATTTTATCATGAATTTTTTTTTCTTAGGATTTGTTATAAGAAAAAAAATATTTTGGGAATGTTTGGAATGAATGATTTTGTTTTATTGGGATTTGTATTGAAGATTTTTTTATTAATAAAAGTTTGAAATTTAAATTTGAATTAATATTTTATTAATTTATTTTGGTGAGAATTGTGTTAGAAAGAATTGTTTATTATTAAAATTTAAAATTTAAAATTTAAAATTAAATATAATATTTTATTTATAAAAAACACTATAATAAAAATAATTACTGTAGCATTGTTTTTATTTTTAAAAATTTTGATGAAAAAATTGAACAAAACAAACATCTCATTTTGCATTTATGAAATAAATCACTAAAACAAGAGCATCAAGCCTAAACAATTATATATTTTGAATCCCATATTGAATTGGTCATCATTAGAAGAAGAATTAGGTCAAATATTAAACAATCGTAATTTTGAATCCCACATTGAATCGATCATTATTATGAGAAGAAGAATTAGGTAAAAAATTGAACAATCGTAATTTTGAATCCAACATTGAATCGATCATCATCATGAGAAGAATAAATAGGTAAAAAATTAGAATACAATACAAAGAAAGAGAAGCAAATGAAAGGCTTTCATAAAAATTGGTCCAACTTCTCCCATGTAATATTACACTAATGTGCACTAATCTACTAATCTAAAATAATTTTAAGAAAACTATAAGACAAGGGATTTGAACCTATAGTTTGACTCAGTTTGGAGAGATCAGATCATCTGTCCAAGATTATCTCTATCCTATTCTGTTTAATGTTCAAAACGATATAGTTTAACTAAAACTAGGGACTAAAATGATAAATATAACTAAAATTACCCAAACTAATGAATGAGGGAATCTTTATCCTATTTTGTTTAATGTCTAAAACGATATAGTTTAACTAAAACTAGGAACTAAAATGATAAATATAACTAAAATCACCCAAACTAATGAATGAGGGAACTCTCTACGACGTAGTTTAATTGTAGATCTGATAAGACAGAAATAATCTTGCACAGAAGATCCCAACACATAGTTTGGAAAGCTAATAGTGGTCAACTAAGCCATCCTAAAATGATTAGTACAATTTCTATTCAAAAGTTAGTACACTATAGCATTCTAAAATTAATGTGCTAGTGCTAATTTGTCATTTACAAAAAGTCAAGAAAGCAAACCTTTCAAACAACAAAACCTAATAATGTTTCTTAGAATTTCTTTTACATAAAAAACAAGAACTAAAACCTTAAAATATTTGTACCAAAGCCAGTTAAATTGTCTAAAGTCACAAATAAATAATTCCTGTAGAGACCAAATGGCATATTGGCATCAAGCCCTTTAAAAACTACAGAAAGAATAATATTCTTGAAAACTCCATCATTCTGTCCAATTAATCCCATGCCCCCACAAACCTCTTCCTTAAAGAGGTTTGCAATTTTCTTTTTCTTTTTTATTTTTTTTCTTAAACTCAGTCAAATTGGCCCATATTAGGCAAAGGACAAAATAGAAAATAAAAAATTTGGCATTATAATTGCCAAAGCTGTAAAGGAACAGCTGCTGACAACTTGTACTTGATGTCATTCTATAATCAATTAATACTTTTTTTAAAAAAAAAATATTAAGTAGAATTTATACCAATTTTGTCAGAGACTCCCAAAATAAAAGAAAATAATACAATAAAATGTTTAAATAACCCAGCTATGATATATAAATAATAAATCAAAAAGTCTGAAAATGAAGATTCCAAAATCCAAATTCAGTGTTTGCTTCTGTTAATGAGGCTTTCTTTGATCTTTCCACTTTGTGTGGCTCTAGTGCTCCAACCTGTAAATTCAACACTATAATTGCCCTTTTTTATTTTTTCTAACTTTTTTTTATAATAATATGATAATGTACATTTATTTTTTAAGTGAAAAAGAAGTCAAAAAGTTATTTACAATAATAAACATTTTCACACTTTTATTACAGACTTACAGTATCATCTAAACAACAATCATCAACAGAAAAATGAAGAGAATAATTATCATTACCGTTTCTTAAAAAAAAAATACAAAATAAAGAATTAACGACTGGTTTCTTGTGAATGGTTCGCATATAAAATAACGAATTAAATCTCGAATTCACGTAATAAAAGCGAAATAAAGCAAGAGTTATATATAAATAGATTTAAAAAAAAACTTTTGCGAATAATCAATTATCATTAAACTAACCAATTAATGTCCTTAAACAAAGAATCTATCTTTTTCTTTTTTTTTTATAGCCTCCCCAAATTAAATTATCATATATTACTACATCTTTAATTATGACTACGTCATCCCCAATCACTCTTAACAATAAATAAATTGCTATGCAGTAGAAGTAATAATTAATTAAATTAACAAATTTCTTTTTTTCCCTCAACCCAAAAACAGAACAAAAAAAAAATCATAAATTATTAATTAAAACTACTTTTAAATTAAATAAAATTGAGGCTTAAGATGGGTCCCACATAATTTTACATTTTTACTGTATTAATAATGATGACTCATTTTATATTGTAAGGAGAAGGGGCCGCCAATTGAACTTTTCATCGCAAAAACAAAGCCTATAGTCAGATCACACACACAACACCGCAAAACACACAGTCACACGGTAAACCCCCCATTTCCTCCTTTTATTTCTTCTCTGATTCTTTTTCTTTCTTCTGCGGGAGAGAAAAAGATAACAAAAAAGAGTGACAATTTCTCAGAAGGGCCGATCTCTGCGGCTATATTTTAGAGAAATTTTAGAGGATTATTGTTGAGAAATGGGCACTCTTCAGAGTTGGAGAAAGGCTTATGGTGCTATAAAAGACCACACCAAAGTTGGACTTGCCCACGTCAATAGCGATTTCAAGGTCCCTTTTTTTATTTTGTTTAATTGGGTTTATTTGTTTAGTGGGCTTGATCGGTGGTGTATTGGAATTAATGAAATGGGTTCTGTGGGATTTTGATGAGAGTTTTGTTTTTGTGATGGTTTTTTTTATTTTTATTTTTATTTTCCTTGTTGATGTGTATAGGATTTGGATGTGGCGGTTGTTAAGGCTACTAATCATGTGGAGCGTCCACCCAAAGAGAGACATATTAGAAGTGAGTTAATTTTATGTTCTTTTATGTTTATTTGGATTAATAGATCCGATTTTTTTATATGTGAATTATGGTCATTGTTTTCGATTTTTGCGGGAAATATGTCAACTTTACACTTGGGTGCTTAAGTTTTTGGGCTAAACATGTAAATATTGGGTAAGGGTTGTTTACTTTTTGAGTGGAAATTGGATTTTTTGCTTGTTTTGCTTGAGTTTGTAGGAAAAGTTGTGAACTTTGGAATTTGGGTGTAGATGTTTCTTGGGAGTGCCTTGAACTTCCTTTCTGGGATGATAAGGGGGATTTTGTGAATTTATCGTTGTGGGAAAATGTCTGAGATTGTTGTTGGACTGCTTTATTTTGCCTGTTTCTTGCAGAAATTCTTCTTGCCACATCTGCAGTTCGGCCTCGGGCTGATGTTGCATACTGTATACATGTCCTTGCTAGGCGATTGGCGAAGACGCATAATTGGACGGTATGAACTTTGGTGCTAAGAAGCACCTCTTGTGATTTGATTTTCATGTGATAAGTGTCCATTTGAGTTGTTAATGGTGCTTTTATTTGAATTTGATTGAAGTTGGTAATGTAGTTTACTTATATAATGTCATTGAACTGCATTTTGGCTACAATGTGGATGAAGCTGATCAGCTAGATTAGGAATGTCCAGTATACTTGAGTGTTAGAATTAAGTATGTAAATCAGTAAAAAGGTGCTTCTTCTGTTAGGTTGTGAATAAGTGTAGTTCTTATGGTTTTCTTTTGCTGATATGAATTATTGAATTGTGGGGAACATTACCATCTTTAGTAGCTTCGAACAGGAAATCCTAAAATGTAACCTGTGATTTGACCCAAATTGACATTTTACCTGTTTTGTTGCTTTCAAGCTCTTTAACAATGGTAGGAACTTGAAATACGTTGCACGCTAAGGAACTTGGAAGTTAATTTTTTTGATCTGATGATCAGTGATAAACTTTGGTAACTATGGTAGGAAAACTACAACCATATTGCAGACTTAGTACATGTGCAAGCAAGGCAACCTGTTTTTGGGGGAGAGTTTCGGTTTAATGAGTATGGGTTCAATATTATGATTTCCACGTAATAGCTCCTCAAGAAGGTAGAAACCCAAGACCTTGCAACATGACATGGGTAATGGTTACTTCCTCTAGATATCCTTTGTGTTTGAGAGGATATGTCACATTGATCTGTTTACGAATGCTGACTATGTGCATTTTACTTGCAGAAAATCATGTATCTTCTTGTACTAATCTTCTATCTTTTGCTGTTGTTTTCAAATAGGTGGCATTGAAGACACTGGTAGTTATTCATAGAACATTAAGGGAAGGTGATCCTACATTTCGTGAGGAACTTTTGAATTTCCAACAGAGAGGACGTGTAATGCAAATGTCCAATTTTAAGGATGAATCAAGCCCTATTGGTACAAAAGGATGCTTGTCTTTATTACCTGCCTTTCCTTTCTTGTCTTTCTTTCTATTTCTGTTTTGTTAAATCCTCTGTCTTCTAACTCACGCTACAGTGACCATTTTTTAACTGTTAACCGTCTCTCTAGCTTGGGATTGCTCTGGCTGGGTACGCTGTTATGCACTCTTTTTGGAAGAACGCCTTGAATGCTTTAGGATTCTGAAGTATGATATTGAAGCTGAGCGGCTTCCTAGGCCTGCCCAAGGGCAAGAAAAGGTGTGTGGGTTCAGTACTTTGACTAGTGATCTCTGAGGGGTCTCTCTACCGTCTTCCGGTAGCATCCGCAGAATTTTGGTCTTCCTGGTTGACATTTTCCTTGTCTTTGTATGCAGGGTTACAGCAGAACTCGGGAGTTGGGTAGTGAAGAGCTTCTCGATCAGTTACCTGCTTTGCAGCAGCTGCTATATCGACTTATTGGGTGCCGGGTACTTTGCTTATGCTTTTGACATTGTCCATTCTTTAGTTTATTTTGCCTTCAGTATCTATATCTGGAAAACTGCCCTTTTGAAGATTTTTCAATGTCTAAGAACCAGAGATTATGCTAACAAATCTCTTGGAATTTTCAGCCTGAAGGAGCAGCTGTCCACAATTATGTGATACAGTATGGCCTTGCCCTGGTATGACTTGCCTTCTCTTTTTTAGTTTCTATTCCTAAGCTCACGTTTCATCTATTATTGTTTAGTTAGAATTTTGTCAAGTAGGCCCTGCATCAAATATCCAAAGGAACTTGTTTTGCAATTTGCTTTTATCTTGTGAAAGAATAGCATGCATAAGAATGTTTGCTCTAAGAATGACCCAGCACTGCATAAGCATGCTTTTATCTTGGAAACGGGATTGGTTTTTCTGGATGTAATTTATCTTTCCTTGTTAACACATGTTACTTCCAGGTGCTGAAGGAGAGCTTCAAAATATATTGTGCCATAAATGATGGGATTATCAATCTTGTTGACAAGGTGAATTAACTTGTTATCTCTTAAAGAAATCATTTTTACTTATAGCATGATGCTTCAAATATGTCTGACCATTAACAATATTTTGGTATTGCATATCAGTTTTTTGAGATGCCTAGACATGAAGCCGTTAAAGCCCTTGATGTATATAAAAGAGCTGGTCAGCAGGTGATGTTCTCTAGGTTTCATTTTTATTTTTGTAATTTTATTTTTGCTTGGAAATGAGAGATTTTTAGATTACTTCATTGTTACTGAGAGGATTGGCATCTTTTTGCAGGCTGCAAGCCTTTCTGATTTTTATGAAGTTTGCAAAGGATTGGAACTTGCGAGGAATTTCCAGTTTCCTGTGTTGCGAGAGGTTAGAAGCTTTAATAATGATGTCATTCTAGTCTTTCCTGAGTTTGGCTTTCCAACCACCATCCCCAATCCCACCCCCTCTGAGATAAAAAAAGCTCATCATGGATGCTATTCTCTGTTTCCAGCCTCCACAATCCTTTCTTTTAACCATGGAAGAATACATAAGAGAAGCACCAAGGATGGTGTCTGTTCCAAGAGAAACTTTGGTTAGTATGCCTGTTAAATTTGCTAGAGCATTCATGTTTGCTGGACACAGAATGTTTACTCAAGCTATTATTCAGAAGTTGCATGGAATAATTTTTTGTCATCATATTCAGGATTACCCAGAAAGACTGATGTTGACCTATAAGCCAGAAGAAGGTTCTATACCTTCTGAAGACCCAACAGTTGAAGCTGATGAACCCAAACCTGTGCCTTCAGACGATGCTGCTGTCTCGACAGATGTAGTTGCTGTCCCACCTCCACCACCTATAAACAACTTTGAGACTGATGATTTACTGGTAAAACTTTTACTTTCATTGAATTTTTTTGTGGTCTTCTTTTTTGTTTCTGTTTATAAATGCTCTGTAACTGATACACATGCTCCTTATATTTCTGGATTGTCATTTGACATTGTCTTTAATGCATTGATCTAGGGATTAAATTCCACTACGCCAGATGCATCTGCTATTGAGGACAGTAATGCTCTGGCTTTAGCCATAGTTCCTTCTGGTAAGTACTTCCTCTGTGTTTTAATGGTTTGCGGTGCGTGCTCTGAATTTTACAGCCTGTTCTACACATCAAGGATAAAACATATGATATGTGCCAATATAGGTACCACACCATCCAACTCTAGTGCTGCTCCAGCAAAAGATTTTGATCCTACAGGGTGGGAACTTGCCCTAGTCACTACTCCCAGCAGCGACTTATCCACCATGCAGGAGAGGCAGTTGGTAAGGCTTCCTTTTACAAGTAATCATTCGTGCTCGGCAATTTTGATCACAAAATCATGGGTTAATAGAAAGTAAAAGATTGCCTGTGCTAGCTGCTTCTGAATCATGTTTGCCAAATTTTATTGCCTGACAACATTGTAGACAATGGTAAGCAGTTAAGCCACTGCGGAATACACATCTTTGTTGTAGTGCAAAGTTAAAATTTTAACTTTAGATGCTAGGTCGACATAAATAGTTGCTTACAACAAGAGATAATTATGAATAGCACCACATAAAATATTGAGCTCCAATTTCGATACAGGAATTTTGTGTCTACAAATTTGGATTTCTTTTTCTCCATGCCAATCCCCCTTTACGACAGCAATGTTGCTGTCATGTAGAGGAGTTATGTTAAGTAGCTCATCCTGCATGGTGTACTATGACATCTTGTATGAATCACGACATGTCATAAGTAATCATTTGCTACGTTACCTTGATTTATTCAAAATTTTGGCAGGCTGGTGGATTGGACACCCTCACTCTGGATGGTTTATATGCTGATGGTGCATATAGAGCCTCCCAGCAACCAAGATATGGAGTACCTGCCCCAAATCCATTCGAAGCACATGATCCATTTGCAATGTCAAATACCATTCCTCCTCCTAATGCAGTTCAAATGGGTGGTATGCCTCAACCTCAGACAAATCCCTTCGGTCCGTTCCAACCTGCCTATCCACATACCCAGCAGCAGCAGCAGCAGCAACAGTATATGTTTAGCCAACAAAATCCTTTTGGTGATTCGGGTTTTACAGCATTTCCTGTCAACCCTGTTGGTCATCCCCAAACAACCAATCCATTTGGGAGCACAGGCCTTCTATAAAACAAGATGCAACATATGTGACATGTAATTTGGCTCGGCTTAGTTGATTTTGGTACATTTGGAATGAGCAGCATTCTGGGTTTGTGTATTTTATCCCCATTATAGTATATGATTTTGCAGCTTGCTTCATAAACTTGGGTTGAAATGTAAAGTTAGTTGATTTGGATAATGAAGATGATACTTTTTAGATAGGAATGATTACACGATTAAATAATGTTCATCAAAGTTCTACTCTGTTCCAGTTTGATTTATTAACCGGTTGAGTTTTGTTAGATGTAACAGAATCAATTGGAAATTCAATAAAACTACTCCTCACATTCATCAACCCTTAATTTAACATAACAGCAAAAAATGAAAATTCTGTAAAACTACTCTTCACATTCATCAACACTTGATAGAACATAACAACAAAAAATGGAAATTCAGTAAAACTCATTCATCAACACTTGATTGAACATAACAACAAAAAATGGAAATTCAGTAAAACTACAACTCAAATTCAACATTTGATTGAACATAACAACAAAAAATCGAAATTTAGTAAAACTACAACTCAAATTCATGAACATAACCAAGCCGAGATCCTCAACACGTCAGGGTATTATTAGTACTGAAACTCAAAGTAGTAGAAACGGGCTGAAATTCAAAGTAGTAGAAACGGGCTGAAATTCAAAGTAGTAGAAACGGGCTGAAATTCAAAGTAGTAGAAACGGGCTGAAACTCAAAGTGGTAGAAACGGGCGGGGCTAAAATGGATACTGGAGGTGTGGGCTACAATTGGATTTTGGCGAAGCAAGAAAGCAAAGAGGGAAAGGGTCGGTTGAGTGGCGGTTAAGTGGAAAAGGGCCCGTTAAGATACGACGAAAGTATAGAAAGGGGGCGGTAATGTGCGATCGGGAAATATCCGGTACCGATCAAACAGCAAAAAGTGAGAAGAGATGAAATGATGGTGAGCCACTTGCGAAGAGTGAGATGATGGGTGATTTCTAGGCTAACAATAGAAAGCAGGGCAGAAATGACAATCGCGACCAGCATAATTACAAGGAGGGTAATGCTTAATGTTGCATGATGTTGAATAACGAGAGGTACTGCATTTGCAGTGAAGAGAACCACATGCAAGGCTAGAATTGTGCGGTTTAGCTCAGTGAAAGGAAAGGGGGTAGAAACCTGTGTCAATTTCTGCAGTTCCTCAAGCACATCAGTCAGCGTCGCCTGAGCTGGGATCACCGGAGACTGAGGCGGGGTTTGCCTAGTAGGTATTAGTTCATTGGGCCTCCTGCTAAGCCACTTAGGCTTCCCAATTTTGCTAAGCCACTTAGGCTTCCCAATTTTGACGTTTTTCATCATAGACCAGATTTTAGTGAAGCAGGCGATGACAACAGCAATGGTGGCGGCGAAGCAATCAACAAAGGCGACGAGGACGGTAGTGAAGAATTCCATAATGGCGGTGAAGACATTGGGTACAACGGTGTTGTCGACATCTTTCTTAATGTTGTTGTCGCCGGTCTTCTCGATATCGTTCTTAATCGTGTTGTCGCCGGTGTTCTCGATATCGTTCTTAATGGTGTTGTCGCCGCCGGCAGAGATGTTGTCTTCCTTTGCCATTTAGAGAGTTTGTTGGAGAATTTTTATTTTTTTTTCTATTTTACGATTTGCACGAAGGTATTTATAAGACTTGGGACAGGAGGTGATGAATGTATATTAGCGTGATTCTTGAAGCAAATTATTTGTTAGATGTATATACTCAATAGTTTTACAGAATTTTCATTTTTTGCTGTTATGTTGAATTAAGTGGTGATGAATGCGAGGAGTAGTTTTATTGAATTTCCAACTGATTCTGTTACTCCCATTTCACATACTTTTTTGGTTTGTAAATGATTAGATGGTATATCTCTGAAATTCTGAATTTGCACGGCTCTTATTACCATTTCTATCATTTAACATACGGTCCTTTGATGTGCTGAATTGGCCGCTTCCAATTTATTAGAAAAGAAGAACATATATAGTTGATTATGATCTGGATTTTGGGGGCAACTCCACCAATCTTTAATTAATTCCCCTCAGCTTGTACATAATTCAGCATGCAAACATTTATTTTAGAGGTACAAAGTTTCCTTTTGTTTGCAAATAAGGAAAAATTGCTGGTTCATAAATGTTTGAGAACAGACTAGCAGAACATGCTAAAATTTTGCCCTGAATGCATGCATGGTTAAGATAATATAATATAATTTTATAAATATTCAACAAAAAATAATATTCAACCAAAAAAATAATCCATGAGTTTATTGCAGTAGTACCACAAATGATAAGTAACGAATATTGGAGTATAAAAATTCCAATGTTTTCTAATATGTTTAATCATAAATGTTCTATGAACACTCAACATTCAACTAAATTCTACTGACCATCTTTTTGCAACACGGAATATAGCCCAAGGTGTGTGGAAATTTTTTGGCGATGAGTGCGGATTCAGATATAAACGTGTTTCAATTAGTGTCATTATCAATGAATGGCGGAGGTTAAAATTTAAAAACAGATTTCTGAAATTCATTACTCTTGTACTCACTTTCATTATTTGTTGGAATGTTTGGAAGCCAAAAAATGAACATATATATGTTTAATGGCCAGAGCATGAACCTCATGTTCATATGTGGTAATATCTTTGAGAATATTAACTTAATATCTTTTGCATGTACATTTGAAATTGTACTAGCTTATAGACTGAAATTAAAGCCTTATTTTTTGGTATTAAATATTATTTGACAAATGATTTTCATGACTTTTATGATAGAAGCAGATTGCTTGTTTTGATTTAGTCTCGGCGGGAAAAGTGAAAATACCCATGAAACATAGGTAGGGATGTTGATAAAATCAATCAGTTGAGAATTTACTCACTTCCAGTGACTCAGAAAATATTATGTTTAGGGAGCTTTTTAGAGGTTGACGATGGTAGTTTACTCTCAAGATGATTGTTATTAGTCAATCGGTGACATCCATCTTGGGAATTAAACTCCAATGCCAACCTTTTTTTTGTTTTAGGAATGGAAATAGAATATAAAGGAGGATACCTCCCAATTTACAAGCTTTAAATTTAATGAAAAATATAAAGGTGGTTGAGTATGTACGCTACCTCTTTTACAACTTTTTATTAAATTAATAAAATTAGGGAGTAGGGCCACCGAGTTTGAAATGTTAGTAGCAAAAAAAAAAAAAAATGTTCTAGATTATGAAATATAAAAGAAATATTATTACTTAAAACAAAAATTACTTAAAGTAATTTTTTACTGTATGAATATTATTAATTAATGAATTCTCAATGGGCGGCAAAGTTACTTTGATGTTTGGGGCACTTTTTCGCACGACTACTGAACAAATTCTGTTTCCCCCTTCTGAAGATACTTACTCCATTTATTACTTAGTCTATCTAATATAATATGTTCATATATTTATTTTAACATTCTCCTTTGCTACCTCATTTTTTATTCATAAATATATTTAGTCACTAACATTCTGATTATAATGCATAGCTGTTTTTATTACTATTTTATAAAAATTTCCACTCAATTTCCTTAATATATACTTTGTTATTTATGAGTGTTGAATGATTATTTATCTTCTTTAAGTTAATTTTTTTTATCATCATAATTTATGATCATACTTATCAATGAGCAACATTTAATTTTAATAATAAATCTCTCTAATTAAATTAGTTCTTATGGGAAATAATTATATTGTATTTAAAACATAAGCAAAAAGATAAATACAAAATTCTCAAAGTTTTGACTTTTGAGCATATGGCTGAATTCGTTTTCAATCTTAAAGTGCATTGTTCTAAGATCTCGATTATTTTATCCGTATACTCTTTACTCTCATTGAGGATTATTTAATTAACTGCAAAATTGTCAAAATACATAATACAATTAATTCATATTGTATCTATGTTTGCATATTTTGCATGTCTCAGTTTCTTGCCTGGCATTTATTGTAAAATCCCAATTAGCATCACAACAAACCAAATAATAACCTGATGAAACTCATTGGCAGCAACTATCGCAACAACAATGGCTGTGCTTAATGCCGATTGCTTAAGCTAAAGTGAAAGTTAATTTCCATTCTTTCCATGCAAAACCTCCGGAAAGCTTCACTACATAAAACAAAAAACAACGCAAAATTCAATCTTGTCAAATTCACTAATTGGAACAGCCCTCGCTAGTGCAATTTTCTCAACCTTATATTCATGTGATCGAGCTGCAAAGACAAATAGCCAAGTTGCAAAATTGCAAAAGGAGATAACCGTGACCTAGCACTTCTCCTTCCTATTGGACTTTTAGATTCGTTGGGCGGTGGAGGTCTTGAGTTGGGCAGCGGCAGAATTTTTTCTTAACAAAATTGTAAGTTTCTATTTTTGCCTATCTATAAGTGGCACGTGACATGATCAGTGTGCATTTTTTGTGTTGAAAAAATGGACAGGTATGTTTGAAAGATGAATTTAGTGCGTTTTTTAAATGTTAATACATTATTTTTAACATTGATGACAAAATAATTTTTTTTATGCAATATCGTGATGATGATTTTGGTATCTTTTCCTTAAAATAAAACAATATAACATTTGGTTAATATGAAGTTTGGGATGGCATCTTAATATAAAGATTCAATAAAATGCATTTTGCATCTTCTATTTCATTCTATATTTCATTATGTTTCATTTTATAGATCATATAGGCCAAGTGTATTTAACTAAAACCTATCAAGTGATTAGTGATCACTACAAGAGATAAGTGTTAAAAGAATGAAACACATAATTTAATAGAAGATCCATTGAGAACAAAATGCCACTTCATAATTCACATCAAATTGGGTACTCAATTGCAATTTAGGTATAAGTAAAATGTGCTATATCAAGGCTAAAGTACAACTTTTATGTCATTCCGAATCTTTTGTTCTATTTATTATTTCAATCCCTGTTTCACTTTATAAATATACGCCATGTATATTTAACTAAATATCTATCAAGAGATTAGTGAACTCTATGGGATAAATATTTATAAATACGTGGCGTGAATTTATAATAGTGAAACAGGAAATGGAACATAAATCCTCTGAGCTATTATGTATACTGTATTGTTTAGAAATTTAAACAAAATATTTTTAATTAAAAAAATTATCAATAACAACGCATAGGCTTGGCCACATGGTCGATTCTGGTTCCTAAAAATATAGAACCGAAACCCGAACCCAGTAAAAAAAAACTAAACTTATTATTTTTCATTTTTAAAATTGTATAAATATTTCTATATCTCTTCATTTTCATAACATATTTCTTTTTCTAATATTATTTCTTAATTTTATAATATTTATATTATAGGTTTTAGACTTTAGCATTTAGGGTTTAGGTTTATCGACACGTTTTTGAACATTGTCATTTTCGGCCAAAATATGTGTGCAATAGCCCACAAAAAATGGAGGTTTAGTGATAAAAATGAGTTTCACTTTCTTTGATACAATTCACTTGAATGCACGTTCAAAATTAAGATGGGTGTAAATAATAATACAGAAACGGCCAAAATTAGCATGTTTTTGGATGTTGTCATTTTCGGCAAAAATACGTGTGTTATGTAATCCACAAAAAATAGAGGTTTTGTAATAAATATAAGTTTAACTTTTTTTGACACCATTTACTAGAGTACATGTTCACCATTGAGTTGGGTGCAAAACGTAGTACGAAAATAGCCCAAATCGGTACATTTTTGGACAATGTCATTTTCGGTCAAAATACATGTGCAATAGCCCACAAAAAATAGAGGTTTGGTGATAAATATGAGTTTCACTTTTTTTGACATAATACACTAGAATGCAAGTTTAAAATTTTGATGGGTGTTAAAACAATATAGAAACTTCGGCACGTTTTTTGGACATTGCCATTTTCGGCCAAAATACTTATGTTACAGCCCACAAAAAATGGAGGTTTTACGATAGATATGAGTTTCACATTTTTGACACTATTTACTAAAATACACTTCACAATTTAGATCAATAAAAAATAGCATGAAAATAGTCAAAATTGGCACATTTTTAAACATTGTCATTTTCGGCCAAAATACGTGTGGTATAGCCCACAAAAATGAAGGTTTGGTGATAAATATATGTTTCACTTTTTTGATACCGTTAAAAAGAATGCACATTCACAATTGAGGCAGGTGCAAAAAATAGCACGAAAATATCCAAAATTAGCACATTTTTTAAAATTATCATTTTCGGCCAAAATATGTGTGTAATAGCCCACAAAAATTGGAGGCTTTTGATAAATATGAGTTTCACTTTTTTTTGACACAGTTCACTAGGATGTACATTCACAATTGAGACGAGTGGAAAAAATAACATGAAAATGGCCAAAATTGACACGTTTTTAAACTTTGTCATTTTCGGCCAAAATACATATGCTATTGCCCACATCACATTTTTGGATATTGCCATTTTTGGCCAAAATACGTGTTATAACCCAAAACAATAGAGGTTTTGTGATAAATATAAGTTTAGATTTTTTTGATACCGTTCACTAGAATACACACACAATTGAGGTGCATGCATGAAATAGCACGAATATATATAGCAAAAATCGGCTCGTTTTTAACATTGTCATTTTTTACCTAAATTCGTGTGCTATAGCCTACAAAAAATGAAGGTTTGACAATGAATATGAGTTTCACTTTTTTTTACACTATTCACTAGAATACACATTCAAAATTGACACATGTGCAAAAAATGGCAAAACATTGCCAAAATTAGCACATTGTTTGACATAGTCTTTTTTGGCCAAAATACGTGTGCAATAGCTTACAAAAATGGAGGTTTTGTGATAAATATGTGTTTCACTTTTTTGACACAATTCACTAAAATGCACGTTCTTAACTGAGATGGGTGAAAAAAAATCACGAAAATGGCAAAAATTGACACGCTTTTAAATATTGTCATTTTCGGACAAAATACGTGTGGTATATCTCACAAAAAAATGAAGGTTTGATGACAAACACGAGTTTCTCTTTTTTGACATCATTAACTAGAATGCACGCTCACAATTGAGGCGGGTATAAAAATAACACGAAAAAGGCCAAAATTGGCACATTTTTTGACATTGTCATTTTCGGCCAAAATACGTTAGCCCACAAAAAATGGAGGTTTGGTGATAAATATGAGTTTCACTTTTTTGAAATAATTCAATAGAATGCACTTTCAAAATTGTGATGAGTGGAAAAAATAGCACGAAAATAGACAAAATCAGCACGCTATAAAATATTGTCATTTTTGGCTAAAATACTCCTACTATAGCCCACAAAAAATAGAGGTTTGGTGATCAAGATGAGTTTAACTTTCTTTAACACAATTCACTCGAATGCAAGTTTAAAATTCAGATAGGTGTCAGAAAAACAATACAAAAACGACCAAAATTGGCACGTTTTTTAGTATTATCGTTGTCGTCCAAACTACTTGTGTTATAACCCATAAAAATGGAGGTTTTGTGATAAATATAAGTTTCAAATTTCTTGACACTGTTCACTAGTATGGATGTTCACAATTGAGGTGGGTGCAAAAAATATCACAAAAATAGCCAAAATCGGCACACTTTAGAACATTGTCATTTTCAGCCAAAATACTTGTGTTATTGACGCGAGGCAAATGTACTTAAAATTATGGTCGTGGTTGTATTTACCTCGGTACAAATTAACTACACTAAACCAACCCCTTTTTCAAGGTGATAGTATAGCGAGATCGAACCCACAAGGAAAGTGTTGTATTGAAATTTCACAAATGAATTTTTAATGAACTTTTGAGTACAATTTCATAAGATTAAGATTTCTTTAATTGAATAAAAATAAAAACAGTAATAAATTTGAACTATAAATTCACAAATGAGAAATATACTCTTGAGTGTCTCTGATGTTCTACTTTTTCCAATGATGCCCAAAAGATGACTAAAAATATCCTGGAATGTCCCTCTGCCGACACTCTTTTATTGGAGGATGAGTTGTCATTCACTAATTAAAACATTATTTATTTTCCTGAAGATTCGCTCCCCACGTCGCGACGTGTAAGGCCGCACGTCGCGACGTGGGGGACGTCGCGACGTAGAAGTGCTCTCCACGTCGCGACGTCCGCTTCAAATACTTCTGCCCACTTTTCGCTCTGTCAGCGTCGCGACGTGGGTGAGATGCACCCTGTACGTCGCGACGTGGAGGACGTCGCGACGTGGAAGTGGTCTCCACGTTGCGACGTCTGTGATTTTTCCTTCATTTGCCTTTTTTTCTTCTCTTTCTTCTATTTAGCCTTTCTTTTACCTTTTCCATGCTTCATTTCTTTGCTTGCACATCATGATTGATAATCTACAAATACAACACTTAAAACGAATCAAATGGAACAAAAAACGATCAAAGAATTAAGCATAAACATGAATTAAGAAGTGAATAAATTCACTTCATCAGTTATAGCCCACAAAAAATGGAGATTAGGTGATAAATAAGAGTTTCACTTTTTTACCACCATTCACTTGAAGTCTAGAATGCACGTTTAAAATTGAGGTGGGTGCAGAAAATAGCACAAAATGCAAAAATTGGCATTGTTATTTTCGGCCAAAATAATTGTGCAATAGCACACAAAAAATGGAGGTTTTGAGATAGATAAGAGTTTCACTTTTTTTGACACAATTCACTTCAAGATCAAAATTGAGATGGGTGTAAAAAAAATATAGAAATGGCCAAAATCGGCATATTTTTGAATATCGTCATTTTCGGCTAAAATACGTGTGTTATAAGCCTAAAAATGGAGTTTTTGTGATAAATAGAAGTTTCTCTTTTTTTTTTGAAATCGTTCACTAAAATGCACGTTTACCATTGAGGTGTGTGCAAAAAGTAGCACAAAATAAGCCAACATCAGCTCGTTTTTGAACATTATCATTTTTAACCAAAATACATGTGCTCTACACACAAAAAATAGAGGTTTGGTGATAAATATGAGTTTCACTTTTTTTGACACCATTCACTGAATGCACGTTGAAAATTGATGAAAGTACAAAAAATAGCACAAAAATGGCCAAACTTGGCACATTTTTTGAAATTGTCTTTTTCGGCCAAAATACGTATGCAATAGCCCACGAAAAAAATAGATGTTTGGTGATGAATATGAGTTCCACTTTTTTTGACACTTTTCATTAGAATGTACGTTCACAATTGAGGCAGGTGCAAAAAATAGCACGAAAATAGCAAAAATCACACATTTGTTTACATCGTCATTTTTGCCAAAATACGTGTTTAATAGCCCACAAAAAGTTTAGGTTTGGTGATAAATATGAGTTTCACTTTTTTTACACAATACACTAAAATGAACGTTCACAATTGAGATGGGTGAAAAAAAGCACGAAAATTTCCAAAATAAGCACGTTTTTAATTATTGTCATTTTTTGCCAAAATATGTGTTCTATAGCCTACAAAAATTGAAGGTTTGGTGATAAATACGAGTTTTAACTTTTTTTACACTATTCATTAGAATGTGTTTTCACAATTGAGGCAGCAACAAAAATTAGCACGAAAATGGCCAAAATCAGCATGATTTTTGACACTATCATTTTGAGCAAAAATACGTGTGTTATAGACCAAAAATGGAGGATTGGTGATAAATATGAGTTTCAGTTTTTTGACATAATTCACTAGAATGCCTTTTCAAAATTGTAATGGGTGGAAAACATTAGCATGAAAATGACCAAAATAGGCACGTTTTAAAATATTTTCATTTTCGGCCAAATTACGTGTTCTATAGCCCACAAAAAATAGAGGTTTGATGATAACGATGAGTTTCATTTTCTTTGACACAATTCGCTCAAATGCAAGTTCAAAATTGAGATAGGTGTAAAAAAAAATACAGAAATGACCAAAATCGGCACGTTGTTTATTATTATCATTTTCGGCTAAAATACTTGTGTTATAACCCACAAAAATGGAGGTTTTGTGATAAATATAAATTTCAATTTTTTTGACACCGTTTACTAGAATGAACGTTCACAATTGAGGTGGGTGCAAAAAATAGCACAAAATAGCCAAAATCAGCACGCTTTAGGACATTGCCATTTTCGGCCAAAATACTTGTGCTATAGCCTACAAAAATGGAGATTAGGTGATGAATAAGAGTTTCACTTTTTTTGCCATCATTCACTTGAAGTCTAGAATGCACGTTCACAATTGAGGCGGGTGCAAACAATAGCACAAAAATGCAAAAATTGGCACGTTTTTTTACATTGTCATTTTTTGCCAAAATAATTGTGCAATAGCCCACAAAAAAATGGAGGTTTTGTGATAAATATGAGTTTCACTTTCTTTGACACAATTCACTTGAATACTAGTTTAGAATTTAGATGTGTGTAAAAAACAATATAGAAATTGCCAAAATCAGCACATTTTTTGGATATTGTCATTTTCGTCTAAAATACGTGTGTTATAAGCCTAAAACTGAGGTTTTATGATAAATATAAGTTTCACTTTTTTTGACACCATTCACTAGAATGCACGTTTACAATTGAGGTGCGTTCAAAAAGTAGCACAAAATAAGCCAACATCAGCTCTTTTTTTAACATTATCATTTTCGACCAAAATACTTGTGCTCTACACACAAAAAAATGGAGGTTTGGTGATAAATATGAGTTTCACTTTTTTTGACACTACTCACTAGAATACATGTTCAGAACTGATGCAAGTGCAAAAAATAGCACGAAAATGGCCAAAATTGGCACATTTTTTGAAATTGTCATTTTTTGCCAAAATACGTACGCAATAGCCCACCAAAAATGGAGGTTTGGTGATAATACGAGTTTTACTTTTTTGACACAATTCACTAAAATGCACGTTCAAAATTGAGATGGGTGAAAAAAATAGCACGAAAAGGGCCAAAATCAGCACATTTTTAAACAATGTCATTTTCGGCCAAAATACGTGTTCTATATCGCACAAAAAATGAGGTTTAGTGATAAATAAAATTTCACTTTTTTGTCACCGTTCACTAGAATGCATATTCACAATTGAGGTGTGAGCAAAAAATAGCACGAAAATGCCCAAAATCGAAAATTTTTTGACATTGTCATTTTCGACCAAAATACGTGTGATATATCCCAAAAAAATGGAGGTATAGTGATAAATATTAGTTTCACTTTTTTGACATAATTCACTAGAATGCAAGTTCAAAATTGTTACGGGTGGAAAAATAGCACGAAAAAGGCCAAAACTAGCTCACTTTAAAATATTTTCATTTTTGACCAAAATACGTGTGCTATAGTCCAAAAACAATGAAGGTTTCGTGTAAATATGAGTTTCATTTTTTTGACACCATTAACTAAAATGCACGTTCACAGTTGAGACGGGTGCGAAAATAGTACGAAAATGGCAAAAATCAGCACATTTTAAAATATTGTCATTTTCGACCAAAATATGTGTGCTAAAGACCACAAAAATGAAAGTTTGGTGATAAATTTGAGTTTCACTTTTTTTTACACCTATCACTAGAATGCATGTTTACAATTGTGGCGGGTGAAAAAGATAGAACGAAAATGACCAAAATATGCACGTTTTAAAAAGTGTCATTTTCGCCAAAATATGTATGCTATAGGCCACAAAAATGGAGTTTCTGTGATAAATATGAGTTTAACTTTTTTGGACATAATTCACTAGAATGTATGTTCAAAATTGTGATGGGTGTTAAAAATAATACAGAAATAGCCAAAATATGCACTTTTTTGAAATTGTCATTTTCAGCCAAAATACATGTGCTATAGCCTACAAAAACTTGAGGTTTGGTGATAAATATGAGTTTCACTTTCTTTTACATAATTCAATTGAATGCAAGTTCAAAATTGAGAAGGGTGTAAAAAGCAATACAGAAATCACAAAAATGGGCACGTTTTTAGATAGTGTCGTTTTTGACCAATGTACGTGTGTTATAATCCGCAACAACGAAAGTTTTGTGATAAATATAAGTTTAACTTTTTTTTACACCGTTCACTAAACTTCATGTTCACAATTGAGGTGGATGCAAAAAATAGCACGAAAATAGCAAAAATTGGCACGCTTTTTGAAATTGTCACTTTCTGCCAAAATACATGTGCAATACCCCACAAAAAATAGAGGTTTGGTAACAAATATGAGTTTCACCTTTTTTTAACATAATACACTAGAATGCACGTTTAAAATTTTGATGGGTGTTAAAACCAATATAGAAATTTGGACATTGTCATTTTCGTCCAAAATACGTGTGCTACAGCCCATAAAAAATTGAGGTTTTGCGATAAATATGAGTTTCATATTTTTAACTCTATTTACTAAAATGCACGTTCACAATTTAGATCAATAAAAAAATAGCACTAAAATGGTCAAAATCGACACGTTTTTAAACATTGTCATTTTCAGCCAAAATACGTGTGCTATAGCCCACAAAAAAAGGTTTGGTGTAAAATACGTGTTTCACTTTTTTGACACCGTTGTAAAGAATGCACATTCACAATTGAGACATGTGCAAAAAAAAGCACAAAAATAGCCAAAATCATAACGTTTTTTAAAATTATCATTTTCGGCCAAAATACGTGTGATATAGCCCAAATATTTTTTGAAGGTTTGGTGATAAATATGAGTTTTAGTTTGTTTGACATCGTTCACTAGAATGCACATTTACAATTGAGACGGGTGAAAAAAATAGCACAAAAATAACCAAAATAGGCATGTTTTAAAACATTATCATTTTTGGCCAAATACATATGCTATAGTCCACAAAAAAATGAACGTTTAGTGATAAACACGAGTTTCACTTTTTTTGACATCGTTCACTAGAATGCACGTACATAATTGAAGTAGGTGCAACAACTAGCACCAAGATGGCCAAAATAGGCACATTTGTTGACATTGTGTTAAAAGAATGAAACACATAACTTAATAGAAGATCCATTGGGAACAAAATGCCACTTCATAATTCACATCAAATTGGGCACTCAATTGCAATGTAGGTATAACTCAAATGTGCTATATAAAGGCTAAAGTACAACTTTTATGCCATTCCAGATATTCTGTTCCATTTCCTGTTTCAATTCCTATTTCATTTTGTAAATAACTACAAAAATATATGTCACGTATATTTAACTAAAACACTATCAAGTGATTAGTGAACCCTAAGGGAAAAGTATTTATGAATATGTGGCGTGAATTTATAAGAGTGAAATAGGGAATGTAACAGAAATCCTCTGAGCTTTTATGTGTACGGTATTGTTTAGCAATTTGAACAAAATATTTTTAATTAAAAAATGATCAATAACAATACATAGACATGGCCAGTTATGGTCCCTGAAAATTTGGAACCGAAATCTGAGCCGGCAAAAAAAACTAAAACTTATTGATTTTATTTTTGTAATTCTATAAATATTTCTATATCTCTTTATTTTTGTCACATATTCCTTTCTCTAATATTATTTCTTATTTTTTAAGGGAGAATTTGTATTAAGGGCGCGCCTCATGTCTTTATTATTAAATGGGGCGCAACTTTAATATATTTATTATTAAGGGCGTTAAAATATCTATATTTGTTTAAATAATTAACCAATGACTTTATAATCCTTTTCATCAATTAAACAATTCATCACGATCAAAACACTTATTTTCTTTATCTTTTATTACTAAAATATATCGATTTAATCATTAACTATATTTTAAAACTCTTTATCATCTACTGTTTTATAATTGTTATCAATAAAATTTTATATTAAGTTACTTCTTTTATTCCTTTATTACTGAAATACATTAATCTAATTATAAACTATTTTATCATTTACTGTTTCATAAGTGTTATCAATAACTTTTAATATTAATTTTACTTAATTATTATCCATAAACTTTCATATAAATTTTAATCATTATTAAACTATGTTATACTGTAAAATTAAGTTTTAAAAATTGCACAAGAATTTTTCAAACTAATATCACAAATCATAATTAATTTTAATGAATTTTAAGTTTTTTGGTATATTTTCAATGAACTTAATTATTTGATAAACACGTAAGCACGTACAATTATTTATTATTAATTTTTAATTTTAAAGTTGTTGTATTTTTTGATGTTGTGTTATTTAATCATTTTTTAAATTTTAAATATATTCATGACAAAATATTTATGATTCAAAATAATTTAATAATAAATATATTAATAACAAGAAAAAATTACGTTTTAAAAGATTTTTTCGATGTTGTGTTATTTAATTATTTTTTTAATTTTAAATATATTCATGAAAAAATATTTATGATTTAAGATAATTTAATAATAAATATATTCATCACAAGAAAAAATTACATTCTAAAAGATTTTGACAATGATTATATTTTATTATTTAAGATATTACAAAAAATCTTAAAAATTAAAATAGTTAGATGATAAGTATATTTTATTATTTAAGATAATTTGATAATGATCTAAGTTACTATCAAATTTTATCCACAAGAAATTATTAAAAATAATTAATAAAAGCTTGGAGAGTAAAAGATAGAAAGTTAGGTATTTAACGTAATATATCTTGGTATAATTGATAAGAAGGGTACTAAAGACTTTTATTAAATATATAATGTAATAAAGTTATTTTCACGCACTTAATAATAAATACATTAAAGTTATACCCCATTTAATAATAAGAGCATGAGACGCGCCCTTAATACAAATTCTCTATTTTTTTATTTTTATTTTCTATGTTTAAGAGTTTAGGGTGTAGGGTATAAGGGGTAGGGTTTAGGGTTTATAATTCAAGAGAAAGAAAGACCTTGTCCTAATAGAATTCTAACACTTGGAGAACCCATATCCCAGGAGGAATTCCATTAAGTCGTTTAAAGGATTCTAAATCCTGTTTGGATCAGGTATTAATTTGGTGTTATATATTACTCATATTTATTCTCTTAGAGTTAAGCATATAAATTAGGTTTCTTAGAGTTAATCATTAATTATAAATTTCTCTTTTAGTGTTAAGCATATAAATTCGGGTGTGCCATAGAACTGCGTCAATTTCATATATAATACCACCTTAGAACTCAATCTCCGTGACATATCTAAACCTATGGGGACGACGTCCTATGGGGATTCAGAGGACTCCACGACCGTATCCCCAATATCGGTTGTCACCTGTTTGATCGTGTTTGCACTCTCAATGGGGATGATGATGGTGATAGCTTACGTGCCTCCTGAAGAAATTCCGTTCATAACCAAAGATTATGGATTTTTGTGTCTCATTCTTCTTTACATTGCAGAAATCGCGTCTGCTCTCGCCATGTTTTCTTATGGGTTCGAGTGTCCGTGGCCGATAGTAGGCCGGACTTTGAAGTGGTGTTCGGTTACTTTATTGGCCGCCGTCGTTTTGATAATTTTGCTACTCTTTTTTCTTCATTAGATTAGATTTGTTACTTATACTAGTAAGTTTAAAAAATTTCAGTTTATTCTATTTGTCTTTGTTACGTAACAATAATTCCTCTTTGCAATTTTCAGTGCTGATTTTGATTTAACTAATTTTTTCTTTTCTAGCATTCTACAATTTCTTCTCAATTGATTTTAATTAGTATTGATATTTATTTAACTTTATTTATTGATTTAACTAATTAACTATAATATCCTTTGATTTAACTTTATTATCTTTATTAAGTGACTATAATTACGGATCTTGATATTTAAAGTTACTATATATAATAATTATTTCTTCCTAATTGATTTCCGTACTGATTTTGATTTTAAATTTAATCTCTAAGGAAAGGGTTTATGTGGTGGGAGGATTTATGTTAAACTCGCCTAGAAATATTCAGAGCCCGATGAGACTAATGGAGGTCTTCATCATCCATAAATTTTAGGAGGGTTTTTCTTCTCAGATTGTTTTTTTTTTTTTTTTTTTTGTATAAATAAGGGACGAACATGCGTGTGATTTTTTCTGCAAAATTAGGACGGTTCTGCTCAACTTGATTTTTGTATAAAATATCAAAACTAATTATACTACAAGGTACGAAGATGTTACTTTCATGAAACAACAGTATTAGCTATTATGTGGGATCGACTTTATGAGAATCAAATCCTTATTTTATTGGTTATTCCCCTTTGAGACTGTATGAGATTTGCGAATTAATTACACTTTAACTCATAAAATATAAAAAATTAGAATATAAAGTATAAAAAATTAATGTATATAGTATAAAAAATTATAGTATAAAGTATTCAAAATTAGACTATAAAGTATCAAAGATTAACAAATGAATTCCATTCCTTATTTTTTTTTATAGATCATATAGATCAAGTGTATTTAACTAAAACTCTATCATTCCTTGTTTCTTTTTATAGATCATATAGATAAAGTATATTTAACTAAAATTCTATCAAGTGATTACTCATCACTGCAAGAAATAAGTGTTTAAAGAATGAAACAAATATAATAGAAGATCCATTGGGAACAAAATGATACTTCATAATTCACATCAAATTGGGCACTCAATTGCAATTTAGGTATAACTAAAATGTGCTATATAAAGGCTAAAGTACAACTTTTATGTCATTTCGGATCTTCTGTTCCATTTCTTGTTTTAATCTCTATTTCACTTTATAAATCACTTTATAAATATACGCCACGTATATTTAACTAAATTCCTATCAAGTGATTAATGAACACTAAGAGATAAGTATTTATAAAACGAGGAATGGAGCAGATATCCTCTGAGCTTTTATGTGTATTGTATTCTTTAGCAATTTGAAAAAAAAAAAAGATTTTTAATTAAAAAATTTTTTATCAATAACAACACATAGACATGGACACATGGTCAGTTCTGGTTCCTGAAAAATGTGGAACCAAGATCCAAACCGGCAAAAAACAAAAGCTAAACTTATTGCTTTTCATTTTTATAATTCTATAAATATTTCTACATCTCTTCATTTTCATCACATATTTCTTTTTATAATATTATTTCTTACTTATCGAATCTTTATATTCTAGGTTTTAGAGTTTAGAGTTTAGAGTTTAACAGGTTAGGGTATCAACTTTTATAATTTATATTATTCTAATTCTATTATTCTATTATTATATTATACTAATACACTATTTGAATTACAATTAATAATTCAATCATTCTTTCAATAGTCTTATCATTTATATATCTTTCTTTCTCACTTATCTAATCCTTCATAAATTAATTTTTTTAAAAACTATATATATTAGTTCAATTTCAACTATTATTCTAATTATATTATGTATCAACTTTTCTAATTTATATTATTCTAATTCTGTTATGATATTATGCTAATATACTATTTAAATTCTAATTAATAATTAATCATTCTCTCAATACAATTCTTTCTATACCTTTTTTTCTCACTTATCTAATCCTTTCATAATTCTTTTTATTAGTTCAATTTTAACTATTATTCTAATTATATTATACTAGTTGAATTTCAATTAATAATTCAAATGTTCAATTGTTCTATCAATATTTTTATTATTTTTATATCTTTCAATCTCACTTATCTAATCATTTCTAATTCTATTATTCTAAAAACTCTATATTTTAAGTTTTCAACTATTATTCTAATTATATTATTATATTATATTATTTGAATTTGAATTAATATTTTAATAATTATTTCAATAGAAATCAAATTCAAAGTGGGATTAAAATTGAAATTGGAACTAAAATTCAAAACTCGAACAAAATTGTAACCAAAATCGGAAGCAAATCCAAATCGGAATTACATTCAAAACTAGAACTACCCGTTGGCGATCGATTTCTGTTCCGTGACCATGGAACCAAGAACCGTGGTCATGTCAAGTTATCTCTTTTTACTTTTAACTTATAGCTTACGGCAGGTCATTAATTGTGCTGAAAGAGAAAATAAAAAAAATCCTAACCAAAGCTGCTGAACTAATGAAAATGAATGCACAACCATTGAATAAGAAGAAATTATGTTACGAGTTTGCAACAAATGACTAAACCAATATTGTTAGGACTTTGCAATAAATGACTAAATTAATCTCAGTACTTTTTAGACTAAAACTTTCTTCATACAATAATACATAATAACAATGTACAACAACAATGACAACAACTAAGGCTCCGTTTGGATATGTGTTTTGTTTTGAGAATTGAGAAAAACGAGATCTTAAGTTGCGTAATACGAAAGGAGTATTTGTATTTTGAAAATTGAGTGTTTAGATTGATAAAAGTGTTGTTTTATTGGTTTTTATGTTGAAAAAGTATTTGATTAATTAAAGTTTAATTTTTTTTTGAAAATTGGGTTGACCGCCACCGATCAATGCCGTTGACCACCGTCGACTGATCAGATTCTGGCAAAGTTGCCAGAATTTGACCAGCCGACAGTGGCCAAAAGTGACCACCACCAGTCAACATTTATGTATTAGTTTATTTCTTTAAAAAAAATTCAAAAAGACCAAAATGCCCTCATTTCTATTTGGGAAAAATTAAAAATTTTCGTTTTGAAAATTGAGTGTAAACAAATAAACAAATTTTGAGATGAGATAGAAAATGAGCAAAAATGGGGTATCCAAGCAAAGCCTAAGGGTCTGTTTAGATATGAGTTTTGTTTTAAGAATTGCGAAAACTAAGGTTTTGACTTGCATTTTACAAAGGCAATATTTTTTGTTTTTGAGAATTGATTGTTTGGATTGCTAAATTTTGTTTTTATTAATTTTTGTGTTGATGAATTATTTATTAAATAATATTTAAATAAGAATTTTATTTATTAAATTGTTTGCATTAACCGGGGTAGTCAACTTGAAGAAACTCATTGGCAACAACAATGGCTGTGCTTAATGCCGGTTGCTTAAGCTAAAGTGAAAGTCAATTTCTATTCTCTCCATTCAAAACCAACGGAAAGCTTCACAACATAAAAAAAAAAAAACACAATTCAATCTTGTCAAATTCACTAACTGGAACAGCACTGCTAGTGCAATCTTCTCAACCTTAAATTCATGTAATGATGCCTTTGCAGCTCGATCAACAAATAGCCCAAATTGCGAAATTGAATAAGGAGATAACCGTAACCTAGCACTTCTCCTTCCTATTGGGCTTTTAGCTTCCAGACATTCCAGATGGTTGGGCGGTGGAGGTCTTGAGTTAGGCAGTGGTGAGGTAGTGGGTGAACTAGAGAATTTTTTCTTAACAAAAGTGTAAGTTTCCATTTTCGCCTATTTCTTGATAAGAAAATTCAATTAAATCAATCAACGACAATTATGAAGGATATCCAATCAATAAGAAATAATCAAGAAATATCAATCACTCAAGACAATCAATAGAGTGAATCAAGTGATTTATATTAATTGTATCAATTCTAATTAATTATAATTATATCAGTACTTAATATATTCTATAATTATTTTAACATTGTACCATATATATATATATATATATATATATATATATGTAACAATGATCAATGAGAAAGATGTGCCATAATTCTACAATCTCCCTCTTCTCAAAATCTTTTATGGCACCAAAACAAATTCTATTATGGTAGCAAAGTTAAGGTTTAACCTTTTATTGTTTTTTTACCTTTCTTTCTCGTGAGCCACTTTCTTTCCTCTCCAACAATTCTTGTTTTTCTAAACTCCATGGCTAATGATAAAACTCCAGTTTTTATCGCATTTTCAAATCATATTTTTTTTTTAATTTTTTCTTTGTCCGACTTAAAAAAAAAAACAAGCAAATTCTACTCTTTCAAGGAAAAAAAAAATCTCAATCTCAATTTCTTCAATCTTCTATTCTTTCTCTCTAAACTTCTATTGCCTTATATAATCATAAAATATCATCTCCTTTTTTCTTCTATTTTTTTTTTTTGTTAGATCTTAAAAGAAAACAAAAACAAAAAAAGTTATAAATTTTGAAACAAAAATTTCACTAATGAAAATTCTTACACTCTCATATCTACCAACTCTTACCCAACCTCATGCTCGTCCTCTATTTGACTCACTCAAGACTAAAATTGGACTTTTTTACAGCCATCCATCTTGCGGGTATGATAAGGAAATTCAATCAAATAGTAAGTTGACTCTCTCAAGACCAAGATTTGATTTCTTCACAGCCGTCCATCTTGCAGAGCATGATAAGGAAATTCAATCAAATCAATCAACGAAAATTATGAAGGATGATATCCAATCAATCAGAGATAATCAAGAGATATCAATCACTCAAGATAATCAAGGGAGAGAATCAAGTGATTTATATTAATTGTATCAATTGTAATTAATTATAATTATGTCATTACTTAATGTATTCTATAATTAGTCTAACATTGTACCCTATATATATGTAACAATGATCAATGGAAGAGATGCGACATAATTCTACAATCTCCCTCTTCTCAAAATCTTTTATGGCACCAAAACAAATTTTATTATCTCTAAGTGGCACGTGACATGAATGTGCATTTTTTATGTTGAAAAAATGGACAAGTTTGTTTGAAAGATGAATTTAGTGCATTTTCTAAGTGTGCATCACTTTTAATATGAATGACAAAATAATTTTTTCCGTGTCATATCAATGATAATGATTTCGGCAAATTTTCCTTAAAATAGAACAATATAACAATCGGTTGATATGAAATTTGGGATGGTAGGCTATAATCAACTGATTAGTAAATTGTGACCGATAAGTGTTAAAAATATGAATCAATGAATGAAACACATAAAATAATAAAAGACCAATTGGGAATAAAATGCCACTTCATAATTCACATCAAATTGGACACTCAAATGCACTTTAAGTATAATTAAAACGTGCTATATAAAGCCTAAAGTACATCTTTAATGTGTACCGTATTGTTTAGCAAATTGAACAAAAGATTTTTAATTAAAAAAATGATCAATAACAACAAGTGTTTTTCCAAAATAACATAAAAAATGATTTAGGTCCTCAGCAAGTGTAGTGATTGCTGAGAATGATGTTCATGTCCTTGCAACTAATATCCATCCTTAAACTCATTAAAAACTGAGGCATTACAAGTAGGCTCAGCATCATCAATTTTTTTCACATTTCCAAAGCCAAAATGGCAATCAATGAAAAAATATATATAAACCCAATATCAGCTTTTGGACTAATGGTGGTGAGCGAGCGATAGAGCGGAGGGCAGGTTGCAATGTCGAATCGAGATAATGGACCCGAGACCCATAAAACCTTAAGAGGATGGGTTGCCGAGTTGGGTACAATATAATTATAGGTGAGATGGGGGTAGACAAGACCAAACCCACGGTTCCGGTTCCGGAACCTTGGGCCCTCCTCAACCATAGGTGGTTCGCTTACAATTTCCATTTTTTATGTATGGCGGTTCCGGTTCCAAATCGTGAATAAAAAAAAAAATTATATTGGAGGAGGGTCTTTGTTGGCTGACTTGAATAAACAGTAGTGCCACTGAGGAGCATGCACTGTGTGTATATGGGCTTTTGTTTTGGTTGGCTCGAGGGAAGCCATAATGTGTACACAAAAACTGGAAATATAAACACTTATCTACTTTACAGCAAAGAAGCTCAATTGGAAAACTTTTTGAAGCACTATAGCATAATATTGTTTCTAAAAAGATATTAATGTTTGTGTATATGAATGATTGATCGATGAATCCACTTTTATGAGAGGAAATGAAAAATCAAAACCTTAACGCATATGCTCTTTGAAATAATCATTGCTCTATGCTAAGATACAAAATTTGCAAAAACTTCTTGAAGATTTCCTCTAAACATCAACAGTAGTGCTAAGATTTTAGCATGTACACAAAGTTTTCTTGCACCCCAAAACTTCTTGGAGGATTCATGTTGTTTCCCAGCAGGGGAAAATGTACACTATGTCAACCATAGTCGACTCACCAACTTAGTTGGATGTATTTTACTATGATTTCTTTGGATTGTTGACAAAATCTTAGAATACTCAGTCTAAGCTTTGACAAATACATTGTCAAATGTACAACTTGCTATTCACCAACTTTAATATCAACAAAAAAAAAAACCCTAAATATAGTTTCAATGTCATTAACATATTCAAGGATCATTCCACAACTAAATTTTAGAATGAAAAGATGAAAGGGATGGTGAAAATGAGATCCAGACAGATTAAACTATTTTGACTTGAACAAGAATGTTTTTTACTTGTATATACCTTAATTTAGATCTATTATTTTGCAGTTGCTTTGGCACAAAATGGACAAAAAACCTAGCTCACACATAAGACAGATTTTATAATTCAATTGTTTCGATCATAGAATTTGTCTTACTTGTTTGTTTAACTTTCTTTTCTTTTCTTTTCTATTTCATTTGGGGTTTGTTGAACTAAGCTTGGCCTGGAATGACAATGTTTATTTGGTGGATGTCATGTGTGATAGATTTGTTTTATTTATTAATCAAGAAGTGGGATACATGTTTGTGTTGCATGTTTTAAGAGTTATAAAATATTTGTTATTTTCTCGCTTTTGGGCTGTTTTTACATGCTTTACCCTTTAAACAAATTTGTGAAAGATCTTCACCAATTAATTTGGAGTTAATTTATTAGGTCTAATAAAAAAAATGTAAAATTGTTATAATTTTTTTTAAAAATTATTTTTCCAATTCCTATATCATATGCATATTTTTTAAATTTCAAGATTACTCTCTTCTCACCCTTTGCATTACTTTCAAACTTCAAATTTCGTAAGATTACTCTCATCTCACTTTTTGCGTTACATGCAAATTTCAAATGTCGAGATTTTGGTACTTTGACCTTCTATATATGATTCGGGGAGTGAAAAGGTTAGGGTATTAGTTTGTCTTTTTATAACTGCCACGTCAGTCACTTTGAGTTTTCACTATAATTTTTCACTCCCCCTATCATTACTCTTACATACACGCTCCAAATCTCAAAATTTTGAATATCAAACTTAATATTAGAGATATAATCATTGTACTATTGGCTTTTTCCCTCTCTATTTTCCCTTTTAACACCAAATTCTCTATAAATAATTTATGAATTCTATGTTGACTAAACATAGACTTCAAAGGTGCATAACATTTTGGATATCTATACCACAAAAAAAATGAAAAACATATATATTAAACATATAATGTCATGTTGTCCAGCATACCAAATGATGACTGTTTCTAAACACGCTTTTCCTTAGTTCCCACCCCGTGTGCAATATTCATCCTCCAAGTCAAATTCCGGCGTTTTAGCCTTTTAGGCAGAGAGGGGCCGCACGCTTTTAGAAGGGTAAACGGTACGCCTCCTGATTGCAATCATGACATTTTCTTTTCCTTTGTAGTTGCTGGCTGATTTCTTTTGTTCTCATCCTCTTTGTTCTAAGTTCATGCTAATGGTTTTCTTTTCCTTTCTTGTTCTTTTTTTTTTTTTTTCCCATTTTCTTCGTTCTAAGTTGCGTGTTTAGTATTTTGTTTTTCAGAGACATAAATGAATTACAAGCCAAAAGCTATATAGAAATTAAATAAATAAATAATATTTGGCATGTTCCAACCATGTCGATTGATTTTTCGAAAAATAAAAAAAATTTAAGTGTATTTTTATTTAAAGTTTAATATTTTGTATAAGTTTATAATCATCACATCATCAGCTAACATGGTAAATCATCAACTTTCATTCATTCCCAAAATATGTATGTTAATAGCTAGCATGAAAAAATTAATTATCTTGTTAAGCATGTTACTAAAACGAATACTTTAGCGCTCATTTTAAACGTAAAAAAGTTATTCTTATGCTACTACGATAGCTATTGAGATAATAACAATTATATATTGTAAGATTGAATTAATATACATCACTAATTAAGGGTTATTACTTAATAGAATTAAAATTTCTTGAGATTTTCTTAATATCTACATTCATTAATTCTTGTTGTTTTAAAAATTTTATTACAAAAAAATTTAAATAAAAAAACCCAATAATGCTAATGACTCATAGGAAGCAGTGGTGAAAAAGTCAATGGTCGGACATGGATATAGCCATTGGACAGTTCAACAATCATCTAAGCTTTATCGATCCATCCCTACTGAAACAATGACAATGCATGCATGAATATGTAGCTTTTTTTACCTTCTTGAATGGTTCGGTCCTCATATCCAAAAAATACAAAACTCTTTTTCAACAATAATCCATAAGAATGAAGACGCATGCACAAATTTAATGTCACATCTATATACATACATTTAATTTGTTTTCTTAGAAAAATTATTCATTGGCTCTTTGTTTGTTGTCCTAGTTAATTAATCCTTGATTGGTTGTTTGGATCAAGAGAACTAAAGTTATTATTGTCTATAACCAAAAAGGGTCCCAAATGTGATAAAGATGTTGGTACATTTGTATAAAAATACTAAGCAAACTACGTGAGCATTTTATGATATGTTGGATTGATGTCTTTGAACCCACGCGAGATGGGAAGATGATTAGGATAGGGTCCTTCATGGCTTCATCCAATGGTTGCATCAAAAAATTAAGTTGTCTTTTCTTGAAATTTTCATTAAATAATGAATTGATTAGGCTATTCATGCCTACTTAATTATAAGTAGCTTGTCGTCCCAAGTTAGAAAAAAAGAATGAAGAGAGTTGTGTTAAGTTGGCAATTAATGTAAAACTTTATCATCCAAATTATATGGATCATATTAGAAATCGTATAAAAGTTATGAAGTTTAAATATAAATGAATACATGTGTATGGATAAAAATACGATCACAAAACATATATAGTCGACTTCACATAATGGGATAAAAGTTTAGTTGTTTTTGTTGTAATACACGAATTGAGTATGACGAGAATTGTTCACAAATTTTGAACTCTAATCCATAATTAAATTGTCAAAAATTTTGGAGATTAAAGGGTGATTTTAAAAGTAAAGAACATTAAATTTTGTTACAACGTACAGCTTGTTAATGCTTTAAATCTGTTAATTTTAACGTTTTATTTGAAAGGACTGCACATAAGAGGCTCGAAAATCGCTTGAATTTTGAGGATTTAAAACCATTTCTCCATTTTCAACTTCTCAAAATGCTCAAGGTATAAACCATCTTGATCATATCCTACATATATAATACTTCTTGGGGTCACATTTCTTTTCTCATCTGCATGGATGATGACAAAATTCATCAATGCCAGCAGTAGAACATGTAGTTTTTTTTTTCTTTTTTTGGGACATGCAAGAATGCATTCCACTAAAGTTTGGTGTATGCATTTTCAAGTAGATCCATTTCCATGCTTCAAAAAAATTGATTGAAGGTGCGAATTAATTTCAATAAAACTTTGTGTTTGTTAGCCTTTATGCTAGCAAAAGTTCCATAACATGAATACAATGGAAGAAATGTATAGCCTTTAGCCATCAAAGTAGTATATAGTTGGGAAAAAAAATAAAATGAAACCGTACTAGGATGATCCAGTAAATTTTTAGATTCTAAAGCATTTAAAGGATAAACTAGTAAAGTAAAAGTTTCTAAATATTGAAAATTAATATGCAAGTAGCCTTTTACCTTTTCCATTTTTCATTCTTTTAACAAATTAAACAATATTAATATTGTATAAGGCCACTAATTGAGGTGGTAATCCACCATGAAGCATTATATAGAGGGTACAATATTAATTTGATGAGCATGTGGGAGATGAAACTTTATTGCTCAAAATAAAATCAAAGCATATGTAGCAATGATCAGATTTTAGGCAAAGTACAATATCCAATTGCAGAATCATGAGTAGCAAAATATTCTTTTACTAAAGGTTTTGATTTTATATGTTTGAAAAATAAATTATGATAATGCATGTCCATCAACTTCTAATACAAATTATTAATTATTTATACATTAATTTGAGACAAAGGATTCATATATGAATAAGAAGTGGTTCATGTACCATATAAGTTAAGATTAGGATTGTAATGGGATAAGTAATTCTTATATTTTTTTCAACGACGAGTTTCTTGTGAAGTAATCTTGTATATGTAACGGCGAGTTAATTGCAATTTCAAAGCTTGATAAAAATAATAAGAAATAGACTCACGATTTTAGTGGAGTTAATTATCCATTTCATATATAAACCACACCTTATATATGAACCGATTTAATGGAAGTTTTTTGTATTTTCTCAAAACTTGCTACCTTTCATTTCATTGTTTTTGTACAAATTTTCATTATCAATAACAAGAATTCTAAGGATCTATCTTGTCCTTATTATTAAATCCCATGTAGACAAAAAAAAAAATCATTTCCATGCTGTTGAAAGAAGCTTAAAAAAAAAAAAAAAACAGCCTTGCCAACCTAACTGGAGTGAGCTGTTTGGTTCTCTTTATTTCGAGTGGCCTTCACAAGGTATAGATTGACTTAGAGGGAAACCTTTTAAAATCTCACTTGTTATAGATGCTGAAAGAGTTTGTTTGTACTAGCATAATTAATAGTGTATTTATACAAGATTGAATGCCATTCAAATCAAGGTATGAGTCCTGTGGATTCAACTAAATAGTATGCCAAATAAATGAACTACAACATATGCACATGTGTTCATGATATTGCCAATAAGTAAATAATAATAATAATAATACTATCTTTTTTGTTGTTATTTTCATATAGAAATCATTCCACTAAAAACAAAATTATAATAATTGTTTCATATATGTAATCACAAACTCTAATTAAGGTGTTGCTATTGTTTATTCATTGAACCAAATATGAAAAATGCATAAACAAATCTTGTATATCATGCATAAACTGTTGTTTGTACAGCATGCATAGTAATGCACATTGACAAATTTGTATAACTAACCAAATTTCTTTTTTTGGAATAAACTTTTATCCTATAAATAAATACTTAAAGCATAACCAAAGATACTAAATCACCATTACTTTTTACTCAAAAAGAATTTGTTGGAGTTGTATGAATGGAGAAGAGTTCTACTTTTTGTGATGTTCATATTGATTTTTTAAAAACAAACATAAAATAAGTGTGAATAAGTAAGGAATGGAGTATTCAGTGATCGGATACATGTTGGGTTCGAAAGTCATGACCTATTGATTGTTAAATTTATCTTACCTACAAAATTGAGTTGGATGCCAACCACCTTTCTAGTTTGTGATATAGGGTTCTTTAATTACAACTCTCTGATCTGATTCGAATCTTCCCATAATGTAGTCTATGGGATTCTCTAACTCCAATTCCTAATCTGATTCAAATCTCTTTGTAGAATAGTTCATAAATAGGTAAACTTGACCTACAAAATTGAGTTGGGTACCAATACTCTTCTAATTTGTGAGAATCTTGTTTATGAGGTACCACCCTTCTAATTTTTGAGAATGTGGTTTATGAGGTAGGATAATCTAACTCTAACTTCTCGATATGATTCAAGTCTTCCTACAGAGTAATTTATTGCTAACTCTCTTAATTTGATTTAGATCTCCCAATAGAATAGTCCATATGTAGGTAAATTATAAATTAGGAGTAAATTAGATTGTATATCACAAAAGTTGAAAAAAGAAGGTGTGAATATCCAATTTGAAAATGAACTAAACTTTGATTTATTGACCAAAAAACAAAAAAGAGAAAAAGAGAAGATAGACATACATGATGATGACCTCCAACATCTGGCATCCCCATGGGTCCCAAACACACCCTTACTTTGTGTGGTGGCCCACAAGCCCATTTTCTTTGGTTGGTGGGCCCCATTCATTTGATGCCCAAAGAGAAAAACAGAGTGGGGGAGAGGAGCGGGCAGGAATTGCCCAAAGCAAAAGTTGTTTGGATCCAAAGTTATTTCTATATATTTCACTTTCCGGGTTTCATTCCCTATTTGCCTAACCACCATTTTTAAAAGTTTTAATTTAATTCCATTAAACAAATCCAATTTCTTTATTATGAATTATGCCCACAACATGCACACCTTTATTAATAACTTAAACAAATGCTGTTTTTTTTTTTTGGCTAGAATGATCTAAGCATATCTCTTTTAGCTGTTGAATCTTAAATGGTTTACCAAAACTTTGTCAAAAATCACAACACTAAAAACAACCATCACATTTTCGTGAAAAATTTATCTCGTCCATCAAATTTAAAATAACGTAAATTGATCACTCACACTTACAAATAACACTAATTTCGTTTTTTCATCACATTCCATCAACTTCTTTAATAATAAAACATAGCACTTAAATATGATGGAAAGACGAAATTGATGTATTTTTTAACCGCGAACGAAGAATATACATCATTTTAAATATAAAAGACTAAATAAATTTTTTACCGAAATATGGGGGATATTTTTTCCAATTTTCCCTTGTTTATTTTTTTTTTATATTGTCCACATTGTAATTTAGCCTAACTATATGTTCTTTTGTAAATATGTTTAAACTTTTTCATTTAGAAGTGCAATATTGTCCAAAAATTAGAATGGTTGCTTAAGCATTGCCTTTTTTTCAAAGGGCAATATGAATGTGCCATTTTAGAGTTTTATGAACAATTTGCTTGATCTGTTCAATTGCGACCTTATAATGCAATTGCTCTAATAACTAACTAATAATAAGTAATAATTTAAGGTGTTAAATTTTGCTATGATATCATCTCATTCTTTTCTAAAGATTGAAGTCTACTTTGGCTGTCTATCTATTCAAACCGACCATTTCTTGCGTAGTTAAAATAAAATCACCACTTTCATCGACCATTTCTCTTCTCTAATACCTCTCTTCTCTTCTGTCCCTTTAAACCATTTTTTCTCTCAGCCTCACTCTGTCTCTTTGTATGTGTGCAAGCAATTTGAGCATCAAAAATGGCTGCAAATAAATTTGCAACTATGGTTCATAGAAACACCAACAAGATAACACTTATTCTCATCTATGCAGTTCTTGAATGGACTTTAATAGTTCTTCTTCTTCTGAATTCTCTGTTTTCTTATCTGATCATCAAGTTTGCTGAATATGTCGGGCTAAAGCCGCCCTGTCTATGGTGTTCAAGAGTTGATCACATCTTTGATCCTACCAAAAACAAGAACTTGCACAGAGATCTTCTCTGTGATGCTCATGCTGCAGAGATTTCCAAATTGGGATATTGTTCAAACCATCAAAAGTTGGTTGAGTCACAGGATTTGTGTGAGGATTGCTCGTCCTCAAGGCCGGAAATTATATCGAAAAATGTAACTTTATTGCCAGGGATAAAAGAATTGGGAATGGTTCAAAGGGATGGAGATAAAGTAGTAGTTGAGAATGATGAGGGGAATTTGAAGTGTTCTTGCTGTGGTGTAGAGCTGGAGAGTAATATTTATTCATCTTATATTCTGATCAAGCCTTCTTGGGATGTTTTGGAGTATTCTGATGAGAAAACAAATTTGATTACAGAGGTTGAACACGATGATCCTCTTGAAGACGAATGTGAATTGGGCAAAAAGAGATCAGATTTCGGTACTGATAAATGTGAAAATGGCGATGCTTTTGGAAACAAGACTGAAAGAGAGATGCTTTCTGAGTTTTGTGATGGCTTTATTGTAATGGAGGATGTAGAGGATGGTTCTTTTTCTTTACCAATCTCTGAGTTGAAAGAAATGGAGGATGATAAAAATGAAAAGATGGGGCAAGTTTTGGTAAAAGAGAAAGAACTAATTGTTGAGGAAAGTACACAAATGAAAATGAAAGATCAATCTGTTCAAGTTTCTTTTGAAGAGTATGAATCGACTGGAATCCTTCCTCAGCATCTGGAGTTCTTTTTTGATTACACAGGTAATAGATTAGTTCCAATTGATATGATTGATTCGACAACAGAGGAAGATCAAATTGCATATACAAGTAAGGATGAGTATCGGACTAATGAGTATAATCAAGAAGCAAATTTGGAGACACTGGTGCAAGGTGAAGAACAAGGGAAAATTGCTGCACAAAATGCTTGTGCAGAATCTGAGTCAGAGGCAGCAATTTCTAGCCAGAGGACTGAGAATGAGCATAAATTTGCAGTACTTGAATCCATGGAAATGGAAGAGGATGAGAGTTCTTGGGTTTTTCAGGCAGTAGAATCTCAGTCAGTGAGGGAGGTTTTTGAGCAATCTGAAGTTGTTCCATCTGCAGAAACAGGCGATTCTCAAGCAATGCCATTAGCAGAAGAGGAAGAAAAGCACTCAGGTATTACTCTTTAATATCTAAATTGCATTATTAGTTTCTTTGATTTATGGCCTCCTCGTATCTCTATGTGTAAATCCATTTACTAATTGAATGTAGCCTTCGAAGATATTCATCAAGTCCCGGCTAATGAAACTGATGCAGATGTCTCAATTGGGACTGAAATTCCTGATTTGGATGCAACTGATGATATTCAAATGCAAGACAGTATCAATTCATGTCAATGCACACCTGAAGACCCTTCAACAAGTTCTGCAAATTTGGACTATGATGCTGAAAATGGTAAGATTTGAATGCTATACTACCTTGCCCAATTGTAATAAATTTTATGTTTGATTTTAGTAATTTATGCACAAGTTTTTGCTAACGACTTCAAAACGTACTCACTTTATTTAGGTGATAATGCTCTGGAACAGACAATAGAATTGCAGACCTTATCAGTTGATTTGAGTGATCTTGTCACAAGCAATCGATTGTCATTTTGTCCGGATTTAAATGGGATTGAAGAAGATAAAGTTCCCGATACACCAACATCTATCGACAGTTTGCATAACTTGCACAAGAAAATGTTTCTATTTGAGAAGAAAGATTCAGGAACTGAAGACTCTCTAGATGGAAGTGTGATGAGTGATATAGAAGGTGGTGATGGTGTTGTAACAACTGACAGCCTGAAAACAGCACTAAGATCGGAACGAAAAGCTTTACAAGCATTATATACAGAACTAGAAGAAGAGAGGAGTGCTTCTGCAGTGGCTGCTAATCAGACAATGGCAATGATAAATAGACTTCAGGAGGAAAAGGCACAAATGCAAATGGAAGCCTTGCAGTATCAGAGAATGATGGACGAGCAATCTGAATATGATCAAGAAGCTTTGCAGCTTTTGAATGAGCTTATGGTTAAGAGAGAAAAGGAAAAGCAAGAGCTAGAGAAAGAGCTGGAAATTTATCGGAGGAAGATCGTGGAATATGAAACAAAAGATAAGTTGAGATTATTGAGGAAAAGTAAGGATGGAAGTGCTAGAAGTGGATTCTCCTCAGCCTCATGTAGCAATGCTGAGGACAGTGATGGATTGTCTATTGATTTGAACCAAGAAGTAAAGGAAGATGATAGCTATTATAGCAATCATGAATGCAGCCATCACAACACTCCCGTGGATGCGGTTATGAATTTGGAGGAGTCATTAGCTGACTTTGAAGATGAGAGGTTGTGCATTCTAGAGCAGCTCAAGCTTTTAGAAGAAAAGCTTATGACTTTGGATAACGAAGGCGAACAACAACGATTTGAGGATGTTAGGCCACTGGAATATTTGAGTGAACAAAATGGAGAACATGTAACAGAAAATGGTCATTTGGAAGGCGAAATGAATGGTCGTGCAAATGGATTCTCAAAGGAAGTGAATGGTAAATACCATCATGAGAGAAGAATCACAGCCCCAAAAGGGAAGAATCTTCTTCCTGTTTTTGATGCAATCAGTGATGAAAACGGAGATGTTGAACTAAATGAAAGTCTAAATGGTTTTGGTACTAATGGGGTGCACGACTCAGATCATATGAGAACTCTGGAAGGAGAAGACAAGAACTTGGCTATTGAAGATGAGGTGGATCATCTATATGAAAGGCTACAAGCTCTTGAAGCAGACAGGGAGTTCCTAAAACATTGCATAAGCTCCTTGAAGAAAGGTGATAAAGGAATGGATCTACTTCAAGAGATATTACAACACCTCAGAGACTTGAGAAATGTCGAGCTTCGAGTTAGGAATTTCAGTGATGTTTCCATAGTATGATATAGAACTTCAATGTCTTGCCAAAGGAGATGATTGGTAATGTTACATTCCTTAATTCATCAGCTTGATCCTCCCAATATTTGTTCCTAGTACATTGTTTTTAGTGCTTCATCAGGCTAAATTAGTTCAATTTGGCTGATGTGTTCTTAGTCTTTGTCAATGCAGAAGGCAATTTGGGAGTTCAGTTGCAGCAAATGGACTTAAGATGAAAGCTAGGCAGAGGTTTTTCCTCTGGAAACCATATGAAATAGCTGATGAAATTCCAAAAAATTTTGAGTCAGTTTTAAGTCATATTTCATGGGAAGTCCCTTCACTGAAAAAGGTGGCTCCTCCTGGAATGGTCTGCATTTTGGCAATATTGGTGGACAAGAAGTTGAGGGTGTCTGCCCAGCTTTTGTTCTTTTGTTTACTGGTTATTTTAGTCCATTAGTATAAACCCAAAATTTTTGTGGGGGCTGTGTCCATCTCCACCTTTTAAGGGAAAGGGGGGAGATGAATGTATGTGTGTGTAGTCTAGCTAAGGATCCCACCCCTGTCAGTTCTGTGTTGTGACTATCCAACAAAATATTCCAGTGCCAGGTGAACATGAGTACATTATTGTAGGCATTTAGGATAGAAAATCTTGGTCATTTTTTGGTTTTGAAATTTTTTTACCATCTTGGAGGCAAGGGAAAGAGGAGTAAGTAACTTTTGCTTTTCCTACCTCTTCTTTTCATCATTCTATTGAGATGTTTGTTTATTATTTGAAGGGTTAAGCTGATTAGTTGTATACTTTGTATCCAGTTGTAAGTATATAAAGTGAGTGTTTGTTTGTAGACCATTTTCTTTTCTTTTGGTTTTTTTGTATTATCAAGGAAAGATTACAACACAATTATAACAACCATTCAACAACTATGGTGTGTGACCTTCCATTAATTCAAATACAAGTTTGCTAGAATAGGGCATTAGTCAGCCAATATATATGGTGGTTGCCCTTCCACTACTCAATATTTTCCCATAACACAAAAATTCTGGTCAAACCGATTTATATATATATATAAGATATAGTTTATATATGGCGATGAAACCAACCGATTTCTTAGTATTTTGTTCATAGTAGATATGGATGTTTAGTCATAAGAGTATAAATTGAAAATGTAGAAGTGAAACATTGCTTTCACAAATGATTTTGCTTTAAGCATGAGCAACTTTTGCTAGGTATAGACAATAAGAGTGAAAGAACATATAATTAAATCTTCAATCGCAAATTGCAGCCATACACTTTAATATATAAATTAGTTTTACAGCTAAGGTAAAGTTTTAAGAGCATGATTAGAGAGATTGTGAGCTTTGTTTATACATGAAAAAATAATGATTTCTCCTCGTGACCATATTAATGTCTAATGACAGTGCAAAAGCCTTGCCTTTTAAGAATATGAAAATGTGCAATGGACAGCAAAATAATATCAGAAACTGACATTCATCTAGCTGGCAATTTGTTTTTGTCATCTATAACTTCAGTTTATATCTTAGAAGCTCAACAATTTTTTAGAATTTGTTCGAACTTGGAACGTTCTTGTCCGAAACATCTGGCATGACTTGCCCTCCAAACATAAAGAGCCCAATAGTTTGGTTGCTTTCTAAAGTCTACCCTTCCTTCAATCCAATAAACTCAATAAAACAAAATAGAGAAAAAAATCTTGCAGCAGTCAAATAGTGACATTTCTTGATATTATTTATGTCCTCGTACACCAAAAAAAAAAGAAAAACTGATCATCGTCTTATGTTTTAGAACCATGCATATACAAGCATTTCATTTGGTTTATGTGAAGCATATTTGTATATATAACGGCAAATTAATCGCGATTTTAATACACGATAAAAGTCGTATGAAGTTAGAACAACGAATTTCAATGACAATTAATTGTTCATTTCATATATAAATCGTATTTATATATATATCAACTGGTTATGCACGGGGTTTTGCGTAAGCATTTAGAGTAGAGATAATTAAACTGCTTGAGCATGCCATAGCCATTTTGTAAAGGATTTTTATTAATCTTGTTGGATCTTGCTGCTTAATTGTAATGGCATTAGCAGGCATTGCTGAACAATAATAAAATCTAAAATCTGAATCAAACTGTGTTACTGCATTATCTACATCAAGGCTGCTGCTCACTCTCACATGGAGCCATTGAGAAGGAAAGTACGTATGTAGAACATACCGCCGTCTAAAAAGAAATTTTTAATTGAAAGTTGTTCTTTAATTAATTTTATCATCCTAGTAATCATTATGGAATATTTCTAAAAATTTTAAAATCCATGGTTAGCAGTAGATTATTCAACTAGTTGAGGTATTTATGACATTGTTTTAATGTTGTCTAAATGGTTTCCATATGGATAGATTCCTTAAGGCAAGGATAACACTGATCAATACCATATATCCCTTTTGAGGTATGCATGTTTTATTGCTTTAGATAACATAATTAGATACAATGATTTATGTGTTTCTTTAATTCTTGTTTAATTGGAGGATCATGTTTAACTTTTTAACAAATTAAACTGAATTGGCCATTGTTTCCATTGATTTATAATATTTTGATTGAGTAACGATAAGATTTTACATAAATGAAATTGGTGTCTCGTTTATGTACCAAAATTAATTCTTACCCTAAAAGTTTAACAATAGTGCAGTAAGAGTAAGGTCGATCCCACGAGAAACAACACTATCTTTTAATTTAATTAACTTGCAGAAAGGTCACAAAAATTTAATTATAAATTCAAATTATTATTAACGAGAAATTGAATACCAGACTCAAGGTAAAGGAAAATACAAAATTAAATAACAGTTCACAAAAATTAATTAACCAAAAAGAAAGGTCTGGCAAATAAGTAAATCCACACTAATCAATTGTTCATTGCTCATTGACGCAAGAATAACAATTCCATATTAATCAGTCAGTTATAGAATACCGAGAATCAGCTCTGACATATCCCAATTATTTCTTAATTATTAGATAATTGACAAGTATCGGCTTAATCAATTATTTCCCTATTCATAACATAACCCGGCCGGAATCGACCGAACACCAGATTCAATGTTACAAAAGCATTAAGTAGTAAAAGAACCTAACTCTAACAAATCATATCATGATCAGCATGCAACAATTTGTTAACCAATTATTTTCGTCTACCGAGAAAGTAGCTTCGCTACTAATTAATCTTACCTATTAAATCCAGTGACTTAACAAGGGATTAATTGGCTCTACCTAAATTTATCAAAGTTGATCATGCTTTAATTAATCTAGATAATTAACGCTATACTCAGAAAACTTTCGGAATTAATTATGAAATAGTTAATTAGAACAATTAGGTCTCACAATTCATTAATCGATTAGTGCTTCCTTACTTACCCGCCAGAAAAGAAACTACTCACAATTCATAATTAAAAACAATCACAATAATAATTTAAAGGAAATAAAACTGAATTAAGTGGAAAATATCAAACCACCCAGACTGTCATCTGGGCAAACGTCTGTACTTCTCTCCTAGCTATAAAAACTAGACGGCAGTATGCAGAAAAACCCTTGAAAGAAAAGCTGCGCAAAAAATATCAGAAAACCCTTGAATTTGAGTTTATTGACATTGAATTACTTTTGTCAAGCAAAAGATACCTCCCTTAACACACACAATATTCCAAGATTCAAATGGAGTTTCTAATTTCAACTCACAATATGGATATCATTAATTATTACTTTTTAAAATCTTCGACTACATTTGCAAATATCTTTATTCAATGTATGCATGTTTCTCGATGCTTTCTTGAATTGCCTCCTCATCTTTCATTGTCCTTTAAAAAATAAAAACACTTTCATGCATAATGGTAAATTATTTGCATATAATGCATCTTCTACACTTCTATTCATGTGGAATTAATTTGGTTATGACTAATCTCAAACATTATTATAGCCGTTTTCCCGAAATGTATTCACTCAGGAACATCACAAACTTTTAAAATGTAGATTCATATTAAGATGCCCATCAAGTTTTTTTCCACTCATTTCACACATAGAAAAAGTACAAAAGAATAAAAGGCAAGTTAAACCAAATTCCAATTATCACACCAATAGCAACGATCCATGTATATTAAACAACCAAATTTATCAACTTTCCTCGCTTAAAGATGCCAAACCCTTCATGCGTTAAGAATTTTGCTCAAGATTGTTCATTAATTAGTGAGATCCATTGATCCCATCACGGCATCACCCACATTTTTTATTTTTTCTATTTAGATTTTAAAATCCATGAAGAGGCATACTACGTACTTTTGAATGCTAAGAGTGGAAAGTTGATCCAACTTTCATTAAAAAAGAGAGTGTTCCTTCACCTAACACTAACAATTAACATATCAGAATTTTATTTTATTTTATTTTTTACATTTTCATTAGGTAGTTTGTCTGACTATCAGCAGTTGGTCCCACATCCAGAAAAATGAGGAGAGTTGCATACCAAATTTGGGAAAATGACGAGAGTTGCATCAAATGACATGGACCATATTAAAAATCGTATAAAGATTACAACATTATATATAGTTAAATATAGATAAAAACATGTGTATAGATAATACGATGGTGAAATATGATACATATAACCGAGTACACAGTAGGATAAAGGTTTACGGTTTGTTTCGATAGGGTTTTTTTAGCCAATTTATCATCTCATTCTAAATTAACATGTTTATTTATATTCAATTCTTAAAACAAAAATTTACAAATTCTCTAACCACAAAATAAAGGCATTTTAGTCTTTTCAACATCTTTTAATTTTTTTATTTGTTTGATTTGATCGGTGGTAGTCAAAGGTTGATTGCTGCCGGGTAACCGCCGTTGACCAACATCGGCCAGTGGTGGTGGCCAGAGGTGGCTAACCGACTGTAGTCAACCTTTGATTGCCATCATCAACCCAAACAATTTAATAAAAAAAATTATTTTAAACTTTATTTAATAAAATAATTCTTCTACACAAAACCAATAAAAACAAAATTTATCAATCCAAACAATCAATTTTTAAAACCAATTTTTTTTTTATTTGTAAAATGCAACATGAGATCACGTTTTTTGCAATTCTCAAAACAAAAAACATATCCAAATAGATTCTTAAATTTCACTTTTTTCTGACAATATTCACTTGAATGCATGTTCACAATCGAGGTAGGTGTAAAAAACATCACAAAAAAGTCAAAATCAGCGCTTTTTTAGATTTTGCCATTTTTGTCTAAAATACACGTGTTATAACCCATAAAAAATCCCATCGGTAGCTGTTTTTGTGCTATTTTTGCACTAATATCAAATGGCGATGTGTTATATGATGAATGGTATAAAAAAAGGAAAAATATAATTTTAAAAAATGACCATTTTTTGTGGCTTATAGCTCACTTTTTTCCCAAAAGTGTCATTTTTTGCACTCATGTCAAATTGCGGTATGTTATCTAATAAATGGTGTAAAGAAAGGGAATGCTAAAAATTTTGAAAATAAAAATTTTTTGTATGTTATATCAGACGTATTTTTTTACCTAAAACGGTAAATTTTCAAAACTTGCCGTCTGTGGCTGTTTTCAAGTCGTTTTTCACTCATATCAAATGGCAAAGTTCTATCTAATTATGGCGTTAAAAAAGGGAAAGATAGAAAGTTTGAAAAATTACCATTTTTTGTGAGTTATAGCACAAGGTTTTTTTCTTCTAAAATGGCAAATTTCAAAACCTTGCCATTAGTGGCTGTTTACGTGCCATTTTTTCACTCATACCAAATGGCGATGTGCTATCTAATGAATGGTGTTAAAAGGGGAAAGATCAAAATTTTGAAAAAATTAAAATTTTTTGTGGGTTATAGCACACGTTTTTTTTTCCAAAACGGCAAATTTCAAAAACTTGTCATCAGTGACATTTTTCGTGTTATTTTTGCACTCATATCACATTGCGATGTCCTATTTAATGAATGGTGTAAAAAAAGAAAAAGATAAAAATTTTGAAAAATGACAATTTTTGTGGGTTATAGCGTGTTTTTGTTTCCAAAATGGCAAATTTTAAAAAAACTTGCCATCGGTAGCCGTTTTCGTGCTATTTTTGCACTCATATCAAATGACGATGTGCTATATAATGAATGGGTTAAAAAAAGGAAAATATAATTTTTTAAAAATTATCATTTTTTGTGGGTTAACACAAGTTTTTCCCAAAAACGAGAAATTTCAAAAACTTTCCATCGGTGGTCGATTTCGTGTTATTTTTTGCACTCATTCAAATTGCGATATATTATCTAATGAATGTGTAAAAAAGGGAAAGATAGAAAGTTTGAAAAAATTACCATTTTTTTGGGTTATAGCACATATTTTGTTTTTCCGAAAATGAAAATTTTCAAAAACTTGCCGTCGGTGGCTGTTCACATGCAGTTTTTTTACTCATATCAAATGGCAATGTGCAATCTAATTAATGGTATAAAAAAGGGAAAGATAGAAATTTTGAAAAATTACCATTTTTATGGGTTATAACGTTTTTTTTTTCGAAATGACAAATTTCAAAAACTTACTACTCACATCAAGTGGAGATGTGTCATCTAATGAAAGGTGTAAAAAATAGAGAAAGTTAGAAAATTTTAAAATTGACCAATTTTTTTGGGTTATAGCATACATTTTTTTTGTTTAAAACAAAAAATATTAAAAACTTGACGCAAAAGGGTGTTTTAGTGCCGGTTATTGCACTTACTCAAAATGACGATGAGCTATCTAAAGAATGGTTAAAAAAAATAGAAAGTAATAAAATTTGAAAAATGACCATTTTGTGGTTTATAACGCACGTATTTCTCCTAAAACGGCAAATTTAAAAAACTTGTCGTGGATGACTGTTTCGTGCCATTTTTTCACTCATATAAAACGGCGATGTGCTATCAAATGAATGGTGTTAGAAAAATTATAAGATAGAAATTTTGAAAAGTTACCGTTTTTTGTGGGTTATTACACACGTTTTTTTTCCTAAAACGGGAAATTTAAAAAATGTGCCGTCGTGGCCATTTTTGTGCTGTTTTTGTACTCACATCAAATGACGATGTGCTATATTATAAATGGTATAAAAAAGGAAAAATAGAATTTTTTAAAATTTACCATTTTATGGGTTATAACACTCGTTTTTTCCCCAAAAAGATAAATTTCAAAAACTTGCCGCCAGTGTCTGATTTCATGCCGCTTTTTGAACTCATGTCAAAATTCGATATGTTATCTAATGAATGGTTTAAAAAAATTGAGAAAGCTAAAATTTTTGAAAAATGACCATTTTTGTGGGTTATAATACATGTTTTTTCTTGCACAAAATGACAAATTTCAAAAACTTGCCATCAGTGGCTTTTTTTGTGCATTTTTTTAGTCATATCAAATGTTAATGTGCTATTTAATGAATGATGTTAAGAAAAGGGAAAGATAGAAGGTTTAAAAAATTACAACTTTTTGTGGGTTAAATGTTTTTCCTAAAATGGCAAATTTCAAAAAACTTATGGTTGGTGGCTATTTACATTCTATTTTTTCACTTATATCAAATGGTCATGTCCCTTCTAAAAAAGGTGTAAGAAAGGGAAAGTTAGAAATTTTTAAAATTGACCAATTTTTGTGGGTCACACGTTTTTTTGCTTAAAACGAAAAATTTAAAAAACTTACAGCTTATGGCCGTTTTCGTGCCTTTTTTTGCACTCAATTAAAATGGAGATGCTCTATCTAAAGAATGGTTAAAAAATTGAAAAATTTTAAAATGACCATTTTTTGTTGGTTATAACGAACGTTTTTTTTCCAAAAAAGGCAAATTTTAAAAACTTATCGTGGATGGCTGTTTTCGTACTACTTTTTTTGTGGGTTATAGCACATGTTTTTTTAAAACGGCAAATTTCAAAAACTTGCCATCGGTGGCCATTTTCGTGCTATTTTTGCGGTAATATCAAATGGAGATGTGCTATATGATGAATGGTATAAAAAAAAGGGAAAATAGAAGTTTCTAAAAATAACCATGTTTTGTGAGTTATAGCTCACGTTTTTCCCCAAAATGGCAAATTTCAAAAAGTTGCCGCCAGTGGCCGACTTAGTGTCCGTTTTTGCACTCATGTCAAATTGGGATATGTTATCTAATGAATGGTGTAAAAAAGGAAAGCTAAAACTTTTAAAAATGACCATTTTTTGTGGGTTATAGCACACGTTTTTCTTACCCAAAATGGCAAATTTCAAAAACATGCCGTCGGTAGCTATTCTCGAGCTATTTTTCACTCATATCAAATGTCAATGTGCTATCTAAGAAATAGTGCTAAAAAAGGGAAAGATAGAAAGTTTGAAAAATTACAATTTTTTGTGAGTTATGCGTTTTTTTTTCCAAAACGACAAATTTCAAAAACTTGTCGTTAGTAGCTAATTACATGCCATTTTTTTCACTGATATCAACTTGCGATGTACTATCTAATGAATAGCGTAAAAAAAGAAAAGATAGAAAATTTTAAAAATTACAAATTTTTTTGGGTTATATAGCACACGTTTGTTTCCCAAAATGCCAAATTTAAAAAACTTGTCATCAATGGCCATTTTCGTGTTGTTTTTGTAATCATATCAAATCACAATGTCCTATATAATGAATGGTGGAAAAAAGGGAAAGATAGAAATTTTGAAAATTGACAATTTTTTTGTGGGTTATAACACACGTTTTTTTCCCGTAAACGACAAATTTCAAAAACTTGTAGTTGGTGACTGATTTTCTGCCCTTTTTTTCACTCGTATCAGATTTCAATGTGCTATCTAATGAATGGTGTTAAAAAAGGGGAAATATAGAAAGTTTGAAAAATATCCATTTTTTGTGGGGCATACGTTTTTTTTTCAAAATGGAAAATTTCGAAAACTTGCCGTCGGTGGCTTTTCACGTGCCATTTTTTCACTCATATCATATGGAGATATGCTATCTAATGAATGGTGTAAAAAGGAAAAGATAGAAAATTTGAAAAATTACCATTTTTTGTGGGTTATAACACTTTCTTTTTTCTAGAACGGAAAATTTCCAAAACTTGCTTTCGGTGGCTATTTACGTGCCATTTTTTCACTCATATCAAATGAAGATGTGCTATCTAATGAAAGGTGTAAAAAATACGAAAAGTCAGAAATTTTTAAAATTGACCAATTTTTGTGGGTAAAAGCATACGTTTTTTTGCTTAAAATGAAAAATATTAAAAACTTGATGCTAAAGGGCGTTTTAATGCTGATTTTTGTACTCAATCGAAATGACGATGAGCTATCTAAAGAATGGTTTAAAAAATTAATGAAAAGTTAGAAAATTTGAAAATGACCATTTTTTGTGGGATATAACGAATTTTTTTCCCAAAACAGTAAATTTCAAAAACCTATCATGGACGGTTATTTTTGTGCAATTTTTTCACTCATATCAAGTAGTTATATGCTATCAAATAAATGGATTTAGAAAATTGAAAGATAAAAATGTTGAAAAATTACTTTTGTGGGTTAGAGCACACTTTTTTTTTCCAAAGTGGCAAATTTCAACAAGTCGCATTCGGTGGCCGTTTTCGTGCAGTTTTTGAACTCAGATCAAATGGGGACGTGCTATATAATGAATGGTATAATAAAAGAAAAATAGAATTTTTTAAAAATGACCATTTTTTGTGGGTTATAGCACACATTTTTTTTGTTCAAAATAAAAATTTTAAAAAACTTGCCGCTAAAGGCCGTTTTCGTGCCTTTTTTTCACCCAATGGTAATGGTGATGAGCTATCTAAAGAATATTTTAGAAAAATGGAAAGTTATAAAATTTGAAAAATGACCATTTTTTGTGTGTAATAACACACGTGTTTTTTCCAAAATGACAAATTTTAAAAACTTGTCGTGGATAACTGTTTTGGTGCCATTTTTTTACTCATATCAAATGGAAATTTGCTATCAAATGAATGGTGTTAAAAAGGGAAAGAGAGAAATTTTAAAAAATTACCATATTTTTGGGTTATAACACGTTTTTTTTTTCAAAACCGCAAATTTAAAAAACTTGCCGTTGGTGGCCATTTTTGTGCTGTTTTTGTACTTCATATCAAATGACGATGTGCTATATGATGAATGGTATAAAAAAGGCAAAATAGAAGTTTTTAAAAATTACCATTTATTGTGGGTTATAGCTCACGTTTTATCCCCAGAACAGCAAATTTCAAAAACTTGCCACCAATGGCCGATTTAGTGTCGTTTTATGCACTCATGTCAAAATGCAATATGTTATCTATTGAATGGTGTAAAAAAAGGAAGAGGAAGAGATAACTACATAAGGAAGAGGAAGAAATAATTTGTTTGGTGGAACAAGATCAAGAAATTCAAGTTGATGAATATGTGGAGAAAAAAGAAATTGACAATGTTGGTGAAAAATATTCGTGTGATGATACAATGAAACTTCTTGTTTGTGAAGATGTGGATGAATTTGTTGTTCTTGTGAATAAAGAAGAAAAGGAAATTGGTGATTTCACTGATAAAGAGAAGGTAGAAATCATCAATTTTGAAGAGGAAAAAGAGATCATATGCATAGTTGAAGGTGATAAAAATATCACTGGTGATGGTGATATTGTTGAGGTAAATAATATTGAAAAGATTGTTCAAGTTGAACAATATGATTTCATGATTTTTGGAAATTACATTGGTCATTCTCTATTAGAAGAGAATGTTGGTATATGGAAGTTTTGTGCTAAAAAAAACAGAAAACATGTTTGAAGACTTCAAGATCCAGAACTACAAAATTCGTCTCAAATTACATGTGAAGATGAATATGAAGATTAAGAAAAAGATCAAATACAAGATCCAAACTGCAAAAAAAATTTCAAAAGAAATTCAAACACGTGAACTTGATGGTATTGATCATATATGGAAAGTTTAGTTTAAAGGGGGGTTTGTTGAAAAATTGAACTAAACTTTTGTTAATTAGAAATTTCCTTATATGCTTTGTTTCTTGAGTTTAAAGTAGTTTCTTAAAAATATTTGTTTCTTAATTAGTTATTGGTAGGAATTAGGAAAGTGTGGAATTAAGAAATCTCTTACACTATAAATAGAGGGTGTTAGGGATCTTTGTTTAGAGAGGAGTTGGAAGAGAGAAACCTCAACGAGGGTTGTGAGAAAAAGCCATACGACGACTTAGAGAAATTCTGTGGTGTGGCGGTTGTGCCATACGGTTGATTTTGTGATTGTTGTAATCCTCTCCTCCCAAACATATTTTCGCTTATTGTGATTTGATTAATTCGATCCTTCGAATTGGTATCAAAGCTTATTTCGATCCTTCACAGTAAATTTACTCCTCACATTCATCAACACTTGATTGAACATAACAACAAAAAATGGAAATTCAGTAAAACTACAACTCAAATTCATCAACACTTGAACATAACAACAAAAAACTCATAGGCATTTTCCACCAAGCTGAGATTCTCAAAACGTTTAGGTTATTATAAGTACTGGAAACGGGTGAACTCAAAGTAGTAGAAACGGGTGGAGCTAAAATGGATATTGGATACTCAAAACAGGTGTGGGCTATAATTGGATTTTGGCATCAAAAGCTGAAAGCAAAGAGGGAAAAGGGTCGGTTAAGATAAGATGAAAGTAGAGAAAGGAGTTTCCTGTAATGTTTGATTGGGAATATTCCGGTACCGATCCAACAGCACACGGTGAGAACAGATGAAATCACGGTAAGCCACTTGCCAAAAGTTAGGTGATTGGTGATTTCTAGACTTACAATGGAAAGTATGGTAGAAATCACAATCACGACGAGCAGAATGACAAGGAGTTTAATAGTTTTGCGTTATGCTAACTAACTAGAGGGACTGCATTTGCAGTGAAGAGAACTACATGCAGGGCTAGGATTGAGCGGTTGAGTTAGGTAAAAGGTAAGGGTGTGGAAACCTGTAGGGGTGTTCAATATTCGAGTTAAACCGAATATCCGACCGAATTTAAATTCACCGAACTCGAATTATTCGAATTCGTTTTCAGTAAACCGAATTTGAATTTTGGTTTATGGTTTGGTTTTCGAGTTTAGCTTCCAATTCGAAAACTAAACCGAAAACCGAATTCATATATTAAAAATATATATTAATATAAAATATTTTATAAAATATATAATATTTAACTAAATTATTGTTTTGAATCTTAAATTGTGATGTAATTTGATAATTTGATTTAGGTTAAAACTAAATTCGAGTTCAATTTGTTTGCGTGAATTCGGTTAATTCGAATGAAGATTTGATTTTTAGGCACTGATGGTTGTTGCTTGTTGCGTTGCCATCGGACTTGTCAGACAATTTTCTTTATGCTTTGGACTTGGACGTCGTTTAATTAGGTATTTATAGGCTGTAATACTTGGGATGGGGGGTAAGTGGATAAGAGGGTTTAACAGACTTGCGTTTAGCATTAATACTTGATGTGCACCGTCCGATCTATATTTAACCTACGATTCACGGTTGTTAATTCTCGATTCGAGTCTTTCAATATTGACCAATAGAAAAATTCTGTTAGCAAGTACGTTTTTATGCAATCCCTTAAAAATTACAAATTTGATCCCTAAGATAGTAATAATTAACATTTTAATCCATAACTATAATTCTTCTACCCCCACCCGATTCAACAATTGCAACCCATAACTACTTTCCTTTTCCTTTGGGATGATGAAAAAGAAGTTTAAATATATTCTTTCAATCCTTATTTAATTGATGAACGAAGTTGAAAATTGTGTATAATTTGGTTTGTTAGGACACAAGGTTCATTTAATCGATTAATGAAACGATTATAGATGCCGTTGTATTTTCCACAAAACAAAAAAATACTGGACTATAGATGCCGTTGTATTTTTCACCAAACCACAAGTTATCCATCAAACACGTGTGTGAAGATTAATGAAACGATTAGGTGCTCAAAATTGGTTGAATTATGTTGTAGAAATGGGTGTGGGCTGAAATAACTAGATGCATTTTGCAAAGGGATTAAAAAGTGAAAGGCGAAAGCAAAGGGAAAACGGAAAAGGTTTAGTGTATAGTAGTATCCACAGTACTCAAAAGTCTACCATCAAAGTGGAAAGGGGTAATCACTTGTGATGTATTTACGAAACAAAATTGAGATGAGAGTTGAAATGGCTTTACGGTAATGTTTTATGGTAAGTAATCCAGTAGCGATCACACATAGAAAGGTGACAATGGATGAAAACCCAATCAAATACATGCGAAGCTTTGGATAGGTCGACATTTCTTGACAAGCCATAGTCATCATGGCACAAATTGAGATCACAGCCAAAAGGGAAATAGACAAGTTAATACTTAAAACCCCGTGATGTTTAATGGCTATTGGAACTATATTGGCTACAAATAACACCATTTGGACAGTTAGGAGGGATTTAGTGAGTTCAGTGAGTGGGAGTGTGGTTGAAGCCCTAACCAAGTGATGCAATTCATTGACTACATCAGTCAATGTTGCATTTTGGATCAGTGGTGGTGGTGGAGGAGACTGGGTGACTGGAATTTGATCACCGCCAACTTGTTGGGAGGAGCGGCGTCTAAGAAAACCTGAGATGTTCCATCCATACACGGCGTCCTTCGCAAGGGTTGCGAATTGGCATATGTATCCCCAAATGACTTTGGCAAAGAAGTCCTTCACAGTAGTAGCAAAGAAGCCCTTCACTGTAATAATTGTGAAATAAATAAAAGGGCCATTGGGTAAATAAGTAAAACTCTAGGGACCATTTAGCAAAATTTGTAAAATTTGTCTTAAAACCCATCTTCTTTCAAGACTTGGGTTATTTCTTCTTGATCATAATATCCCTCTTTTCACTCTCTTTTAGGGCAAGAATGAGGATTGGATTGAAGGAGGGAAAGGAAGCTTTCTCACTTGAATTTCATTCTTAGCAAGGTAAGGAAACCTTCTAACTTGATTATCCAAGTTAATCTTGTTAATTAGTGATCTAGTATAGGAAGGGTTTGAAGTTTTATTATGATAAATATGGGTTTCAACCCCATGAGATCATGAACATCAAATAAGGATTGTAGCACTCATTTGAGTTGGTATAGAATATGAATTGAAAGATTTTAAGTCATGTTGTAAAGAAATTGTGATTTAAGAAAGTTATGAGAATAATATGTGTAATGATTTTAGAAGTGTAAGAAAGGAAGTATTCTTAAGTTAAGTATGATGTCTAAAGAGTTATTAGGTTTTATTTATCATTAATTGTCATATGTGTATGTATCTATAGGAAAGGAAGGTGAATAGGTGGAGGAAAAATCTTAGAATCAATGGTGGTTTTGGATTTTGCTTTGAGGTAAGTGGTTTGATACTCCTTTATGTTTTATATGCTTTTAATGAACATATTTTTGAGAAATTGTATATTGTGATATGAAAATGGATTGAGCATGTATTAGCTTCAAATTTTGATGAATACGAAATATATGCAATGGCTTTTGTGAATGTAAAGAATTTTGTGAAATGATTTGAATGTATTTGAAATGTTTTGAGCTCTTGAATGTTTGAGGAACAATTGGGGGGAACATGTTCCAACTTATTGTATTTGGCCTACCTAGCGGGATAAACAGCTAGGAACCCATTGTTTTGGCCTACCTGACGGGATAAACAGTCAGGACTGGATCCAGTTTTTGACCCAAGAGTGAATTAGATTATTCTTGAGCTAAATGATGACAAATACATGTTGTATTTGTGAATGTTTTATCAATGATGATGTCATTGCTATGTATGTATATGTGTGTGTGTTTTGATTGGAAAACGTTTCAAATGTTGATTTCTTGTGTTAAATGATGTTTTGAGAAAGTATATTATGTATATAACATGCTCATTCCAATAAAGGAATATCTATATCACTTACTGAGCATAGTGTATGCTCATACCACTATTATTGTGATTTTTGCAGGTTCTATGGTTTCTTATGTAGATTTTGTGGATGAATGGAAGTAGTGATAGAGCTCTTTTGTGGATATTGCTTATTGTAGAGATATAGGAACTTGTAATAGATTTTGGAAGAAATGATATTGGAATATGTGATTTTTGAATGTTGATGTATAGATTTTGTAAATGGTCATTTTGAAGGAATTGTATAGTTGCGATGTGAAGGGACGTCGTTTTGTTATAGGTTATATATATATATATATATACAATGCGTTATTGATGAGAAATGTGCCGTATATTAAGGATATTGGAGAGTGTACTTATTGTTTATCATAAGTTGTGGTGCATATGTATGTATATCTGTATTGTGTTATAAAGTTGTAGGTTTGAATTTGATCTTGTGGTATATGACATTGAGAATGTACAGGTTGATTTCATTATAATGTGTAGAGTACATATTTATACATTAGAGGATAGTCAATCTAGTAAACAGGAGGCTTCGCACGTTTGGAGACGGATTCTAAGCGTGTGGCCGTGCCACGTCGGATTCGGGGCGTGACATTCACAGTAGTAGCAGCTCCAGAAATGGTGCTGCCGGCGGAATTGATGGCGCTCTTGGCTTTGGCTAAGGCTTGTTGCGTTGCCATCGGGATTGTAAGATAATTTTCTTCTTTATGTTTTTAAGCTTTGGACTTGGACTTAGGTATTTATAGGCTGTCGGATGGGGGTAAGTGGATAAGAGAGTGTAACAGAATTGCGTGTAGATTTAAGACTTGATGTGCCCCGTCAGATCAATATTTAATCTACGGTTCATGCTTGTTATTTCTCGATCCGAGTCTTTCAATATTAACCAATAGAAAATTTCTGTTAGCAAGTACGTTTTTATTCAATCCCTTAAAAATTACAAATTTGATCCCTAAGTTACTAATAATTAACATTGTAATCCCTAACTAGAATGCAGGTTTATAATCGGGGTTTGTGCAAAAGAAATAACAAAAAAAGTCAAAATCAAGGCATTTTTTTATTTTGTTGTTATTTGCTAAAATATGTGTGTTATAACCAGTGAAAAAATTTAAATTGGGTAAAAATAAATAAATTTCGCTTTTTTTGACACAGTTCACAAATATATATGTTTACAATTGAGGTGAATGAAAAAATAGTACAAAAAACGCAAAAAATCAATAAGATTTTTTGCTTAGCCATTTTTTACCAAAATGCTTATGTTATAACCTTTGAAAAATAGAGATTTTGTGCAAATTTAAGGATATATTTGGGTAGGGTTTTTTAGCCCATTTTTTATCCCGTTCAAAATTAACATGTTTGTTTATATTCATTTATCAAAAGCAAAAATTTCCAACTTCTCTAACCACAAACTGAAGACATTTTAGTCTTTTGAACAACTTTTAAATTTTTTTTTTGATTGATTTGATCAGTAGCGATTAAAGATTGATTGTCGTCAGCTAATCCAAAAAATGTAATCAAAAAATTCTTATTTAAATTTTATTTAATAAAATAATTCATATACCAAAAAAACCAATAAAAATAAAACTTATCAATCCAAACACTCAATTTTCAAAACAAAAATATTCCTTTTGTAAAACGCATCCCTAAACCTTGTTTTTCGCAATTTTCACAACAAAACACATATTCAAATTGACTCAAATTGACTTTTTTTTTATAATATTCACTCGAATGCATGTTCACAATTGAGGCAGATGTAAAAAACATCACAAAAAATAAAAAATTAACGCACTTTTTTATTTTGCCATTTTTTGTTAAACTACATGTGTTATAACCCATGAAAAATGAAAATTTTGTGAAAATTTTAAATTTCACTTTTTGACGCATTTCATTAGAATTATGCGTGTGTGGAAAAAAAGTAAGGAAAAATTCAAAATTAACAAGTTTTTTCTTTTTTGCCATTTTTGACTAAATACGTGTGTTATAACCCATGAAAAATAGAGATTTTGTGAAATTTTTAACTTTACCTTTTTTCAATAATATTGACTATAATACATGTTCACTTTGAGGATGGGTACAAAAAAAGTCAAAATCAATGCATTTTTGGAGTTTTCCATTGTTTTGTTAAAATACGTATGTTATAGCCAATGAAAAAAGGAAACCTAGTAAAAATAAATCTAAATTTCACATTTTTTCACCGTTTATAATGATGCATGTTCACAATTGCAGAGGGTTAAAAAATAGAGGGAAAATGCCAAAATTAACACGGTTTTTTACTGTCATTTTTTATAAAAATACGTGTGTTTTAATCAGTGAAAAATGGAGGTTTGGTGAAATTTTTTAAATTTCACTTTTTCTTGACAATATTCACTAGAATGCATGTACACAATCAAGGAGGGTGTGAAAAATATCACAAAAAAGCTAAATCAACGCGTTTTTAGATTTAACCATTTTTTACTAAAATACGTGTGTTATAACCTATGAAAGATGGAAATTTTGTGAAAAAGAAACCAATTTTCATTTTTTTACATCGTTCATTAGAATCATGTTCACAATTGAGATGTGTGTAAAAAACAGTAGGGGTAAATCAAAATTAACACTTTTTTACTTTGCCAGTTTTTACCAAAAAAACATATGTTATACCCATGAAAAATGGTTGTTTGGTGAAAATTTAATTTTCATTTTTTTTTACAATATTCACAATAATGCATGTTCACTATTGAAGTTGGTACAAACAATAGTACAAAAAAAAGTCAAAATCAATACGTTTTTTTATTTTGCCATTTTTTTTGCTAAAATACGTGTATTATAACCCATGAAAAATGAAAATTTGGTAAAAATCTAAATTATACTTTTTTGACACCGTTCACAATGATGCATGTTCACAATTGAGGTTAGTGAAGAAAATATTAGGAAAAAAGTCAAGATTAACAAGTCTTTTTACTTTTCTATTTTTGACAAAAATACGCTTGTTAAAACTCGTGAAAATTGGAGATTTTGTGAGAATTGATAAACCTTTTTAGCCCATTTTTCGTCTCATTCGCAATTAACATGTTTGTTTATATTCAATTCTCAAAACAAAAATTTCCAACTTCTCTAACCAGAAAATGAAGGCATTTTAGTCTTTTTAACATTTATTTTTAGTTTTTTATATGTTTGAGTTTATCGGTGGTAGTCAAAGGTTGACTAACGTCGGTTAACCCAAACAATTAAATAAAAAATTCTTCTTTAAAATTTATTTAGTAAAATAATTCATCTATACAAAAACCAATAAAAACAAAATTTGTCAATCCAAACATTCAATTTTCAAAACAAAAGTATTCTCTTTGTAAAATGCGACCCGAGACCTTATTTTTTGCAATTTTCAAAACAAAACACGTATACAAACATATTCAAATTTCACTTTTTTCTGATAATATTCACTTGAATGCATGTTCACAATCGACACGGGTGTAAAACCATATCACAAAAAAGCCAAAATCAAAGCATTTGTTAATTTTGTAATTTTGTAATTTTTTATTAAAATGCATGTGTTGTAACCCACGAAAAATAGAAACTTGTTGAAAATATAAATTTTACTTTTTTGCCACCGTTCATTACAATGCATGTTCACAATTGAGGTGTGTGTAAAAAATAGTAAGGAAAAAGCCAAAATCAACACATTTTTTTTTACTTTGCTACGTTTGACTAAAATACGTGTGTTATAACCCATGAAAAATAGAGATTTTTTGAATATTTTAATTTATACTTTTTTGTTTTTACAATATTCACTAGATTGCATGTTCATAATGAGGGTGGGTGCAAAAAATGGTACAAAAAAAATTTAAAATCAATGCATTTTTGGATTTTGTATTTTTTTTCTAAAGTACGTCTGTTGTAGCCCATGAAAAATGAAAAACTAGTAAAAGTTTTGAATTTCACTTTTTTACAACGTTCACAATGATGTATATTCACAATTGAGGTGTGTGAAATAATAGTAGGGAAAGGCCAAAATCAACATATTTTTTTACTTTGCCATTTTTTACAAAAATATGTGTTATAACCAATGAAAATTGAGGATTGGTGAAAATGTTTAAATTTTCCTTTTTTCTACAAATATTCACCGGAATGCATGTTCACAATCGAGGCAGGTGTAAAAAATATCACAAAGAAAGTTAAATCAATGTATTTTTGGATATTTCCTTTTTGGCTTAAATACATGTTTTATATCCCATGAAAGAAGGAAATTTTGAGAAAAAAAACTAATTTTCAATTTTTTGACATCGTTTATTAGAATGCATGGTCACAATTATGGTGTTTGCAAAACAAATAGTGGGAAAAAGGCCAAAATCAACACATTTTTTTATTTTGCCATTTTTTTACCAAAATACTTGTGTTATAACGCATGAAAAATGGAGGTTTGGCTAAACTTTTAATTTTTGTTTTTTACAATATTCACTAGAATGGATGTTCACAATCGCGGTGGATGCAAAAGACGGTACAAAAAAGTCAAAATTAATGTGTTTTTAGATTTGACCATTTTTGCCTAAAATGCATGAGTTATAACCCATGAAAAATGGAAATTCAGTAAAAAAAAATTAATTTTACTTTTTTAGCATCGTTCACAAGGATGCATGTTCACAATTTAGGTGGGTGAAAAAAAAAGTAGGAAAAAATTTAAAATCAACAAGTTTTTTTAATTTGCCATTTTTGACAAAAATACGCATGTTATGACCCGCGAAAATTGGAGATTTAGTGAAAATTTTAGTATGTTTGGATAGGACTTTTTAACCTATTTTTCATCTCATTTCAAACTAATAATTCGAAAACAAAAATTTCCAACTTCTCTAACCACAAAATGAAGGCATTTTAGTTTTTCCAACATCATTTAATTTTTTTTAGTTTTTTATTTGTTTGAATGATTCGTGACAATCAAAAGTTGACTACCCGGTTAATACAAACAATTTAATAAATAATTCATCTACACAAAAAGCAATAAAAACAAAACTTGGCAATTAAAACACTCAATTTTCAAAACAAAAATATTTCTTTTATAAAATGCAACCCAAAACCTTATTTTTCGCAATTTTAAAACAAAATCAGATCTAAACAGACTTATCGTTGTTATTGTATTTTTGATTATGTATTATTTTATGAGAGATTTTCTCTTTTAGCACAATTAATGAACTGTCGTAAGCTATAAGTTAGAAGTAAAAGGGGATAACTAGCACTACAAAAAAAAGGTCATTCGGGACAATATATTTGGTAATGAATCTCAATTTCCTTGCTAAAAGTATACATTAGCGAGGAATCAAAAAACAATATTCATTATAATGCATAATGACAATTAGGTTGAGTGCAAAAAACAGTAGAAACGTGCTTTTTACGTGTGTTATAACTTATGAAAAATGAAAGTTTGGTAAAAATTTTAATTTTTCCTTTTTTTGACAATATTGAATAGAATGTATGCTAATATAATTAGTTTGTGATACAAAAATAAAGTTGAACAGAACCCTAATTTTGCAATTAAAATCAGACGCACGTTCGTGCCTTTTTATATTTATACAAAAATCAATAATTTTTTTTTATATTTATACAAAAATCAATAAATTTGTGGATGTTGAAGACCTGCATTGGTATGATCGGACTCTGAATACGTCTAAGCGAGAATCCTCCCACCACATCCTTTTCGGTGCCAAAGAATCATTAATCATATCCATTGTCTTCGTGTTGATCACATTCTATGCCAAACAATAAAATATACACATTGTGTATTAAACAACAAAATTGAGACAACGTATTTGAGAGAATTTAATATTAATTTTTAGATTTAATTAATTACGTGTCTCTATTTTCAACCGGATATGCCACTCACTTGGTGTTAGATACATTCATATTCTTATTGTGTGGGTTAAGTTAAGAGCTTTTAACCTTAAATTTATAATCAAAATCAGTACGGAACGAAGAAATAATTATATACAGTAACTTCAAATATCAAAATCCATAATTATAGTCACTTAATAAAGATAATAAAGTTAAATCAAAGGAAGGATATTGTAGTTACTTAGTTAAATCAATAAATAAAAGTTAAATAAAAATCCGTACTAATTAAAATCAATTGAGAAGAAATTGTAGTATGCTAGAAAAGAAAAAATTAGTTAAATCAAAATCAGCACTGAAAATTGCAAAGAGGAATTATTGTTACGTAACAAAGACAAATAGAATAATTAAACTGAAATTTTTGAAACTTACAAATATAAGTAACAAATCTAATCTAAATCTAAATCTAATGAAGAAAAAAGAGTAGCAAAATTATCAAAACGACGGCGGCAAATAAAATAACCGAACACCACTTCAAAGTGTGGCCGATAGCTCGAACCCATAAGAAAACATGGCGAGACCCGACGCCATTGCTGCAAGTAAAAGAAGAATGAGACACATAAATCCATAATCTTTGGTTAAGAACGGAATTTCTTCAGGAGGCACGTAACCTATCACCATCAACATCCACATTGAGAGTGCACACACGATCGAACAGGTGAGAATCGATATTGGGTATACGGTCGTAGATCGAGTCCTCTGAATTTGGATATTTGACCACGTCATAAAGCAGCGGCGTCGTCGTCGTCCCCATAGGTTTAGATATGTCACGGAGATTGAGTTCTAAGGTATTATATTTATATATGAAAATTGACGTTGTTGAATTGATGTGTGGGATAGTTGGGGATTAAACTCCGATATAGTTTGGTGTATATATAGGATACATATAAGGAGGAATACTTGTGATATACCAACTTATTATCTCTAAGTCATTTATTTGTAATAGAATTCAACCCACATATCCAAACAGGATTTTGTAGGATCGAAACTAATCTAATTAACCAAAAATATATTTGGGAGGAGAGGATTACAACAATCTCCAAATCTCACGTATGACACAACCGTCACACAACAATAACATCCGTTAGTCCACGGAATTCCCAAAGCCGCCGTATGGCTTTTTCTCACAACCCTCTTTGAGGTTTCTCTCTTCCAACTCCTCTCTACCTCTCTCTCCCACTATCACAAAGACCTCTATCACCCTCTATTTATAGGGTAATAATAAATCTAAAACACACAAGGATTTGGGGAGTGTATCCCTCACAAACTCTAATTCCTAAAGGAAAACAATCTAATAAGTAAATCCTATTAGAAATATAATTTCTAATTAATAAAGGTTAGTTTAATTTCCAACAAATCCCCCTTTAAACTAAGCTTTCTATAAATGATCAATACCTTCAAGATCACGTGCTTGAATTCCTTTTGCAATCTCTATTGCAGTTTGGATCTTGTATTTGATCTTCTTCTTTATCTTCATCTTTGTCTTCACATTTAATTTGAGACGAATTTTGTAGTTCCGGATCTTGAAGTCTTCAAACATGTTTTCTGTTTCTTTTCCTTTAGTACAAAACTTCAATATATCAACATTCTCTTCTAATAGAGAATGACCAATGTAATTTCCAAAAATTATGAAATCATATTGTTCAACTTGAACAATCTTTTCAATATTGTTTACCTTAACAATGTCACAATCATTGGTGATATTTTTATCACATTCAACCATGTATATGGTTTCTTTTCCCTCTTCAAAATTGATGATTTCTTCATTCTCTTCATAAGTGAAATCACCAATCTCCTTTTCTTCTTTATTCACAAGAACAACAAATTCATTCACATCTTCACAAACGTGAAGTTCCATTGTATCATCACACGAATATTTTTCACCAACACTGTCAATTTCTTTTTTCTCCACACATGCATCAACTTGAATTTCTTGATCTTGTTCCACCAAACAAATTATCTCTTCCTCTTCCTTAATTGGATCAACACTTCTTTTATCCACCACTTTCATAATATTATCATAATGATCATAACCATAATCTCCTTCCTTGAGATTTTCAATTTTTATAGTGGATTCAATACTTGAAGATGAAGGATCAACAGTTGGTTGTTGAACTTGCTCACTTTGGTGATCATTGTTTTCTTCCTCAATATAGAAAGACATGTGTGTTTGCCCAATTGATACCATTGGCTCTTTAGAAGACCAATTCGAAGCTCTTTGTTCATCAAAGACAAAATTTCTGATCACAATCACCTTTTCTGTATTTTCTGTCTGACCATCCAATTTTTCATTAATTCTTTGTTCAAATCGAATTAATGAACCCTTCAATTCTTCAATTGTTAATGTGGACAAATCTTTGGTCTCTTGTATAAAGGCCACAATCTGATCAAACTTCACAGACAAAGTGTTGAGAGCTTTATCAACAAAAATCTCATCTGTTAAAAGACTCCCATTTAATTTCATCTCTTCTTTGATCACTAACAAACGAGAAAAATATAACTCAATGGATTCTGTTTTCTCCATTGTGCAAATCTCAAACCTTCTTTGTAACATCAACAAATTATTCTCCATGATGCAAAGTTCAAATCTCCTTTTTAACATCAAGGAATTATTTTGTTGAACTTGGTTGATACCCATGTATGTTTTCTCCAAAATATTCCATGCCTCTTTTGATGTTTTAGCCATTGAGATTTTCCCAAAAATTAACATATCAACCGCCTGGTATATTTGGGATAATGCCAATCTTTCTTCCATCTTTGCATCTTCATCAACATATTCTGTTATGTCTCCTTGAATATATTGGAACAAGCCAAAAGCTTTAAGATGGGTTTCCATCATAACCTTCCAATAAAAATAATTTTGTTTTTCCCTAAGTTTAGGAACAAAACAAATTAAATCCATCTCTGCCATGGCTAACAGATAATAACCTGGATTTGAGAAACACTCAGGATCTTGATTTGGATCTGATACACAATCCAATATCAATTGACCTATCTCTGATACCACTGTTGGAGATAAAAAATCTCCTTTTGTAACTTTGAACTAGAAATAGTTCTTATACCAACACGACAATATGCGGAAGCGCTTTTATTTATTTAACACAAGAATATGTGTTTGAGAGAAGAGGAATATAACAATAATATCAAGTGTATGGCACAACCGCCACACAACAACACAATCCGCTGACCCGCGAAATTTCTCCAAACCCGAAAGGGCTTTCTTCACACCTCTTTGAGGTATTTAATCCTACTCCTCTACCTCTCTCTCTTCCACTATCACAAAGACCTCTATCACCCTCTATTTATAGGGTAATAATAAATCTAAAACACACAAGGATTTGGGGAGTGTATCCCTCACAAACTCTAATTCCTAAAGGAAAACAATCTAATAAGTAAATCCTATTAGAAATATAATTTCTAATTAATAAAGGTTAGTTTAATTTCCAACAGATTTAGAATCCTTTATACGACTTAATGGAATTCCTCCCGGGGCTGATGTCATTTATTTGTAATAGAATTTAACCCGCATATATATATACGACTTAATGGAATTCCTCGGATATGGATCTCCTGCATGTAATACTCCACAAGATTTTATAATAGGCCTATTAGGATTTTAAATAGGGATATGTATCTCCTGTGTGACGACTCGTTTGGTTGGCAGGGAATTTGGGTGCGAAAGTAATATTTTTCCTAATTTTTAAATTTCCGTGTTTGTTTCAAATTGTGAAAGAAATCATTTTTCTAATTATTAAATTCCTGCATTTGTTTTATTCAGGGAAAGTAAAAAGAATCCTAAACCAAGGAAAATAACTGCAAGATTCTAGAATTATGAACTATCTTTAAAAGTTGGTATTCTGACTCCTTTCTTGATAGTTTTGACTATGTGGCTATTTCTTTAGGTTTTATTATTTATATATTCAATTTCATATGTTTCTCATGTTAAATTCTAATTCATTTGGTCAAATAATTTTATTTTTTTTAGTTTGATATGTTTTTATTGAATTTACTACTTAACTGAAATTAAAATTTTAGTAGTTTTTAAATGTCTTTATATTAACTTTAAAAAGGTAATTCAATATAAAAAGAGTTAAATAGATGGATGGTATGTTATTTTCTTTATTATTAAAATTATTAACATTATGGGGATTTTATATATTTTTTTTTAAAAAAAAAACTCAAAATTGTATTTTTGTTGTTTTAGACTTTTTCTTTCATATTTTTACTTAATTAATTTTCATACATTTTATATTTTCAATACTTATTGTTTAATAAATTTTAGCTATTTTTATTAATATTAATTTGTAAATTTATTTTCATTTATTTAATCAACTATTCTTTTTTTAATAATTTTAATAAAGAAAATTTTTATTTTAACACTTTTTTATAAGTTGTAGTTAATAGCTTAATTATTTAATTAAATTAAAAATGATAATTTTTACAATGATGAAAATAGAAAACATAATATTAAAACATTTATATAAGGTAAAAATATATAATTAAGTTTCATGATATGATTTAAAATAAAACTATATAAATGGTTATGTATATGTATAACATACAGATGGAATTCAAATAACATTATTTGGTTCAATAATTTAAATCAAATAATAAAATAAGAATCATATTAACTTTTTTAAGAATCTATCCAAACACAGGATAAGTATTCAGATTCCTCACAATTAAATTTCTAGAAATTAGATGATCAGGAAAAATATTCATTTTCCTCAAAATTAAAATCTCAAGAATCATATTCCTATTAAACATTACTTTCCTGCCAACCAAACGAGCTATAATAGGCCTGTTAGGATTTTAAAATTTTAAAATCAACTATGTTCTATGAATCGAGAATTAATCATGATTTTAGTGTACAACAAAAAAAAATGCAGAATATTAGAATCACTATTTCAATGATTATTAATTATTAATTATAAATTTGTTATATATGAATTCGGTTTACATAAGTGATTATATTTCACTAAATATCAAGCTAACAATAACTTCATCCATTGTATCTAAATATGGCATAAGTTATTGTATTTCACTAAATATCAAGCTAACAATAACTTCACCCATTGTATCTAACTATGGTACGCATAAAAGTTTTACTTTAGACTTTATATTGCACATTTTAATAATACTTAAATTGCAATTGAAAGTTCAATTTGATGTGAATATGAAGTGGCATTTTATTCCCAATGGATCTTTATTATTGTCTGTGTTTCACTTCCTGATTCATATTTTTACCACTTTTATCTCTTACAGTTTCTGCCATCCCAAATTTCATATCAACCAAATGTTATATGGTTCTATTTTGAGGAAAATTTGCCGAAATCATGATTGATATATATGACAAGGAAAAAATTATTTTGTCATCCATATTAAAAATTATGCAGACTTAAAAAATGCACTAAATTCATCTTTCAAACAAACCTGCACAAAAAATGGAGATTCATATCATGTGTCACTTAGAGATCCGCGAAAATGAAAACTTACAATTTTGTTAAGAAAAAATTCTCTAGTTCGCCACTACCTGGCCGCTGCCCAACTCAAGACCTTCACCGCCCAACCATCTGGAATATTTGGAAGCTAAAAGCCCAATAGGAAGGAGAAGTGCTAGGTCACGGTTATCTCCTTATGCAATTCTGCAATTTGGGCTATTTGTCTTTGCAGCTCGATCCCATGAATATAAGGTTGAGAAAATTGCACCAGCGAGGGCTGTTCCAATTAGTGAATTTGACAAAATTGAATTTTGTGTGTGTGTGTGTGTGTGTGTGTTTTTTTTTTTTTTTTTTTATGTAGTGAAGCTTTCCGGAGGTTTTGCATGGAGAGAATGGAAATTGGCTTTCACTTTAGCTTAAGCAATCGTCATTAAGCACAGCCATTAATTGTTGCTGCCAATGAGTTTCTACAACTCATTTGGTTTGTTGTGATGCTAATTGGGATTTTAGAATAAATGCCAGGCAAGAAATAGAGACGTGCATGCAAAAAAAATGCAAACATGGATACAAGATTAATTAATTGTATTATGTATTCAACCATACGCTCAAAAGTCAAAACTTCCACTAATTTTGTATAAATAGGTAAATAAATAGACGAGTTTCCATTTCAGTACATACCTATCGTTGTGGTCTGCCGTGGGAGAAAAAAATTCAAAACAAAATAATTAAATTCTCCAACAAAATTATTTAACATCAGAAAATTATATTCATAGGGACAAGATGTCAGGAAATTATAGATTTATATCCTATTCGTAATTGTATTTATAGATTGTATAAGTCATCAACAGATTTATAATTGTATTATCATTAATTATACGGAACAAGATTAAATGATTTTGTTATTAATTTGTTTAGGAATATATTGTATAAATTATTCAATTTCTAATTGTATTATATTCAGAGTCCTACTTGTATTGTATTTTATATTTAGTATTAATTAAGGAACAATTAATCAACTAATTAACTATTTCACCTTTCCTAAAATCAAAATCCTACTTTTTTTTTCTTTTTTTTTTTTTTTAAACACACACACCCTCACATGCATCCTACAGGAATCGAACTCTAGACCTATAGGTCGGGAAGCTAACTCCCTAACCACTGGGCTAGTTAAACACGTAAGTTGCTTTATTTTAAAACTAAAAATTAAAGAACTTATATGAAACGGATTCATATATATGAAACAGATAGTTAATAATACTTGTCCACGTACACGCTTATACAGTTTAGCCTTTTTTTTTCTTTTTTTTTTTTAAATTTTTCACTTTTGCTTATCATTTTGAAAAATGGTGCGTTAAAGTAAAAATTTGATGAGCTAACACGAAATTTTGATACGGTAATTTGAATTTTGATATGTTAAAATAAAATTTTGATATGTTAAAGTAAAAATTTAATGCGTTAACGTGAAATTTTTAACAAATGTTCTTGTGACTGTGTTGCGATACATGTTAACTCAAATAAAATTGCAAAAACAGTTTCTTCGCACCGGGAATAAAATTGCATAAGCTGCTTAATGTTCTGTCAAATCCTATTGCGAACAAATAGTGCAATCCCGAGGACACAACTCTGCCAATATGAAATACTCCTACGTTATGGCATTACGGGTAAAAAAAATGAAGGCTTCCATGACAGCTACTGTTGCCGTGCAAACAAAGTCTTGAGATCTTCCAGCATTCTTGCAAGGTTATAGAGTGAACAATTAAGTCCTCAAAGGTTGAGCCACATCAGAAGTTGAGTACCAAATGTAGAAGATCAACAAGAATATAAGCTAAAAATTATTCCATCTTTTAATCCGGAATCTCGACATAGGTTCGACTGGAAACTACCTCAACTAAAAATATTATGCAATAACAAATAATTTGAAAATAATACGTTCATAATGCAAAAGAAAAGTGAAAACACGAATTTTTAAATTAAGATTCATTAGTTACCTAAATTATTTTAATTTCCTAATTATATTTGTTTTAATATTTTCTTGTAATATTTAATTATCTTTAATTTAGTATGTAGAACTATATAAGGACACAACTACTTATTTATATCACAAAAACTTATATGAAACGAATTTATATATGAAACTAATTAATTTTTTATTTTTGATACACTAATTATTTATACTTGATACACTATTTTTTGAATTGATACTTTTGGATTGAAAATTGATATGCTGCTTTTTTTATATTGTATTAGATTGATACTTTTGAAGTGAAAATTGATAAGCTAATTTTTTGTACTTGATACATTAATTATTTTGATTAGTACTTTGTACTGAAAATTGATATGCTAATATTTTATGTTTGATACGCTAATTTTTATATTGATAGTAGGTTGCACTTATGAAACTATTTCACGAGTCTACCCCTATTTATTATAAGGAACTCTTAATCAACTAATTAATTATTTCACCTTTCCAATAGTGTTTTTTAATTACTATTTATTTAGGATATTTATTTAATGAGTCTTAATTTTTTATTTGTTTAGGTCGATTAGTTAATTTTCTAAATTATTTTAGTTTACTAACTGTAATTATATTTAGGGTAATTAGTATTTTATGGTCATATTTAATTCAAATTAAACACGTCCGTGAACACAAAGAATCGTGGAAGCACATAAAGCAGTACTTTATAAAAGTACCAAGAGACGAGTTTTTCAAATTGATTTGATTTTTCAGGTCTAATTTCCTAAATCATATTAATCAAGAAATCAAAATCTAATTCATTTTTCTTTTCTTTCATAAACAATGAATATGAACTCACAAATAGCATTCAATTCTTGGGAAGCAACAATAATGATGAAATATCTGTTTCATATAATGAATTAAAGTAATACTAAGTTTTAATCAACAATTTTAAAATTATTAAACAAATCTCAAACAATATATTTAAAGAATGAGATCAATCAAATTTTCTGGACTCGCTCCAGAAAATTGTTACATTGTGTTGTTTGCAGTATTTCTGGAATCGCTCCAGTGAGATTCATTGAGAGGAGAAACTTGTTGAACATCAATACATCATAACCATATGATCTTATTGCAGAAGAGAGGAAGATGTCAAGATCGACAAACCCTTTTACAACTACTCCTAATTGCTTAATTTCTTGCAAGCGCTTAACGCATTATTCAATGTGCCCTTTCTATATATGCATGGATCAATCAAATTTTCCTGCAACAAGGACAAAAAAAGAAAAAGAAAAAGAAAAAAGAGAGAGTAATTTTCTCTCCTTTAAACAATTTAACAATACAAAATTAATTCTCATTTTTGCTCGGTTGAAATACGTTTGAGTATTATTCTTAATTAATACTTGCATGGTCTATTTTGGAACTGATTTTAAGGAGCAATGATGACAGGCTTTCACTCTCATTTGTTAAGATTTTGAACTTATTGCAATTAGCACTACTTATACATTCACGTTCTGTCAATCTTGACCTTTATGTATGCCCAAAACAAAATATGCTTCGAGATTAATTTATTCAGTGATTTTTTTACCAAGTATCACAATATATATAAAAACCACTGAATTTTCATTGGGACAGGTATATTGTCATTTATTTAGTTATCAATTCATAATTATAGGAGCCATATTTATTACTTTAACGATACTATCAATAACGTTATTCATGTTTAGTTCTTTTGTATTCAATTTGATCTTTTCGATTTCATTTCAATCATGTCTAATTCTTTTTATTCTATTTTCTCTTTCATTTTCATTTTAATTATCTAAATAAATGAGATAATGAATTCAATTTCAACCTCAATGTATAATAGTATTGACAATTAATAATGTGTATACTTATGAAAATAACTATTTGGACAAAAGTTTTTTCATTTCCTAATTAACTCCTATTTGCACTTATTTAATTTGGCCGTCACAACAAAAAAAAATGTTTTAATTCTCATAACTTCCTCTCTTATTAGAACACACCCTTACAAATCCCCTCTTTCCTTCTTTCATAAAGAGGGAAATAAATCAAATGTGTAACAAAAATTTGGGTTGAAGAAAAAAATAACACACCACAACAAATCAACTATTTTGCTTCCCTCCTCTTTTTTTCTCCCCACTCCTTACTCCTCCTCTCCTTCTCACCTATTTCAAACATCTATTAAGATAGATTTTTTTGAATGGTGGAAAAACAAAAATGTGTCCTCAACTCCAATACTCATTCACGATAAGTAAGGTATTGTTGCTTTTTCATTCAATTAATCTAAGCTATTATATCAAAGCAAGGCAAATAATGTCTAATTTACAATCTTAGTTTAATTAGCATAGGAGTTGAGAATTTTGTATTTATCTTTTTGCTTAGGTTTTAAATACAATATAATTACTTCCCAAGAGAACTAATTTAGAGAGATTTATTAATTAAAATTCGATGATAACACTATGTTGCTCATTGATATAAGTATGATAATAAATTATGATGATAAAAAAAATTAATTTAAAGAAGACAAATAATCATTCAACACTCATACATTGAATCAAAGGGAGTATTATCTAGCAAGAAAAATTGCAATCAAGTCCATCATATATAGTCTAGAGGTACAAAACGTAAATACTTTAAGAAACTACATATGTTTTGTACAAGAAAGAAATAAACTAACATAGGCACAAATAAGTTGAAGAGAAAGGTGGTGGTTTCTTTCCTTTTTTTTTTCTTTTCTAGTGAAGATTAGAATGCAAGTGACCAAGTCACAGTATCTTTTAAGTATTGTATTGCTGGGATGTTCTTTGATCTTAGAGTAGTGAGTGCTAATGAAATTTGTCTTTAACTTGAGCAAATTTGTGACAAATTGGTTCAACAGCAAGGTCTGACTGTTTTTCTTGTATAATTATTTTGACCATTTTTGCCTGAACAAAAAGTTTCCTTATGTGAAATTTACAATGTGTACTTGCCTTGCCATCGTTTCCTTCTTGCACCATCTTTTGCTCATGCTATTCTTTATATCTTTTTTTTTCAGATTTTCTGGAGGAAAAGTGAGAGGGAGCCAAGCCAATAAACTTATTGAAGTTAAGGTGTTGGAAGGGACTCTTGATTTGATGAGTATATACAATAGTGCAGATTCGAAGTATATAAATAACGCAAGACTAGAGGACGACAGATATGTTCACAAGTTATGCCCATTGGATGTCTTAGTGTCTCTTTCGGTATGCATAATGCATGTCGTATTTGTCTCCCAAGTGTTAAGTCTTCTTGAAAAAAAAAAAAAAAAAGTGTTAAGTCTTCTTGACTGTCTTCTTCCTGAATGCGTGTTGTATGCATGGTTTCATTTGTGTTTTATTAATTTTCTTAGCTCGTGTGAGTTGACTACCTTCTTTTTTTTTTTTTTTTTTAAATAAAACCGGCCTTAATATATATATAAAGCAAAAGACGGAGCTGGACATACCCATGCAATCCGTTACAAAGTTCTTGAAAGATTGGAGTGAAACTCCATTACATGAAATTGTACCGGTATGTGTAATGGAAAATAGAAAAGCATTATTTTGGCAGCCCAAAATAAGGCCTTTCTATCTTCCTAGCTAAAATTCTAGAGCGCAAAAGGAATAAATGTGGAGTACTTCCTCCATTTACACAAAATTCACAACGAAAAGGTGAGTATCTAATATGCCTATCCTATTAATTGTTTGCTACATTTTCAATTCAAAACAACAGCTAGTTAAGCCACATGACTACTCTATCTGTGGAGCGAAATTCTGATAAAATATCCAGTATTCCTTCAGCAAATCCAAACAGAGGAGGCCCCACACATAGCCACAATCGTTTAGTTCACCATGAAGCCAACTTCTGCACCCAAAAGGTGACCAACGGACCAAGACAATTTCGACAGTATAACATTTGTATGACGAAGTACCAAAATTTACAATCAAAACCAAAATTGTCCACCAAAGTATAGCATGTCATTCCCAAGCTCAGAACAACTCGACATCAATATGAGTATCGGAATCAGAGTAGCAAAAATCCAGAGCATTCCTTCTTGCCTCTTTCTTTTTATTTTTCCTTGAGCTCTGTTTTTCATATATCTCCTCTTTGGAAAGGGAGCGAAGATTATACCTGCTTGGTTTAATTGGGGTTTGTGTTTGGAGTTCCTGTCGAGTCACTTGCTCCTCAGATTGAACTTGCACCATTATGTTGTCCCCTTGACTATCATCAGCAATGAGCATCTTTCCATGAGCATCATCAGGATTTGGCCTTTCCGTGTCAAGCCAGTGTATTCGCAAGAGAGGCGCTGACTCAGTCCTTGGAAGAGTGGCAAATGTCTCTTCTTTGGCTGAATCAGTAACCATAACCAACTGTAGATTGTTATCCACCCTTTGGACTACCTGCTCCTCCACCGGATTTTCTACAGCATCAGATTCAGGTTCTGGAGTTGGGGTCATCATCACCTTATCAGCTAATGCCAGTGTACTACTATGTTCAAAGTCGCTAACAGCCACTTCCCCTTGAGTTGTAGCTTTGGGAGCAAACTGAACTTCCTCCCTTACTGTAGGAGCATTCCCCTTGTCCTTGTTGGTGTTTGGTTCAGGCAGTTCCCCATCGACTGCCTTCTCTGCAGGATGCTTTTTGGGGATCCATGTTGGACGTGGAGTGTCCAACTTTATGGCATGCATGACAATAACATGGCAGATCCTCCACCTCGATTGCTTGCCATCGGCCTTTTTCTGGGCTGCCAATCCACACCCGATTTGGAAGACACTTAAGGACATCTACTTCTACGCAAATCCGAGCTTCACTTGGTCGAAGTACTTTCTCCGCAGCTGCCGAAGCCAAATCTAATTTCAACGGAGTTCCAACCGCTGAACCAAGAGCAAATAATGTGTCCTTGCTAAACAGATGCATTGGGAGCATTGGAAATTTAACCCAAACCGGAGCCACCGATGATTCTTTTTCCGGACTAAAGTCTATCGTCCACCTAAAAAGTTTAGCATGGAAACCGCTAAATGTCCACTCTTTCCTTATCCACATTCGAAGGAAATCTAGTTCCAATTCAAATTTGAAAATCACATGCCTATAATCCACCAAACCAACATCACAAGTGCCTTTAATGTTGACTACCTTATTGATGAATTTTGATTTCCTGTACTTTGTTGTACTTTGTTGTTCTTTGATCCTTATTTCCATTTCGTGTTTATGTTCATGTGTTATTAGTAATGAAAAATAAAGGTTTTTGTAAAAAATTTAATTTTCATTTTTTTTTAAATATTGACTAGAACACACTATCAAAATGGGGGTAGGTGTAAAAAAAATCAAAATCAAAATCAACGCATTTTTAAATTTTGCCATTTTTTACTTAAATACGTGTGTTACAGCACATAAAAAATAAAAATTTAGTAAAAAATATAAATTTCACTTTATTTGACACCTTTCACAACAATGCATGTTCATAACTGAGGTGGGTGAAAAAATAGTATGAAAAATGTCAAAATCAATACGTTTTTTTACTTTACCATTTTTTACAAAAATAAGCGTGTTACCTGTGAAAAATGAAGGGTTAGTGAAAAATTTTAATTTTGGCTTTTTTCTGACAATATTCACTGGAATACATGTCCAATATCGAGGCACGTGTAAAAAATATAACAAAAAAATCAAAATTAATGAGTTTTTGGATTTTGCTATTTTTGGCTAAAATATATATGTTATAACCCATGAAAAAAATTTTGGTGAAAATTTTAAATTACACTTTTTTGACACTGTTCATTAGAATGCAAATTCACAATTGAGGTGTGTAAAAAACAGTATGGAAAAAGCCAAAATCAACACGTTTTCTTGACTTTGCTATTTTTGGCTAAAATACGTGTGTTATAACTTATTAAAAATAGAGGTTATTTGAAAATTTTAATTTTCACTTTTTTTTACAATATTCACTAGAATGCATATTTAAAATAAGGGTGGGTGCAAAAAATGATACAAAAAAAGTCAAAATCAACGCATTTTTAGATTTTGCCATTTTTTTGCTAAAATACGTATGTTATACCCCATGGAAAAAAAATAAAAACTTAGTAAAAAAAATTAAATTTCACTTTTTTTACCCCGTTCATAAAGACACATATTTATAATTGAGGTTGATGAAAAAACAGTAGGGAAAAGGCTAAAATCAAAACGCTTTTTTACTTTACCATTTTTTACAAAAATACGTGTGTTATAACCCAAGAAAAATAGAGGTTTGTTAAAAAAAATAATTTCCATTTTTTTTTACAATGTTCACTAAAATGCATGTTCAAAATATATGTGCGTGCAAAAACAGTACAAAAAGTCAAAATCAATGCGGTTTTAGATTTTGCCATTTTTGGCTAAAATGCTTGTGTTATAACCCATTAAAAATGAAAATTTGGTAAAAAAAAATTTTAATTTCACTTTTTTTGACACCCTTCACAAGTATACATGTTGACAATTGAGGTGGGTAAAAAAAATAGTATGAAAAAAAAAACTAAAATCAACACATTTTTCGACTTTGCCATTTTTACCAAAATACACTTGTTATAACCCTTGAAAAATGGTAGTTTGGTGAAAATTTAAAAGCATGTTTGGATAGGGTTTTCTAACCCATTTTTCATCCCATTCTAAATTAATATATATATATATATATATATATTCAATTCTCAGAATTTTTTTTCCCAAATTCTCTAATCACAAAATGAAGACATTTTAATTTTTTAGTTTTTATTTATTTGAGTTGATCGGTGGCGGTCAAAGATTGACTGCCGCTAGTTAATCCAAAAAATTTAATAAAAAAAATTCTTATTTAAATTTTATTTAATAAAATAATTCAACTTTATAAAAACTAATAAAAATAAAACTTATCAATCTAAACACTCAATTCTCAAAACAAAAATATTTTTTTAAAGCGTAACCCGAGACCTTATTTTATGTAATTTTTGAAACAAAACACATCTCTAAATAGACTCTTAGTTTTTGTCGTTGTTTTACATTTTGATTATGTATTATTGTATGAAATTTTTAGTCTAAAAAGTAGTGAAATTAATTTAGTCATTTGTTGCAATTTGCGAAGTCCTAAAAATATTGGTTTAGTTATTTATTGCAAAGTCCTACTTCTTCGTATTCAATGTTCACGCATTCAAATTCATTAGTTTCCTTTTTTTTTTCTTTCTGATTTTCTCTTTTAGCCCAATTAATGAACGGCCGTAAGCTTTTAAGTTAGAAGTATAAGGGAATAACGAAGTGAACTTCTTTGCCAAAATGGCATTGATGAACATATTCAAAAGTTTTCCTTCTCAGTGATTTGGTCCTACACAGAAAACCATAACTGCACATTACACTTCCCATATTATTCTACTCGTTGAATATTTTGCACCTTAAATTAATAATCCAATTGGATAAAGCATTTTTTTGTTCTTAACGATAAAAACAACTTTGGCTTGCATTTTTTTTAAGTATATATATTTTATTTGAAAAGTGAGTATTTGAATAGATAATTTTATTTAATTATTGTTTTGAGAATTTCTTTTTGGCTAAAATGCATGAGCTATAACCCATGAAAAATGAAAATTCGGTAAAAAAATATTTAATTTCACGTTTTTAGCAGCATTCATAAGGATGCGTGTTCACAATTTAGGTTGGTGAAAAAAACAATTAGAAAAATTTTAAAATCAACAAGTTTTTTTACTTTGCCATTTTTGACAAAAATACGCATGTTATAAATAGTGAAAATTGAAGATTTTGTGAAAATTTTAGTATGTTTGAATATGACTTTTTAGCCAATTTTTCATCTCATTTCAAACTAATATGTTCGTTTATATTCAATTCGAAAAACAAAAATTTCCAACTTCTCTAACCACAAAATAAAGACATTTTAATTTTTTCAACATCTTTTATTTTTTAAATTTTTTATTCGTTTGAATGATCGGTGACAGTCAAAAGTTGACTACCGCCGGTTAATGCAAACATCTTAATAAATAAAAATCTTATTTAATAAATAATTCATTTACACAAAAAACAATAAACACAAAACTTACCAATCCAAACACTCAATTATTAAAACAAAAATATTTCTTTTATAAAATGTAACCCAAAACCTTGTTTTTCACAATTTTCAAAACAAAACCATATCTAAACAGACTTAGTTATCGTTGTTGTTGTACATTTTGATTATGTATTAATGTACGAGAAATTTTTTAGTCTAAAAAGTACTGAGATTAATTTAGTTATTTATTGCAAAGTCCTAACAATATTGGTTTAGTCATTGTAGCAAAGTCCTAAGATAATTTCTTGTTATTCAATGGTTGTGCATTCATTTTCATTATTTCAGCAGCTTTGGTTTTTTTTTTTTTTCCAGATTTTCTCTTTTAGCACAATTAATGAAGTGTCGTAAGCTATAAGTTAGAAGTAAGAGGGGATAACTAAGACATAACCACGGTTTTGGTTCAATGATTATGGAATTGAAACTTAGAATATAAGGATTAGAAAAGTAAAAAATAATTATGTAATGAAAGTGAAAAGATATAAAAATATTTATAAAATTATAAAAATGAAAAACAATAAATTCAATTTTTTTTTTGGTGGGTTTGTAACCAAACCGTCCAAGTTGGCATGTTTGGGGATAACGATGTGAACTGCTTTGCTAAAATGGCATTGAACAAATTCAAAAGTTTTCCTTCTCATATGTTTGGTCCTACACGTAGAAAACCATACTGCACATTACACTTCCCAATTTATTCTACTCATTGAATTTTTTTGCGCCTTAAATAATCCAATTGGATAAAGCATTTTTTGTTCTAAGGGAAAAAAACTTGGGTTCGCTTTTTTTTTTAAGTGTATATATTTTACTTGAAAGTGGGTATTTGAATAGATAATTTTATTTAATTATTGTTTTCGAGAGTGTTTTTTAGGGTAAATTGTAACATATTTTTTTAGTTTAATTGTAATAATACAAAATAATATTTTAATTTTAGCACTTTACCTCTTTAAACTATTCTCACTTTTTTTTAAAAAAAAATTAACTCAATTTAATAACTTCATGTGAAAATTACAATTAAAAAAAAAGATACAAATACCTTTTTTTACCATACCTCTAAATTTTGTTGTTACTAACAACTCTTTTCAGAAAATTTCTTATTCAAAGGTTGCATTATTTTCTCCGCTTTAGTTTTATCAAATCTCCAATATTTTATATTTTTTGTGGTTAATTTAGGATTTAAATAATAAAGAGGAAGTAGATGTCTTTACAATATAAATGAATAACTTAGCTTTGAATTTTATAGGATATTTTTAAAAATACAAAATGAATAATGAGAGTAAACTAGTCTAAAATATTTATTTTTCAACTACAATAAAAACAATAATAGTTTAAATAGATAAAGTGTCGAAATGAAAATTTTAATGAGTATTTAATTTACAAACCAGTTATTTAATCCAGGAGAATGAGGAAATGTGATTCATAAAGTCTAAACCCGTAATTGGATAAAAGTTTAATTAGTGTTGTTTGATGAAAGTTACATCTTTCTATCATATGCACCACAAATTATTGTCTTGAATGAATTAACAGCCTAACAGCCGAGTAAATCAAAAACTTGCACAAAAACTATTGTTAAACCATGTTCATGTTTTTACCACGTTGTCAAAGTAATAGCGAAGTGTAAAGTATGAACAATATTACAATGCATATTTACAATTAGGGTGAGTACAAAATGAAAAATGAAAAAAAAAAGTCAAAATCAACGTATTTTTTACATGTGTTATAACTTATGAAAAATGAAAGTTTTGTGAAAATTTTAGTTTTTTTTTTTTTTTTTTTTTGACAATATTAAATAGAATGCATATTAGTATAATTAGTTTGTGATACAAAAATAAAGTTGAACAGAACCCTCCTAATTTTGCAATAAAAATCACACGCATATATGTTCGTACCTTTTTATATTAATTTACACAAAAATCAATAATATTTTTTTATATTTATACAAAAATCAATAAATTTGTGGTTGATGAAGAGCTGCATTAGTATGATCGGACTCTGAATATGTCTAAGCGAGAATCCTCCCACCACATCCTCCTTGGTGCAAAAAGCATCATATTGTGATGCTATTGGATCAGTATTAGGAGTTGGGCTGAATGGCCTGACAAATATCCATTCCTCCCAAAGTCCCACCACATCCTCCTCGGTACCAAAGAATCATGTACATTGTATCCGTGTGTATCACATTTCTATATCAAACAATAAAATCTACACATTAATTGTGTATCAAACAACAAAATTGAGACACAGTATTTGAGAGAATTTAATATTAATTTTTTAAAAAATTATTTAATTACGTGTCTCGATTTTCAATCGGATATGCCACTCACTTAATAGATGCATTCATATTCTTATTATGTGGGTTAAGTTACGAGCTTTTAACCTTAAATTTAAAATCAAAATCAGTACGGAAACCAATTAGGAAGAAATAATTATATACAGTAACTTTAAATATCAAAATCCATAATTATAGTCACTTAATAAAGTTAAATCAAAGGAAGGATATTATAGTTACTTAGTTGAATAGATGAATAAAGTGAAATAAAAATCAGTAGTAATTAAAATCAATTGAGAAGAAATTATAGTATGCTAGAAAAGAAAAAATTAGTTAAATCAAAATCAGTACTGAAAATTGCAAAGAGGAATTATTGTAATGTAACAAAGACAAATAGAATAATTAAACTGAAATTTTTGAAACTTACAAATATAAGTAACAAATCTAATCTAAATCTAAATCTAAATCTAATGAAGAAAAAAGAGTAGGAAAAATTAGCAAAACAACGGCGGCGGCGGCCAAAAAAAATAACCGAACACCACTTCAAAGTAGTCAGACCTACTATTGGTATTGGACACTCGAACGCATAACAAAACAAGGAGAGAGCAGAATCGATTGCTGCAAGGAAAAGAAGAATGAGACACAAAAATACATAATCTTTGGTCATGAACGGAATTTCTTCAGGAGACACGTCATCCATATTGAGATTGGAAGCACGAGGAAAGGAAACAGGTGAGATCATACGGTAGTGGAGCTGCAACGTAACTAATCAAGCTGAATCATCCAAACAAATTTCATGCATAACCGCCGCGCGTAAACAACATTTCAGTGCATTTTTGCAAATTTGCATGCAAACGTGATTCTGTTGTTTCATCACAATTGGTTATGACGAATATTACTTATTTAATTATGAATTAATATTACCCTACTGCATAAATATATACTAATTAAGTTAGGCTGAGTCTCCATTTGCTTTACTTGACTGTATGATCTGGGGTTAAATGGAGCTGAAATGTGGATGCTACTGGGAATTTCTTGACATCATATATATCTGAATACAATTTGTTTAATTTATATGGATAGTCCATTATAGAGTGGACTTAATGAAACTGAAATTAGGGAGATTATGACAACATCCGGCCTGCTTCTAAAGTTTGCGTTTGAGAATTGAATGAAATCTGTGCATAGTTTCATGGATTTATGGAGATCACATATTCTGTCTGTTTATAATTAATGAGAAGAGCTAGTTTGCTTGTTATGCTCTGCTCACTCTGTGGTTTAATTTTGTATGATACAATTAATGTTGGCTACAACAACATTTAGGTGATTGTTGGATGATTATCTTCCATTTGTTGATGATATATTATCTGAATTAGTACTGCTAATATATAACGCATAAAGTCATTTTGTGCTGTAGCTAGGGCCTCATGTCCTTTGGTAAGATTTGTTTTTTGCATTTCATGTGATGAGAAGTTTTATGAATATTTTTGGCTACTTCACTTGCTAAATTGTTATGATATGAGTTACTACTTGGGAGTGAGAACAAAAGGGATGCTAATGGATACCACTTCCTCACTCAATCGGGCAAGGAATTTGTGAACCAATGTAACATGGCATCATAGTCATTATTGGATATTTTGTATAGCCACTGCAACAATGCACTTCACAGAAGCAATAAGTCTATTCTTCACAATTAGACAAACAAAAAGAAAAAACATAATGGATCCAATAATAATTCATCACATATTCATTCATATATCTGAAGAAGATTACCAAAATTCATTAATACCAAACTTTTTACAACATAATTTCTCCCCCCATCTAGTTACTTCTGCCGCAATTACAAACCAAAAGAAAAAAAAGAAGGTAAAATAATTGCTAGGTGATGGAGAACGTGGGTATTAAAAAGTGGTTGTGGTTATGTTGTTGGCCGGAGATGTTTGAATGCAAATGTGACGGTAGATGCCAAGCAAATGAAGGTAAGAACCATTGAAGCGACCGAGAGGCGTTTACGAAATATTCTTTCCTCGGCGGGCAACTCAAGCGCCGCAACAGGAAAACAAGCGGCTGCAATTATGCCGACAATCAAACCTCCCGATACCCACATGCTTAACCCAATCTGATGTTTAATGAAAATTGGAACCAAGTTTATGGTAAGAAGCAACATGAGAAGCGGCAGGATTAATCCCCGATTGACCTCAGTCCACGGTGGAGTAGTGCTCTCACGCCTCCATTTAGCCAACATATGAAACAGTGGAGTCTCAACATCTGACAGCGGAGTGGTGGGAATGGTGTCACCGTTGGCGGATCAGCGGCTCGAACGGCGTCACTCAAACGTTGAAGCGCATATTTGATGGAATTGTAACTAAATTTCGCAACAACAACAACTGGAGCTTTCAAAATTGATTTGAGGGTTTTGATTGCCTTGGCGATGGTGTTGAATCTGGACGGAGGAAGTCCCAGCGTGAGTGGGGGAGGAATACGGGGAAAGAGTTCCCGTTGGACGTCACCGGTGCGGGCGATGGAATCGCTGAGCTCAATTTCCATACTTAATTACTTGATTTTATTTAATTTCTCAGAAATGTTTTACAGATCGCGTTTTAGATTTAGGTATTTATAGATGTGGGTGGGGATTGCTTGGGGAGGGAGTCATTTGCGCGTTGGATCTACATCGTTGATATAAAAACTTAATCCACGGTCCACAATAATTTTATTGTCGGATCCGTGTGCTACTTTCTTACCCAATAGGATACAAGTTTTGTAGACCTCTAATTTGATTCTTTAAAATTTCACTCTCCTAGAATTGGTATCACAAGAACTTTATTTAAAGTGAACAATTAACAGATGAAGTAAAATTATGAAGATGGATGGATTAATTTGGAAATTTCAAGAGCATGTTCATTAATTCATTTTAGAAATCTGACCTTTTTTAAGATGATGATTAACATGTTAAAGAAATCTGACCTTCTTTGATATCTAGCTTTATGCCTTTTATTTCCTCATTAACGTTCACTCTTTTTCGCCAAATTTGATTTGTCAGCAGTCCTTTGAACAAATTAAAGTGTATCATTTCTTTAATTTTCTAGTTATACATTCATAACAAAAGGCAAAATGGAAGGCTTCTAAGCATATGACAATATTGATGGGCATCAGACTATAGGAATGTTGTCATTTTTTTTTTCTTTCTAGACTATAGGAATATTGATTGTTGTACCTTACTACGACCTTTAGTTACCACCACTGAATTGACATCTACCGCATTATATATCCTTCATCCGGGCATATGATCTTTAGATTGCTGAAGTGAACATGCATGCCCGAGATGAATGGCTTCGCATTGCTGAATTAAAGAGGACATTCCCATGATATGTAAGCTCAAAATTATTGTCTTTTTTTCATCCTTAACATATTCAAGAATCATATTTATTGCCCTTTTAGTTTCACTTCTCCATATCTGTGCATGCATTTTAATTTGTAGTGATGTCTTCAGATCGAGATGTAAGAATGGCCAAAAGGGCTCTTAATGAAGGGACGTGCTTTTTTCTCTGGAAGCCAATTCGAGCCCAAGATCTCACCAATGCACGGCAGCATGTGTTTCGCAAGATCGAGGAGCCAAGAATTGGTTGGGAAAGATGATGATCAAATTGTTGAAATGGAGAATTCTTGTGATATTGGTGAGGAAATCAAAGGAAAAGCTCCTTGTTGTGATGAAGTTCATGCATGCAAGCCAAACACCAGAAATGGGCATTGACAAGTACGGGAAAAAGAGGCAGAGATGAAATTATGCAAATGATGGAAAAAGAAGAAATCAGCAGAATGCAATGGTAAACAAAGATGATGATGATGATGGTAGTACTAATATCAGTTCTCGAAAGAGGCAACACCTGTTTGGACTCCTGAACTTCAACAAAAAATGTTGGATGCTGTTGCTAGATTGGGCGAAAACATTAATGCCATTTTTTCCCTAACAGCTTACAGCATGCATCATACGCTATTTCTTAAGTTTTTTCTCCTTCTTTCTATATATGTGCCCCGCCTGCGCACACACATATTTCTTTTGTTCTTTTTTTTTCCACTTTTTCCACCCTTTCTGAATTCTAGCTAGTATATTATATTGATATATTGTAACTCTCTCAAAGTACATGAAACAAGAGTTGTTTTATGCTTAATTTACTCATCTGAAAAAACAATTAATATTGTTGGTTACTTGTGCATTTGCTTTTGAAAATTATATGAAGAAAATCAAAACGATATCCTTCACGAGATAATAATAGAGAGCTTCTTTGGGAGACAATAAAAGAATAATATTCACTTGGTTTCTTCTAAAGCAAATTCATACCTGCAAAGACCAGTTAATTGCGATTTAAATGCCCGATAAAAGTGGTAGAAAATTAAAATCACGATTTCAACGTCTATTAATATTCTATTTCACTATATATGTATACACTGGTTTCACTAAAATTTTTTGTGAATAATATTTTGCTATTAATAAGCCTATTATGATCATAATTATTGTAAGCTTAAATTACAGTCTGAAGTTCATGTTGATTATTTGTTGGCTTCTATGAATTTGTATTTTCATTCACTGATATTCTCTTCCTTAATGATTCTTGTTTCTTTTCTTTTTTGTCAGAAATATAGGCAGCATTGAAAGAAAATTAGAGCAGAAATTATCAAAGATCCACTTGTTTTTCAATCCATGACGATTTCAGAACCAACAACTCTCCTCTTCCATCCATAATGATAGCTAAAGCAACACCTCTTTCTAAATCCATGATGATAACAATACCAATACAATTTTCTTTCAGAACCATAGTAGTTGTGGATAAGGACATTCTTAGGATTGTAACCTTAATGGGGCCGTCTCATCTTATTACAACATGGACAGACTCAAACAACTATTTCCTAGTATCAGTGACTTATCTATGGCCAGCAATTATCAAAACATACAAACTACTTTGAAGAATCAAGAGTCCGCGCATCCTGAATTGAATTGCCTAAAGGACAACAAATTGTGTATGATGATGCAACAACTGGTCATTTTTGCCTAAAGAACACTGATCCTGTCAATGAATCATGGAGAAATAAGTTGGCAAATTAACATTCTTAATTCTGATGTTGACCAGCACGAAGAAGTGAATTCCATGCATGGCACACAGCAATCATGTTTCTGATGAAAACTCACAAGACCTCTATATGTACAAGGAAGAGAAGTACTCTTTAGAAGAACTCAGTGAAATTTTGGAGGATTTAAATAGTGAAAACCAAGAAAAAAGTGAATTAACATCAGTGCGTCCAAAGGAACCTTTGGCAGATAATTAATAATGATATCATGGAACTGGAGGAAAGACAATATTTTGCAGAATTGTCCAAAATTCTTCTTGACAGGAACGATAGTACTCCTTTTAGTTAAGTCTTCATATTTTTCAAGAAATCAAAAACAGTTGGTGGGTCAATATGTACTGACCATAATATTGCATTTCTCTCCTCTACACTACCTTGCACTTATGTGCTTCTTCATATGGTTTCAAGAACATGGAAGGTTATTAGTCAATGGATACTTGATAAACAATTTTATGAAATGAATATCTTGGAGGTGAGAAGATATGTTTCATTCATGGACAAAAGCATGGGGTTTAAAATTGTTTAATATGCCATTCGTTTTAATGTCAAACAAGATTCTAGCTGTTTTTATGATATCCAGCCAAAGTCATATGTCTCAAGCATGATTTGGGTCATATGCCTCGAGCATGATGATTTGGTTAAAGTTGGGAAGGAAAGTGCAATTATAAGCAAAACATTCGTGCCAAAGATCCTGTGTATTGAACTTTCAATCCAAGAAGAGCTTACAACAGTTTATGCAACCATTCTCGGTTGAAGTTGGATAAAATATTACAATAAATTAACAACAAAAAGGACTTCTAATAAAGGTTCGATAACATATTGCAATCATTAAAATCTTGGTTTGCAGTATGCAGAGTTTATTAAAGTTTGGAATGTTTGATTTGTTTTAGTTTTCCTTCGAGTTTGGGAGATTTGTTTGGGGACTGGGGGAGGGACACAAAATGAAAAATGCTATGGTCAACGAATGCCTGATGAGGAAAGTTAGAGAGAGACATGAGCTTGATGGGACAGTGTTGGATCCATGCTGGCATGTGTCATTTTTTAAAATTTTTTGTTGATTTGAGAAAATTTATATATATATATATTCAAGTTTTATGGAACCTTTAATATACCCTCATTTAGTTTTTGCTTAGTATTTTTGTTAAAGTCCACCTTAAAAGAAAAAAAAAGTTAATATATTATGTAATATAGTTGGTTCAACCTGAAGCAAGTTCATATTTATGCAACAACCAATTAATCATGACTTGGATAAAAGATATAAAAAATTATAATTATAATTTCAATGTTGATTAATTATCTATTTTATATATAAACTAAGTTTTAATCATATTTTTTTGTGTATGTCCCATGTTCAACAATGTAATTTACTAAAATTTTTGTTTGTTTTCTTGCTGATTTTAACTTGTTCATATTCTTTTGTTTTCCTTCCTTAAACCGACATTATTCATATTTTGGTAGCAAATTGATTTGCTTGCATGTGAACATATCAACTTAAAATCTTTTTTTTTTTTTTTCTTTTGAGTGCAAAAACAGACATAAGATAGAGCGCATGAGAATTAAAAACCGTGTATTGACAAAGATGCTTAGATGGATCTGTATTTTTTGTTGGAATTTTATAGAATAAAAGATGAGTTGGAATTTTTTTTTTCATCTCAGTTCACACTTCCCTGGTCAACCAATGAACTTTGCGTTGGATTTGGGAATAGCCATACTTATTATTTGAGAAATGCTCTTTAATTCTAAATCTTTATTGCTCTTTAAGTTGTCATGGTGTTTAAACTTGTGATAACTATAATTGATTTGATGAATTGGTGATTAATTATCAATATTAAATTCCGTATACGTTTTGACATTTAATAATTAATCACCAATTCAATAACTAACCAATGCCTTTCTAGGTGGGAATGCGGTAAAAAACAATTAAAAACAATTAAAAACAAATATAAAATCATGGAGTAAGCTTTAAAAGAAGGGGAATGGACAATGGAAGCTTTAGGGGGACAAATTCTATGCCTAATGGACTATGTAATGCACTCCAAATCTTGCATAACATTTTTTATTTTAGTCTCTCTAAGACTCTAATATTTCATATCTTTAATGATAATTATCATGTGTTTATATTTTTAATGAAACGATGCCGAACAAGTTTATATAAAATGTTAAAATAGCATGATGTTAACGAAGATTTTCGGTATATAATAGTCTGAACAACATCACCGCTCAATTTTCGGTTTCCAATTGAGGTTTAACCGCTCAATTTAAGTTAATATATTAGATTCCTGTTGAGTCTTGAACAACATCACCTTAAAAATTTAATAAAAAAAATATTTTTCTTTATTTTGGAGTTTCTTATTTTGTGAATTGAGTTGTAGGTGTTATTGCATACCTAACCTTAATTATCTATTTATAATAACCTATGCTTTCTTGAAAAGTTTTCTTAAGAAACCGAATTTCTATAGAAATTTATTCTCTTTCAAAATAATAATAATAATAATAATACAAGTCTAAGTTAGTTTATAATAAATACTAGAGATTAATTGTCCAACAAGTTAATCTCTATAAAATTATTATATAACTATATAAATTAATTTAAATTAAGAATTAATTATAGTGTGACCTTTTAGTTTGTAATTACTTAGACAAATAAATATAAATAATAATTTTAGAATTAAATATATTACAAAACCAGTCATTTGGACGATTATAGAAAGACCGAAGAGGTTCTGAAAAGCCATTAAAACTCTTATGATTGATTCGCCAACAGGAACCGGACAATGAAAGGATAGGTTTATTTGTACTTTTCAAGATTGATAAAAAATGATTTATTCAAGACTACTGATCTGTGGTCTTGGCATATCTTTATGAAAAAAAAAAAAACACATTTGGACTAAGATGTGAAAGCATTACATAAAAAGTGGGCAAGCTTGAATGCTTGATTCAGTTTGCATTTCGAGGCGTAATGGAGGAGAGTGGTGTGAGACTGGCCTTTGGCAATTCTGGTTGATAAAGAATGTTCATACTGGTTTTCTGAGTCTTCTGACCAATTTTGGTTGCTACCCTGCGACATAACTTTGAATAGAACTTGATTGTTGTCTAATTATGACTTCAGTTTTCGATCTGATTATGTGTAGTTTACACAAGAATTGATCGGTCCCAGTAAAGGGTTCAATTCACTACGTACGTGGTTAAAAAAGGAAAATAAATGGTTAAAAAAAAAACTATGAAAATAATTAATATGAGTGATCGAATACTAGTCTGCTAGATCACTGAAAGGGCAAAAATTAAGCACAACACATGCAGCCCCTGCCCGGCCGGATGAAGAAATGTTTGCACTGGATACTGTTCATTCATTACTTCATGATGAGGATTGGAGAATAAAACTTGTAATAAGAGAGAGCTGACAAGAAGGGAAACGTTAAGACGTTTACAAATTCCTTTGAAAGAATACAACATGAAGAACAAAATTAAGTGCGTATATACATTTGTGAACTTTACAAGGGAAAGCAAATAATTTACAAGGAAAAAAGAAAGACTTGTTCTGTCCTAAACTGTCACAGAATGAATGCCAATATGCCATGCCAGCAGATATACTAGCAGAGGATATATAGCTCCACTTTCATATATTATGACAATTATTTAGTCAATTAGTTTCGGAGTATTGTCCCCGTGTAGACACCACTCTTATGTACATTGCCACCGCCACTCTACTATCAACCATTTCACTTGTGGGAGCAGACAACATTGAACATTTGCATTGGTTGGGATTTTGCAACCCTTTTAATTAGCTTCATTTTTAACGTAGATCAACTCTTTTGGAACCTCCTAAACGTATCGTTGCTTCAATATAAGCTTCATGTAACCTTGCCACTAGCTTCATTGGTGTATAAACTTGAAACAGTACCACAGCTGAAATTTAGCCTGAAGTTGATTGATCAGGTAATTAAGTGAGAATGATAATATTAATTTATGCTTCTTACTCAGGCAAAATGGTAAAAAATTAATCTAAAAAAAACTTCATCTACTGACAAAACCTAACAATAACCCCCCATGTATTCTATTTTTAAATGGGAAGTGAATGAAAAATACTCAGTCAAAATGGTAAAAAATTAATCTAAAAAAAACTTCATGTACTGACAAAACCTAACAATAACCCCCCATGTATTCTATTTTTAAATGGAAAGTGAATGAAAAATATTCTAATAACAGAGCGTGGACCAAAAGCGCCAGTAAAGAAAAATATAAACCTAAAAAGGTAAAATTTGACAAACATATCCCTTAACATTAAGCTAATAATTTTAATTGTTGTTTCCTTCTTTCTTCCCATTTTTTTTGACGGTGGAAGTGCAATTTTTGCATCAAAGGCGCTTTTCTTGTTTCCGGCCATGAGTTTTGACCAAATCTTCATCGATATGCCCTTCTCTTCCCCTATACACACCAATTGCATTGGCGGATTCAATCATCCAAATTCTACCGAGAAGGCACCGGAAAAATTTCTAAGCCCAATAATCAATATTCAGAGAGTGATTTGTGTGTGAATAACTACGTCACTGTTATATCTCATGTTCGAAGGTTGTTGATGGCTTTCGTAAAGACGGTGAAGATTTTCGATGACAGGAAGAACACTTGGGTCTTCCACATTGACGAGACTTTTTTTTTCCAAACTTCCATTATACAAATCGCATATTCGAATCAGAATTTGTTTGATGAAAATTCCTTTGACGATTGGGTTGATTTTTTTTTTTCCAAACTTTCATTATACAAATCGCATATTCGAATCAGAATTTGTTTGATGAAAATTCCTTTGAGGGTTGATTTGTCGACATTGACGATACTCTTTTTTCCAAACTTCTATTATGCAAATCACAGAATCAGAATTTGTTTGATGAAAATTCCTTTGACAATTGGGTTAATTTGTCGACATTGACAAATTCCTTTGACAATTGGGTTAATTTGTCGACATTGACGAGACTTTTCTTTCCAACCTTCCATTATGCAAATCGCATATTTGAATCAGAATTTTTTTTTTTTATAAAAAATATCCTTTGACAATTGGATTGAGTTGGCTGCCAGAAAGTTTGAGGTTGCACAGGAAATTTGAGCAGTTAGGGTGATGTGAGGTTGTAGAGAGAGTTTGAGCGGCATGGACGATTGAAAGTGGCCGTAATCAGAATCACTATCCAAACAATTATTATCAATTATATTAATCAATTTCACACAAGTGTTGCGATTGCGATTGTCTAAGTATGGTCATTAGAAAACTAATTTATCAATGCAATTCATTCATATCAAATTTGTAACCTAAGCAGTTGGAAAGTGAAAAGGATTTGTAAAATTCATTAATACTTAGCATAACAAAAAAACGTACCAAACATCAAATGATGTTTACAATTTATCTTTCACCGCCATCTGATAACTACTACCCCAAAGCCGCCAAAAAAAAAAAAGAGAGAAAAATTAAGGTTTTAGGGAAGGTTTGGAATAAAAGTAGGAAGTGGGGCGGGCAGATTGGGTGGGAGAGAGATGTGTTTAGGCTGTGTTACCCAAATAATACTGGGTCATCATTATAACAGTAGCGATTAACAAGGGAAGGGTAAGAAACGACGCGAACCTAGCAAGAAATCCACGAAGCATTGACTGTTCGGTTTTAAGGCTAATGAGGGATAGAATCGTTACTATAAAAATAAAACTCATAATTACCATATGAATCGCTCTGTTTAGAGCAGTGGGATGGATCATGACTATCAATAGATTCATTGTGAATAACATAATGTTGAACGCTATGCTGGTACGATTTATCTCGGTATAAAGTGAAGCACCCGCAGCACGTCGCAATTCCTTACATTCATTCACCACGTCTGAAAGGGTCACCGGTAGATGTGGACTGCCATCCTGAGTGGTCGGCATAGAGTCGCCTGGAAGTGACGACGGAGACCATCCACGGACGGATTCGATGAAACGCACAAAAGCAGCGCGGATCGAGTTGTAAATTCGGGCAGCACCAGAAACTGCTCCGCCGGCGGCTTCAGAATCGAGGGGCTGAGGAGGGGGAAGGAGTGAGGTGGCTTGAGTGATTTGAATATCCATGTTTGGATACGCGAGAGAGAGAGAGAGATTTACTTGTTGTTTTGTATAGCTTTTATTTATTTTCTTAGTTTTAGGGTTTTTATAGGCGGTGGGATTGGGATTGGGATTGGGATTGGAATTGGAATTGGGGATTGCTTGGGGATGGGGCCATTTGTGTCTTGAATCTCCACAGTTGATGTAAAATTTAAATCGACGGTCCACGATACTTTAACTGTTGGATCCGCGTCTTACATTCTTAGCCAATAGGACACCCTCACGTCACCAAATAAATACTTTATTTTTCAATCCCTTGGAGTTTTAATAATTCATACATCTTATCCCTAATAATTCTAATATTACATTAACGGCCCTTCATCAAAAACCTATAATTGTACCCAACCCCGCAACACGTGTTCTAAGGTTTTATCTATTACCAGCGCACAACATTCGTCCCAAAGGTTTATCAAGAACTTTGAGAGGGATATCTATTAGACTGCATTCATCCTTTAATAGGTACGTTTGATGTAATCACACTCTTTAATTTCTTCTTCATTTCTTGGGAACAGAGAAGATTGAAATGTGGAAAAGAGCATACTGTGAGTCATTCTTGTGATTATCATTTCAGTAAAAATCTGGAGAGTTTTTATTTAGATTTTGGCTGATTTTAATAAATTAATGAATATATCTGATTTTAATAAATTAATTAATATATATATATATATATATATATATTTTCGTTGATTGCCATTTTGGGTTTGGGAATGTAAAAAATTGATGATGCTAAGCTGCTTGTAATGACTAATGACTGCCAGTTCTTGAGTTTAAGGATGGGTTTTAGTTGCAAGGACCCAAACATTATTCTCAGCAGTTAGCACTTGCTGAGGACCCAAATCATCTTCTACTTTCCTTTTCCTTTGGAGTGTGTGTCTCAGCATTTTCATCCTCCAGGAGGGGAATTAGGATGTGTTGTGCTATTGCCAAGTCCAATTATAAATGGGGATTGGATTGTTTACGTTCACATGTTAAAAGAACAGATGGATTTCGTTGAATCTTAGGTTGCTCATATAATCCATCCCGTCAGTCCCAGTTATCTCAACTTGGCTTGAACAATGTTAAGAAGGCATGTACGTCTACCAGTGGTGTTATAACTTACATTCAAGCCTATGCTGATCTCCAAAAGTTATGAAGTTTCTTCGTTGCCTTTTTCATTTTCCCGTTTGAGTGGATGATGAAGCCCTGGTGTAGAGGTGAATGTGTTTAATGCTTTTATCAACAGACGAGGCCATTAACTTTTAATTCTTCTTCTTTGTTTTTTTTTTTTTAGAAAAAATTTCCAGGTTGGGGCTATATTTGGTCTGAAGTTTTTAGGTCTCACCATTAGCTGATACAATCTTGTTGGGTATACTACTTATCATCACAAAATTAATTTTTTATTTCATCTAGAGCTGCATGTCTCAACCCACTTGCCGATAATGGTAGTTTAATGTAGTTTATAGCATGTGCGAACAATAGGTGCATGCTTGTTGAGATTTTGCTTGCATAGATAAGATTTTGACGCAATACTATGCCTCTTTAATTTATTGCTGCAGCACTAGTTTGAATTCTTTCAACTGAAGGATGTTTTATTTCTGTCTAGTCTGAAGTTCAATAACAATAGACTGCATGAAAGAGAAATCTGTGGTTCATATGCATGTGTCTGTATTGATTTTCTTCTGTTTCTCCCCATTAATGCCATCTGTTTCTTTCTTCTTGCTCTCTCATTTAGAGAATTGCTTTCTTGTCGATTATTCTTATGTTCTGGTCAAGCATTAGTTTTACAACTTTCAACTCAATAATGTGATATTTCTATTTTGCAGTAGCAACAAACTGCTTTGAAAGGGAACTCTAATAGTTTCATGTGTGTTTTTGTGTTGATTCTCTTTTCTTTCTTCTTCTCCTCATTTTTCGGGCCTTTTATTAATTACATTTTGGTCTTTCGTTAGGAGATTCATCATTCTTGTCATCTTTCCTAACATGCTTCTGTCTTGATCTTTGGTATTTGAAAATTGTTTTCATTTTTATTTTAGCATTGTCACACTTCTGACGCATGACAAGTTCAGTAAAAATATGTCATAGAATTAGCAGCCGAAGATTAGTGAGTTTGGGCCTGTTTTGGCACAATGATAAGCGCCACAAAAACTTAGCATCTGCATTCTCACAAGGGGAAAGCGAAGGAAACAAGGAAGAAATTTAGAAGTAGAGAAAGAATCATGGTCGCGTAGAAAATATAGAATCTTTTACTCGTATTAAAAGGGCAAGGGGAAGACTTAAAAAGAATTGGAAAGAAACAATTGAAAAAGACGCAATATACTTAAATAGAAGTGACAAATTGTGTGTAGATAGAACACGACGGTGAGATATAATCCATATAGCCACCCCCACATAGTAGGATAAAGGCATAGTTGTTGTTGTAGAGAAAGAATCAATGGCAAAATATTGTGAATAGCAACTGAAATTTTAATCAATCAACTCTTCAGGATTAAGTTGATCACATTGGTACTTGAAAATAAAAAATTTCCTAAAGACAGATCTTTTGTGATGAGGGTGTAATTTCTCCTGAAGGCACTCAACTAATTACCTATCTGGATCGTATGGTTTTGGCCTCCAAACTAATGAAAGAACCTAATGTCCTTGACCATAGTAATTTCCGAAATGTAAAATTAAAAATCAAACTCAATTTGCAACAACAACAACAACTAAGCCTTTTCCCACTATGTGGGGTTGGCTATATGGATCACATTTTGTCATTATTTTCTGTCTAAAACTCAAATTGCTGCTGTTATAAATTTCAAAATTGTCTTTTAAGTTACTTGTTCATTTTATGGACTGTATTACCTTCCCCCGTGGCTTTTGCTGGTTGTCAACATGACCTGTTTTGGTTGGCTTCTGTCAAACAAATCATCACTGTTTCCGTAGTTTAGCTTTTTGTGCTGCTTGTCTCTTATGTCTTCAGATCGTGTCCTTTTTAGTATGTAAAGAATTATCTTAGAGAAATTGCTAGAAGAAGTAATTTGAATACTTCATGTGAAATCAGTAAAAGCGTAAAACTCATTTGTTCACCAAAATTTTGGGGAGGATTCATGACCATATTATATTTGTAAAATGTTGCAAGGTGATGATGTATATGCTCGAGCTTGAGAGGGTAATGATGGGAAAAGGGTACAAGGTTTTCTGGTGGCGTCGATATGTTGGTATTCTCGGAAAGGCGTGAAGGGGATGCAGGAAGCCAACCATTGCGCAGAATTTATTGACGCGAAGTCCACTTTGATATTGGTCATGTTATTCAGGGTTGAGCCTGCAATTATGAATAAATAACATACAGAAGCATGTTCAATAGCAAAATATACATGATAAAATATATTATCTAGCATGAAAAATTGCAATCAAGTCCATCATAGCCTAGAGGTACAAAACTAAAATACTTTAAGAAAATACATATGTTTTGTACAAGAAAGAAATAAACAAATATCACAGATAGTCAGTTTTCAAAGTGGTGGTTGTGCAGTAAAGGGAAAAAAATGAGGTTAAAGAGAAAGGTGTTGGTTTCTTTCCTTTTTGTTTTGTTTTCTGATTATGCTTATTTTATACTGAGTATAAACTTTTGGTGTCTACCTGACATTTTTTGAAGTTTTAGATGTTACTTTTTCACTACTAGTGGTAAATATATACCTTACATGTGCAATAAATATTTTTTCTTTTACAGATATGGTTACTGGATTAGGAAGTCACTCTGTTAAGGAGTGTTTTAGATCTTGAAAAACTGTATTACACCAGGTGCCTGCAATTGCATTATGAAAGTAGTAATTTTATCAAGCTGCACTAGTGAAGATTAGAATGCAAGTGACCAAGTCACTGTATCTTTTCAGTATTGTATTGCTGGGATGTTCTTTGATATTAGAGTGAGTGCTAATGAAATTTGTCTTTAACTTGAGCAAATTTGTGACAAATTGGTTCAACAGCATGGTCTGATTGTTTTTCTTGTATAATTACTTTGACCATTTTTGCCTGAACAAAAAGTTTCCTTGTGTGAAATTTACAATGTGTACTTGCCTTGCCATCGTTTCCTTCTTGCACCATCTTTTGGTCATGCTATTCTTTATATCTTCTTTTTCAGATTTTCTGGTGGAAAGTGAGAGGGAGCCAAGTCAATAAACTTATTGAAGTTAAGGGGTTGGAATTATATTGTAGAACCTTGGAAGGCACTCTTGATTTGATGAGTATATACAATAATGCAGATTCGAAGTATATAAATAACGCCAGACTAGAGGACGACAGATATGTTCACCTGTTATGCCCATTGGATGTCTTAGTGTCTCGTTCGGTATGCATGTATTATTTGTTTCCCAAGTGCTTCTTGACTGTCTTCTTCCTGAATGCGTGTTGTATGGTTTCATTTGTGTTTTATTAATTTTCTTAGCTCGTGTGAGTTGAATACCTTATTGATGAATTTTAATTTCCTGTACTTTGTTGTTCTTTGATCCTTATTTCCATTTCGTGTTTATGTAATGGATAGTTTACCTATTTGTGGAAACATGTCCTCTTAGTAGTGGCATTATTAAGGGCAATGTATTCACAACATTGCCAACACATAGAGATTGAAAACCTATTTAAAGTATAGATTGGCTAGTTGGATGATGCAATTAGTGTTAATAATCTTTGCATGGTCTTCTTCACTGTGTTCGTGGCTTAGTATTGAAAACCTTTGATTTGGGTAGAGCGAGGAATTTCAGTATCTTCAAGGCCTGTTTCTCATGTCAGCTACATTGAAATATAGAAAGGCCTACATACTCTTACATATAGCAGAATCCTTTGAAGGTGCCTTTAAGTTGGCATATTTCACATAGCTTTCTCTTTTGACCCAATTTGCTTTTCCCACTCTTGTATTGGACTACAAGCAAAAGGATAAACTGTGGGAAATGTGAGTAAAGTAGACACTATGTGTTGCTCAATTTGTTGGTTTGGTTATGTATATGCCTGTTTATTTTTCTGATGGTCTTTTTATTTTTACTCTATGAATTTCTGATGGTCTTTTGACGTGTACTCTATGACTAGTATCTGCCAGGGTCTCTCTCTTAGTCTAAATGCATGTTTACTCATCCAGTTGTTTTTCATTTGTTCAGTTCCTTCTAATGCCTTCTGTTATACACCTAATCCAGCCGAACATTATTCTTGCTCTTGTTCATGACTTGTTCATTTATTGTAGATCGCTGAAAGTATGATTTCATTTTATAAATAAAACTGCATTTAATATGTTTCCATACTGGCAGTTGATGGATAGTCTGCCACTTATATACTGACATTCCTTTCCCATCACTTATGTTTTATCCTTTTAATAGGTGAATAGATCAGGAAAGCTTGAGAATGATGCTCCTCAATATCATGTTGATGTCGAGTTAACTAATGTGCTCTGCACAACTCTCACTGTCACTTTAAATTGAAGATTTTTCTTTACAGTTATGTGGATTAAGAGTCGTGTATCTTTTCTAGGTTGCCTCTCTGGATGAAGTTCAGATGCAAAATATATTGACTTTTTTTGTGATTATCTATCAACATGCCGATTGAGGAAGAAGTGAGTCCATTAATTGTTTTGGTACCAATATTAGTTGTTCCGATCTTTCTTTGCATGTATCTGTACATAAATCTTTGTTAACTATATGAATGTGCTTTATGTAATTTTGTTGCCCTTCTCCTTTTCTGTTATTTTCTGGCCGGTTTCGTGCCTTATTTTACAAAAATGGTTGGACACTTTTGGTATTTTGCCTTTTCTTTTCCCATTTTATATTAGGAACTGAATGTTCCTTTGCTTTTTCCAATAGAATCGAGTTACTTGGGAATTTTGATATGTTTGGGCATTGCAACAGTATACTTTTGAATAATGGTTGTCTTTTAGGTTAAATTTTTGTTGAAGAGCAAATGTGTCAGTGCTGAGATGAGAAAACAATTAAGAGGAAGAGGAATATCAAGGAAAGTAGAATGGAAGTTTATAAGAGCAATTTACTAATCCATCTGCAAAATAAATAAGGAGAAATCTGAAGAACACCATTGCTGTTGACCAAAGTGGAGAAGGAAAAATGAATTTTTATGAAGCAATGTGATACTCAGTCATTAAAACAAAAAATGCAAACTGTTTCACTCCTTTCAAACGGCCTAAAAAATTCCATCAACTTTTCTATCCCATCCCACCCTCCTCCCCCTCTTATAATGCCTTTTTCCTTAACTTGCAAATGCATGAAAATTGGATGCTTCTGGAACTGTCTTCTTTATGGCTTTCACGCTTTGCGGAAGATTTTCCATGCATGTTTTGTTTAATTTTTCTTTAAAAGGATATGCAGTGCAAGATGATGATATAATAATCGTCTTACAAAATTATGATCATGAAAAAAGGATTCCCATGCTTACAGTCACCAAAGCCGCAATCTCTGCTGCAATCAACGCTGTGAGGAAAGCTTGTTCCTATATAAGAACACAATAACTTGAATAGTGATAAGTATTCTTGTTTTGGCTGTTAATTAATATGAGATACATCTTTCCTGCCAGTGTATATTAGTCAATACTGTTTTGCTACTGTTTCTTTACCATAGCTATTAGGTGTAGGAGTATACTTCTGCAAAACATGACATTAACAACCTCTAAAACTTTTGGATACCCATAAACTATGCTGTCTTTGGAATTGCAGATATGGATCCTATCATCCTTGGTGGAGTCCTTTACGGAAAAAAGCTCAAGGGTTGGCAAATAGCATGGTGACACTGTGCTCAAGAATCTGTGCTCGCTGATGTTCGAAAGAGGCTGAAGATAACTTCTTGGAAATACCTTGGGGAGCGTCTGTTAGTTTTACACTTTCAGGAAAAAGTTTTCTTTCTTCTTGGGCATTGATGGAACGTTTATGGAGACAATTCATTGCTAGTTTGGTTTTACGTCCCAATTTTACCACGCTTTAAGCAATATGGGAAAACAGTAATTTCTTATGCCATTTTCATATTTTTGCCTTAAGATTATTTTTCTCTGTTTTAGTTAGCTTCCTGTGACTTATAGCTGACCCCACTTAGTGGGATAAACTATAAAGGCTTAGTTGTTGTTGTTGTTAGTTTGCTTCCTGTGACCTAGCATGTGTTGTCCAGTTGCACATATTATCTTCTCGTATGTCTTTATAATTCGATAACTGTGAGGAAGATCCGCTTGTTAGTAAGTTATTTGACATGGCTTGGATTATTAAAAGAAATTACGCCTTTGTTGAAAGAACTTGTTCTTTCTGCTTTGGGAAATTAAAATACAATAGAAATCTTGATGAGTCAATCTGGTTAAATTCAAAAGCATTTGAAGAAATAGCTGCTTGTTGAAATGGAAAGCTGGTAATTTGGGACTGTCTATTCTGGCATATCATATACTTACAGTTTTCTTTATCTAATTTGTTATTTTCAATAGTATTCATAACATTCAGTAGGCATGTATTTAAGTTGGCTAAGCAGGTGCGCAACTTCATTAAGTTGGAAGCAATATGTCAATGTGTCTTTGGAAGATGAGCATCCATCTAGCAAACCTCGCGGATGGTTGAACTGGCTGTCATGGGGAATGCTAGGTGCTGGTGGAACAGATGATTCTGGTCAATTTTCTGGTGTTATTTCAGATGAAGTAATTAAGGTAGGCACAGCTGCCTATTGTGACCTTGCACTGAGATCTTAGATATGATTAATAATGAACTCACTTCCATTCTTGTGGTCTAAGATTCTTCATGTTTGTTTCCACGGGATATATATGCAGCAACAAAGTTCCATCCTGCTCCTTTATTCAATTCAGATACCACCCCAGCTGATGAAGTTCTTTTGTCTTCAATAAAGTTTAACATAAATTAAATTTCCTTTACACTACGGAGGTATGTTTTCTTTTTTGTACTAGGAGTAAATTAAACAACTGTAAGAATCTCATGTACCTATGTTGCCTTCTATGATAATGCAGCAACAAAGAATTTAACCTATGTAAATTCTAGTTCTTTGCATATGTATTGGGTGATTAATCTACATCATCTTGTGTTTTTCATGCTGCAAAATTATGATTTTTAAGGAGAAATAAGAGCTTAGAATTTCCATGTCATGACTGTTTTTTGGTTGATTGGAGTTTGAAATCTTCTGTTAATTCCAAAAAAGTTACTTGAAGAAAAGGAGATATCGATACAAGTAATTTTAAAAGGAAGATTAAGGGACTTAAATATTCAGGAAACTGAAAATTCTTAAAGAAATCAGATAGGATTTTGGTTTCCTAGCTTTTAAGTGGATGAGAGAAGTAGGAATGAAGATTGCTTGGGAGTGGGAGATAGTAGTTTGGTCTTGGCTTTATGTGTCACAGATTTCCAGTGATGGTAGTTCAAAGGAGAGACTTTCTTCTATGCATTTCTTTATTTTGATTGCTAGAATAGTTTATCTTCCTTTGTGATTGGGGGCAGATGAGAAATTTGGCAATTACAATCACAGGCAGTGGGTTTCTACTTCCATGTTGTAAATAATTATCATAGGGAGAAGTTTAAGATGCTATTTCTTATTAACTTGAAGCATTATTAAAGTGGGGAGGTAGTATTCTATTTGGTACTCATTCTTGTTTTTCTTGGCAAAGCTCATAAATTAAAGTGGTCTTCTTTACCTGCCAACTTTACTTAAGGCAGTTAATTGATAGTAATTTCAGAGCTTGGTAGTGAGAGAATGGGGGACTATCTTCCAGGAGAATGTTTTAGTGTGCCTGTGATGTATTTTAGATGTATAGGAAGTATTAGAATTTAAGAGGTTTTCTACCTATATACATGTGTTAGAATCCATGAAAAATAAAGATTATGTGAAAATTTTAATTTTAATTTTTTTTGAAAATATTTATTAGAATGCATGTTCAGAATGGGGTGGTGAGTGCAATAAATAGTACCAAAAAAAAAACAAAATCAACACATTTTTAGATTTTTCTATTTTTTGCTTAAATATGTGTGTTACAGCACATAAAAATGGAAATTTAGTAAAAAATATATAAATTTCACTTTATTTGATACCATTTAAAATGATGCATGTTCATAATTTATGTGGGTAAAAAAACAGTACATGTGGGTAAAAAAACAGTACAGAAATGCCAAAATTAACATATTTTTTTACTTTGCTGTTTTTTACAAAAATACGTGTTATAACCCGTGAAAAATGGAGGTTTGGTAAAAATTTTAAATTTGAATTTCCCCTGACAATATTTAATGGAATGCATATCCACAATCGAGGCATATGTAAAAAACATTACGAAAAAATTAAAATCAATGTGTTTTTGGATTTTGCTATTTATGACTAAAATACGTATGTTATAGTTCATGAAAAATAGAAATTTTGTGACAAGTTTAAATTTTATTTTTTTTAATATCATTCATTAGAATACATTTTCACAATAGAGGTGTGTAAAAAACAGTATGAAAAAAACTAAAACCAATAAGTTTTCTTGAATTTGCCATTTTTGACTAAAATATGAATGTTATAACTTATGAAAATAGAGGTTTATGAAATTTATTTTTTTTTTGAAAATATTCACTAAAATACTTATTCAGTTTTTCTCATGGCATTTGGATGCAATATGAATGTTATTTCATAGCATTCATGTTTTCCTCAAAGTTTTGAAATCTAACCATATAGAGCAAACTGCCCAGAATGTCACTAAACTTTCACTATGTTCGGTTTTTTGTCACTAAACTTTTAAAGTTGTCGAAAAGGTCACCAAACTCTTCAAAAACACAACTTTTAGTCCTTCCGTCCAATAGCTCCGTAAATGGAGACGGAAATCACCTTTTTTAGGGGTATTTTTGTCTTTTTCTCCTTCTTCTTCCTCCTCCTCCTCCTCTTCTTCATCTTCTCTGAAATCTTCTTCTTCTTCCTTAATTTGTTTTTTTTCCAAGATTTTCTTTCTTTGCTCCTCATCATTTCCAAGTCTTCAGCAGTAGACAGTAGAATTTTTTTTTCTTTTCACAATGATTAAAGAAGAAGAATTTTTTTTCTTTTTTCTTTTCACAAGAATACATATTAACAATTGAAGTGGGTTTAAAAAATAGAGAAAATGCTAAAATCAACACTTTTTTTACTTTGTCATTTTTGACAAAAATACATGTGTTATAACTTGTGAAAAATGGAGGTTTGGTGAAAATTTTAAATTTTCACTTTTTCTTCAAATTATTCACTAGAATGCATGTTCACAATCGAGACGGGTGTAAAAAATATCACAAAAAAGTTAAATCAATGCGTTTTTAGATTTTGCCATTTTTTGCTAAAATACGTGTATTATAACCCATGAAAGATGGAACTTTTGTGAAAAAAATTTAATTTTCACTTTTTTTACACCACTCATTAGTATGCATGTTCACAATTGAAGTGTATTTAAGAAACAATAAGAAAAAGATAAAATCAACGCGTTTTTTTATTTTACTCATTTTGACCCAAATACGTGTGTTATATTATAGCTCATGAAAAATGAAGGTTTGGTGGAAATTTTAATTTTCACCTTTTTTTAATAATATTCACTAGAATGCATGTTCACAATATAAGTGGGTACAAAAAAAGTCAATCATGTGGTTTTGGAATTTCCCATTTTTGGCTAAACTATATGTGTTATAACCTATGAAAAACCTTTTATGACACCGTCCATAAGTATACATGTTCCCAATTAAGGTAGGTGAAAAAATAGTATAAAAAAGTCAAAATCAATACATTTTTTACTTTGCTATTTTTTACAAGAATACACGTACTATAACCCATGAAAAATGAACGTTTGGTGAAAATTATAGGGTATGTTTGGATAGGACTTTTTAACCCATTTATTATCTCATTCCAAATTAAGATGTTTATTTATATTCAATTTTCAAAACAAAAATTTCTAACTGGCATTTTAATTTTTTCAACATTTTTTAATTTGTTTTTAATTTTTTATTTATTTGAGTTGATCATTTGATTGAGACTGGTTAACCCAAATAATTTAATTAAAAAAATCTTATTTAAAATTTATTTAATAAAATAATTCATCTACACAAAAATCAATAAAAATAAAACTTATCAATCCAAATACTCAATTGTCAAAACAAAAATATTCTTTTTTTGTAAAACGCAATCCGATGTTTTTTTTTCCGCAATTCTCACAACAAAACATATATCTAAATAGAGATTAATTTAGTCATTTATTGCAAAGTCCTAACGATATTGGTTTAGTCATTTATTGCAAAGTCCTACTTCTTCTTATTCAATGTTCATGCATTCATATTCATTAGTTCAGCAGCTTTGGTTCTTTTTTTTTCTTTCTCTGATTTTCTCTTTTAACACAATTAATAAACTGCCGTAAGCTTTAAGTTAGAAGTAAAAGGGAATAATCAATAACGATGTGAACTGCTTTGCCAAAATGGCATTGATGAACATATTCAAAATCTTTCCTTCTCATATGTTTGGTCCTTCCCAAATTATTAATTCTACTCGTTGGATATTTTGCACCTTAAATTAATAATCCAATTGGATAAAGCATTTTTTTTTTGTTCATAGGGATAAAAAAAACTTTGGTTTGCATTTTTTTAAAAACAAGTATATATATTTTACTTGTAAAGTGAGTATTTGAATAGATAATTTTATTTAATTATTGTTTTCGAGAACTTTTTTTAAGGTAAATTCTAACATGTATCCTGAAGGATCTGAATTATAGTTGGATTGTAGTAATATATATTAATATTTTAATTTTAGCACTTTACCTCTTTCAACTATTCATTTATTTTCAAATTTACTCAATTTAATAACTTCATGTGGAAATTAAAATAAAAAAAAATATGCAAATACTTTTTTTACTGTACCTCTAAATTTTGTTATTACTAACAACTATTTTCAGAAAGAGTAATGATATACATAGTGAAAAATTATAGTGAAATCCCATAGTGAAAAATTATAGTGAAATCACTGACATGGCAGTTATAAAAAGAAAAACTTATCCATTATCCAGTAGGGTTCACTCATCATTTGGTTAGGGTATTAGTTTGTCTTTTTATACATGCCACGTCATTCACTATAGGATTTGACTGTAGAATTTCACTCCCCCTATCATTGCTCTTTCAGAAATATCTTTTCTTTGCTTTCGTTTTATCAAATCTCCTATATTATATATTTTTTGTGGTTAATTTAGTATCTAAATAATATGGATGAAGTAGATATCTTTATAATATAAATGAATAACTGATCTTTGACATGTATCCTGTATTTTTAGAAATACAAAATAAATAATAAGGATAAATTAGTTTAAAATATTTATTTTTTAATTACAATAAAAAAATAAAAATTTAAGTAGGTAATGTGTCGAAATTAAAACTTTAATAAGTATTTTACAACCCAGTTATTTAAATAGAGCGGAATGATAGAATGGTAATTCATAAAGTATCGTGTTGTTTCATGAAAGTTGTTAACATCTTCAACCTTATAGTATAATTAGTTTTGATATTTCATACAAAATCTCAAGTTGAGCAAAACCCTCCTAATTTTGCAGAAAAATTCACAAGCATGTTCCTTCCTCTTTTTTTTTTTTTTTAATATTTATACAAAAATCAATTTGAGAAGAAAAACCCTAATAAAATTTGTGGATGATGAAGACCTGCATTATTATCATCGGACTCTGAATATTCTTATTATATAATCGGGCTTTGAATATTCTTATTATGGTTGTTAAGTTAAGTGCTTTTAATCTTAAATTTAAAATAAAAATCAGTACGGAAATTATATGTAGGAATTAACTTTGGATATCAAAATTAGTAATTATATTCACTTAAATCAAAAGATATTATAGTTACTTCGTTAAATCAATAAAGTTAAATAAAAATCAGTATTAAAATCAATTGAGAAGAAATTGTAGTATGTTAGAAAAGAAAAATGATTTAAATCAAAATCAGCACTGTAAATTCGAAAGGAACAATAGAATAAACTAAAATTTATTTATTACGAATTAACATGAAACTAACAAATATAACTAACCCCAAAAAAAAATCTATTTTTTTCATATCTAATGAAGAAAAAAAAAGTAGCAAAATTAACAAAAGATCGGTAGCCAATAAAGCAATCGAACACCGCTTCAAAGTCTGACCTAATCTCGGCCACGGACAATCCAGCGCATTAGGCCGCGGAAAATCCAACGCAGTAAAACACATGGCGCCCATAGCCGCGAATACTGCGATTCCTGCGATTCCTCCGATTACAAAACGAAAGTTACAGAATTCTCCATAATCTTTGAATATGGACGGAATTAGTTCGTCCTGAAGACTTGGGATCAGCATATCTGAGTACGATATCACCATCATCATCATGCAGGTTGAGAGTACAAGCAAGATCACGCAGTTGACCTCAATCTAGGGAGGGATTCTGTCGTGGGAGTCCTCAATCTCATAATATGGATGTGTGACCCTGTCGGAAGGCGTGGTCGTCGTCCTCATCATAGAAATTGAGAGTTCTAAGGTATTGTGAAATTGACGTTGTTGAATTTATATGCCGCTTAACGCTAAAAGAAAAGAGAATAAATAACTAATGATTTGATTTCAACTAATTAAGAAGGATAATTTATAAGAGAATAAATACGAGTAATATATAAAGAGACCAAATTAAATAATACCTGGTCCAAAATACAAATAGGATTTAGAATCCTTTACCACGGCTGAATGGAATCCATTTCTTCCTATTTGCTATTTAGTCATTTATTGGTATTTCTTATATAATCTCAATTCTATTGGCTGGTTGGTTGGTTTGTAGGAATTATTGTTACTCAATAAATACAATAAAGTTAAATCAATAAATTTACGTAAAAACTCTTATGAGATCGACCGGTAATACGCGAATTACACTTTATACTCTAATACACTAATATTTTATAGTTTATATATTAATTTTTGATAATTTATATACTAATTTTTTATATTTTATACGTTAAAATAAATTGATACGTAAACAGTCTCATAGGAGGATGAGCCACAAATTTAAATCAAAATCAGTGATGAAATCAATTAAGAAGAAATTATAGTTACTCATTCTCTGTTTGTTTGACACCCCTTTAGTTGGTTTTTTTTTTTTTTTTTTTAAATTTTTTAACAAATTAAACCGAATTGGCCATTTTTTCCATTGATTTAATATTCTGATTGAGTAAAGATAAGATTCTACATAAATGAAATGATTAAGTCCTTTTAAAAAATAGTGTAAATTTCACTTTATTCCAATGTATAGTTTAGAAAATTTTCCTTCCAACTATTGTGTTTTCAAAATTTTTATTCAAGTTTCTTGTGTTTTGGATTGTTGTGAAAAATAAACACTGTCAATTAATCTAATAGTAACCCAAGTTTATTTCAAATTTTTTTTATTTTTAGCCAAAAGCAATATGTACAATACATACTTTTGTACATAAGTTTATTTGAACTAATGGCATTGAATTACTTTTGTCAAGGAAAAGACTTCTCCCCTAGTCCCCTAACACAGTAACACACACAATACTCCAAGATTCAAATGGAGTTTCTAATTTCAACTCACACTTTGGATATCATTCATTATTATTATTTTTCAACGTCTTCAACTACATTTGGCTGAAAATATCTTAATTCAATGCATGCATGCTTCTCGATGCTTTATTGAATTGCCTCCTCATCTTCATTATCCTTTAAAAATAATAAAAAACACTTTCATGCATGGTCAATTATTTTGCGTTATGCATGTTCTATTGAGGAATTAATTTGGTTTTTGACTAATCTCAAACATTATTAAAGTCATTTTCCTCAAATATTCCTCAAGTTTTTTCCTCTCATTTCACATAAAGGAAATTTCCTAAAATGTATTCACTTCAAGACAGTTACAGATACAGAAATCATAGTTTCAGTGGGTAAAGTTACGTAGAATAAATTATATTTTTAAATTTTGAGAGAGGCAAAATTCTAATGTTATTAAGAATAATTAAAAAAAATTAATTTTTTAAATGGATTGTTTCAAATCTTGGGGGCGCCCAGACCCCTCGCCTCTTGGATCCGGCCACTACTTCAAGAACTTCACAAACTTTGAAAATGTGGATTCACAATATCAAGTGTTTTCCACACATTTCACACAAAGAAAAAGTACAAAAGAAGAAAAACCAAGTTAAACCAAATTCCAATTGTCACAACAATAGTATCCATGTAAATTAATCAACTTTTCTTGCTTAAAAATACCAAACCCTTTCATGCATTTAGGATTTTGCTCAAGATTGTTTATTAATTAGTGAGATCCATTGATCCCATCAGCCATTTTGAGCTTAGGATTATGGAATGTGCACTTTTTGTTTTTCTATTTATATTTTAAAATCCATGGCGAGTCATACTACTTTTGAATGCTGGGAGAGGAAAGTTCCAACTTTCATTATTTTTATACAAAAATAGAGTGTTCCTTCACCTAATACTACTTAACAATTAACATATCAAAATTTTATTTTACATTTTGATTAGGTAGCTTGATTGTCTATAATTAAGTAGACAATTTCAGGCCTTAAAAAATAAGGAAAATTGCATCAAATTGACAATTATCGCAAAACTATGTCACTCAACGTTAGAACATAATATAGTTAAAAATAATTAAAACATGTATATGATCCATACAAGCGACTACTAATAATGGGAAAAAGGCTAGTTATGGTTCTTGTACATTTTGATTATATATTATTGTATGAGGAAATTTTTAGTCTAAAAGTACTGAGATTAATTTAGTCATTTATTGCAAAGTCCTAAGTCCTAACATAATTTCTTCTTGTTCATTTGATGGTCATGCAGTCATATTTCATATTCATTGGTTCATCAGCTTTGGTTTTTTCTTCCCTCTCTTTTATCACAATTATTGAACTGTCGTAAGGTATACTCAACTTATAAGTTATAAATAAAAGGTGATAAGAATATGAAGTGCTTTGCCAAAATGCCATTGAACGCATTCAAAAGTTTTCCTTCTCATGTCATGTGTTTGGTCCTACACGTAGAAAAACATAACTGCACATTACACATCCCAAATTATTCTGCTCATTGAATATTTTGCACCTTAAATAATCCGAGTGGATAAAGCATTTTTTGGTCTTAGGAAAAAAAACTTTATTTTGCATTTTTTTTAAAGAAAATATATAATTTTTTACGTGAAAAGTAAGTATTTGAATAGATAATTTCATTTAATTATTGTTTTTTTAGGGTAAAATATTGCAGAAGATTATCATGAACTATAGTTGGATTGTAAGAATACATATTAATGTTTCAATTTTAGCATTTTACTTCCGTAAACTATTTTTTTTTTCAAATTTGCTCAATTTAACAACTTCATGTGAAAATTAAAATGCAAAAGACACATACCTTTTTTTAATTGTACCTCTAAACTTTATTATTACTAGCAACTCTTTTCGAAAATATTTTCCATTCAAGGGTTGCATTGTTTTCTTCACTTTAATGTTATCGATCTCCATAAATGTTATATTTTATATTTTGTTGGTTAATTTATAGTTTAAATAATACAAAGAAAGTGGATATCTTTACAATATAAATGAATAATGATATTTAACATTTTGTAGGGTATTTCAAGAAATAGAAATTGAATAATAAGGGTAGCACAGTCTAAAGTATTTATTTTTCAACTACAATAAAAAAAAAATAGTTTAAGTAGGTTAAGTATTGGAATTAATACTTTAATGGATATTTTACAACACAATTATTTACCTTTTTTAAATATAAAATTCAAACGTGGACAAAAAAATTAACATTCAATGCCGTGGGCCTATTTATTTGGGTTGTTATAAATAAAAAGATTAAAATAACTTTATTCTCAATTTTTTTTTAAAAAAAATGACCTAAAAAACTACAAGATCAAACACCTAAATTTTACATTGCATAAAGTCGATTACACTTAATAGAACAAATGTTTAATTATTATTGTTTTATAAAAGTAACATCTTCCTGCCTTATACTATAATTAGTTGTGATATTTTATAAAATAAAAAAAAAATCAAGTTGAGCAAAACTCTCCTCAAATTTGCAGAAAAATCCACACGCATGTTCATTTCTTTTTATATTTATACAAAAATCAATTTGAGAAAAAAAAAAACCCTCCTAAATTTGCAGAAAAATCCACACGCATGTTGGAATTGAATTTGTAAGCCATCCCACAAGTTTTATTCTTTCCATTAAAGTAACATTTAATATACAAAGAGCAATGATAGGGGAGTGAAATTTTGGAGTGAAAAATTGGAGTGACTGACGTGGCAGTGATAAAAAGACAAACTAATACCCTAACCAAATGATGACTGAACTCTGGTAAGGGATAAGTTTGTCTTTTTATCACTGCCACTAGGGGTGTTCAATATTCGAGTTAAACCGAATATCCGACCGAATTCGAATTCACTGAACTCGAATTATTCGAATTCGAATTCGTTTAAGGTAAACCGAATTCGAATTTCGGTTAATGGTTTGGTTTTCGAGTTTAGTTTCCAATTCGAAAACCAAACCGAAAACCGAATTCATATATTAAAAATATATATTAATATAAAATATTTTATAAAATATATAATATTTAACTAAATTATTGTTTTGAATTCTAAATTATGATGTAATTTGATAATTTGATTTAATTTGACACTAAATTCGAGTCCCGTTTCTTTGCGTGAATTCAGTTAATTCGAATGAAGATTTGATTTTTAAATTCAAATATCATTTTCGGTTTATTCGAATTCAATTCGAATTCGAACCGAAAACCGAATTCGAATTCAATTCAAATTGGTTTGGTTTTCGAATTTGAGTTTAGAGATGTTCAAACCGAACAAACCGAATTGAACAACTCGAATAACCCGAAAACCGAACCGATGAACACCCCTAACTGCCACGTCAGTCACTCCAATTTTTCACTCCAGAATTTCAGTCCCCCTATCATTTCTCATATACAAAACCAAACTCAAACTTTTTCTTAAAAGAATTAAAAAAAAAAAAAAAACCCAGAAACTAAATCCAGAGTTGAAAATTTGAAATTAAGACCAAAGTGGCTATCAACCAACAATTTTGACAATTCAAACTTTTCTTAAAAAAAAATAATCAAAAGTTCAATTATTTTATGAACAAATTTCCCTTTGTTTCTCACTGTTTTATCCTACGTTGTCTCAAATGAAAAGGATAGTTAGAGGAGAAAAAAATAATCTATGAACAGACTTTTATTCAATTGTCTTGTTATGAAGAAGCATTTATAGACAAAGTTGTCCATGTAGACAAAGTTGACTTTGTTCTTAGTAAATTTTACGCTAAAATCAACGCGTTCCCCCCATTGAAATTATCTATTCAGAGCTAGAACGCATCAACCTCGACCTCCTGGAGACCAAAATTCAAAACCAAATATTCTTCTTGCAATCTTGTGATTCATCAGTGTTTAGGAATTAGGCACTTTGAATCCAAGAACATATACGTGTACCCTTTTTGCTAAAGTTTGTTTCTTGAATCATCCCTTGATGGCATTTTTTAGCCGCCATGAATAAGTCTAAAGTTTTTCTCCACAGCGTCATGAAACCATTCTTTTCAAAGTCGAATAAAGGTACCATTTTTACATTCAGTTTGATTTGTTCTTGTGATTTGTGTTTTTTAAGCTTAGTATGTTATTGGGTTTTTCATGAATTTGTTGAATTGAATTTTGATGGATAAAAAAAAGGGCAAAAAGAAGAGGACTTGGAGAAAATTGCTGTCCAAGAGAAGAAGCAATTCCAGTTTCAAACTCTTGTTACAGCTACCAAAAATTTCCACTCGAGTAATAAGCTTGGTGAAGGGGGCTTTGGCCCTGTTTACAAGGTATAGGAATGGTCAAAATTGAATCTTTTTTTAATGATATTATCAAAATTCAGTCATTCCATGATGTGGGTTTTTTTGTTAAATGAACTAATAAAATTTTGAGTTTCTTTGGAAATTTCAAGAGGGAAAGGAATTTGGTTTATGTTTTTCCTTTTTTTTGGCTTTTTCTTGTTTAACAGGGAAAATTGGTTGATGGGAGGGAAGTAGCTGTAAAGAAGCTGTCACAGAGTTCACGGCAGGGGAAGACAGAGTTCATGAATGAGGCCAAGTTGCTGGCACGAGTGCAGCATAGGAATGTGGTGAATTTGTTGGGATATTGTGCTCATGGTGTAGAGAAGTTGCTTGTTTATGAGTTTGTAGCTAATCAGAGCCTTGATAAGCTACTCTTTAGTAAGTTCTGTGATGCCTTTCCATTTATAATTCAACTTATGGATTGATAATCTATGCCATATGAAATGTTTGGCTCAATCTTTAGCAGCGCAATTAGTAGCGGGAATATGATTAAATGCAGTTTGTTATTGATCAACACTAGTACGAACTTTAAGAAAGTGATAGAAAGAAAAGAAACGGTTGTCAATGCTTGAATTCCCAAGGTTCTTTATTTATGTCAAACCAAAAAAAAATTTGAAGTTGTTTGATTCAATGAAATTGGACTTTTTCTTCCGACTATAGATTGAAAGATTACATGTATTAGAAGAATGGTGTAGATTAAAAACTGAAAATGTACTTGAAATTGATGGAATATGGAAGGTTATTGGTTTTGTTAGTTGGAGTTAGTCATTTTCTATGCAGGTGATTAGGATGAATAAACCAAAGACATTGTAAGGGTTATAATTACTTATTCCTGTAATATCCGTGGCCAATCAAACTGAGAGATTTATCATCGAGCATTAACCATAACAAGTTAACATTTGTAAGTGGATTAAGAAGAAAGCATTGTTCTTCAAAATTGAGACCTACCTTAAGTGCATGAGAAGTTTCTAAGAACCACATAAGATAAAAGAATGCAACTCTCCAGTCCCCTGCTGAATTTGTGTTATTTCAGATTAGAATTATATCAACCCTTTCGGTCGTACTATAGGGGAGATTTGATTATAATCTGATGTGCATCTTCTTCCCCTTTATCTATCCCTATATGAGGTCAATTTGTTTGCACAGCTTTGTGCACTGAAATTTTGAAGTTTCATAATTGCTCCCTACCTATGAATGACAGCAGTTGTTTTGGCATGAAAATTAACAAATTTGATGATTGGAAGTTGTGTGATTCTTCATCCAAATAAATTAACTTACAAATTCTTTTGGATGAACTAATTGTACCAATTACAATTAAAAGATTTCAACGATAGTGGAAATTGTACTGTCTCTTATACAGCATTATTTGTGTTACTTTTGATTCAGAGTCTAGTGGGCGAGAAATGCTGGGCTGGAACAGGAGGCATGACATAATAACTGGTGTGGCCAAAGGTCTAAATTACCTTCATCAAGATGCACACAGTGTCATCATCCATCGTGACATCAAAGCCAGCAATATCCTACTTGATGATAAATGGACACCTAAAATTGCTGATTTTGGTTTGGCCCGCCTGTTCAAGGAAGATGAAACACACGTTAACACGCGTGCAGCTGGCACTAAGTATGTCATTTTACCCTTCCATGTCTTAATCTACTCTCCTTGGTAATCCAACCATTTAAAGTGGTGGTCATGCTACAAATCCCACCGAATATTTCATGCTGCTTGCTTGTGGATTTTTATGATTTTGACTTATGTTTTTAACTTGGAAACAGCGGCTACATGGCTCCAGAGTATCTCATGCACGGAAGTCTTTCTACAAGAGCAGATGTATATAGTTTTGGAGTATTAGTTCTGGAAGTGATAAGCGGTCAGAAGAATTCAGCCTTCAATCGAGATCCTGAGTTTACGAGCCTTCTTGAATGGGTATGACTTCTGCCTTCTATCACTTGAGTGTTGTAGTGTTGGGCAAGTAATTTGTGATGCTGCTATCAATAATATATAGCGTACCTTTGTTCTACTATCCGTACTGTTATTTGTTTCTTATTTGCATAATCCTAAAAAACTTGTATTCTGGTTTCATCTAGAAACAATTTTAATTCTTTGGCACTTCCATATGCAATTATCTTGCTGGTCTTCCGGGCCAATATTGTAATGTGGTGGAATATGAGGGCAGACATACTGCTGGTATGCTATCTAGAGTATCTCATTTTGTGGAACTTCTAGTTAGTCAGTTTTTGCAATATCAGAACTGATGAACAGAATTAAACTTTTTGTAGTAGGCCATTACCTTCCTAACCTTTTATGTGGAGAGGCAAGGAGAAGTAATTAGATCACTTCCGACTTTCCTGTCTAAGGTCTGCTTGATATGAACTTGTGAGGTTTAATAAGCAGCCTAATGTTCAGCTTAGAAATGAAAAAGAAATGTGGCTTGAAAGAATCTGGCAAATTTCAAGTGACTGACTCGAAAACTGCACTTTGCTTCTTCACCCACTATCTAGACAGAAGCAGCAAATCTTGCATTCTTTCACATAGTAAGAGTGGGAGACCATGCAAAGAAGACAGGTTAAATTGTATAGTTTCCTGGGTAGTTGCATTAGCTCTTCACTAATTAGGACACCAGATGAAAACAATATATCATTTATAGACTGTTCCGTGAATGTTATTGCACTTAGCCTCATGGTTCTAAGTTTCAAGAATCGCAAATGGGCAGTTATGGAAGGAGAGAGAGCTGAATCTGGTTCTGTCCAAAAATTTCTTGGACACCTTTCAGCTAGTGCAAACATCGCTTATCGACTATACTATTGGATGTGCTATTGTTGAAGTTAGCTCTGTCTTTATAAGATTAAATGTGAAGAGAGACTATGTTAAGTTACAAACTAAATATTATAGAATTTCTACCATGCAGACAGACTCAAAATCTATGCGATTCTTTTCCTCAATTGAACCAAAAGATGTTTGGGGACCTTGTTTCTGAGAAGTTTTCTTCTTGCTGTAGGCATACAAACTTTACAAGAAAGGGAAGAGCTTGGAGATTGTGGACCCATTGATGCCACCATCCACTGAACATGATCAAATAGCATTGTGCATACATATTGGATTACTCTGTGTTCAGTCTGATCCAACTTTACGGCCTGACATGCATCGCGTGGTGGTGTTGCTGTCAAGAAAGCCAGGCACTCTAGAAGAACCAACAAGACCTGGATACCCTGGTTCCAGGTATAGAAGATCTCACAAGCCCCTTACCTCGTCTTCTATCGAAACTTCTGGTGATTCCAATTTTCATATGTTTACCACCTCCATAACCAAAACAAGTAGTGTTACTGCCACGGCAACAACATCAACACTAACGCTTAAAGATCCAAAAGGGAAACGACCAGTGCGAGACTATACTTATTCATAAAAAAATTTTGGTTCATTCTTTTGTGTATAATTGATTAAATGCGATTATTTTTTCCTGTAAGTTAGCCTGTAGAAACTTATGAGAAAATAGAAAGGGGTGTGTTTTGTAAATTAGAATACAAATTGTCAGTAATATATACATAGCATGAGTTACCATCAATCATATAGTTATGTGCCATTGTAGCTGTGTTTGTGGTTTAGCATTTTATATTTTGGCAAGAAAACAGGAATGGCTTGGGGCATATTATTACCTCTTGAGAATCATTGTGCTCTCTACAAATATCTCAGTCAGTGTATACAGGAAAGTTCAGTATTGGAACTACACAAGAAACATGAGAGCTTGGCCCAAAGGAAAAAGGTTTGTTGCAGAACTTGAAGAACATTCCTTTTCAATTTAAACATCCATTCTGATTTCCTAGATATGAAAAGCAAGAGTTCTTCAAAGGGCCAAACAGGGAAAAGAACAAAAGAAAATTAGAGATTAGATAATACTCTTTTTATGTCTATGGGTTCAATGTATTGGTGTAGAGGCAGAAATTGCATATAATCTTTCAAAATAAACAATGGAATACATCTTTATCATTCACAAAAGGTTGCTTGACCAATTGAAGAAACTCAATCATAGTCTTATCTTCACATGGGAAATTACACTTTTTTATTGCCAAAGTGTCAATAGAGCTAATCTTTACCTAAACGTAATGTATTTTACTCTTAACCTATTTTACACTAATCTATCCAAGCAAAAGAGGAACAGAAGGAGAAAACTCATTTTCAAACTGAAGAAGAGTATTATTAATTACCCTCGTTTAGAATTAAATCTTGAGAAATCATCTCTAATAATTTAGAAAATACTTGTTTCATGATAGCCGATTAAAATATTGGTTATCATTTTCATAAAATAGAACTTGTTTTTTTTTTATTACGTTTTTTTTTAAACACACGACCTCATATGCATCCCGAGGTATTAAGTTTGAGGTTTAAGTTAGCGATATTGACACCTAATCATGGTATTTTATGTTTTAATTTCAAGATATGTTGCTTCTTGTCAAAATCAAATCAAACATCAACATAAGTTTTAAAACAATAAAAATTCATAAAAAAACAATGAAAATAGAGATTTCTTAAGTATGATCATTTGTCCTCTTAATCATTAATAAAAGTCATCCATTCAAATTGATGATTCCCCATATACTTGGACTAAAATTGAGTAAATTCAAGACCATCTAAAGAGATGAAAAAGACAGATTATATACGGTCTTTTATGCCTTTGAATCTTTTTGTTTTTGTTTTTTTTTTTTTTTATAACAGCTGTGATCGATCACATCTCGATTTGCAAAAAAAAAAAAAACATTTTTTATTTTTAAAGGTCAAACTTTAGGTCAACAAACCAATTAAAATTCTGGGCCCACATTAAATACTCCTTACTGCAGTGACATGTTCCTATAATAGAGTAGGGTTGGACAAGCACTAGAAAATTGACACGTCAATTTTTAATTTTCTTGGTGAGTTACATAAGATTATTACTCAAAAATTTCATTGAATTTTTTTGTTGTTTTAGTCCCTTCTTTTAGTGATTGTAACAATTTTAGCCCCACACTTTTCATATTTAGTTTCTTCTCTATTCGATATTAACCTATTTGAAATACATGATGACATGACTTTTAAATGTAATATTGAAATTTGAATGCCCACTTTATGTACGTAAAAAGATGCCATTATGTGAAAAAATAACTTTCATTAGTTATTTGGTTCATTGGTCGAAATCGAAATCGTAATAGACATACTCCAAAATAGTTATTGAAAACTTAATTAGGTGTAGATTTTGTGTAATTTCAAATTTTTTAGAATCAATTCATTCTTCTGATAGTAAATACCCCAACCAAACATAATTATATATCATGTTTTTAATCTGATTCTAATTTTCCAATCAAACGCCTAGCGTGAGTGTTGTATTTTTGGTTGAAATCCACATTTGCAATGTATTATTGCACAAAGGTTAATATTTTTTCACTTGTCGCGTTGACCTTGAGGCTTTAACTATTGCTCGTTGTGTTATTGTTATTTATTTGTTTATTGTATTCAAAATTGATGGAACTTGAATGGACACAGTAAAGCTACTATAAATATAATCCAAATACCTATTGAGCAATAGTTGAAATATGGAGTTGTGCAAAAGAAAAAGTTTTCATGTCAAAATTTTGCTATGACTAAATCTTTTTAAAAAGCTACATGTAAGCCATTACAACAACTAACCTATATTGGATGGATTGGTTAATGATAGATCACTTAAGTCAATTCCGACCTCAAATCTAGAATTTAAAATTTGACATTTGATTAAGTGGAGGAACTTAGGCTATGTTTGGATTGAAGGAAAGGGAGGAAAAGAAAAGGAAAGAAAACGAGTGGAAAGGAAAAGAAAGTAGAGTAGAGGAAACCGATTTCCTTCCAACCTGTTTGGATAAATGGGGAAAGAAAGGAAAAGAAATGAAAGGATATACTTCTTTAGCATTATCAATCACAAATATAATTTAGGAAAAGAAGAAAATCGTATAATCAATAAAATTAAAAATATAGACACAAGAATCTAATAAAAAAATTATTAATTTTAGATAAACTTGTTATTTTTGTGTGAAAAATCTAAAACTATTATTTCTGAATAGCTTTGATGATGTTTTATAGTATGGTATTGTATATCTATATCTTTATATTTGATGATGATTGAAATCTACATAAAATAATTTTTCTATTATAGCTAAATTATTTTAGAGTTTGGATTTATTTTTGTAGTCTTAGTCTATCATTTGTTAATGTAAATGTTATTTAATTTAGTTTATATTTTCTTTTATAGAGGTATAAGAATGGAGATATACTTTGAATGCTTTAGCATTATCAATCACAAATATAATTTATGGAAAAGAAGAAAATTGTATAATCAAAAAAATAAAAAAATATAGACACAACATATAATAAAAATTTTATTAATTTTAGATAAACTTGTTATTTTTGTGTGAAAAATCTAAAACTATTATTTATGGATATCTTTGATGATGTTTTATAGTATGATATTGTATATCTATATCTTTATATTGGATGATGATTGTAAACTTAGATAAAATAATTTTTATATTATAGCTAAATTATTTTAGAGTTTGAATTTCTTTTGGTAGTCTTTGGTCTATCATTTGTTACATAAATGTAATTTAATTTAGTCTTATTTTCTTTTATAAAGGTATAAGAATGGAGATATACTTCTTTAGTATTATCAATCACAAATATAATTTAGGAAAAAAAAGAAAATCATATAATCAATAAAATAAAAATATATAGACACAACGAGCTAATAAAAAATTTATTAATTTGAGATAAACTTGTTATTTTTGTGTGAAAAATCTAAAACTATTATTTACGGATAATTTTGATGATGTTTTATAGTATAATATTGTATATCTATATCTTTATGTTGGATGATGATTAAAACCTAGATAAAATAAATTTTCTATTATAGCTAAATTATTTTAGAGTTTTGATATTCTTGTAGCATAAATTTGGTAGTTAAAAGTTTATTAAAAAAATATCGAAATTAGTAAAATTTTGTAAATTAAATCAAATTTTAATAGGGTAGAACTCTATTATTATTATTATTTTATGGGTGGCTAGAATTTGTAATATATTGCAGTTTATTATGAAATAATAATTTTATAATCTTGCAATCAATTAGAAGTTAATAAAGTTTTAGACATCAAATAAAATTATAATAATATTATAATAAATATTGGTAGTAATATCAATTGTACTAGGATTGAAAGATTGCCTCCAAGTTTGTCCTATAAGTTTTAAATGATAATTTATGTTGTAATTTTTAATTAAAGTTTACGTTAGAAGGATAAATTTAGAATAATAAAATTATTAATTATAAAAGAATTATCATTTCCTTGTGATTTTTTGTGAGAGTGATTTGTCTACTTTGGTGGGAGTGTTTTTCTCTTTTTGAGAAATCTAGTCTCCATTTTTTAAGTTTTTTGTCATGTGAAAGAAAAATAAAAAATCTGCAACTTTTATAGAGGGATTTGATGGGCACATAGAAGCCTCTATTTTTAGAAAGATAAAAAAAATGAAGAAGTCATATTTCTTCAACTGGCTAAATCGCAAGGTTATCTCCTCCACCCTTCTTCCTCGGATCTAGATTTTGGTCTTTAAAAATTGATTGACTTTTGGATTTGTTGCATGTGAGGAGAAAACTTTGGCGTTAGATATATTGTATGGGATTAAAGCTTGATTTTTGATCAGTTACTAGGGAGAAAAAATTCATATTCCATCTCTGCTGCTAGAGAGAAGAATTCAATCCGATTTTAGCTTTGCTAGAGATGTGAAAACATTATAGTTTTAGTTTTCAATGAACCAAGTGATTATTTTATTTTTTTTGTCATGACTTGTGAATAATTTTGAACTTTGTATAACTCAAATCGGTATGACTTTATGTTTGTGGCTAAGTGTATGGGTTAATGGGTTAACCAGATTAACTTAGTGTACCTCTTATCATTATTTAGCTGTATTGTATTTTATTGTAATTAAGTAATGAAATTATCGCTCCCGAACATAAAAAGATTAATTTGAGAACTCATAGTTAGGATATTGTCAAAGAATCATTGTTCATCCAACTCAAAACCAATTGGCAATGAGTGAAGTAACCTAAATATCTTATCAATTAGTATATTAGCTCTTACTTAGCCGATGTGGGATATTACCCCTTCACAAATACTTCTCATTTGATTAACTTGAAGAGCTCAAGAGTTAGAACACTTAAAAGAAAAACATCAGCCTCTTTCAATTCCCTCTTGGTAGAAGTTAAAAGATCACTCTTACTATCACAGTGATTAATTTGAAGAAATCATAGTTAGAACACTTCACATTTAATTTGATTAACTTGAAGAGGTTATAGTTAGAACACTTAAAAGCAAAATGTTAGTCCCTTTCTATTCTCTCTTGGTGAAGTATTATATTCCCTATTGGTGGAAGTTTGAAAAGATCAATGAGAAGCACTATATTGTTTCCAAAATTCAAAGTCAAGTGGTATCTAAAGTCATTTAAGAAATAGGTCATTCGTAAATCAGGAGCTACTCAATTGATAGGGAGTAGAACTTTCTTTAGGTCATTATACTAACTTGTTGTCTTAGGTGTCGAGAAAGCTGTTATCTCATTCATCAAACGCTCGCTATTTAAAGAAAGAGCGAACGGCCAAAAAGGTCACTCAACTATTACCAAATCCGCCTTTTGGTCACTCAACTATTAAGTTGGCCAAAAAGGTCATCCAACTCTGTAAACGTATGACATTTGGTCATTCCGTCTATTGAGTCCGTTTGTGCAGACGGAAATCACTATTTTCAGGGGTAAAATAGTCCACACAGCCTAAAAAGGAGGGATAAAATCGTGAACAAAAAAAATGAATGGTTCAAAATAGGAACTCCTCCATTATTGTCGTCAGTCAACTTTTTGCAGGGTAAAAAATAGAGATTTTCATCTCAAATCAAGCGAAAGAGCAACAAAAATTGAAAATTTCAACCATTGTTGAACGGGCAAGAAGCCGAAGTTCAATCTTCGATCCTTACTTACTTTACGGCGGTAAGAACTCATCTTCTTCAATTGGGCGTGAGAAGACGGCATCCCAGGGTCTGATTTTAAATTAGAAACAAAACCCGTAGCAACCCAGAGTGCTTCAACATCATGCCTCCGGAGGAGAAATATCGTAAAGAGTGCAGTGAATAGCCACTTACTCTGCATCAAATGCATTTTGACGTCATCAGGGGAACAATAATCTTTTTTTTTTCAAATTTTTTGGCCTCAAGATAAGCAGGAAGCAAATAATCCAAGAGGAAGTGAAAAGAACACGGGACCCCCGCTGCCTCTCGCCTCCTCGGCTACCAATCCAAACTCCACAACGCCGTTGCCTCTCGCCTCTCGTCTCCTCGACTCTATGCGGTTGAATGCGAGACGGCGAAGTCTTGCAAGGTTTGCTGTACAAAATTTACTAAAATTGAAACAGGAGAAAGAAGGGGAGAAGTTAAAATCAGAGAGAGAAGGGGAAAAGGAAAGAAATGAACAGGGAGACAAATTTGGTTTAGAGGGGTGAACATTAGTACAAGCAAGAACAGAGATCTAGCCTGTTTGCTTCTAATCCTGTAAACTCACATTACAACAAGGGAGTACACCCAGTTGAAAGTTAGAATGAATTGAAGCTGAAAATTGGTTTGAATTTTGAATTGGAAAACAAATCAAAAATTTAAAATCAAGTATGGTTGTATTCTGTAATTAGTTACCAATTAATGGTCGTAGGATGTCAATTTGTGTATTTGTTTAGAGGATGATGATGAGACAATGATGATGATGATGAGACGAAGATGATGATATGACGATGATGAGATGATGAGATGATGGTGATAATGATAATGAGACGAAGATGATGATATGACGATGATGATGAGGATGGTGATGACGGCGGGGGCGGAGATGGTGTCAACGGCGGGGCGAAGGTGGTGTTGACGGCGGCAGCAGAGGTGGTGTCGATTGCGGCGGCCACTAAATAGGCGGAATGCAGCGTTTGTGTGTGTTTTTAGTGTGTGTTAGTATGTGTTGATTTTTCTTTTTCTTTTTTATATATAATGATTGGATTTGTAATATTAAAAGACATAAATTATTAAATAGTTTTAATATTAAAAGGCATCACCACAATTACTGGCTTGGATTCTGATGGGCTCAGTCATGGTGCAGAAGTTTTCACGGCTTTTGAATGTTGTGCTGACTATTTTACCCCTGTAAATAGTGATTTCTGTCTGCACAAACGGAGTCAATGGACGGAATGACCAAAAGTCATACGTTTACAGAATTGGATGACCTTTTTGGCCAACTTAATAGTTGAGTGACCAAAACGCGGATTTGGCAATAGTTGAGTGACCTTTTTGGCCGTTCGCTCTTAAAGAAATTTTGACCCCAAATCGAAATGGTTTGTGAATTCCACATAGGTATAACGGCCGTATCTAATAAAATAACAAATACAACCAATAAGTAATAAATACTTAGCCTTGTATTTGGAAACTACCTATTTTTCAAAATCGAGCAAAAAAATAGCTGCAATTATTATAGATCTCAAGGAAAGTATATGAAATTATTCCATCAATTAAAATAATCCAAATGAAAAAGGACCAAAACACAAACAAATAAACAAAACATCTCAACACAGGGGCATTTACGTAATTCAATTCCTTTTAAAAAAAATATTAGAAATAAGATAAGGAAGAGAACACGCACGTCATCGATCCAAATGAAAAAAAAACCAAAAATAGTTACAACCGTTAGATTAAAACACCTATAGACAATCCCCAACCGTTGGATCAACAACCAATGGGAAAAAGAAAAAAAAAACACTGAGCCTCTCTACTCTACTTTCTTTTTCTCTTCGATCCATTTCCGATCTCCATACACTCTCATCCCTTCAAAACCCCTTTAAATCTCAAACTTTTCCAAATGTTTTCACCATCCAATTTCCCTCTCCTCTCTTGAAATTTTTTTAAAACCTTATCATACTTTCTCTTCAAAAACTTTAATTTTTCTCTGAGCTTTTCTTTAATTTTTTTCTGGGATTATCTAAAAAAAAGAATTTTGCAGCTCAATTTTTTGTTTCCTTGAATTTTCATGCGTAGCAATGGCTACTGAAGAACCCAGAATTAACAACGAAAATCTAAACTCAATTTCAGCTCCTGCTCCTGTTCTTGACCCAACTCCAATGGCGCCTTCTACCCTACCTCCATATCCTGCGGTAAATTTTCTTAATTCTTATTGAATTTTCTTTCTTTGTTTTTGAAATAGCTTATTTTCTTTGGTCACATTAGCTGCTCAAATTTACTTTTAGTGTGTGTGTTTGCGTATTTTTTTTGGTGGGTATGTAAATGTAATTTTTTAATTTTTTTTATCGAGTAACAGCTCTAATTCAGCTGGACTTTTAAAGTTTTGAACTTTATTTGTGCTTGTAGCAATTTTTTCCTTCATTTTTTTGTTCATTTGTTTAATTTTCTCTTCAAAATCAGAATTTTATTTCTAGATTTAGCTACAAAGACGACATTTTTTGTAGATTTGTTTTGATTTAGTAATATTTTTTAGCCAAAAAAGTGAGCATTTTCTTCTAATTCAGTAAAAATACATTTATTAGCTCAAATAAACTTCTGATTAAAAGTTTTTTTTTTTGTTTTTACCAATGTTTTTGGAACAGATGATCTTAGCAGCCATCGAAGATTTGAACGAGAAAAGTGGCTCAAATAAATCCTCAATCTCAAAGAAAATCGAATCAACCTACGCCAACCTTCCATCTGCTCACACAACGATGCTGACTCATCACCTAAATCAAATGAAAGCCACTGGCCAGCTCGTTCTCCTCAAGAACAACTACCTCAAGACTAATCCCAACATGCCACCGCGTCGGGGCCGTGGCCGCCCACCCAAGCCCAAGCCAGCTCTCCCAGCTGGCCACATCCCGCCACCCCCACGCCTGCGTGGACGCCCACCTAAGTCCAGGGACCCACTTTCCCTGCCAGTGCCACCAAAAAGGAAGGCTGCTCCTTCGTTGGGCACTGGCCGGAAGCGAGGGAGACCACCAAAGCCGGCAAAGACTATACCCACTCCAACCCCTTCTGTTACTGGTGGAACACCCAATAGGCCGCCGAGGGGAAGGGGAAGACCGCCGAAGGTGAAATCGGTGGTTTCTGCTGCAGCTACAACAGTAGGGGCTTGATCATAAGAGGGAATAGTTTTTAGGGGTCTTAGTTCTAATTGTTACTCTTTTTTTTCTTTTTAATGTTTTTGATCTTTTCTTTCTGTTATTTAAATTTTTTAGTCCTTGTAGTTTGGGTTAATTTATTTTTCGGTTATGTCTGTTGTTGGGATAGGGTGAGAGAGAGAGAGAGAAAGAAAGGTGACTTTTGAGGTGTTGTTGTGACCAATTTAATTGGGGCAATGTATGTAAATTTAATTAATGGAGCGCAATCGAGGCTTTTTTGGCCTCTTTTTAATTTAGCCTCAAATTTATTGAAATGCTCAACTTTTTCTCTTATTATTTAATTTAATAATTTGAACTTTTTAAAAAATAAAAATAAAAAAGTGACAGTAAATATAAATAGTAGAAAATAGATTCATAATCCATTGTGATTTTTTTACTTTTGACTTTTTGCTTTGGTTTTTTTCTTTTTACTTTTACTATGGATTAAAAATTGGAATTGGATAATAATTGTGATGGAAGAAATAAAGAAGGAAAGAAAGGGTTTGGGGCGTGGTTGAACTTTTAGCTTTATTTTCTTTCTTTAATTGGATATAACATCATTGTTAGTGGTTGGAGTAGATTTGGAATGGGATTAGTGTTTCTTTGTGTATTTAATTCAATTCAATTCAATTCAATTCAAAGGTACATTTACATATAATAGGAGGAAATTCATTGGCAGGCTGAAATTTGGTTGCAGCAGGACAATATTGTTGGATATTTTCAATATTGAAAAATAATTTGTGAAACAGAAAATTTTGTGAACATCGCGACGTTGGTAATTAATATCACAACGTTGGGATTAGACATGACCACGGTTCACGGTTCCACCAAGAGTGGAACCTGAACCGGCCCTTGGCCTCATGGTTATGGTTACGGCTCGTGAATCGGGATTCCGATTCTGTCACGGTTCTGGTTCTGGTTTGTTAATGATTTTTTACGGTTAGAATTTTTTAGCTTTAAATTTAAAAAAAATAAATACAATATATACAAATTTGATATAATTGAAAAGTAACTTAAATTAACATATAGATGTAATAATGTATAAACAAAATATAATAAAATGAAAAATACTCTATATTTGTTAGTAATTAAATATTCATTATCATTAACATATTACTAATGGTTGTACCATAATAAATATGGATAATAATTAATATTATTTGAATATTAAAGTATGAGTTTAATCATGTATTTATATGAATTTATGCATTCATTATACAAGAACAAGTGATAATTCAAGTTAATATAGTTAATCATAAGTAATCTTTTATTTTAATATACTTATAGTTTAATAATCATCCATTAATAATACTAGATAATGAGAAAGTTTAATAATTCAATTTATTAGTTAATCAATTTTTTCATTCACAAGAAAATCAATATACATGATTTAATGTAAAACACACCACAAGTGATTAAATTCAAGAATCTTACTTCTAAACTAATAATAACAATTAACAAAATAAACAACTAACAGTGAGAATTAGATAACAAAATGAATGAAATATATTAAAGTAAAAAATTGAATAAAATGAAATAATTTTAAAAGTAATATAGGATTATGAGAGAATATTTTGAAAAGCAAAATTTTTAATTTTTTTTTTTGGAACCGACGGTTTGAAACTGCCGGTTCCACTGTTCAAAATTGTTGAACCTGAACCTACCCGCCATGGCCGATTCCGGTTCACGGGTTGGGCCTGGCAGTTCCGGTTCTAATTAAAACAGGAACCGTGCTCATGTCTAGTTGGGATGTTCAATAAAAATAGAGTTTTCATGAACGCCGTGACGTTGAGATTTAACATCGCGACGTTGAGCTTGTGTTGTGATGGAGAAGAATTTTACATTCCAACGGAGATGACTTTTTGACAAATTAAATATTGATAAAATATAATGTCACGACGTTGGTAAATTAATGTCGCGATATTGAGTGAAAAATTATGCAATACGAATTTTTGAGTTTGTATAGTTATTAAGACATGAATAACTACCAACATGTAGTTATTCTGATGTGTCTAAATTCAGACACTTATCTCTAACAGATATTTATCTATTAGAGATTGTGTGAAAGTTGTAACGATGAAAAACTGTACAAAGCAATCCTGATAAAAGTCTAAAGAAAATTTAGAGTCACACACAAAGAGATAGAATATCTGCAAGAAATATAACTCTTGCAAACTCTTCTATTGTCTTTAGTTATTAGAATTATGTAAAGTGCATTACATAATTCGATATGCTTCATCTTATCCTGAAGAGTATTTGCTCGTATGATTACTGCATAATAAAGGAAGCAAATAGAATGTAAATGAAAGTGCATTTACTGCACAATTTGAAGAGTTCATTTTTTTTTATTCCAATTGTATTGTAATAGATAGAATTTTATTTATTGCAATGTAATTGTTAGTTAGTATACTTTTCTATAATAATTAGTCTATCATTGTTGTAATTCTTGGATTTTCCCCAAAAAAATATTGCTTTTGAAATTTGGTAGAATTTTGTTTGAATTCTTTAGAGGCAAACAAATTAGTACTGCACTTTGGTACCATCGTGTGTTTGGATTTTAGCAGATATAGCATTATTCTTGAGGCTTGTATGGTTACATCTTTAATACACCAATTTAACTTGGATTGCTTCATTTTATGGGAAATATGTAATATGCCCTTTATCTTTATCTTTCTGTATCTCTTTCTTTTTTTGAAGTTAAAAGTCGAAATCAGTGTTATATTAATACAATTTTACATTGAGCCATTCTAATTACATTCTATCTTTCTGTCTCTCTTGCTTTTTTTTTTAAAGTTATAAGTCGAAATCTGTGTTATATTAATACAAATTTAATTTGAGCAATTCTAATTACATTTCCATATAAAAGAGGTTTTATCTCATTTTATATGTAAACTTTGTTTAGCGGCAAAGATATCCGCAAGAATTTTCTTCCTTCTAAAGTGATGAATTGTACAATTTCAATATAATTTTAAAAGTTCCCTTTATTTTATCTCATATATCAATGCTGTATATATGAAGCTTGCAAACAATATTTACAAATTGATGAGAGAATAATATATTGATTGGTTTTTCAACAATAACAACAATAATAAGAAAGTTTTCATTGCATGTGGATAGAAAACGTTTAGATGCATATGATGTATATAGCCGATCTCATAATAAAGATTTAGTTATTGTTATATATATAATTAAGCACTTACATATATCATATTTTGCCATTGTATTTTGCCTATGCCTATGTTGATTGATTTTTCATTCCATTAATTTTGCAAAATCAAGCAGAAACAAAAACAAATTTATAAAAGCAAAGAAGAGAAATCCATGATTCAGTTATGTGTTGTTATCAATCTTAATCGTGTTTATTTTTCAATCATTACATATTGTTGAATTGACTCCCAATAAAGTGTTAATCAACCTTTAGCTTTCAATATAACTTGTCCAATTTTAAAATCCAAATTAAAACTAATTAATGTCATTAATAGATGGCAATCACGTAGAAGAAAATTCAGGTTTTATGGCATTTTAGAGGCATTTTCATCATGAAAAACCCATGGTAGGAATTTTAAGTGTTAAAAAAAATGCCATTAATGATGTAATATAAGATCTCCACAAAAACAAAGCTTGATAAATTTAATGTTCTACATTATTATCTTAGTTGTAGGATGATGTCCAGCCAACACAATTCTGATTGTCCACTAATGTTGTGTTGCTTTCATTGAACTCGACAAAGACCTTCGATGATGCAAACACAAAACAATCTCAAATAGCCTCAATTCTTGGAGTAGGGTCTTTTGAAAATGATGCACAAATGTTTGTTTCTTAACTAGTGTATGCATTAGGTGAAGTACTATGAATTTAGAGCTGATCTGGTCTTGGTTTTTAAATTGTTTGTCTTTCTGCTGCTTATTGATGTTTGTTTGATATTTTGTTTTCCTATTGGTGATTGTTACTAACTGTTGTGATTATTCTCAACTCCAATGGATAAAAAGCATAAGCATTTTATACTCTAAGAAGTTGATTTCTTTTGCTTGAGATGCTTAAGAGCTTTGTTGAATGATGGAAATCTGCTCCTATCAAGTTCCGACATCTAGCGTATGTAAGTTTCGAGATGTGAAACTAATAATAGTAAGAACTTTTCACAAAACTTGTTTCGAGAAGGTTTCGATACTTAAATTAGTTCTCAAATAATATAAGATGAACAAAAAATCATTCACATTAAAAAAAAAAGTATATCGACAAACAATTCATCGTCTGTGTTATTACATCAATCACATTGCGAGCCGTTCGCACTCCTAATTTTCGTACTGAATTTTCACTACACACGCATTGTATTCTGACTGATTGGTATAAAGTTATTAGAAATATATCCAACAAGCTTCAAAACCATTAGAAATTAGAATGCAGTTAGACTCTAATTATCGCAAAACGCTCCTTCAAAAACGAACCTTTATTTTCTATAACATGTTAGTATTGAGTTTGGTAATAATAGAACAATTTCACTTTTGTGACTAGGATTTGGATATGAAATGATATGCTTTTGTTTGGAATACATTGCAAAAGGGGGATTGGATGCCTTATGTTAACATAACAACAATTAAATTATAATAGTAGTAATATATTAATAATCACCAATTCAACACTGATTAACTATTAGTGTCAATTGTTTATACATAACAAATATCTATATTCAATGTACAGAACCCAATAATGCGATTATGTAAGATAAATATAACTCTTTAATATTAACAATTAATCAACAAATCAACAGATAAATTAGCAATTATTAACCACATAATATTTACTCGATAGGAACATTATGTATGAGAAGAGTTGCTTTACCCGTGAGGGAGAAGAACGATATTAGTGTATGAATAATTGAGTGGATGGCCTGAAGTTGGATATATTGGGTAAATTAGGTCGTGAATTTTCAATTTTAGATAGATTTGGTATTCATATACATGTCAATGTCATGAATGATGTTCACCGACTTGGCGTAACCATTATGGAATTTTCTAAACAATGTTATTCTAATCTTAATTTTGTCGCTTTGAACTTGTGAAAATGATCTTTGGATTCTAATTAATGTTGTACTTTGTGCCTATAGGATGTTATTCCTTAGACTCACTTTCAAGTTATTAATAGCACAATTTACACTAATTACATATTTTTCATTGTTTTTCTGTTTACAAAATTCAATGCTTTATTTCCGTTATAATTATCAAATTTTGAATGGCTCCAAATACAATATGAGCAAAGTGCTGTATGAGCATTCTTTTGTAAACTTTGGTAAGAGTTACAATATATTTTGCCTTTTTTTTTTTTCACAAAATAGATTCAGATCTTTAATTTATTTTTATTTTTATTTTATGCTTAAATATGCATGATTCTCATGATATAACATTTATTAGTCTAACGAGAACTTTTACAAAATTCAGACCTTCTAAAAGTGATTTTTGTTGGTGAAAAAGAGAAAAGGAAGATTTTGTTTTCCATTAATTCAATAAAAAGAATAACCTAATATGATATTTGAGGGGAAAGAAAGAAATTCTCATTCAAAGCTAACTAGTACTATTAGGACTGTTTGGATTTAAATCATTTAAGTAAATTTGGACCATCTGTTTTTTCTTTTCTTTTTCTTTTTCTTTTTAAATTTTATAATCCTCAAAATAAAAAGACAAGTTATAATAATTACTTTTTTTTTCTATAGTGTTTTCAAACTTTTTATTTATTAATTTTTGGAATAAAATGCACTAAATCTTTTGAGCGATTATTTTATCTCGCATTAAACCTTTGTACTTTTAATTATAATGCTTAATTTATTGATTTTTTTTAAAAATTTAAAAATAAAAGAATTTATTCTTTTAATTCTCTTAAAATGATTAAATAAACTAATACATCTAATTGAAGAGTCACATCAAAGGGATGTATGGGTACGAATTTATATATATATAACAACGAGTTCATCGCGACTTTAAACGTGTGATAAAAACACAAGGAAGTTAGAATCCTATCTTATATATGAACCGTATTTTATATATAAATTGATTTCATATAAGTTTTTTTTTGTGTAAAAATTTTAATAATATATATTATGAAAATAAATTCATAAATTCAATACGATATTTTCTACTACTACAAATCCAAATATATATATATATATATATTTAAAAAAAATTGAGGAATATACTAAGAGGCTAAAAATGGAGCATAGAATAATTCTCTTTCCAATTCTATCCTACCCTCCTCTGAACATTATTGCAATTTTTACGTGCACACTCTTGAGTTGCGTATAAATTACTCTGTCTCCTCCTTTTGATCTTTTTTCCCGTTCAGAATTTCACACCCGTCATCTTCTCGCCACTCCTCACCCTATCTTTCAGTTTAAAGCACCTCCTTAAACACGCACACGTGCCACGTGGTTTCTCTCTCACACACTCACACACTCCCTCTCTTATAAACACTAACTAACGAGTGAAAACACACAAAACTGTTTATTCATTTGCAGTTATCGAATTAGGTAGAAGGAGAAGAGAAGTAAGAAACAACAATGGTGGTGTTTCAGGTAGCTCGAATTGAAACGACGCCGTTCGATGGCCAAAAGCCTGGCACTTCCGGTCTCAGGAAGAAGGTTCTTCATGTTCTTTTTCTCTTTTTTTTTTTGAAATTGGAATGATTTTCAATTGCGAATTCATTTTCTCTGATCAATTACGATGTTTTCTTTTGTTCAATTCAATCTTTTTTCAGAAAATTAGACGTCGTTGGATCCAAGTCTGTATGCATGTGTATGAATTATGATCTCTATTTGTATTGCATTGGTTTGATGTGTAGCTTATGGAGATTAATCGAGTTCTTTTCCGTTTTATTTGTTTTATGAGCTACGGATCTAATAAAAAGCTTTTATTTTTTGAATCGATCGCGGACTACGGAAGAGGAAAGTTGATTTTTGTTAGCTGGAATTGGTGTAATTGTCAGTTGTCACATTTTTGAATTATCAAGATCGTGCATTTTTGGAATACTGGGGAGTGTTGTGACGAGAATAGTTGATTTTGTTAGCTCGAATTGATGTAAATGTGTTGAGGAATTCAGTTTGTTAGGTTGAATTAATGTAATGTGTTGAGAAATGCAGTTCTGGCATTTTCAAAATTTCAAGCTTAGTATTTTTCGAATCAATTGGTATACTAACGGAATGTTGATATGAGAAAATTTTGATTTTGTTAGCTAGAATGATGTAAATGTTTCGAGGAGTGCAGTTCTCACATTTTTGAATTTTCAAGATCGTGCCTTTTTCGTATCAATATGTGCATTATAGAATGTTGTGATGAGAAAGAAGTTGATTTTGTTAGCTTGAGTTGATGTAATATGCTTAGGAATTCAGTTCTAATGTATTGGAATCATCTTGATTGTTTCTGTATATGATCAATATACAGCCTTTCATGATCGGTTTTATACATTTGGCTGTTAATTTGTCAGTTGGGAGATGCAAATTGTTTTGGATTGTTGTGATTGAATATAAACGCTGCTTGATTGTTGCAGGTGAAGGTCTTTACACAACCTCATTACTTGCATAACTTTGTCCAGTCAACATTTAATGCCCTCGGAGCTGATAAAGTCAGAGGTGAGTTTATCTTTGTAACTATACTATTGTGGTGAAAAATGTCATTTAATAATAGGTTGGTTCACATGGGTTTTTGGTATATTTTGTTTGAGATAATCTAGCCATTTTGCCATATGGGGATAGTATACGTCCTATTTCCCAAGTATTCTGAATTTCTCAATTCGTTTCTTAATTGAACTTTCAAGGAAATGTAAAAGGCCACTACTTGAGCATTTTTTGTAACTTCATTCTTTGGAAGCAAAAGTGAGATACTTGTGGTCAGTAAGATGTCTGTAAAGAATTACATTTTGAGGTTCTGAGCTGAGAGGTTCACCATTTAATTTGCTTGATGTTTGCTAATGCATAAGTTTGAACTGTAACAGCTTTAGATAGAGATCTTAAGTATGCAGATGTTTAAGCGGACTTTCTGCGGAATGGATTTTCATGGTTTGGGGATTCCAATAGCACTGTCACGTAGTGACATTTTGAGATTTTCTATTCACTCGAAAATATTTCCATGACATAATCATTTTGGCATTCATAACATTTGAGTTCTTTTGGGTCAGTAAAAGCAAAGGAACATAATCTTGATCAGTAGTTTTTTAGTGATGGAGAATGTGAAAATCTTGAGAATACAGAAAGCACTTAAATGCGTTGAAGAGATGTTAATTAATCAAGCAAACATACCACTAACCACCCCTGCCCCCCTCCTACTGAATTCTTACATTCCTTACCACCCTTGATATTTGTTTTTCATTCAGTCATCTTCATATGTGTTTCATACAACCTCGTTTTGCAGGTGCTACACTTGTTGTTTCTGGTGATGGCCGCTACTTTTCGAAGGATGCAGTCCAGGTAAACTTGTAGAAAATTATTCACTATTGATGTTTTAAATAAGGCTATTGTATGATAGTCTTTTCTTGTCATTTTCATTTGGTGCTGGACAGTGTCATACTATAATGTGCTATCCAGCAAATGAAATCTCAAGTATAGGATGAACTCCTTTATTTATTTCGTCTCTTTTCGAATTATTTGATAGTTACTGAGCGCTTGCTTTCTTACCTCACAGGGGTTTGGATGGTCTATCTGGTCCATGTGCATGCCATTACATTTAGGCCTTTTTTGTGACAATTATTTTAACATCTATTCTCTGATAATGTGACGTGTTGATATCCAACTTATGTCTTTTTCCTTTTCCAGTTTCATTATTGTATTTGGTGAGTGCATTGTTGAAGGTTTTCTCTAATTGCATGCTTCTCTTTAAGAACAAATTAGCTCTATATATGTCCCTACTGCATTTTCAGAGTGCTTTGCTCTTAAGAATACATTATTTACAGAAGTCTTACAAAATTTAGTCAAGGCTTTGGTTTTCAATATTGTAATAGGTAAAGCTCTAGTTTTAAGATGCAGAATGTTGCTTCATATATGCCCTGCTGGCTGAGTTATGCAAATATAGATTACATCCTCATCTAGACCCATGCTTTTACGTTTTAACAGTAATGGTTAACTCTGTTTTACATGCATACTTTTGATCTATTACATTGCAGATCATTATTAAAATGGCAGCTGCAAATGGAGTAAGACGTATTTGGGTTGGCCAAAATTCATTGCTGTCAACTCCTGCTGTATCAGCTGTTATACGCGAAAGAGTTGGGGCTGATGTAAGTATTTTCTTAACAATTTTCTTCTCCTTTTCTCCTATAATTTTTTCTGGCATGGGTATTTTATTCCAATCTAGTACTCATAGCTTTTTCTTGGGATCGAATGAAGGGATCTAAATCTAATGGAGCATTCATATTGACAGCAAGTCACAACCCTGGTGGCCCTCATGAGGTTAGTGGTACCTGTATTTTCTTGATGTACCAAATTTTGTTCTGCCTTGCTCTACAAAGCATCTTTGTAAGAAGCAAACTATTAACTTATTGTCTTTTTAGATTTAGCTGTTCTTCATGAGTACATCTCTTCTGGGAATACTTTTCTGTGTCTGTATGGGAGAATTTTTTTTCCGACATCATTCTTATACCTTTCCATTCACTTTTGAGTCCATGTTGAACAATGCTTTTTTTTTTTGTCTGCATGTAAATTTTCTTTGATAATAATCCCCCTTATCCTTTTTTGGTTTTTTGTTTTTAATATACAAAAACTTTTGAGGCTGAGAGAACTTTGGAAACTGAAATTTTGCCAATCCTCATGGAAAAGCATAAAAAGATGCAGGATCATTTGTCTAACATTTCCATTAAAAAAATTTGGATGTCTGAAAGAGGATAAAATAGTTTTTAGAAAAGTTTGGTAGAAGGAACATATTTAGGTTATGTTTAGTTTGACGGAGAAGAAGGGATGGTAAAAGCTAGGAAGATTTGCAAAATATTCTGCAGCTATTTATTGTCCATTATAGAAGTCATCAAAATTTGTTCTTGTTTCTGTAGTCTCTTTGATTTATAGTTGTTTCATTGTCATAATAATGTTGGGCCAGAGATAGGGTGGGCAAGCATGGACAAAAGGTTAAGGAAATCGAAAGAAAAATATCAATCTCTACGAGGTGCATGTATACTTTGTAGTTTGGTTGATGTTATATAGAAATTAGTTGTCAGACAGACATGCTCCAAATGAAAAGGGAGAAGCAGAGAAAGAAGTGGTAGAATCTTGTTTTCATGATTTTGTGGGTTATGATATCTTCATTATCAATAATGCTCTTGTTTTCTATAAGGTCTGTTGAAGGTATAGTTTAGTGAAGGCACATCATTTGCGTGGAGGGTTGTGATTGTTTCAAATTTTATTACCTAAAATCAGGAGTAGCAACATTACAATAATAGTTGGTAGTTTGATCTCTCTTTTAACAATTTCTTCTACCGTAGGATTTTGGAATTAAATACAACATGGAAAATGGGGGACCTGCACCAGAATCAGTTACAGATAAGATTTTTCAGAACACAACAACAATAAAGGAGTACTTGATTGCAGAAGGGCTGCCAGATGTATGATGTGATCTCTGGAACTTTCTTGCTCTCTGTACGATCAAGTTTTCTTTTTGTTCTTTCAGATTTCTCTAATGATTTCCCATTCACTCAGGTGGACATTAGTACAGTAGGTGTGACAAGCTTTGCTGGTCCAGAGGGGCAATTTGATGTTGATGTTTTCGATTCCACCACCGATTATATAAAACTGATGAAGTATGTTGTCTTTTCCATATTGGCATCTGCTTATGACTCTCTTGTGTATGCAACACATTCTTATTAATGCTTCTGTTGCCATTTTGTTCGCCAAGGTTACTGGAATTGGTTGCTGTTTTCAGTTTATGTTCCATCTGGTGTTCGTTTAGCTTATCCTTTATGAAAAACTTTTTGTACAGTTGATGCTATAATGCGAGTCAAAAATCAGTCTGATTTCTACAGTTAGTTGTTAAACACACCCTATTTGGATATATTTCTCTGAAATGCTGTTGAGAGCATCAACTGTCGCCATCTTTGAATGTTTTACATTATACTGAGAAGTGGTTATTCGGCTCATATGTTGCCACCATCTCTCATGGTACAATTTAACCTAGATATCAATGGAATAAAGTACTTGTGTATGACTATTATCTCTTACTATTGCTTCACCAGAGATGTTGCATGATTAACTCGCCTGCCATCTTTGCCATTCCTAAATGTTTGGAGTAACTCTGCCATGCTTGGGATTGCTATCTTCCTTTTTTTTACTATTATTATTTTTTTTTTTCCAAGGAATCCTTTGTTATGTTGTTTTCAAATATTGCTAGTCTTTGATAATGTGTCGTTTATCAACTCATCATAGGTCCATATTTGATTTCGAGTCTATCCAGAAGCTGCTTTCATCTCCAAACTTTACTTTCTGGTATGCCTCTAACATCCTTCTTTCAGTTTGGAAGAGCCTTTCCTTCGTCGTATTTGTGAAAGTATCTTTTTGAAGCTTAATTTCCAGTGTTATGTTGCAGTTATGATGCACTTCATGGAGTTGCTGGAATTTATGCCCAACGAATTTTTGTTGAAGAGCTTGGTGCCAAAGAAAGCTCTCTATTAAATTGCGTCCCTAAGGTCTTGAGCTACTCTCCTGCTAGAATTTTAAAAACCTTAAGCCATGGTGTTTTGTCTTCTTTCTCCGCAAAATGTAAAAATGCAAACTTTGACTCCCTTGTTTATGATTACATCTGAGCAGGAGGACTTTGGCGGAGGGCACCCAGATCCCAATCTTACCTATGCAAAAGAGTTAGTTGCTCGTATGGGATTGGGTAAGACAAGCAATGAAAGCGAGCCACCCGAATTTGGTGCTGCTGCTGATGGAGATGCTGACCGTAACATGGTCCTTGGAAAGAGGTAGCTTCATATGTTGATCGGGGGTTGACAGATTCCTACGTTGCTTAAAAGTGCATGTAAACTTAAACTTTTCATATCAGGTTTTTTGTTACTCCATCTGATTCGGTCGCTATCATTGCGGCAAATGCTGTTCAAGCCATCCCTTATTTTTCTGGCGGTCTAAAAGGAGTTGCCAGGTTTTTCTCTCATTTGCTTCATTGACTGTTGTTCATATTGAGGCATGGGTGTGCCTATTCATCCTTTGCATTCTCAAATTTTTATTCTGACGTATATGAGCATTCGTGTATCTGTGTGCGTGCTTGTGTGTGTATAAATGAACATGTCTTCTGGTACCCTTTTTTTTAAAGTTTCATGCGTGTTTAACTTTTCCGTTTGCAGGAGCATGCCGACATCTGCTGCTCTTGATGTTGTTGCTAAAAATCTCAACTTGAAATTCTTTGAGGTACTTGTTTGCATCTCCATTTTTGTTTCTTGGTGTTTCAATGTGTATCCCATCCTCATGCAGTGAATGATCTGGCTGTTGCTTTTGTGAAGGTCCCCACTGGTTGGAAATTTTTTGGTAACTTGATGGATGCTGGAATGTGTTCAGTTTGTGGTGAAGAAAGTTTCGGAACTGGTAGGTTTCGTTCTTCCTTAGTATTCAACTGCGGGAAAGAAAATTGAATAACTTCTGAAACTACCAAGAAACATTAATTACTTTTTGCATCTTCTTTTGATTCATTGATAGGCTCGGATCATATACGTGAGAAAGATGGAATCTGGGCTGTTTTGGCTTGGCTATCTATACTTGCCTACAGAAACAAAGACAACTTGGCTGGAGGGAAGCTTGTGACTGTTGAAGAAATTGTTCGCCAGCATTGGTCCAAGTATGGACGCCACTATTACACACGATATGATTATGAGGTATATAAGATAAATGGTGATATATACTTATATTTGAACCTGTATGCATGATAGATGATAGTCAGTGACTCAGATTTAGTATGTTGAACCATAAGAGTGTCAGTGGGTCATGTCTTAATGTGGTTCATGTTTTGCATTTTCAAGAATGTTGATTCAGGCGGTGCAAAGGAATTGATGGCACATTTGGTCAAGCTGCAATCCTCCCTCAGTGAAGTGAATGGGTCTCTCTCTCTCTCTCTCTCTCTCTCTCTGTGTCTCTCTCTATAATGTGTATACATACACTCATACACAGACATAGTAGGTATGCATATTTCTATAGATTGTAGATAGACAAAATAGGTATGTATATTTCTATAGATGGTAGATAGACATAATAGGTATGTATATTTATCGCTTAATATTGTGTGTCTTGTTTTGCAATAAGATGGCCTTTTCTTATAAAAACCTCGTGATGTTCTAAAAATGCAGAATTATAAAGGGAATACGTTCAGACGTTTCAAATGTTGCCAGCGCTGATGAGTTTGAATACAAAGATCCAGTTGATGGTTCTGTCTCTAAGCATCAGGGGATCCGATATCTTTTTGAAGATGGTTCACGATTGGTAAAGTCATCCGAGTCCTTTTTTAACAAAAATGTGTGATGTTATCTTTGAACTTGAGTGACATACTGTGATCACATTGGTTAATGAACGTTTTAAAGTAATTGAAATCTACAGTGTATAACAATTGTATAGCATTCGTTTGTTTACAATTGTCAATAGCTCAAGCTATAGGCACCGACCTTTTTTTTATTTAGTAAGGAAGTAATAAGGGTTTTGAACGTTTTGGTTCTTTCATATATCGTGTATGTCTATTTAATAAATTTTCATTTCGTGTCTCAGGTTTTCCGTCTCTCTGGAACTGGATCAGAGGGTGCTACTATTCGTGTCTATATTGAGCAATACGAAAAGGATTCATCAAAAACTGGCAGAGATTCACAAGAAGCACTTGCTCCTCTTGTAAGATAATGCCGCAACTGTTTAGTTACCTATACACTATATGACTTGTTGATTATTTGTGCTCCTTTAGTCTCTAAAACTCGTTATTCTACTTCCACAGGTGGAAGTTGCTATTAAGCTCTCTAAGATGGAGCAATTCACCGGCCGATCAGCCCCAACTGTCATTACATAAATTGCTACTTACAGTACCATACATACATGTACTCCGTAGAGCACAATAATATATCACTGTTGTCAGTACAATCTGCTCGCTTCTCGGCTCTACTATAATCCCTTTATTTAGATTTGCGGTATAAATTTTGTCTTTCTGCAGCCATATGCAATGGGCATATTTGATGAGAATATTTTACAGATTTACACAGATTCCAGTTTTGCTAGTTAAAAGAACTGGGACTTTGATTTCGTTAAGCACATTTACCATCCACTTTTAGTTAGAAGCAAAATTAGTGCCACAGAAGTGGAACTGGAGGTAGATGAAATGTCTGATTTGAGCAGTAAGCAAAAATAAAGTCAATGTTCAGTATTTCATTTCATTTGTCTCGCTTTAACTCCTTGTAGCACTCCCTTGCCTTGAACAAGTCAGTCATTCTTATGATCGATTATTTTAGTTTCTTTCTTCACATCAATCTCAGTTGTAATCATATTAAGATTTCAATAATGACTTTAAAACTTGATCTTGACTGAACTTAATCGTAACATAATGGCTATATTATAATATAATTATGCTGAAGTTTCATAACTTGTATTGTGTACTTTGATTGACGTTGATAAAGATGTAGTTAATGCACTTTAATTATGCACTCTTTACTTTCTAATCTCCATACGTAGTACTTGGAATCTTTCTTGAGGCTGTGGAATTCTGATAATGCAAGCCCTTTATCGTTTTGTTCCTTCACCCACCGCCATTAATAAGATGGATTAGGAGGTACTTAACTTCAAGATATATAGCATGTCTAGTGATAGACTAAGAGTCAAAACTTTCATCAAACTTTTATTGCGCATCTCCTCATTATAATTTATAAACTACTTAGTCAAGAAGTATAGATTGTCCTGAAATGAATCAAATATTTTATTGAAAAGCAGTAAGCTCAAGAATGCTTTCCACCTTCTGGCTTCATTTTTTTTTTTGTCTTCATTATACTTTTTTCCATCCATCAATAATGAAATAAAAAATAAAATAAAATGTTAATTTTTAGAAAGGAATCTTTTTGTTTGGAGTTTGTTATAAGAAATATAATAATTTGGGGTATTTAGATTGATAAATTCTTTTTGGCAAAAATCTTTTTATTAATCAAATTTTAAATTCAAATTTGAAATTATGTTTGGAGAATTGTTTATTATTAAAGAATTTATCTTATTAATGAAAAGAATTTAAAAAATATATAAAAATATTGTAGAAAAAAATAATTACTATAGCATCATTTTTTATTTTAAAATTTTTAGAGAAAAACTAGCCAAAATTGTATTTGTAAAAAGAAAATCTAAAAAGGTGTAATCAAACTGACGCCTATATAGAGTTTGTTCTAATTGGCTATTAGGAACATTATAAACATTATACGTGCTTTCTTAGCTTCGATTTCAAGGGTTTATATCTTTACTTAGTTTTAAATTCTTACTTGAATTAGGTAAATTCTCTTTATGAATGATTAAATTAGTTACAACCGTACACACAATCCAGATATGAATTGTTCTAGTTTCATCCACATTCCATGATTTGAAATAGAATAGATACATACCATAAGTTAAAAACCATTCACTAACATTGAAATCAGATAAATATTGCAACTTGGAACCAAAAAAAAAAAAAAAAAAATCCCCAAATGAGAAATTGTAACAAAATCCAAGAGAATCAAAACAAAGAAACGAGGCCTAAAAAACTTTTGCAGTAGTACTCAAAACTTGATCAAACATTGAATTTTGAAATTCACTTTGTATAGTCAAGCATTATTGCATCAAATTCAATGGTGATTCAAGTTATGTATATTATTCATCATCAGTGTACCAATCCTAACATCATCGTGGATTAATGGGTACAAATCTTAGTGTCAATTTATACTGTGCATTATGAAAGCAATCGTTTACTTTGTTGAGGCTTTTGTTCCACGCCTCAAAATGACATATTGTCTGGGCCAAATACACCACCACCACCACTCCATCATCTCTTTAACTTGCAATTGTCATGACACAACACATCAGATGTGGAAGCAGCATCTGCATCTATACATCTTATTGGATAAACATAGAAGTGCATTACTTTTGTATCCAATGGAGTGTTTCATTCTCTCTGTTTCATTATGAATACAATGTTTAATAATTATTCTACTGATCAATTGATAGAATTTTAATCGATAGAGATTTAATTAAAACCACGTGAAATGTATTAATAAAATAAAATAAGGAATGGAACCTGAATGTAATTGAACATCCGAAGTAACAGTGGAGATCAACAAATTATAAGGGCCAATTTTCTCTAATCTTTCCTCGGCCATAGCTTATTCATCACTAGTCAAAATCCAATTCTTTGTTGCTCCACTTAAGTGGTCCTTATTATATCTATAAGCATGAACCCCACCTCAAAGTTTTTGTATCGCCACTTGTTTCAATCTAAGCGAATAAACCCTCACTAGTTTTCTCTTTCAAAACTTAAAGGGATTGTCCAAAAACCAAAGAAAATCATTATTTAAGTAGTGATATATAATTATTATAGCAAATAATAATTATTATTATTATAATTTTTGTGTTGTCCATGAACTGACACAACTAAATTAAGATGAGGTCTCTAGCATTTTGTGGCCCTTTTTAAAATTAAATGTACAAAAATGTCAAGCTCCAATTAATTAAAGAATGTGTCCAAGCTAAAGAACAAGTCAAAATGCTATATCCCAAAAAGAAGAAATAGAGAGGCTCTTAGATTAGTCCCACACTACACACTTGAATTAGCCAAGACGTACTTAAGGGTTTAAGTCGTGTTTGTTTGTTCAAAGTCAAAAAGTAGTATTACTGTCAAAAAGTAGTATTACTGCAATATTTTTTTAATTACCTCTTGTAGGTTTATCCCTTTTGGTTTTGGACACATTATCCTTTTGAAAAGGAAGTGTTTGCAAAATGCATGGAAAAAAAATCAATTCATGGACACTCTTAATTAATGCTCACGTATCTTCCCTAATTAGAAGATTCTCGTTTTTGGGTTTTTTTTTGTTCTTTACTTTTACTTTTTATAGATGCCATTTGTGTCTTAGATACATACATTTTTATCTTGTAGATCAATTATTGTAAGAAAGTACCCTTGACCGTAAACAGTGAATGATTGCGATGTTTCAAACTCAAAGCCATAAGTGATGTAGTTTAGTGATCAATTTTGGGTTGAGATTGATTTAATCAGTCTAATTATTTGATTGATCTTTATTGGTATTGATCAATTAGCTAGTGATTTGGTTTGATGTCTATTTTCAGTTGTTTGAAAATACATTTGCTAACTTTGATTCATCAATGAGGAGAACAGTCAATAAAAAAAAATTATTCAATTAAGGTGCATGGTTGTGACCATTTCCATTTTTGCTAGCTTATTGTTCCTTTTTAGCTTGGACTAATTAGTTGATCTGATTCATTTTGGACACTAAAGAAATCAAGAAGGTTGCTAGCATTTTGTTAATTTTCCTACAATGGCAATTCTGACAAATCAAGAAACATGCATGCATGATCAAATAACTATAAGTGAATGCAATTGTTCATTAAGGAAAAGGATCAAACTTAGGAATAAAGGTGGCTGCATGCACATAACAAAACAACAACAATAATAAAGCGTTTATTTCACTATGAGATCAGGGCGCTGCACAAAGTATATTTCGCCATTGTAATATATCCGTACTCGGAATAAAAGTGTAGTAGGAAGAAATTATGAAGTAACTAGAATAGTTGTTCGTAAAGAAGATTCAAATTTCCATAACCAAATTAAGTAAGCAGTACTTTTTTTTTTCAGTTCGCCATCACAAAGAAGCAAAATCAACAATTATAATCACCAAAGATTATGTCAAGATTCTCATGTTTTCCCATTGCTTAAGAACTAGTTACTTCATTTCATTTCATTTTCTTTGGTTGTTGGAAGTCTAATGATATGCAGTCAATTATATCATCGGTAACAAGGACAAGACACATTTCTAGTCAATTTTCAGCCATGGAAATGATCGTCATATATGTACGTATATTATTCCCGTATGCTAATAATCTGCTAGTTTAACTGCATATCCTTATCAATTTCCTTCAATCTAATTAAGAATTAGGTGTAGAGGAAAAAAAGAAAGCAACAATTGTGGCCAATACGAACACACAAAAATTCATAACCAAGTAAAATTTAAGAAACATGTGTGGTGGATGTGTTTTGTGCAGTCATTAAGGAAGGGATTACATCATCCTTCAATTTTCCACTTTTGATCCACTTTCATGAAATCAAGAGTTCAGCCACAAACACACTCAAAACTCATAATCATAAATATATGTATAATATTATTTATACTAACTGTATATGTCTATGACAATATAATTCATCATGCATGCATGAATTTATCTTTTTTGTTTTATTAATTATTTTCTTATTTTACAGAAAATCTAATATGATAAAAAAAAGATAGTAGCGATTTAATTAAGTAAATTTTTAATCATTTGTCTTGCAATTAATATATTTAGGCAACACAAACACAGGAAAAGGGAAAGCAAATAAAAATCAAAGTTGATAATTTGGGAGGGGCACAATGTTCCTGTGTTATTATCATATAGACAATGACTGAAGAATGGATGACTACAATAGTTGTTGGGTATTATTATTATTATTATTCATTGGGGGCGAGAATAAATGATGAGTACAATAATTGTTGGTCATTTCCCTAATTCCCTTTGTTTAAAAACATTTTATTATTGTTTTTAATTGTAAGAATATTGAATTAATATAAGAGAAGATGAACAAATTAATATAGTTAGGCTAGCTAATTCAAGACCCTAGAGAACATGCATGAAAAGATAACAATTTCATTAACTTGTATATTTTCAAAAGACGAAAACTATGGTTGATCATTATCATGGCACGAGAGGTAAGTTTCATTTGCTTCCTACTCATCATTTTTTCAAATAACAGCAAATTAAACAAAAAAAGAAAAGAAAAGAGAGAAACAATAGAGAGAAAGAAGGCACCTTATCTTTTGTGTTACTCAATGTTTTACTTTTCATAAATGCACAACCTGTATTTTCATTAATAATATTGACAGTAATTATTAGTTATTTATATGTTTAATGAAAAGATATGTGATACAACGTTTATATAAAATGTTATAGGGGCTAAAACATGAAGCGTAGTAGAAGATTTATCGAGAATGAAAGGTAGAAAGAAAACGATAGTGAGCCAATAAAATGAGATTTGTAGAGGTCCTAGAGGACATGTACGAAGTCAAAGGAAGAGCAAGACTGCTAGTCTTGTGTCGATTTTCATATTGTTAACAGGTCATGTATATTGACGGCTATGAAAACCATTTGTGTCAACATAAAAAAGAATAACCAATAGAACACACAATTTGCAATTTGATTACACAAACATATATAGTTCATTAATTTGCATTTAAATTGATATATGTGCATGCATATATAACAAGTCATCATCGGCTAAAGACTAATGAGGTTTTGAACTTTCAATATCCCACACAATTTCATTCAACTAAATTGTCTTGTTCTCATTTGGATTTTACAATCTAAAACTGACCAAAGATATAGATTCTATAGTGATTTATGGGAAATTGTTGTCCAATAAAAACTAGAAAAATGACAACAGAAATCTACCATTTTCTATTGATTGTACCCAACAACTATCCCCATTTTCTTTTTCATTAACTCCTTAGACAACGTGTGAAATGAACATTTCTTCTCTTTGAAATTTATTTGGTTTTGTTTAATTAGAGTAAATATGAAAGTGACTCCATAATCATGTCATAACTAACTATGAATATACTCTTAATTATGTGATAGCACCATAATTAATTGATCTATATATACGTGTGGAATATTATGCCTTACATTAGAGAATATAAGTGGTTGTTATGTGTTTCTTTCTTCGCATTTATAGAAAACAAGTTAATATATTTGCCAAAAACTATCCTTTAATTAATTTATAGTTGACAATATTTTGTTTGATTTTCTTTGCAAGTAATTAATTAATTACCAGTCAATGTTTTTATCAAAAGTACTTATACATCTTAATTAGAGTAAATTAAGGTAAATATAGCTACAAAATATATTAAGTATGAATTTAAGTTAATTAATGAACTACTATCAACGTTCTTGAAAACAAACCTTGACAAAATTACTGAAGAAACATGCACTATCTATCATTTTTTTGCCGCTCAAGTAATTGCTTTGTTCATTTCATTTCTTCAAAAACTTGCATATAATCTTATCTGTCCATGCATGCTGTATGTGTAAAAGCAAACATGGAAGTACTAAAGTGTTTTAAACGATTTTGTGCAGGTTAGTGGCATGCAAATAAGAGAAAATAATATACATCTGTATATGTATATAATATTATTGGAAACCTAAAAGAGTAATAATTAAAGAATCAAATCTGCAAAATGGATATGATTAATTATTCAAAAAAAAAAAAAAAAACTCACATATAGATAACGGGATTTAGTCTAACATTTGTTTAGGAATGATAACTATCCCCCCAAAGAAAAATTGTTTTAAAATAATTGTTTGAGTTATACAAAGATAATTAATTAAATAACTCAAATCAAGTTCCAAATCCTCCAGTTCGATCCTGACCGACTAAGGATGGTGTGCGAGTTGCGACTTTGCTCAAGTTATCTATTCCATTATTCTGGAACAATTTACTAAACAAAGGATAATTGTTTGACGTTTGGATAATTCTAAGGAAGAAATTTTTTTTCTTATGTCGGGCTTCAAAGTCAACTCGATCGATCGCTATAATTTTTGGATGACTGCCTGGCATCCATGAATTTTTAACTCTATTTAGCATTTAATATTAATGATCCCTCTATGAAAGAATCAAAGTGTATAGCAGTCACAATCCGTTGTTCATGTCCCATATATTCCACTAAAGAAATTTTCACGATAGACATAATGATAACAATTTCACATAATATTGCATGTTAGAGAAAAGATTTAAGCAAACAAATACACAAAAACTTTATTCATTTGTCTGATCAATCCATGTTACAGTAGTGAGGATTCAACTATTTTTATGCAAACTATACAGCTAAAATGGAAATTAAGCAATCAAACTATATATATATATATATTACAATTGCATTTCAACATATATGGCTAGTCTTTTTCTTGATGATGATGATGATGATGAAGCAATATTGACTGAAAAAGAAATTATATGATGATGTGGCTTAATATTATCATGGATTTACAGGCCTGATGTGAATGGCACCCCAGATGGAATCCATGAATTTCCAGCCAAGAAACTCCCAACTGAGAATTTTCCGGCTTCTGTAGGGCTTGTTATAACATGATATCCACCCCATTTTACTCTACCGCTTGTGCCTGCGCCAGCTCCAGTGTTTGAATATTCACCGTAATATAGAGTACCCAGAGCGAAATTTCCAGACCATGGAAGCCATCCCGCAGGATCAATCACGCTATCTATGGTAGTTCTCATGATAACTGTACGTGAATATTTTTGCCATGGCCTCCCAAGGTAACACTTGGTTGAACCCAGTCCAGATCCTGAGATTATTGAATTATGGATTACTATTCCAGTGTTTTCATTAGGGTCTGTTCTTCCTTGAGCTGTCACTGTAGTCCACTGACTACTCAAGGGTTTTCTTATGTTAATGTTACAGTTCTGTAAAACTACGACTGCATCGCCAAAGATGAAATCTATGGTCCCATATACATCACAATCGCGATAGAATTGACGCTTTGTATAGACATAGAGTGTGTCTTGATAGCCCTTAAAACTGCAGCGGTAGAAAACTGAAAAATCTGAGCCAGATCGAAGAGCAACCGCTTGGTGTTTCTGAGGTCCTGCTGTGTTCTCAAATGTCATATCTTGAGCGATGAAACCATCCCCAGTAACAGCTGAGAAAAAAAGAAAAAGTGTATGAATGAGGTAATTAATTAATGTATCATAATTAATTAGCTGGCAATTGTTTCTTTGTTGTTGACATTTGAAACTGATGAAATATAAGTTTAATGTTCAAGTGGATCAAAAAAAATTATTTGTTGAAATTTGATTTTGACTATAAAGGATAATATAACTAAGTTGGGATCAATTGTCTTATTGCTTGTAGCCTACGCAGGATGAATATCTAGAAATGTTTGACAGTTAGTGTTTCATGAAGTTGTATATATAATTTGTAAAATTTCTAATGGATGGAAGGAAAAGGAAAGTAAAAGAAAAAAAAAAGAGTTGATTAATATATATAGATAGAGGCAAATGCATGCAATTGATGATATATAAGTAAAAGTCTTTGTGTAGAATAATGATGTTGTAGTTTTGCTCTACTTTATGATATTGATTGGGACCTTGACTTGAATGATGAAAAGTTTGATGATGAACTCACCAAAAGTTGCTGATCGAAAAGTTGTCGAGCCATCTTGGACATTTTTACTACCGGTAACAATTGTAGCATCAATACCATCTCCAACCAACATTATATTCTTCATGGACTTTGTGACCTCAACGTTTTCTTTGTAAACGCCCTTCTTGACGTATATAACAAATCTATTTGTCCCACTTCTGAGCTTAGATGATGCAGCCAAAGCTTCAGATATTGTTTTGTAGTTTCCAGAACCATCTTGGGCTACTGTGATATCCCCTTTTCCTGGTGATTGAAGAAGTTTACGATCAGCAATGGATAACCATGCAGGGAAGCCATGATGATGATCAGAATGGAGCAATAATCGCCTGTTTTTGATTTGTTTAGCAGTGGAAATCAAAGTTGCTGATGAAGATATGGCAGCTTTGTTTAAGGCAAGAGAATTGCTGAGGTGTTTTGAGAAGTTACTGGTGAAAAATGGGAAGGATTGCAATAGGGAAGACAATTGAAAATCAATGAAACCATTTTGGCAAGTTTCATGATTTGCATATGCAGCACTTAATAATGTTTGAGCATCATTTAAGTTGGATGGATTGGTAGAATGAATAAGATTGTCAATGGTATCTTCATAGAGCTCTAGACAATCAGCCCAAGCAGCCTTGCCTAGCTTATTGAATGAACTTGTGTCCATGGTTGAAATAAGCTTGTGGATATATTGAGCTTGATCCAAAGTGAACTTGAGTGTGGCATCTCGAACATCCTGAGGGGTTTGATCAAGTATAGTTTGTGGTGATATTTTGGTAATCGCTAGAGAATTGCACAATTCTGGATAAGGGGTTTGGCTACAAGTTGATGATGAGAATGTTGCACCATTTGCCACCCAAGATGGTGCAATAAAAATTAGAGAACTTAAGAATGCAAGTATAACAAGCTTATCCATGCAGATATGGAGGTATTTCTTTTGCCCTTTCTTTCTTATTATTTGCTTGATATATATGGAGTATATAAAATTTTCTAGTACTATTGATGGTGATGAAGCAAAGATTGCTAAATGAAGGCCCTTTTATAGGCAAAAGAATTGGCTATAGCAATGCCATGGGCATGCATATATATGAATATGATGCCTACATGAAGTAGTTCTTAAATGACAAATCTTGGTGTTTGCATGGAGTGGCTATTGTACGGCCACCAATAATCAAACCATTTAAAGTATATTTGCATTGATTTTTTTCATGTGTGGATAGGGTTCAATCAAAGTGAAAAGAAATGTTTGACAATTTAACCACCCTACCAATGTCATTGGATAAACGAAACATCACAAAAACTCCCGTGAAATTGATTTATATATAAGAGGTGTTTCATATATTAAAATGAATAATTAATCATGTATTAAATTAGTGAATAGATATTAAGATTCACTAATTTAATGCTCTATTACTTGTGCGTGTCATATATAAATAACATCTAATATATGAAGCCATTGGGGTTAACCTAACATTTAGAGAATTAATATCTCGACTTCTATATCTAGTGTTCGATTTTTAGGTATGCGAGTGTTAAAAACAAATCGTCTTATTTATGATTTCGCTTCACTGGAAACCAGAACAAACATTTAAAGAGCTTTTTTCTTGACGAATTTCCATTTCAAATTTTGTATTAAAAATGACTATTACAAGGTCATTAGCATGAGATCAAGAAGTCATGAGGCCATAGTTTACCAAATGGACACGAAAAGACTCTTGAATGCTTCATTTTGAAAACGATCGATGGAAGCTGGCTTTTTTCGTTAGTTTAGGTGAAATATTGTTGATATCTATGGCTTGTTAATTAAATAAATAAGGCATTTGCTTGTTTTGCACTTCTTCTATTGTGCCATTTGGTCATATCTATGGATGGATTATGCCAAATGAAATGGCTCAAAAGTGAACTTAGGAGAAGTTGTACATGTGTCAATTCTTGCTTCTGCCACTTCCTGCTTTAATTGGAACTTTGAAAATCATCCTCGAATTTATGTGTGAATATTTGTGAGATTCGGACAAATGTTCTAGAACACGCGTTTATTCCCACACAAAATAACAACAAATTAATGAGTTGAAAACCTTCGAAATGAAGCCACTGAATTTTGCCTAATGGAACTTGCAATATTATTGACTGAAAAGTGTATAAATACTTTGATTTAAAAATTTTAAATTAATCAGAAATAGTTCAATAAACCATTCAATTTAGTTTAGAAAAAAAAAAGTAATTTAAATTCTAAAATTTTTTCCTCAAATACATATATAACTTAATTAGTTGGATTTCTTTAAAAGTAGGTTAGATATGTATTGATAATGACATTAAAGAAAACCCTTTATATATTTTAGTGTTTGTAGGGGTATACTTTTGGAAATATTTTATAGGTACTCAATTATATCAAAATTGTATAATTAACAAGTATGGAAAGAAAAATTCTCTCTGTTTTTCTTTTGACTTTTACTGAAAGAGATTTTATTCTTTACATGCTATTTATATATATAACTAAAGACTTATAAATAGAAATGAATTTTAAAAAACTATTTGATAATGATCTTTTAAACTCTTGTTTTCAGGTTTAATTATTTTTCTTTGATATTTCTCTCTCTTGATTGTTGATGATCATCAACGCATGTAGTTTCTACTTAATTATATTCTTTATAAGCTATCCTAATTTATTTAATTAAGTTTTGTTGACTTGAATGAAAGTAGGAAAAGATTTTTTTAACAAAAACAAAAGAAAATTGAAAATAATAAGTTTGGTTCCGAAGATTAAAACTTATATTTAGAATTAAAGTGTTAAGAAATTGAGGAGTATTAATTTCTTAACACGTGCATATGTAAATACCTGTCACATCGTTGAGGAAAATATTTTTCTATACAACTTAATAAATTGTGATTAGAATAAGAAAATTAAAATTATTTAATATTGCAATTCATTAACTATATTCTTTTCACTATTTTAAAATTTTTTTTCCCTCTTTCTCTCTCATTCCTGCTGGTCTTAGTCTTCCATAACCACATCCCATTCCTATTATTTCAATCCCCAAAAATACTTTATCAAAAGAAAGTTGTGCACATATGATAAATCTTGAATTTAACTTAAAAATTTGCAAAAATTATAGCTTTTTTTTTTCATTATCGATGCAATCTAAACAAATCTAAACTTTAATTTGTTTACGTATACACTATTTTAGAGTAAAACTCAATTGGATTAAGAGAGTTGAAAACAATATTTTAAAAAAATTGGAGCTTATTTTTCAGCCCGCAGACTTTGTACGTTTGTAGTAGACTAGAGCTTCTCTGACTTGGCTTTGATATGGTATAGTTTACTGTCATTACTCCAAAAATTGACCCAAATAGGGGACCAAAGTTGTAAAAAAATAAAACTAAAGACAAAAAGTAAGTAAAAAAAATAAAAGGCTAATTAATATGCCATTGACCCAAATATTCTAGAAAATAATAAATGGCCAAAGACAATTCTAAAGTGCAAATTTGCCAGCTGTTTCCCAAATACTTCAACTTCAAGATATATACGAGCAAACCAAACAAAACTATTAGCCAGGGAAATTAAAATTTTCATTAGTTTAAGTAGACCCAAGATTTTTTCTGGTCATAATAGATTTGAGTTTATTTGTATCACAAAAATTTTTGTGAAACGAGTTTATATATAAAATATATTTTATATATGAAATAGATAATTAATCATCATTAAAAATTATTTTATTTATGAAATAGATAACTAATCGCCATTAAAATCTTTAAAATGGTGATTAGCTCTCATTATATATATGTAAAGTAGTTGTACATGAGACAACTCCTTATTGTATTTTTGCCTTGTTTCATTGCTGATATCTTGTGTACTTTCAAAAACATGTAACCCTAAGGAAGAAGGAAAAAGAAAACAAGGAAAGTTTAATTTGAATATCCTCTAATGCACGGAAGCTTTTTGTAGACCTATATGAATCAATAATATAGATGGACTCAATATATAGGATGTGTTGATTATAGTGATTTTGAATTCAATTGAAGAGATCTTACCTATTAGACCAATAATATGACTTTCACAAACATTGGATGCAAAATTTAATTTAATTTTTTTATCACCAAACTTTGACATCTCACACAATATAGTCTCTCTTTTTTTTTTTTTTTTTTTTTGTGTGTTAGTTTGGTTAAGATGTTAAGGACTTGCATTACATGGACTAGGTCAACATATATATACTATAATAATATATAGTTATCAAAACTAGCTATTTCCCAAATTTGTTTGCTTGTGTTTCTTTTTTTCAAAAGCCAATCGATATAACTAATATATAAGTACATATCAGCAAACTAGCTAGAGAGCTACTTGCACTACTTTTGAGTTGTTCAAACTTACACTTAAAATGCATTACAAGCCATCGATAGGTTTGCTCAATTACGGATTATGCATACATGCACACTCACTAGTGTATTTTTTCGCTTAAGAAGAAGAGTTTACCAATCATAGTCAAAGGAATATTTAGGGTAGACAGAAATTGATCTATCGTATTTTAGGAAAGTAGTCAATTCTTAAAATGAAGTGATGTATATTTTGTTCATATATATCTTGCTACAACTTTGACTCTCTATTACAAGTGCGGTAAACAATTCACTTTTGAATTGCATGTGATTACTTCATTTACTTATTTATAAAATTGGTGCTAATATTCCTTTGACGATATTTAAAAAAAAAAAAATCAATATGCTAAAATTATTTGTTGGATTGTCTCACAACTATATATAAAATCAAAGAATAATGCATTAATTTATTTATCATGGATATTATTGGATGCATGATATGTAGCTAGTATATCTATATATAATGATTACTTTTTCCATGAATTTTATTCGTTTTTATCTATGACCCTAATGATTAGACCACAAAAGAAAGAAAACGGTACATTATAATTTTTTAATTGATCTATTTTTTGTTAAATTAATCTCTGATTTATAATGTAGATACTGATTATAAAGCCCTGAAGGGTCATAATCCTAATTATTGTTCCCATTTTTAAAACATTTAAGCAACTCAAGATTGATGACATTTTATTGTAGATTGCGTCATTGTTTCTCATATATAAAATTTTTAGTGGCAGATGAAGAGTTGCTGTCTCTAATATTAAAAACACATATTATGATTAGTATAGGCTGAGGATAGGATTTAATCTATGACTCCAAAGACTGCATTGCCGCCATAAATTTTTCTTCTTTGATGTAAACTTATGCTTAGAATATAAATGCATTCATTTTTGTACCATTTGTTTCGTATGTTTCCTTAAAACAGTATATATTGCCATATTGGATTGTCTAATTTAATCAAAAGATTTGTATTAAAATATGAACCATAGAAAATTAACCGTTTGATTATGATAATCATGATTGGTCGATGTTTGATTAAGACACAACTATTATGTCGGCTTCATGATCATTTGATTAGTATTTTGGGATGACGAAAATGGAGTGATCAGTGCGAAATCCGTCCTCGTCCGTCTTCCAACTCTGCCGGAAAAAATATGTACATTAATTTGTGAAAAAATTAATGGGCTCAATATCTTAATTAAATTATAATCTAATTCTTGCATTGTTCTTGTACTTTTACTATAATCAAAATGGTAGTTTTGAATTTCCTATGCTGTTTGTGGGATAATTAGAAAAAAATTAAAAAAACGAACTATTTTTTTTCTTCTTTTTGTATTCTTTATGGGTTGGCATGTGTTCTGAATTTGCTTGCCTTTTTTTTTTTTCAAAGTCGGCAAATCCCATATACGCGAAGAATGTTAGCCTCAGTTTTATAAATAAAAATAAAAGTCAGATAAAAACGCTATCCAACAATAGATTAATCAAAATACCAGAAGGTGCTGCAGTGCAATATAATAACACCTTATCAAAAAATACAGTCATCATCTCATAGTCAATAAATATCAATTAATTAGTAGAAGACTGCAAATGATTAAAGTTTATTTTCTTAGTAAATAATTAGGAATATCTCAAATTGAAAAATAAAATAAAAAAGAAAGGACACAACCCATTATTGATGTTTAGTTACTCAATTAAGAGTCTTCTCAGAGTTCATGTATTCTTAATTGAACTGATTAATATAATACTGAGAAAGGAATAACAAGAATTTTGCCTTATCCAATAAAAGTCCAAAACATTATGTGACAAATGTATTAGAAAAAACTGACAAATTGTCCCACAGTGTACATTTGGTAATTAAAATATGGATCTACAAACTTTAATTTTTTTTTTCCTTTCTTTTTTCCACGAGCACTCGTCTCTAGGATAGTTAATTATAGGCATTTTGGACTAGTTTAATTACTTCCCAATTTGTTAAACCCTAACTCACAAAGTCACAAACACAAGGCATATTTATATTGGGACTCCATAGATATACTTTATCATTATGGCTTTGTTTGGTTGGCAAGCAATCACGGGTTGACTACTAATTTGGAATAAAATAGCTAATGTCAAAAAATAAATAATAAATTTCAATATTCGGTCTAATTTTAATCTCTTTCAAAAGTAAAAAGAATCTTAAATTCACAAAATTAAAGAATTTTAATAAAAAAATACATGTTGAACTTTGTACCTTTATTTTTAAATTTTGTCATTTCTTTTTTTTTTTTACTTTTTTTTAATTCGATAAACCCTGTACACGAGAGAGAGGATGCCAACTTCTTTTAATCAACTCTATCATATCAAATTCATCATACAATCAGTTGCTGGCTATGTAAATTGTGTTGTAAATATATAGTAGAAAAAACACGATTTCTCAATAACTATATATATAATTATTATCAAGTTAGGCTTTAATAAATTTTTGTAACAAATTAAAAAAACAAATAAGCAGCTTAAGATTAGAAAAAAGAACTTGTAGATATAGCATTCTTAGAAAATTTTGAAAATTTTGGAGTATACGTACATTAAATGCTTCCTTGAAAAGAACAACTAACAAAACTATTGCAGTGCATTTTTTTCAATTATATGCTAATTTTCTCTGTGTGTCTTAATTCTTATATTCGCATAGGGAACAATATAAAGTTTCTTGGGTAGATAAGCAACAACTTTTCAATGTTTTTCAAAGCATGCATTCACATGTTCTATATAAACTATAATCATGCTTCAACTAGGCAAATTAATCACCAAGTCACATCTGATATTGCCAAATGAAATACGCAAGCAAGTTTTCGAACATTTGAAAAAATTGGAAAAGAAATGACAAGTTCACATATAAATATGATATTTAAGAAGAAGAAAAAATGGTCATTACGAATTGAATACGATCGATATATTAAGATTAAAATTTCATGCATATAGGAGTTTGAAAAGGTTAGCAAGATTTATTGTTTTAAATAAAACACTTTTGAAACCTAAATAGAAGTTTTTTTTTTTCTGCAATCCAAATGGGTCACCATTTCCCAACTAGTTTTTACAATATTAATACTTATGTTAGATTTAAACAGGTCAAGGTTGGAACCCCCGATTTTCTTTTTTTTTTTTTTTTTTTTTTGGACACAAATGGTTTTGAACCCTCGAGTTTTATTCTTTTTTCACGACAATTGGAGTTCAAACTGATAATTTCTATACTTTTTCGTGCAACTAGGGTTTGAAACTCCACCAAATTATTAGCACCATATATGCCTATAATTAGTTGGTTCTAAATATAGAAAAATGAGGAAAATTGCAACAAACTGACATAAAATTTTTGTCAAACATTGTGATATGAATCACATTAGGAATCGTGTAAAGTACAATAGTAAAATGTGATTCATATAGTCGACCTATTTAATGGAATTAAAACTTAATTATAGTAATAACCAACTAGGATTTGAATTTCGAATTTTCGTTATATTTCACACAATAACTAAGTTAAAACCACTCTCAAATCAACTTTTAGAGTATTAATACTGATGCTACAAAGTTGAAGAGTTCGAATCCTCCTATTTCATCACACAGATGAAGTGGCTACTGTTAGCAAACTTGCCAAGACAAGGTTGGTAAAAATAGAAGTAAACATTTTGTTATAATTAGGATATTCTCTAATTGAGCTACCTCAAAAGAAGGACCTGAATTATAATAGGACCAGGCCCAAGTGACCCAGATACTTTGGACTTCATTTTTAAATATAAGTAATGGGTCCAGTGTGATTTGTAGTTCGAAAACATTTAAATTCAAGCCCAAGTTCGTGCCCAGATTTGAAGTAACAGTTTATCGAGCACTTCTGCTAATGAAGGTTTGATGGGAATTATTTAACCAAATATTGTTAAAAAATAATAATAAATTAAAAACTACTCTAAAATAAGTAATTTGATTGGAATATATATTTTATATATGATCAATAGCTTGTTATTAGTTTGGCATGAGATTTCACTATGTTTTGGAGTTTGTTTTTACCTTTTTGGATAGAGTTATATAAAGTTTAAATTACAAAAGTTCATAATTTTTTTTACCATGTTCTATTTGAGATCTGATCCTCTATCCAATATTATCCTATCATATTCGGTACAATGTTTAAAACGACGTAGTTTAACTAAAACTAGGGTCTAAAAGTATAAATATTACTAAAATTACTTTACAATTATTACACCCTAACAAAGAAATAAGTGAACTCTACGACGTAGTTTTAATTTTAAACATGATGAGACAGGATAATATTGGACAGATGATCCCATCTTTTTTATTTAGTTTACTATCATTTATCATTATTATTTTTTAGTTTCTTATTTTTCAATATCATGTCAATTTCATCCCAAAGTTTCCTTTAAATTTTTTTTGGTTCAACAGATTTTCTTCACAAATCAATGCATTATTGAATGAAATCAATGGTAATATGACCAAACATGTTTGTGTTAATACAAAATACAAAAGTCCAAAGTCCTATTGAAATGGCTAAGTGCATAAGTTTGTATCAATGTTTGCTATATAAATTAATGAAATTTTCAATGTCACCCAAGGCTCATAGATAGGCGCTAGGAGTTGAGAATTGTTAAAACTTGATGCAATTTTTTAAGGCCCTTTACAAAAGGCTGAACAAACTATAATCTCAAGGAACTACAATTGATATATGGCACTGAGTTTATATCATATGATCACATCTATTTTATTTTTAATTTGGGTAATGGTAGGAGGTAATTTTTTTACACAATTTAGTCACTCTAATTATGTTAAGTTATATTACCATAATTATTTTTAATTATGAATAAATGCGTGAATGAGTGATGATAAAATTTCACGGGCAAATTGTAATCCTTATCATATTAATTTATGTGAATTTTTCTTATAAAATGATTCACAAATATATATATATATATATATATAATTTGGGTATATTTTGAGTTGTTTTACATTGGTCTAATGAAATAATAATTCATGTGGCATATATGGATGAAAAACCACAAATTAAGGGAAAGTTTTTCCAATCAAGCAAATGTTAATTTCTTGGATCTTTAATTAAAGAAACTTCTTCTAATTAAACATACTTTGTTTAATTGGTCTAATTAACGAGTTTATATAAGTATTTTCCTAGCTAGCTTGTCTTTAGATTTTAGAAATATTTTCAATGAAACTTTAAAACTGTAGCTCGCCTTTCGTAACTGTATTAATAAGCTTGTAAGATTTTCTTGCATTTTACTTTAGATAACGATAATCTTCTTCATATACTATCATCAATTTTCCTTTCTGTATGCGTGGATAAATTGACCTCTATGATTTTAAGACTGTTTTTTGTTGCAAAAGATATAAAAAACGAACAAAAAAATAATTTTGCAGCATTGTACTTCAAGAAATTTCCAATCAAGGTTGCAAGATACATTACCATCCACAAAATATTGAAAAGTGTGAAAAAGACAAAAAAAAAAAAAATAAAATAAAATTGTCGTACCTATCCTATCTTATAAATTTGATTTTTCCACAAACAAATATTCTTGTGCCTTCCTTTTCTTTTCTTTTCTCCTTTGATTTTCTTTCCTTTCCCTTTCCAACATATATATATTGAGAAAGAACATAATTTAAACCCTACTCTACCCGAACAAGCTAGCCAATAACACGTTGTAGTCGACAACGTGAAAAGAAATGATAATATCAATTGATGGATTTAAATAAAATGCAAAGAGAAATAGACATTAGGTTCAATCAATTCATAGAATAAAATTTTTAGCATTATTCGAGAGAACTAATGCTTAGTTGTTGTTTGTCCATTTTCTACAAATCCCACTCAATTTTATAGAGCAAAAAGAACTCTCATGATTTATAAGTATAACAATGGACCCTATATATGCTAAAATAATTTTTGCTGGCATTTTTATATGATTATAATATTCTAGATGAGAAGAAGAATTTGTCTTTTGCATGCTTGCAATACATACATTTGTACCGACTTAAGGACCCACGAAAACTATATATATTGAAGGGTGCAACATTTGAGGGCCAAAGAAAAATGTCCATGGCAACTATATATAAAGAAGTATTGTTATCACTGTCTTTCTGGCAAAATTGTCATCTTCCCTTCCACATATATGAGGAGAAACGTGTGGAATGCTTCAAGTCTTTCTCTATAATTTATATGTACATTTAGGAGATGATCTGCTAAATTCACATTATTCATCTAATTGTATCATTAATTCTTGTTTTAATGTTAGTGATGCATTGTCTTTGAATAACAAATAAACGATTTGGGACTGCTTAGATCCCTTATATATATCACGAACGTCGAATTAATTAAATGTTCAAAATTTGGAATGTGTATTTGGTGTAAAAGGCTAAAAGAAAAAGATTAAAAAGCATGATTAACAAGTAAAAAAGAATAAATTACATTTTCGGTATTTCATCTCTTAGTTTTAAAAGAATTTTCATTAATTACTTAAAAAGTATAAAATACGTAAATCACAAGGAATAGACATTTCGTATGAGAAATCAAAAGGCATTTTAAACATTTGTTTAACACACACATGACAAATGCACCACAATTGATAGAATTGTACATAGACATTTTTAAACTGTTATTAGAGTTGAATTTTTCTTGTATGAAAAATAAATAAATAACTATTGAAAATCAGAATTGTAACGTAAAGGGTGAAAATAAAACTTTTTAATGAACAAAAATAAAAGCGAAATAAAACTTTAAGTTAAAAGACGATTGAAGTAATTCATGTACTTTAAAAACTCACATTATGACATTATCACTTGATTGAGTAGATTCGATTATTCAAAAAAAAAAAAAAAAACCTCTAATGATGATTAATGTTGTGTGTACTCTTCCATCTCTATCATTCACAACTCAAGCTCTTTGGCTATGATTGTGATTGTGGAAGAGACATTTACAACTCAATGTATGATATATATCCTAGCTAAGATCAGCATTTTGGTTTATGAACTCTAAACTCAAGAGGGTTCATTAGTATCCTTTAAGATTATTAGCCAATTTTATCATGTCCTAATTGTAAAGGAAAAAAGCAATCTTTCTGATACCTTCCTAGTCATGCATCCAAATTAATCTGATTTGTTTTAGTTTAATTAGTCAAATAAACGTATATACAAGGTGTCAAGGACAACAACATTAGTAATTATTGCACATATTTATTGTGATAAATCGAATATAATCTTGTTCATTATGAGAAAATCAAAATTATGTGATCCGAACCTGATAGATGCACATCTTAAAGTACAAGATATAATTACAATAATGTTGTTAAATATACATAAATAGATAAGGTTCATGAATGATAACGTTAATCTCCAAGGATGACCCTTCATGTGTTTTAATATGAAACCACAAAATATATATGGAGTATTAATATAAAACCATTTATTTGGTACGAATAATTCCGCCTTGACTTATCTAAAATTATCCTGTTTCTCGTACACTTTTGTTTTGATTTTTTTAGATCTTTCTTTCTTCAACAACTTTGCTTTATGACAACTATAAGAGAACAGACATGAAATAACGAACACATAGGGTACAATTAACACATTAGTGAAACTTTTATATTGCCTCACTATATATATAACTATTCTGTAATTAAACTATTGTCTCATTAATTAAAGCTATATATTCTAAAATTTATCTTAAAGAAAAGGGCACAAAGAATTAGAATTTGTCCCCTAAATTTGCAAGAAATGTATAAAGTTTTTTGTCAAGTTTGCATATACCAGTATGTTTAATGTAACATTTTATGAAGTTTAGTGTGTTGAATGTTCCGTTAATTAATGAGTTTGACGATTAATTTGTTTTTGTTCCAATCAGTCCGGGTCATATTACATTAATTAAGTTAGAAACTTTTGTAGAAATGGTGATGGCTTTTGACGCATTTCATTAATTTGGGAAAAACCCAAGGATTAATTGTTCTCTCAAAGACTAGTCAGATCAAAGAATCCATTGTGGTTCAACCTTCGAACATGAAAGAAAGGTTTGAATTGTATAAAAATTAAATCCCCATTAAAAGTAATGAAAAAGAAATGTTTACCTGGCCATTCTTTGTTTAGCTTTTGATAAAACAAAAATACAAAATGCAGTGAACTTTTATTGATCACAAGAATATGTTTGGTAGTAAATGAGTAAAATCATAATAATATTTATGATACAACCGACACACAACATCACATTTGCAATACATTTGCAAGATTGTCGAATTTAGCGAAATATTTTTTCAAGTCGAGAAGGTTTTTACTTTCACACATCTTTAAGGTTTTTTTTAAATTTGACTTGGATTTTTTTTTTCAAAAGTGATATTTTCATTTCACAAATATAATTTTACAATCACTGAACTGGTTGCATATCTCTATTAGCAGCTATTTAATTTCAACCAATTATGGAAATTATCCTCCCAACTTCGACTTGGATTCAAGAGAGCTATCAAGGTTGTCTCTATAGCCAATTTTTCTAACTTGAATATGCAAAGTCACAACTTAAAAAAGGATCATAGTTTCACTTTATATAAGGTTTCTTTTCTTGGACTGGTCAAAATATAGTCATGATTACTTTAGACACCATTTCTAAACATGATTCTTGTTGCTTTAGGTGAATTTATTTGTGAGTAGAAAACACTATGATTGAAATTAATACAAAATCTTGTCTAACCTTTTTTATGAATAAATGCCAAATCTCACTACTTAGTGGATAAAGATCCTCATATATTCGTTTAAAACACACTATATATCTCGGTATACTTAGATCGATCATGAGGAATCATTAGCACGTTTAAAGCCAGAACTTTAATTAGAATATACAAAAAGAAAAAAAAAATGAAAACATATAAAGAAACTGTTCTCTATATAAAAAGAACTGGCCATGGGTGAAAAAGAAAATATGAAATGTTTGTTCAACCATGAATGTTCTACGTATGACAAAATAGGCAGAAGAAAGTGAAAGTTTGTCATGAAATATAATGTTGAACCCTGAAAGCATCCTCACAGGCAAAGGGTCCCTCTCCCTCAACTGGATTACTCCCCGCCATGTCCGCACAATTTAAACGACAAAAAATGGACAAGTTAATTATTTACACTCGATCATCAGTAGTAGTTTTATTAGTTCATTAATCTAATTGTATTGGTCGTTATTGTTTTCTTGACAATATAAATATGATGATATGTAAAGTAAAAAATTTTTAGTAAAAACATAAAGTGTAATTATCTATCAATTTGTAATAACATGATTGACAAATGATGATAAACACGATTGGACAATTAGTGAGTAATTAGTTCACATCAGTCACTTTATATTTTTACTGAGATTTTTCGCTCTACCTTTCGCTACTTTATAAATATATTGAATTTAGCATGGATCATTATATTTAATGTTGAACGGGCTAATAATACTTGTATTCTTAGCAAGATGATCTTTGTAAAATGATTCTTTTATTTTTTTTTGTCAAAAGTGATATATTTATTAAAATTGAAAATAATATATACATACCAACCAACTAGCTGAGATAATTGGGGAGTGACGAAGATCTTTGTAAAAAGAATTGGGGAATGAGACACCAAAATTTTAAGGGACAGAATTTTGCATTTCAGATGAAATTAATTATGGGGCAATAGACTAATTGTACGTGGTGTCATAGTGTTCTATCACTATAGCGTGACAACCAGGGCTTTCTTGATAAAGGTTAGAGGCCCCATTTTTGTAGTCATCTCATGTTGTTTTGGCCACTTTAGTTCATTTTCTATTTTGCATGAAAAGTTTGCTTGAGAAAATTGTAAAAATTATTCACAAGAGATCAAATTTATCTTCTCATTCAATATCGCTTGATTCTTATGTACGTGCATGTCCTATGACCAATACATGTATATATTTTCTGTTAAGAAAAGAAAACGAAATTATACAAAATAACCAACTCCGTGTGAATGACAAATTTGATGTGAATTATGAAAAATATTTTTTAGAAAAATATGAATTATGTTTATGCATTTTTCCCTCTAAATTTTCATATTCACTTTTTTTTTTGTTAGCTATTAGAATTAATTATACTTATTATTCAAACCAATTCACAAGAGGATCAAGGGGGTTTGAGGCCCTCACCCCCAAGATGAAAAAATTTGTATTTTTAATCTATAAATAAAAACTTTTCTATTATGAAAATTAGATTTTTGCCCCATTGTAAACAACACACACATATAAATATATATAACTGCATTGCCATTGATATTTTTATCATTAGTTTAATAATATTTATTCTTGAAATTTGTCTCAAGTTCTTGTTTAATTAGTTTCTAAAAGAATTTGCAATCGATGGTGATTTTTACTCTTCTTTTTGTTTTTTTTTTTTTTCCTTTTCACAAACACACACACACAACACACTCAGTCAATATACGTCTATAGTAAAAGAACAAAAAAATTTGGACCTCAATTACATTCACATGTGTAATTTTAATTTTTGTCTAGTTCCCATACATTTTTCTGGAAGAGTTCATTAATGAGTGGTGAATTGGCAAAAATTTGATGCTTCATTGTGTCGTCAAGCTAACAAGAAAACAGGCCAATTTTGTATTTAAAAATTTTTGTGGGAGTAATTCTCTCTATATGTGCACAAATTAATGAAAAAATATATTACTTTTTTTTTTACAATTATTATTCAACATAAGTTCTTGACCATGCCATACTTTTTTTACAATTCTTTTGTATAACCCTCAAGAAGAGAAAATGTACAAACGAGAATAAAACAGAGAAAAAGAGTAAAACAAAAACATTGCAATTTCCATCATTTTCTTGAGAAAATGTTCCACTTTCAACTTTCTTTTGAACCCTTTTTGATAAAAATTCTAGGACCAACCATTTTTTTATCTCATCCAATTAAAAGAAAAAAGAAAAACAATGAAATCCCATAAGCTAAAAAAAAACAAAAATATATTATAATCAAAAGAAATATACAATTTAACACATTGAAATCAACTCACAAAAACACAAAATTAATTAATTAAACCTAACCTAATTTTTCTCTCATATATTAAAATGTAAAAAATAAAAAAAGTCAGAACTTTTTTCCCTCTAATTATTTCTTCTGTCCTTTTCCGTCTTTTCACATCAATCCCTCCCTCTTCCTCATGGAAAGGGAAGGGAATCCGTCGACACCTGATCTGCATAACTATTCACCAGCGCAAGAGCATTACTGGTCACCGCCATAACTCTTTGAACTCGATCACACACGTCCGTTTTCATGGGCCCTTCAGCAACCCCTTCAAATCCATCCGTACACGTGTCCTCATTCGTCAAGGCCGCGCTCATCCATGTCTGAACGTTACTCATTTGGAACCGAAATATCTCCCCTGACCCGTGGGCGAGATTCCTCATCTGATTCAGAGACCCCCGGAGCTGGTCTACGGCGTCTCCGAACACCGAGTGGCAGTCGTGTAGAGCCGCTGCGACTCTGTGGTTGGCTCCGAAGTCGGCTTCCTTGGACATGTTAGAGAAGTAAATGGCTTCTTGTTTGACGTTGAAGAGGCTTACGGCTATGGCTATGCGAGCGAGGAGACCCGGGTTTTGTTGGACTGCGCTAGCGTAGTGGGAGAGTGAGTTGTAGCATACTTTGGGGTATCGTGTGGATTTACAGCTTGTACGAATGAACTCTATGTCTTGTCTTGTCGGGACAGTGTTGGTGGTGGGAGTTGGGGCTGGAGCCGGTGCTGGAGTGTGGGGCGTCTCTAAGAAGGCGGTGGGATCGATGAGGGAATAGGCGTCGGTGAGGAGGAGGAGGAGGGTGGCGATGAGGAAGAGAGCGCTTTTAGTTGTCATTGTAGTTTTTTTTTTGGAGGCAACAAATTGTGTAATTGTGATGAAGTGCGTGTTTGTGACATTGTGTGAGTTTAAGTAGGCAAATTTTCAAGCATGAGATGACATAATTACCCTCTGATTTTTTTTATTTTTTAAAATAATTTTTGGTATTATTCTATTTTTGAAATTATTTTAAAGGTTTTTTTCGGGGGTTGGAGTAGGCCCTCCTTGAGTCTTAGTAAAAAAAAAAATTATTTTTATAAATCTTGTTATAGCACATGTTTGTATGATTGTGATATTGTTAGTGGGGTGGGACCGCATGTGCCTTAGCCACTGGGGCTAGTCCAGTGGTTAGGGAGTTAGCGTCCCGATCCCCGGGTCTAGTGTTCGATTCCTGGAGTATGCATGTGAGGGTATGTGAGTTAAAATTAAAAAAAAAAAAAAAAAAAAAAGACCGCATGTGCCTTAACTCATGATTGTCAATTGTGAGTTGCTCCTACAACTTTGTGAAAGTAAAACTAACAACTTTTTCCTTGGCTTTAATTGGGGAGTAAATTCTATTTTGTCTAATTTAGAGAACATTAACAATGATCATTAATGCTTGTCCTCCTTTCTTTAATGGGAAAATCAGTAGCATATCTAGAATAGTCCACAATTGCACTAATTTTTCCATATTTGTGGAGAGATTTTGTCAAGTGATTGCAAATTGTAGGGATTCAATATCTACTATGATAAGCAAAGAGTTATACATCTTTCTTTTTTTGATTCAATAATGTTTTTAGTTTAGAAAATAATTCATAAACTTGTACAATTAAAATTAACTTAAAGTGGCACATTTATTAAGTTTGAATGCTATGGTCACACATGTTCGAATCTCTCTCCATTTAAATCTAGTAAAATTAACTTAACTATGACATAGTCCTAAACTAATCCTTTTATTTTGAAGGGTAAATGACCCAAATAGTTTCTCAACTAGGTAAGTATCATTTTGATTCCTAATCTCAAAAAAGTTACATTTTAGTCTTTTAATTTGAATTTTGTTATACAAATGATTTTCAAGTCATTTTTTATAATTTGACAAGTAACACTGTTAGTCATATAGAGTATTCATCATTTAAAATGACTTCGTTTTGTGTCACTTGACAAATAACATTATTTATCAAATATATATGACAGAATTGGTTTCCCTTGATCGTATTCATTCACCCGTAGGTAATATATATACAAGATTACAACCTAAAATTATGGCTAGAATATGGTAATTATATACACAAAATATACATATTCTAAGAATAGAAGATTATTGTGATATTCAAATAATCTTAATAATATAGAAAATGAGTTGTAGACCATTTGTACAATAAAATTTAAGTTGATGGACCAAAAAATAACTTTTTCAAAATTGGGGATCAAAACTATACCTATCCTTAAATTGAGAGATTATTTGATTCATTTACCCTATTTTTAAACTACTTTGAAAGGCCTATCTATTCTTCTTTGTTGAGTTAATTGTTTTATTATTTCGGGAGAGGAAGTTGGGGTTGGCCGGAGGACAACATATATTATTATCTTTGTTCACAAAGTACAAAATTAATTGACGTACCAAATTGAGTAATGTAATTGGAAAATGCAATTTAAAATGTAACACTTTCGGTTTTGGCTAAAAAAAAGATATCGTTTAGATTTTTTTTAAGAAAAAGAAAAGATAATAATTAATTGCTTCCGAACTTCATATATAGGAGATATCAATATGGCCAACATATTGGATTTTATTTTATTTTTAATCCTTATGAACAACTTTAACAATAATGTAAATTGGACTATTTGGAGTTAGTTTTCTATATATCCCACTTTCGAAAAAAAAAAAAAGCCGAAGTGCAAAAAACTCCAAGGTTACCTCTTGGATTTAAGTAAAACTATGGAAGAATCTATGCGGCAGCTCCTCTACTAACCACATGGGGAACATTCCTTCAAGCCTTTCTTAATTAAACTTTCTTTTTCTTTTGTTCATTGTTATGTTATTAACGCTTGAACAAACGTATATATATATTAATCAATGAAATTGATAGTTAATCTTCTAATTGGAATTTTCTTAATAATGATATGGACATTAAGATTGTGATCTTTCTTTCGAACTGGTATTTATGTTGTTTTTTGCATTTTTTTTGTTCATTTTTGTACAATATTTTTGACATTCCACTACGTTGGAGACAACGAAAAAAATGCTTTGAAGGAAGAAAATGACTAGCCGACCTTGTTTTGGTTATTTTCGATTATGAAGAGTTAGCTCCTTTCATCCACTATAGAATATACTAAAAGTGACAACATTTTAAAATTGTTGTTTTGAAGATATATTTAATATTCTAAGGTGCCCCAAAGATTAACAACAATGTTATCTACGGAAAAGTATTTTAGTGTATTCGATCGCTACAAAATGAGATTAATTAACAATTTATTTATATGAGTTAATGATTTTGACAAATGTGGCTGGAGTAGAACTCAAAGAATAATGTACTTGTGAAACAGTGGGATGCATTGGACAAAACAATAATTAGAATTCAGTGGAAATAAAATTATCAATCCACATATAATGAGATATTCGTTTATCTTACAACAAAATAGAAGTGTATAAGTATAAACGATTCCTCAATTTAGAGGTAAATATTGTATTGATTCTTAATTTTGAAAAAGTTATATTTTACTCTTATTTTTATTATAGAAATAGTTTTTAATTTATTTTTTGTCTATATATAAATAACACCGTTTATCAAATAACGTTCTTCGTCATTCAAAACAATATTGTTATGTGCAACATTATTAACGATATTACTTATCAAATAGAAGAAAAATAAGTTAAAAACTACTTGCGTAGTATCATTCAAATTGTGAGAGATGCGTAATTTTTTTCAATATTAGGGATGAAAATCATACTTGCCTCCAATCTGGAGAACTATTAGGATCATATTCCCTTGTAAATTTAGTGCATTCTCCTGATCTCTTTGATGAGAATAATATGCCAAATTAATCTAGTATGCTGCTAACAAAATTTGAATCAAATTTGTCGTAACTAATTTCTGGTATTACTTCAGGGCTTAATATGATTGAACTTGTGCAATAGTATTAAGTGGCTTTTGTTTTAAAACAATGATATATAAGAGAGTTATTCTCATAAATAAGGAAAAATTAATGCTGGAATATGTTATTGCTTAGCTCTGTAGATTTAATTTGTAAGCTATATATATATCTTCATTTCTGATTATGCTAATCCTCATGCTGATTAATTATATAAAACCATCACATTCATCAACAATTATAGGATACAATTTGAATTAATCGTTAATAAAATGAAACATAGATTGCGTGTGGAATTCTTTGGAAAACCCATGTCGATATAGGAAGAATATAACAATTCCGTGATAGAATTAGAAGCAAAACAAATGATTGAGTTTCATAATGATGTATAAAATATAGTTTATATAGTTTATTGAACTTATTTCTTAGCTTGACAGATGTAAAACAATTATTGAATTAATGTTAATGTTCTTGATTGGAACAAACGGAACTCACATAAAGTGCTACATTGAGGTCAAATTAATTCCTTTCTCTTTGAAATTCTAATTTTGGGTTTTAACCCCTAAAGAGTAAACTTTAGATTTTACAAGAAGTTAGTTGCCTCCAAATTTTCTAAAATATGATTTCATATTTCCTTTTTTTTTCAACCGTTAGTATCCTCTGAAGTTAGTTTATATATGCAACGACAAGTTAATTACGATGTCAATGATAAAAGTGGCAATAAATTAGAATCACGGTTTTAACGGTTATTACGATTTCATGAATATTTGTGTTTTTTCATAATTACTCTAAATTAAGAGTGGATATTGAAAACTTTTAGCCAAAAGAGAAGGCTGGGCGTATTCAAGCTAACAAATACACATAATGGACAGTTAGATAATGTATGGTGGAATAATGGAAAAGGGAATATATATATATATACGCGTGCAACGAAAAGGATTAACAATATGAGATCAAAGTCGGAGTGGTGCCGGCAGTATACGCAGCTCTTTTGCTGTATTCCATGGCTTTTTCTGATTGCGGCTACACGCACTTGTGCATGCCCCCACGGGTGCCTAACCACCGCCTGTCGTGCTTGAGCAGTTGTGCTCTAAAATAGTATATATAATCTGCAAAGGTTGGCAGACAAAAAAAAAAAAAAGATCATTATGAATGAACAAAACTTGTATGCATTTGCAATTGTCGATTAAAAACCATTGATATCATGATCATCATTTAACAAATAAACATTAATAACGTCATAAACCCTTAAAATGTAACTCCACCCCGGGTAGGTATAAAGATTCTTATGTCAAATTAGTTCAACAATTGCAAAAAGTTAAAGAACATGCGTATCTAGATGACGTGAAGGTTTTAAGAGCAAACAAAAACAAATATTTCTTCATGTGAAAGTGGTGATTTTTTTATTTCTTGCTATAATACATTTTGCAAAATTAGAATTGTCTATTGATAAAATATTTTTCCAGAAACAATAATTGATTCCCTACGTAAGTATAGTGAACAATAAATAAGGTGTATAGGTCCCAGTGTAACTGGTAAGCCAGCACAATGGAATGGACATTTTACAAAATTTGGGATATGGCCTTGGTGATCAAGAGTGGAATTCTTCCTAGACCGACCACTAGTATAATATTTCTGAGGCTGTTTTTATGGGTGCGCAAGAACCTAAAATTAATCTTTCACTAAACCATTTCCTCATTCTCATGCGTGCAATTTGCAAACTGGGGTGTTACTTTAACTGGTTTTGGGAGACTTTTTTAGTAACCACTCACCCACAATCTTATTCTTGAAGGGATCTTTTGCACTTTTGTGCTTCCTTTTTGTTTGTTTCTAGCTCTTCCATTTTTCACATTTGAGACAACTTTAAAGTAATCAGCAGGTAGGTAGTTATTCAAGTTGAATGTGTACCTGGCTAAATGGAAACGTAAAATGGACCATTTTTACTTTTGTAGATGTAGATAATGTGTAAGAGGTTTAGAATATATATTGAATTGGGCATGATCAATCCTAAAAAGGGAAAAAGAGTTAATTTCACTACTACAAAAATGCTCTTTTACACCGGTTAAATTCGAATATTTACACCGGTTATTTTAAAAACTCAACCGGTGTAAATATAGGTGGTGTAGATTGTGCAATTTTTTTACACCGGTTAATAAAACCGGTGTAAATTGTTTTTTTTTACACCGGTTATATAACCGGTGTAAAAAGCAAAAACATCCCAAAAAAAATGTTTGGTCATTGATCGAACTACTGATCTTCCCTTTGATTTCAAAATAAGCTCAAAGATCACTTCCAAGATTTCCAGGCTTTCTGAATTTTGTTTGCAACATATTGAGCTCCACGAAGCACACCAACTGTCAATAGCCCAGCAACCGCCTGCCTTGAACTTGACACCATAACTCTGTTTCTCATAATCTTCCGCATACATTCTGCAGCCTCTTCTTTTGAACCAATTACCGCTTCTTGTATAACTCGACCTATGACACAAACGTTCCATGCTTCGTTAATTTATTGACAGAAAAAGCCATATCCAGTCAACCTTAAGGATGTTTAGAGCACTTCAAGTGTTAATCTAGAAAGAAAGGTACATTATACCCAAAACCATGCAAACACATGGATGATTTCCTGTCTATAAATCAGATGCAAAAGAGGGCTCATACCAGATTCTGCCAAGATTTTCTTCTCTAGAAGTTTTATTCCCATTTGACTTCTGATTGGTGGTGGAAGAGAAGAGACCAGATCTGAAGCAGCAGATAACCCACAGTCCTTATTCAAACAATTCAAAAATATCAGATTTTCTTAGACCAGATTTCACAATACACAAGCAATATTATAATGTCAATTAAAAGTCAATATCTATATAATCACACGAATAATGAGAAATACTTGAAAGTAAAATCTAAACTTTCTCCGATTGTTTGGATTCTCCCGATCTGTCTCCAGCTTGGGTGTTTCTTAACAGATCCGTCCTCCTCGGGATCCGCAATCTCCGCTGTCCAAGTGTACTTCCTCTCCCCGATCTTTCGTTTCTTTTCTCTGGCCAGTCGGTCAAAGCTCAGCTCCAGAGCAGAAACGCGATCGCACAAGCTCTGGACGTAGAGCTCCGTCCTGAGTCCGGCTCGGTTAGAGCGGTGTTGGACTCGGCGAGAGGAAGAAAGTGAGGGGAAGCAGGGGTTTAAGGCGAGAGGGAGTTTGTCTTCGTCTTTGTTGAGCTCTGCACTCCTCTTCTCATCGCTTTGGTCGTGTGAAATAATAGAAGGAGACTTAAGAGGGATGTTTAATTGCAGTAGTAACTTTTTACACCGGTTATAAGAAAACCGGTGTAAAAAGTGTACCTTTTACACCAGTTATAAGAAAACCGGTGTAAAAAGTGACTTTTTACACTGGTTTTCTTATAACCGGTGTAAACAGTGTACTATTCTTGTTTAATATTACGATAATGCCACCGTATTTTTATAAATTACACCGGATTATGTCAAACCGCTGTAAAAAAGGCGGTTTAAATTCGCCATTTTGTAGTAGTGTTTGCTAATTCGAGTTGTTAATTTTAAATGGACGCAAGTTGTAATTTTCTTCATTCATACTCAAAATCGTCTTTATAATATATCGTTTCGAAACTTTTAACGAAATTTATAAGATTCATTAGGCAAAGTCTCATAAAGTGTACTATTTTTTTTTTTGGCCAGATTCATTTGTGTGTGCCATTTTTTAGCCCATTCAGGTTTTAATTTCTAATTATGTTTTACTTCTTTTCTGTTTTGTTTTAGAGTTTTCTACAAATACACTTTATTTTGATTATTATAACTTTCATATTTTAATAAATCATTCAAATTTCCTAAATTTGTATCTTTAGCATTATATCGCTATATTTTATAAATCTATCCCGGGTTAAGTCCTTTCTCATCTAATTCCTACCACAAGCTCATTAGAATATAAGGAGTTGGTAACTTAGCATTAGGATTTCGATAATTCTACCATATCATGATAAAAATGAGCAACCCTTTTCATTTTGAGTGGCTATATGTTGTGTTGCACATCATAGGAATTCTTTTTTTTTTTTTTCACATCATAGGAATTCATTAGTCCAAATGTGCAAAGAGATAATTTGAAATGTTATGGCACAAGCACTCCAAATAATGTCAACTAATTAAAAGAAGTTATTAGTTTCTCAAATCTTTAGTGATGATCATAATTCCTTTGAAAAGAAAAAGAAAAGAAAATGATAAGCATACATTACAATTATGCAGATCGACAGCAACTTGTAAGAGAGCTTAATGGAGGAAGCCTACACGGTTACTAGTTTAATTTTCTGCAGCTAGCAGTCGTTTCTGAATAGTTAATCCTTTTCATATTCTGACATTTCTTGACTTTTTTTCCTTCTCTTCATTGACAATGGCAATATTTTACAATTCCTGTCAATGCTAGAAAGCAAGGAATCACAGCCATTTTGGGTCGATATTCTTTAATATTCTAGTTGTATACATTTCATGAAAATGCATGATTGCTATCATCGATCCATTCTCATAATCCTAAAACATAGTCAAATGAAAGGTTCATCCATTCACAAATAGAAAGGTTTTTGGACTTGGACCACTCCTTTTCATCTTTGACAAATAGATTTTGGCAACTGTTAGTCCATTTTCTTTTGGAACTATCAAATGAAAAAGTTTGAAAACAAAATTAAAAAAAAAAAAAAAAAACAAAAAGGGTTTTCAAATTGAGCCCTCCTTAAAGGTAAACTTGAAAATCAAGATTCAAACACATATAATGTTTGAATAGCAAAATAATATAATCTAGACCATCTTTTTCCATACTTACAATCTTGTAAATTTTTTGTCGACAAACGTAACGATGAAAGTTCTCTAGATTTAAAACCATAAAGCAATAATTATATAACTAACTCACGAGACACAAAAACCGAGGTTTCTGTCTGCCACCGCAAATCATGCAATTTCTATTACGCCGTGATTGACATTGACGCCTTGCAAAGCCAATTTTCTGTTTCATTTCTAAACAATGTATACAGTAAATGTGGAATGGATTTGTTCAATTTGTATCAAAGTAATGTTTTATAAAAATTCTTTATCAGTGTTTCTATAGGAAAGCAATACACAATTTTTTATGTTTTAATCTTAACAAAAGATGGCTTGAATTGTATAGTAAAAAATAATTCATTTGGAAACTTTTGTAGTTTATTGATCATCAAATTTTCATTTCAACAGTCAAGGCATGTGTAACTGTCAAAAAAGTTAAACTAAAGTCTTACTATGGAGAAGTCAATATTTGCTTTTCAAAGTTGGATATCTGTTGAAGTAGCTAGAACTTAATTAGAAGCCACCATTAGCGCTCCAAAACAAAATCAAAAGTCATATGCAGCAGTCTAATACATGCAGTCGCCACACTTTCACGACAACATGGACCAACATAAAAGCAAGCTCTCATGAGATCTCGACATTCAAGAGAATAGACAAATGTTTTCACTGTTAGTTCAGGCCGCCAGTCTTTTTTGAATGGTTCATATGTGTGCGATTAATTAATTGTGATTTTAGGGTGCTAATAAAAAATTAAAAGTACAATTTTGATGAAAATTTGATCGTTTTATAAATAAGTCACGTTTTGTATATGAACCAATTTCACATAACAGTGTTATAAATTCATACTAATCCGTCCGGATTGGGAATTTCTCCTCACGATCCATTTAAAAAGTCAAATAAAGCATGATATTAAGCAGCCAACAATTTTCAGGAAAGAAATAACTGTAGTGGAGCCATTGTTGTACAAGTAGATATCCCATATTAATTAAACCAATCTTTATAAATATTGAAGCTTCTCAATTCATGACTGTGCTAATTCTTGAAGAATTTTCATGTTAAACATCAGAAATGAAAGATAACTAGCTAGTTGTGTACTTTAGTGAATTGTACTGAATCTTATCATATCTCTTTTATTATGTTTTGTGTTGTGAATTAAGCATAGTGTGTGTCTGTGTGCATGCCACTCAATAAAATAAAAAGATTGCCATTTACAACTGCAGCCGTTAATGGTGGCAAACGAGGGGATCGAACAAGAAAAGAGGAGCAGAGAAGTCTTCGCCGTGATTGACTCAAAAAAATATAAAAAAAAGTTCATGGTTATCATAGCTTTGACCAATTACATCACAACCTTAAACAGTAGCATACATTCAATTGTCAATTGTAAGGTTGCAATGATGAGGTTTTGTTTATGAAAGCGAACCCTGGACCGGATTTAGTGGCTTACTTGCAGAGTTTTTGTACCCCAATGGGCAAACATTACAACGGACGAAAACAAAAATTGTAAAAATAACCATGACCAAATGATGTGAAAGGAAGAAACAACAGCAACTGTTTTGATGATGTTATCGTCAGGCACCATAATGTGTGGAAAATAAGTATCCTACCCTAAGTTTTGAGCATCGATCCAAGCTTGAAAAGCGATCAAAACCACCTGCAAGTATTAATTCGTTAATAACCATTAACTCGTCAATTTAGTTAATAATTAATCACTAACTATAATAACAATTGTGTATAGTAATGTCCACTTATTATTTATACCTATATATGAAATTTCGTGCATTAAATAAAAAGTCATGCTAGTATTGACATATATTCTAATACATGTGATTTCTTGTTATCATTTATTAATCACTCAATGCCTTCCTTTTTTTTTATCTAAAACTTATAATTAACAAAGGTTTTGTTAGTCAAGTATTTAACTAACACATACTAATTATATAATGTTGGGGAATGATGAATTTTGGATATTAATTCATTTTATTACAGTCTTCTTTACATAAGTTTGGCGATATTTCGTCTCTCTCTATGAGCAAATTAATTAATTAGCCCTTAAAAAAGCTAAAGAGCTTGTAATTCGTGCGCTATCACGAATAATCTCCTCACTTCAAGTAAATTCTTACACTGTTTTGAGCTTTTGCTTGAACGAATTCTAATTTCCTCCCATCCATGTTGCATTATTCGCTAGTTTTTTTTTTAATCTCTGAAAATGATCAGAGACAATTCTTTTTTCAATTCTATTAATAGTATATATATATATATATATATATATATTTCACCACGTTATCAGCCTAGCAATATAGGTATAAGAAAAAGGCAAATTAGCCTCTAAGATTTCAATTTTCAACACTAGATGATAGATTACAACTGTAACCTTTTAGTATCCTAAAGAATTTAGATCGAGATTAAATTGTTTGCATCAACAAAGATATATTTAATTACCATAGTTTCATTTTGATATTCATTATTATTGGAGTGGAGTGGACCGTTTGTCATTTTCAAATACAAATACAACATTTTCTTACATGCTACAAATAACATGTTTTTTGAGGCATTAATTTTAGAGAAATGTTAGGGGGAGTGAAATTCTGGAGTGAAATCACATAGTGAATGACGTGATTCACTATGAGATTATAATTAACAAACTTATCTCTTATCCATTAGGGTTCACTCATCATTTGGTTAGGGTATTAGTTTGTCTTTTTATCACTGCCACGTCATTCACTATGAGATTTCACTCCAAAATTTCACTCCCCTATCATTGCTCTTAATTTTAATACTTATCCATTTGATTCCAAATATGTGTGGTCGTGTAAATGTAAACAACACACTAACTAGCAATGATTTGTTAAATCCAAGGCTAGTCTAATTGCCTAAAATCTAGATGTAGCAAATAAACGAGCAACGGGTATTTAGGTTTGAAAAAATGGTAAAATATTCGTCTATGCTGGGGTTTTTTCACGAATAAAGATTGGCGAAAAATGATGATTTGAATTGGCTGTATTGCGGGATGACAATCAACGGCCAACGGGAACTGGTTATTTTTGTTGTCTCTACTAAAAACCATTAATAGAGATTCCTCAGATTTTGGATGCAAATGACAGCTTCTCAAAATTGTCTTTCACAACATATATTATTTTTATTTTTTTTGGGGAGAATTTGTATTAAGGGGTTGTCTCATGCCTTTATTATTAAATGGGGCGCAACTTTAACGTGTTCATTATTAAGGGCGTCAAAATAGCTTTATTATGTTATATATTTAATAAAAGTCTTTAGTACCTTTCTTATCAATCATAATAAAGATTACGTTCAACACCTAACTTTCTATATTTTGCTATTCAATCTTTTATTAGTTTTTTTAATGATTTCTTGTGGATAAATTTTGACAATAATTTAACTTATTATCAAACTATCTTAAATAATAAAATATACTTATCATCAAACTCTATTTTTGCTCAAAACTCGTGAGTTATAACCTATCAAAATTGCCAATTTCTTAAATTTTCTTACTCTCCATTTTTTTTCAAACCATTCACTAGATATCATAGTTGCAAGTGGGGAGAGAGGAAAAAATAGCACAAAAATGGCTAATTTAAGCACGTTTTTTTTTATTTTTATTTTTTTTCCCAAAACACTTGTGTTATATCCCATCAAAATTGCCAATATGATAAAATTTATTACTATTAAGTTTTTAACACCATTCATTAGGGATAACATGTTGGCAACTGAGACAAGTGCAAAAAATGGCACGAAACTATCAAATTAGGTACGTATTTAGACGTTTATTTTTTCCCACAACACGTGTATTATAGCAAATCAAAATTACAAATTTTTGAAAATTTCATAATATTCATTTTTTTTCACACCGTTCACATGATATTATATTGGCAAATGAGATGAGTGCAAATAATAGAACGAAAATGGCCCATTTAGGCACTTTTTTTAAACCTTTTATTTGTGTACAAAATGAGGTGTTATAAGCCATCAAATTTGCTAATTTTTGAAAATTTTTTACCACCCATTTTTTTTTCAAACCGTTCACTACATATCATGTTAGCAAATGAGACAAATGCAAAAAAAAAAAAAAAGCACAAAAATAGTCAACTTATGCACATTTTTTAGAACTTTATTTTTGTTCAATAAGTATGTGTTATGACCCATCAAATTTGCCAATTTTAAAAAATTTCTTATTATCCATTTTTTTCACACCGTGCATTACATATCTTGTTGACAAGTTAGTTGGGAGAAAAAAGTCACAAAAATGGCCAATTTAGGTACATTTTTTAGACTTTTTATTTTTGCACAAAACGCGTGTATTATATCCCATCAAAATTACTAATTCTTAAAAATTTATTACCATCAATTTTTTTCACACCATTCAATAGATATCATATTAGTAAGTGAGACAAGAGTAAAAAATGGCACGAAAACTGCATACTTAAGCATTTTTTAAACTTTTTATTTTTACGTGAAATGCATAGCCCATAAAAATTATCTATTTTTGAACATTTCTTACTATTTATTTTTTAACACTGTTGACTGAATATCATGTTGGCAAGTGAGACTGATGCAAAAAACAGCACAAAAATAGCCAACTTAGGTGTTTTTTAGATTTTAATTTTTGCCTAAAACGCATGTGTTATAGGCGATCAAAATTGCCAATTTATGGAAATGTTTAAATATTATTGGAATAAATTTAGGAGTTATGTTCTTAGTGTGATTATTTAATAATGTTTAGCCGAAACTCATTACGACTATCTGTCTTGTAAAGCTGAATAATTAAGTTGCATATATATTTGGTTTCGGATTTGATCGTTTGTGTGTTCATTAAACTTTGTTTAACTTTATTCATTAAACAAATGCTATTTTTAGTTTCTTTGGGCCCAAATCAAATGAGAGTCATTTTATTTTCCAGGCCTTGAAATCCAACCCAACACACTTTTGCTTCTTACAAGAATATTGTTGTTAGGTTAATTTACAAGCCTTATAAAGAGGGAGGTCCACTTACTGGTGTAGCCCGTAGTCTTTTTTTTTAAGCCCAATTACGATATCTAAACTTAGAAGTTCAACTCTACTAGATCCCCAAAGGTTGTTTGGCAAACCAATATTGTGAAAAATTATGAAAATGGCTGCAAAGATTGTTTGAAAATTAAAAGATTTTACTTTGGAATTGCAAGTTCAAAAACAATATTGTTTAGGGCTGCCAAGATAAGGAAAAAAAAGAATCTGAATTGTTGTTTTCATACAATTTCAAATCATGTGTATACATCATTCTAGAAGGAATTAATTATTACAAGACATTGTGTCCATATTGTTCGTTCAATTGTTTTTCAAAATAGTCTGCCTTCAGCCTTCCTAACTTGGCCATGAGAATAATTTATGCACAACTAATGTAATATTGGTTTTAGATTTTAATAACCAAATTGCCTTAACTATAGGGTGAATTGCCGCAACTTGTTGGATTTTCAACCAATTTAATAAACTTTTCAAGTTTCATTTTTGTTAGTAGTATGTCAATTAAGGGCTTATGTACAATTCAAACATTAATGTTCCACTTGGATAGGATATTTTTTGGTCATATTTTTTAAATAAAAAATTCTCAAATTTTGTTATGAGAAATGAATTTTTATAAAATGATTAATTAAATATATTTAACTCCGCTTATTTATAGATAGCTTGTCTATAATTAGTCAGCTCCAAACTCGAGAAAATGATGAGGGTTGCATCAAATTAATAGTCGGCATAAAAACTTTGTCACTCAAATGACATGAGCTATATAAGAAATCGTAAAGATTATAATACTTCTTGTTTTATAGAGTGCATCATAAGTTTCGAATGTGATTCCTAGGCAAGGACCATTGCACCTCCAAGAAGATTTGGGTGTAGTGAAAAATGTGCAAAAAGTGTAATGATAGGATACGATGGCGAAATATAATTTATGTAGCCGACCCCTATAGTAAGATAAAGATTTAGTTATTATTGTTGATTAATTAAATGCGTTTGGATTAATAATTAAACTTTGTTAATTTATTGAAAATTGTGTATAGAAGAAATTATGATTGTATTATTTCTCAGTCAATTAAAAGTTTATATATATAATTCTTCATTGTCAAAGCTCATAACTATACTAAGATCAATTCATGCCCCAAAATTTTGGTTTTGTAAATGAGAAGGGTAGATCTAAATTTTACCCCAACTAATCTTTCCTTACCTTTTGCTCATTTTAGATGCATTATTGAAGACTCAATGTCTGCTGTTTAAACAAAAGAAAACAAAGACAATGAAAGAAATGGTACTCCCCTACAAATCCTCCATAATCTCTATCCCCATAGACTATTTCCTTAAACATCCTTAGCATATGCTGATAACTGCCAAAAGAGAAGAGCAGTAGGCACTCCTATAACAAGTATGTTAACACAAAAATAATTTATAACCTTAAAATATCAACAAACGTAGTTGCAGAATGCAGAGTTTTACTGCCATTTTTTTACCCTTCCATGATCCATCCAATTCCATTTCTACTCTTCTTTCTCTTCAATTCTTACCAAAGAGAATGTGAAGCTCCATCTAAACTCCATCCAATTCTAACTCTATTTACAAACTTCACGTGATCACACACACAAATAAGCACATTCTTCCACATGTTAACACTCAAATAACTCAATTGCATGCATAAGGTATACGTAATGAATATTTTAGATTATAAAACCCTATTGTAGTATTGTGCATGACATATTAACATATTGTTCAAACTTACTAATATAGTTGCTCATCAAATGTTCCATTTTTAATCCTTTCATTTGGACGACAAGTTTCAACTTAAGAATGTCAAACCTCAAATTAACATTCTTGTGTTAACCTTGTACATCACAATAATATTAAGTGTTGATCCCACAAAATAACATTGGTAATATGAATCACATTACACGACCATATTCAATTTAAAATCATTTGCTCATATTCAATAATATTTTACATCAATCGAAAATAACAATAATTAAGCGTTGATCTCATTAAATAACGTGGGTTATATGAATTACATTTTACTACCGTATTAAACTTAACCTCATTTGCTCATACTCAATGATGTTCTATATAAATCGAAAATTACTTTAATATTATACTCTATCTAAACACATTTACTCATATTCGACGATGTTTTACATAAAACGAAAATTAAAATTACACTGCTGACTATTGGATCATTCTATAGGCCCTTTTGTGCATATATGCCACAAAATTTCAGTCTACTTATCATAAAAAAACCAAAACGGTGGTGTAATCATTCAGTCAAAGCTTTGTTTAGAACTCAGTCCCAACTCCGAAGTCCCCTCCTTACACCCATACCTTCTCAGTTCTCCTTCCCTGAATCTCACTACATCTGTGGGCCAATTTTCTTCCGTTTTCAGACCCTCCACGTGTTCCCCATCAATTGAACGGTGTACCCTCATTCATCTCACAGATCACATACACTTTATCATTACCCAAAACAAAAAACCCTCCATCTATCCATGACCCCACCGACTGTCATAAAATCCTAAATCTCCGGTTCATTGAGCCGGTCAAAATTCTCAAAAAAAGAAAAAAACCGGTCAAGCCTTGAACCACACTGAACCAGTCAAATCTCTTACGTGTCATCATCCTATTGGCCATCTCCCAAGAATCCAATGACATGCAATCCTTTCTTCCTTTGCAAACTGCCTATATAAACTAAAGCACATTCCCTTCATTCTTTACTTCTTTTCACAGCAACTAAAAATGGCGCGAAAACCTTGCCACCATTTTCCGGCCGTTGCAAGATTTTCGCGCATTTTCCTCGCCGTTGCCTTTAACCTCCTCCTCCTCCACAGCTCCGCCGTCCTTGGTGGCCAAGATTACCACGATGCACTTAAGAAAAGCATTCTCTTCTTTGAAGGCCAACGCTCTGGTAAACTCCCTCCGGACCAACGTGTACATTGGCGCAAAGACTCTGCTTTACACGACGGAGCCTCTGCCGGAGTAAGTCTTAACTCGTTCATTGCTGCATTATATCTCAAACCCTTTAACCTTATACTTCAAAATGACAATGCCGGATAGTATAATTTATTTATTTTATTTGTCTATTTTTAGGTGGATTTGACAGGAGGATACTATGATGCTGGTGACAACATTAAATTTGGTTTTCCTATGGCATTCACAACAACATTGTTGTCATGGAGCATTATAGACTTTGGGAGGAGCATGGGAAGTGAATTGGGAAATGCATTGAGGGCAGTGAAATGGGGTACGGATTATTTGTTGAAAGCCACGGCTAGGGATGGCGTTATTTATGTACAAGTTGGTGATGCATTTTCTGACCATAGTTGTTGGGAAAGGCCTGAAGATATGGATACATTAAGGACTGTTTACAAGATTGATACTAATAATCCTGGCTCTGATGTTGCTGGTGAAACTGCCGCTGCTTTGGCTGCTGCTTCCATTGTGTTTAGGTCACGGGATCCTGCTTATTCTAAACTACTACTCAATCGTGCTATCAAGGTTAGTCCATTTTTTTCATTGAAACTAGTGCTTAATTATTTGCTTTTGTTGAAACCACGACAACTGTGAATTTTCTGATCACAATGAATTTTCCAACAATTTTTCTTAGTGTGCAACTTTTCCTTATCATTTTCTTGTAGAGGGAAATAAAGATTGCAAATTTGCAATAAACATGCATGACTAATTTTGGTTAGTTTTTGAGAATTACGAGTACCTTTAAGCGGCAGAATTTGATTGAATGAGGGAACATCTGTGGGTCATTTCGCTTCTTTTTATGACGTTGTGAATTCCAATAAAGTCAGTATGCATGGAAATGGAGTTAATTTTAACCATCTTGTTTGTTGGTTAATTTTTTTTCATTTCAGTTTTCTGTTTGTTCTTTTTACTAAAGTTTTTCATCTTCTCCATTTATATCAAGACTTCAAAATTTTTCCTATATTTTCCCAAGTTTTTTCCTTATATTTCCATTGTGTAAAGAACCCATTTTTTTTTAAGCAGGAAATTGTTTAAAGAATTCATAAAAATGCACTCAAACAAGTGAGTTAAAGTTCAGTCATGGGCATTGGGTGGAGTATCTATTCCATTTTCCTCAAATGGGATTATACAGCAAACAGTCCAGGACTGAACATCACTACTATATTTACTGTATATACATTTTCCTAAATATAGGAACTTGTAGTGAAATTGTCAGCGTAATTACGTTACTACATGGTACATAGGACACTGTGTACATTAATTTGGTTTACACAAAATAATTAAATCCTCAAATGCATGTTCAGGTTATTATTGATCATTTATTATTGCATATTTGCAAGACATCCTCTCCAAGATTCTATGTATGTTAAGCATTAATTAACGTGTTGGTCATGGTGTTATTAATAGTACTATCGAGGAAACTAGAGTACACATATCACGAGGAACATTAGAAAAAAAATGGACCGTTGAGAAGACTGTGTGTGTGTGTGAAAACTGAAACGGTCTTGGGATTTTGTAGGTGTTCGAGTTTGCTGACAAGCACAGGGGTGCGTACAGTTCCAGCCTGCGTTCTGCAGTTTGCCCCTTTTACTGTGATGTTAATGGTTACCAGGTATAGAGTATGACTTTTCTTTTCTCCTTTTTCTTTCTTTCGCTTATCATCACTGTCCCCTTATCATTACTTTTACCAAATTTAACAGAAGAAACTATTGTTTGTTTTAGTACTACTGTCTCTGTGCGGCACACAATAAATTCGATTTTTGGTGGGACAAAATTTTAATTTTCACCCCAAGTAACATAAACCCTTTTCAAGAAACTTGTAAAATGTTTAAAAGTTCTTGATCAATTTCAAAATAATCAACTAAAATGGCTTCCCAAATTTAGGGAAATATCCCTGGTTTTTGCGGATATTAAGGTTGTTGGTCTAACATGAAGCAACATTGTATGATTATGTAATGGAGGATGAGTTGCTTTGGGGAGCTGCATGGTTACACAAGGCATCAAGGAGGAGGGAATTCAGGGAATACATAGTGAGGAACGAGGTTGTTTTGAGGGCGGCAGACACCATCAATGAATTTGGATGGGATAACAAACATGCAGGGATTAATGTACTCATTTCCAAGGTCAGTTTGATACTATAGTTTTTCTAGTCCATTATACTAAACCCCATCCATTCCGGAAACATGTCCTATTATTGAAAATTTTCATGAAAATCATGCTATAATTTGGGATTAATTGAATGAAGAAGTTCATTCTTATTGTCTCAAGGAAGGATTTTGACTCATAGGCAAAACAATGGCATCCAATCACATGGTGTAGATAAGTAAATCATGATAAACATCATCCAAAGATTGTTGTACTACTATAGAACATGAAATGGTCCACTTTGTTTTTATTATTCCCTAGATCATAGGGTAAAAGGTCAATTCCTTGATGATAATTGCACATGATGTCTTCTAGTGTTGTTGCTTTCACTTGGTGAAATTTTTTTTGGAAACCCTTTATGAAGCAAAGAAGAAACAAACATAATTTCTTTAATGTTTGGAATCTTTTCTTCAAGTATTGATGCTTTCACTTGGTGAAAATTTGGCCTTTTAACTAACTCAATAGAAAAATCTTTCACAGTATGTTTGTAATAAAGCTAGAAAAAGTGTGCTTATATGGGGTTTTTTTTTTGTATGTTTATGTTTTGACATAATCTATAGAAAAAGTTCCAAAAGATTTCAATTGAATTTTGTGCAAAGCTAATTTGGTTTAGGATTATGGTCTAAGATTTTGTGGGCTCCTTGGAATAGATGAGTTTACTGCTGCATGCATGTGCAAAAAGGTCAGAGAGAACAGTTCTTCCCATGCTGGATTGTTATATAAGGCTATGAATCTAGTATGATGTATGATAATGATCTTGGAAGATGGTTATATTTATTGAGGAATGTGACTTTCCCCAATTGGAGGCTTAAAAGATTCGTGGCTCAGTGGCTGGGATTGTAAATTCAGTTCCTTTAATTCTCTTTCTTTCCTTTGGCCTTATTGAGTAGTTTGTCAGTTGCCTCTTTAGTATCTGCATATTCTGCTTTTGGATACTCAAACAATGCAAACAAGGGTGCCACATGACAGAATCCAGTATCCATTGATGACCATTTTATAATTTTTTTTTTCATTCTAATAATAGTTTACTTAAATAGAGTACAATCCCAAAATATAATACAATAACCTTGTTTTGTAGGATAAACGCTAAATGTGATATAGATATAAATATATAGTCGATCCCATTTAATGGGATAAACGCTAAATGTGATTTACGTTGTTGTTGTGGTCATCGTCATTTTAATAATAATTTACTAATGCTAATTATGATTGACTTTAATTTTGTGACAGGAAGTGCTAATGGGAAAAGCAAATGGTCTAAAATCTTTTCAAGTGAATGCAGATGGTTTCATCTGTTCATTACTACCTGGAATTTCTCATCCTCAAGTCCAGTATTCTCCAGGTACGTACATATTTGTTTTATTTCTTTAATTTTCTTTCAAAACTTTTGGTGGCTCTAAGAATTGGAATTTTGATTTTGTTCCATTTTCTTGTTTATAATAATAACAGGAGGGCTTATAGTCAAAGCTGGAGTATGCAACATGCAGCATGTAACATCCCTATCTTTCCTTCTCTTAGCATACTCAAATTATCTAAGCCATGCCAATAAGGCTGTGCAATGTGGCGAGACCTCTGCTTCCCCAGCTCTTCTCAGACATTTAGCCAAACGTCAGGTAATAAACCCATGTAAAATCATAAATCTCTCACACACACACACAGTTATAGAGATGCACAAAACGTCCTTCACATTTTTTTTTGTTCTTCTATCTAATTTCGTCTATATTTTTAACGTTAAAAAATCGTAAAGAATTGAATAGAACAATGAATTTAGTATCATTTTTTTTAATGTAATTGATCAAATTGTTTCATCTTTAAACGCGAGTGATGGAAAAACTTTTTTAAAACAAATGGATGATTTTTGCAAACTTCCTATAAATGAAAGACAAATGGCTTTTTAAATACTTTCCATTGAGTAGGTTTGATTTAATGTTAATCTCCATATTTCCATCCCTTTCATCATAAAATCACCGGACCGTTGCTCCCAAATAAGACAAAGTTTAGACCAATGTCTTTGTTTTATTTGAATCCGTGTGGATGTTCAAGCAAACTATTAGATGGTCCATAGTATTCTTGAATAATGTATGAGGAAAAACAATAATTGGAGTCAATTTTGGGACCCCTACAATCACAACGGAAAATTTTCTGATAATGACAACAAAGATCATATATTCGTACTTCTATGGTCCAAATTCACAATCCATTAATTCCATTCTTATATTTTGGGATTACTATACAAGCATTTTAAATTTCTTGACACTGTCGAGAATTTTCGCAATAATAATAAAAGAATAGTTAAGCTTTTATATCTCTCATAATAATCGGTTATATGGATTGTATTTCGTAATCGTGTATACGTCTTTCTTAACCTCGAGTTTTGGTTAAAAAATAACCAAAAATTTTTCTCTAGAATATTGTAACATCAAAAGTTATTGGCATATTGCAAAGGAAATGAGACACAAATATTTATTTATTTTTTCCTCATCCATTAATTCTTAATTTTAATATCATTGTTGGGCCTACTTTTATTATAGGTGGACTACATTCTTGGGGACAATCCAATGAGAATGTCGTACATGGTGGGGTACGGAGAGCATTATCCATTAAGGATTCATCATCGGGCAAGTTCATTACCATCAGTCCAGGCTCACCCAGCTCGCATAAGTTGCAAAGATGGGTCACGTTACTTCCTAAGTCCAGATCCAAATCCCAACCCGCTAATTGGAGCAGTAGTTGGCGGGCCCAACACTACTGATTCATTCCCAGACTCCAGGCCTTTCTTTCAGGAATCTGAGCCCGCAACATATGTTAATGCTCCATTAGTGGGCCTACTAGCCTACTTTTCAACCCACCCATGATAATATTCCAGTGTGTAAAGAGAGAAAGTAGTGGTGTGCAAAGGCCACCCTCTCTATTATTATTATTATTCCTACTTTCAACATTATTATTATTACTATTATTTTTTTTGCTGAATAGTTTCTGTAGTGTTATCATTACTAAGTTAATTGTATAATTTTAATCATTGAAAAAGTGAAGCAACTTTATGTCTAATTCCTATATCATATCTAATGTCCAACAACATATATTGATTCTTCTTCAAGATCATTCTCGAGTTCAATGCTTGTTAATTTAATTTCTTTTATCCACAATAGATATTACAATGCGAGTATCCAATTGACAAATTGTACTTGTAGTTGAAGTAATTTTCATGAATAAACTGACCAAAACAGAGCATGGTTGTTTTAGATTGATAATTAACGTAAAATTTTGTTACTTTAATGATATGGATTGAAGGTTAGGAAACTACCTTTTTTACCACTAGACTAGCTCCTAACGGTCGTCTTTATAATAAGATGTAGCACAAGATTATCAAACTCAAATTTCTTCTATGTTTATTACCCTAAAGCCATTATGTTCTAGTTATATTGAGTCAAGATGTACATTCCATGTGATACATTTTGAGCTATTCAAACTCACCATCTAAGTTAAGTGTATATGACAGCACGCTTAAAATCATATATAAATTAATGAAACATTTAATTGGAAAATTACTCGTATTTAAGATCTATATGGTTATTATTCCAATTTTTTCACTACCCTCATCCGAGCATTTCTAACATTCATGCACATTATTCAGTGCACAAATATAGAAAGTAGGGATTACGGGACGAAATTGTATAACATTACCCTATTGCCGACCTTAAACCCTAAACCTAAGCTCAAATCTAATTACTATAAACTCACACAACCTTCTTGTCATTGTTTGTGAACTTTCCAGTCCAATGCAGTACTTGTCATTAGCAAAGAATTATGTATGTTTTCCATAACCTTAACTTTTCTGAAGAGAAATCATAATATAATTCTCAAATAGATGATGAGAATGGATACGTACAAATTATTTTCCTCAATTATTCCTTCCATACCATATGTGGGAAATGTTGTTCACTTGTGGCTAGGCACACCTAGAGATTGATAATTAATTTGTGATATCACTATAGTGTGACAATTTAATATGGCCTTAATTTATAAGTAATTAAGCAAACATTTTGCACTATATAAACTAAATAAACACAAAATTTTAAATTAATGTGTCTAATATGTGAGCAACTTCATTGCTTAAAGCCTTAAACATAAAGGGTTAATCCATAATTGGATATTCAATTCTCAAATCTAAACATGAACATTTTCATCATTTCACACACAATCATTCACACCTACGCATGCATGGCCAAGAAAGAAAAGCAAAATATAAACGTTAACATACAGCCACGAACATCTCTATCATTTCACATGCATGGCAACAAATTCTTTCTAAAAATCAATGGTCTAAAACGAGTGAGATGGCCAGGGCTTGAAGACTTTCTTGTTTGGCATTAAGAATGAAGTTTGACTAGCTCGATCCAAAGTTTGCAACTGCTCTATTATTACATGTACTAATTCAATCAATTGTCCAGTGACCAACAAGCAATGGCGTCATTCATGTGTTTTTGTGTCTCTTGTCCACAATCTAGTCCATGATTAATAGTAAAGAGAATGGAATTTATCAAATGAGCTATATGAGATATTTTGGACAATTTATCTTTGATTGCATTGTAATTTAAACGTTATTATTATATATAAAATTGAGGCTGAAATTCTCTCCTATACGGAATTTACCGATTAAAATAAAAAAGTAATTACATTAATTTAAATGAAATCATATTATTACTTAATTGACTAATCTTTTTATGAAGTGGGTTTATATATATACAATCGAGTGTTAATTACAATTTTAACACGCGAAAAATACGATAGAATACTAAAATCATAATTTCAAAGACGATTATTTATTTGTTTCATATATGAACCACGTACGTTTTATCTATGAATTAGTTTTACAAGAATTTTTGTGTCAGTTAATAAATAAGTAATTACTATGAATGAGTGACGATATGATTACACATGAGTGGAGACACTATCTGTGAGTAACAAATTTAATCTTGTACTCAATTACTGATAACGCATTCATACTAAAGAATTGAAACACCAAAAGTATACCTCTACAAAACTTCCTCTTAAGTAAATTTACAAGATTTCCATATATGTACACTCAATTTTTACTTGTGACTAGTCTGTTTCTAAAAGAATTTATCATTTAGTTTCCACATTGCCCAGTTGAGAATAGTGAACATCAATATTTTAAACTCACATCTTTTCAATACAAACTATTGGGACAAGTCTTTGTTACATTATTAGCTGTATTTATTTAATGGTCCTTTAGTCTATTTAGTTTTCAGTGTAATCCCTAGCCCTAGCTATATATACTCTTTATTGTATTCTGATTTATTTTATGCACGTCAATAAGAAACCCTAGCATCTTTTTCTCTATGTTATCATGGTATCAGAGCCACCATTCATGGCTTCTCTTTTCTTGATTGAAGTTAGGGTTACTGTAGCAGCGGTGTACTGTAGCGGTGGCGTTACTGTTCCAGCGGCACTGTAGCCGTACTGTAGCGGGGTACTGTAGCCGGGTACTGTAGCGGGATACTGTTCGGGTACTGTAGCGGGTATAGGGGACGCCTTTTCTTTGTTTTTGCTTACGTTGGTTTGTCTGGATTCTGTTGATTTTGGGTATTTTGAATCTGTTGATTTCGGTTTAGTGGTGTTTTTGCTTACGTTTGTTTGTCTGGATTCTGTTGATTTTGGGCATTTCGAATATGTTGATTTCGATTTTGGGAGTTTTATTTTTTTGTGCCTCTGTCATCATGGCTAGTCGTAAGGATGATTCACTTCAGTCGATTAGTGTTCAATTGGATGGTCCAAACTATACGTATTGGAGCTACGTTATGAAGAATTCCTTGCGTGGAAAATCTATGTGGAACTATGTTACAGGTGTGCGGATTAAACCTACAGACGATAAGGCGACCGATTATGCAGCCTTGATTGATATTTGGGAGTCTGATAATTCAAAAATTATTACGTGGATTAACAATTCTATTACCCACTCTATTGGTGTTCAGTTAGCCAAGTATGAGACGGCTAAAGAGGTTTGGGATCATCTGACTAGATTGTACACACAATCTAATTTCGCCAAGCAGTATCAGTTGGAGGCAGATATTCGCGCACTTCAGCAAAATGATATGAGCGTTCAGGAGTTTTATTCTGCCATGTCTAATCTCTGGGATTAGTTGGCTCTCACTGAGTCTGCAGAGCTGCGAAAATTTGAACCATATCTGGCTCGTAGGGAAGAACAATGCTTGGTACAGTTTTTGATGGCTCTTCGAAATGATTTTGAGGGATTGTGTGGCACAATTCTACATTGTTCTCCTCTTCCGTCTGTTAATTCTGTGTTTCATGAACTTTTAGCAGGGGAGATTCAGCTTAAGTCTAAAGCCAATATGGGGTCTGTCCTACCTCTACCTCCGGCCGTCTTTGCTGCTCCACAACAGTCTCCGCCTGGCACCCAAAACAGACCAGCTCCTAAGGTATCTCAGGATGAATGTGCTTTCTGCAAACAGAAGGGTCATTGGAAGGCTCAGTGTCCAAAATTGTTGAGTAAAGGTAAACAACGACCACCTCAACAACAACGCCCACCACAGACTGCTCAATGGACGTATCGTCCACCTCAATCTAATAATGCAGTTGCTGCCCCATCCTTGGATCTACAAATGATGGAGCAGTTTAAGCAGTTCCTTGCTTCACAGCCTCATGCCATGTCTGCCTCCTCTCCTAAAGGTTTGTCTGATAATTCTAGTAAATCGTCTCCTTTATGGATCTTAGACTCAGGCGCTTCTCATCATATGTCTCCTGATATTGATTCTTTTGTGTCTGTTAATTCTGCTCTATCTTTGTCTGTCATAACCACTGATAGTACTCCAATGCCATTGGCAGGAATTGGCTCTGTTCACACATCTTGTTTATCTCTTTCAAACATATACCATATTCCTAGTCTAACTTTAAATCTTGCATCTGTTGGTCAATTGTGTGATTCTGACCTCTTAGTTTTTTTTACCTCTACCAATTGTTTTGTTCAGGACCTGCGATCTCAGAAAATGATTGGGATAGGCCATAGGGAAGGGGGACTCTATGTTTTGGATGAGCTAAAAATATCAGATATTGCTGCCTCTAGTGTGGATTTGTCATCTTTTCGTTTGAGTCGTTCGTCTTCTGATTTTTATCTTTGGCATTCTCGTTTAGGTCATGTTTCTGGGTCTCGTTTAAAGTTTTTGGTGTCTACAGGAGTTTTAGGTCATTTAGACAGTCATGATATTTCTGATTGTAGTGGTTGTAAACTGGCTAAATTTTCAACCTTGCCTTTTAATAAAAGTATTTCTTTTTCCATTGCGCCATTTGATCTTGTGTATTCTGATGTGTGGGGACCCTCTCCTGTATCAACCAAAGGAGGATCTAGATATTATGTATCTTTTATTGATGATTTCACTCGTTATACTTGGGTTTATCTTATGAAACGCAGGTCTGATTTCCTTACCATATTCAGTAACTTTCGAGCTCTTGTGAAAACCCAACACTCATATGTCATTAAATGTTTTCGGTGTGATTTGGGGGGTGAATACACTTCTAATATTTTTTCTCAGTTACTTGCTTCTGATGGGACTATCCATCAAACTTCGTGTACAGACACTCCTCAACAAAATGGTGTTGCTGAGAGAAAACATCGCCATCTTGTTGAAATAGCTCGTTCGTTTTTGTTGTCACCCGAAGTTCCTAGTGTGTTTTGGGGGGAAGCAGTACTTACCGCTGCTCATGTGATCAACAGAATTCCAATATCTCATAATTCAGGTTTGTCCCCGTTTGAAAAGTTGTATGGTCATTCACCTGATTATTCCTCGTTGCGCATCTTCGGTTGTACTTGCTTTGTTCTTCGACCACACGCTGAGCGTAATAAATTGTCTTCTCGGTCTGCCTTATGTGTTTTTTTGGGATATGGTGCTGGTCAAAAGGGATATCGTTGTTTTGATCCAGTTAGTCAAAAATTGTATGTCTCGCGTCATGTTGTGTTTTTAGAGCATATTCCATTCTTCTCTGTTCCTGCTAGTTCACATCATATGACACAGTCAGATCTGGTTCGCATTGATCCTTTCGATACCGACCCTGATGAAGCTCTATCTGATACTTTGGTTCAAGAGGTATCCACTTCCCATGTCCCTGTTCCTACGACCACCCAATTATCGGATGAGATTGCGTAAGTCGACTAAACTCCCCGATTTTGAGTACTCCTTTTATTCTACTTCATTTGCTTCTTTTGTTGCCTCTATTCATCGACTTTCTGAGCCTTTGTCCTATAGAGAGGCAGTTCGTGATCCTCTTTGGCAGGCTGCTATGGCTGAGGAACTTACTGCTCTCCATCAGACCATACATGGGATTTGGTTTCCCTGCCATCCGGAAAACATACCATTGGTTCTCGTTAGGTTTATAAGATTAAAACCAAATCAGATGGATCCATTGAGCGATACAAGGCTTGGCTTGTTGCTAAAGGCTATTCTCAGGAGTATGGCATAGATTATGAAGAAAAGTTTGCCCCTGTTGCAAAAATGACGACTGTTCGCACTCTGATCGCAGTTGCTTCCGTTTGCAGATGGAGAATATCTCAGATGGATGTCAAGAATGCCTTCTTGAATGGTGATCTTCATGAAGAAGTTTATATGACGCCTCCTCCTGGTGTCGCTCATCAGCCTGGTGAAGTTTGCAAGCTTCGCAAAGCTCTTTATGGTCTCAAACAAGCACCACGTGCTTAATTTGAGAAGTTTTCTCTGCTGATCACTTCACTTGGCTTCCTTCCTAGTCACTATGATTCGGCTTTATTTGTCAAGCGTACAACAGCAGGTCGTATTCTATTATTCTTATATGTTGATGACATGATTATTACGGGTGATGATTATGATGGTATTGAATCTTTGAAGTCTGAGTTGGCACGTTGCTTCGCTATGAAAGACTTGGGTATTCTACGTTATTTTTTGGGAATTGAGGTTGCCTATTCTCCAAAAGGCTATCTCTTATCTCAATCAAAATATATAGATGATTTGTTTGAGCGTGCTCGACTTACTGACAACAGGACTGTTGATACTCCCCTTGAGACTAATGCTAGATACTCTCCGTCGGATGGCACTCCTTTGGCGGATTCCGGTCTCTATCGTACTATTGTAGGCAGCCTGGTTTATCTTACTGTGACTCGCCCAGACATTGCGCATGCTGTTCATGTGGTTAGTCAGTTTGTCACTGCCCCGACTATAGTTCATTGGGCTGCTGTTCTTCGTATTCTCAGGTACCTTCGGGGCACTCAGTTTCATAGTCTCTTGTTTCCTTCTACATCTTCGTTAGAGTTGCGTGCTTACTCTGATGCGGATTGGGCTGGTGATCCTACGGACCGCAAGTCGACCACTGGATTTTGTATTTTCCTCGGTGACTCACTTATTTCATGGAAGAGCAAGAAACAAGATGTGAAGCTGAGTATCATGCCATGGCCTCGACTACCTGTGAAATTGTTTGGTTACGTCGGTTGCTTACTGATATGGGTATTTCTCTTTGTCACCCTACTCCGCTACATTGTGATAATCAGAGTGCTATTCAGATTGCACGAAATTCAGTCTTTCATGAACGAACCAAACATATCGAGATTGATTGTCATGTCACTCGCCACCACCTACAGATCGACACCATCACATTGCCATTCGTTCCTTCTTCTTTGCAGATTGCTGATATGTTTACAAAAGCACACTCGGCTTCGCGATTTCGTTTCCTATCTGACAAACTCTCAATGCATATCGCTGTAGCATCGTGAGTTTGAGGGGGGATATTAGCTATATTTATTTAATGGTCCTTTAGTCTATTTAGTTTTCAGTATAATCCCTAGCCCTAGCTATATATACTCTTTATTGTATTCTGATTTATTTTATGCACGTCAATAAGAAACCCTAGCATCTTTTTCTCTATGTTATCAACCATATGCATCAATTCTCTTAAGGAGCAGTAGTATAGCCATTCAATAACTAAAGTGACCAAAATTGGGATCAATCCACAATGGAGGAGTAGGTTCAAATAAAAACAACTCTGAAGTCATGAGTAATCTTCCCAGCAAAACACTGGACAAGAATTCGTGGCTTGCATACTTAAAATAACACGGTTTATACTGTTCTTTCCTTCCTGGATCATAATTTGTTTAGGGATTCTTGCCGTGCATGTTGATTGATCAGAAATTCGTGTATTTTTAACTGATCCACTACTTAACTGTTAAGAACTTCTACAAATAGAAATATATATATATATGGTGAAAGGATTTTTAAAAAAATAATTGAATTCTAATTTTATATTTTCCAATGAAAAAATATAAAAAAAGTTGTTGTTTACACCAGCTACGTATTATTTTTTTTATTGTTTTCCCACGTAACTGAACCACTAACTTCTTGTTTGTTCTCTATATATAACGAGTAATGCATAGATCTAATTTGCAAATTACAATCTTTATAACAATTCTCGAGATCCCTTTAATTCTCTGTTAATTTCTCCATATAATATAGTCTCTAACTGATCAATTTAGATTTCGTATTCAACCATGTCTTCTGAAGAAAATGTCAATGAGTGGTCTACTGGCCTTTGTGACTGCACTAAGGATTGGCATTCCTGTAAGTTTAAGACTTCAAATTCACATTTTACTAATATATTTCACGCTTATTTTTCCCTTTTCTGCATACCATTAATTCTTATTAATTCACAGGCTGCCTTACTTGCTGGTGTCCTTGTGTTACCTTTGGGAGGAGTGCTGTGATTTTGGATAAAGGCGAAAGTTGTGAGTAAAAATGTTTGAGGGTTAATTTTTATCATTATTAATCTATGAGTAAATGAACATACACTGAATGGATTTGAAGGTTTAATCATGGATGATTTTTGTAGCTTGCTGTGTGAAGGGGAGCATTTTCTATTTGTTGAATCTCATGTGTCATCATGGTGGTTTTTCATGGCTTATTAGTATGGGCTATCGCACTAAACTCAGGCACCAATATGGCATTAAGAAGGGTTCATGCCCTGATTGCATGATTCATTGCTTTTGCCAGCCTTGTGCCTTGTGCCAAGAGTATCGCGAGCTTCAATTCCAGGGTTTTGATGTCTCCGCTGGTAAGAACTTAGACCATAGTTTTTCCCCGACACCTCCTTGTGGAACAATTTGGATTACTTACTAGTAGGATTGCGGCGGTATAGTGCACATAATAAAGTGTAGTGTGTTCACATACTCAAGGTAATGTTTAGGGAATGTTAGAAAAAATATTTCTCACCTTTTCGTGAAAATTTTATTTAATTATTCACATTTAAAATGATGCATATTAGTGATAATTTATACTTCAAAATCACACAAATTTCGTTTTTTTATCACATTTTATCCACTTCTTTAATACAACTCAACACGTGAATGTGACAGAAGAAGTTGACGGAATATGACTAAAGAAGTTGATGAAACTTGTGTGATTTTAAAATGTGAATGACGAATATGAATTATTTTAAATGTGAGGGATTAAATGGATTTTTCAACAAAATACGAGGAATATTTTTTTAAAATTTTCCTTGATATTGATCGCAGAGCACGCCAAACCTCAAGAATTGCTTTTAATTTTTCGTAAAACTCCAAGAATAAGGAAACTCAATTCTTGATCACCCAAACGTTTTCCAATGTTTGATAATTACATGCATTTTCAACTTTTCTCATCCCATTAAAATTTGAGTAAAATGACTTTCAATAATCTCTTAATTTGGAGGTAAGTTTCGTTTTAGTACTCAATTTTAAAAAGTTATATTTTAGTCGCTCAATTTGGATTTTATCGCAGAAATTGTCCTCAACTTTTTGAATAACGTCGTTTGTTAAGTGACGTTGTTCATCATACAAAATGATGTCATTTTGTGTCACATAATAACATCATTACTTGTCAAATGAATAAAAAATGAGTTAAAAACCATTTATGTGATGAAATTAAAATTGATGGATCAAAATATAACTTTTAAAATTAAGGACTAAAACGATAACTACCCCAAATTAGAGGACTATAAGCATCATTTACCCTTAAAATTTAAAAAGAATTAGTGTACAAAATATGTATAGTTTGAATAATAGGTAATAAGAAATGCTTGAGATATCACATCAACTCATGTATCCTAAGCCCCAACTCCAAGCATAGTAGGCATCCTTTTTAAACATCGAATGTAATTTGTATTTTATTTTTCCAGGTTGGGAAGGGAATGCCAAGAAACCAACTAATGCAGAAACTTTGGCTCCGGTAGAAGAAGAAATGAAGCGTTAGCACGAAACTTCTTCATATTTATGTTGGACTAATAGTTATTTGCACCTTGAAACATTAAAGTTCTGATACTGTTTCATTTTAAACTTCTCTCCTTTTCTTTCTTTTCATCAAAGAGTTTACGTTTTGATGCCAAGCTTGGCTATTTCAGTTGTTGTGGTTTTTGTACTCTATTGGTTTGGTTTGTGCATGTGTAAAATGTTAGTCCAATGAATGTTGGATTATTGTACTTGTTGAATGTAACTTATATTATCTCGTTGTATAATATGATACTTAAAGAACTATTTAAAACTAAATTCATGAAAATCCAAAAAATTAACATACCAAGAGACTTTAAAAGTTGAAGAGCTAAATCAAGTCCCACGTCCAAATTGAAAACTATTAGCACAAAGTAACCTATTGGTGTGGTACGAACTGAGGCAGAGTACTTCCTGGCCTTTGCAGATGAAGTCAAGGAAGAGAAAATGGCTAAAACATGCAGTTAAATTTTAACGCTAATTCTTTTTTCGAATTCAAAATCGCCTTTATTATTTTCCTTTTAGAAAATTTGGATAAGGTCTACAAGACTCATAATGTGTGCCCTTTTGGATAAAATTCATTTGTTTATAACACTTTTAGATCTATTAAAATTTTTCTAATTATTTTTCGTTTTCGTTTAGGGTTTATTACAATTATATAAATTTTTATTTTCGATATTACAACTTTCATATAATTCTATACCACTTTCAAATTTCTAAATTTGCGTTTTCTATCATGTAAAAACTACATAACAAAAGGAATAAAGTGAGAGTTAGCTAATTATGATTTGACCCGAAACTTTGTCGGGCTCCATTTTGAGCATATACTCAATTATTGCACTTACCTAGTGTGATCTTTACATATCTACATATACTCTCAATGTGCTTTGCTTAGCATATATTTCACTGATTATTTACTTAACTGTGAATATTTTTTCTTTTTAATTGAAAACATAAGTAGGAGAATGAAGTAAATATAGATATATATACCTTTATCCCACGAGAAAAAAAATTGTACTAATGAATTATTACCCATTTATGGATAAATGGATGGAGAAGGAGTATTTGTGAGATGCTTTAAGTTCTCTTAGGGCACATACGCAATGGAGAACAATTATGGTGGTTGTGCACAGGAGTGAGGCCATGTGGGGTCGGAATTCGTCGGAGGAGTATCGTCAACACTTTAGGCCGGGAGGTGTATGACTTGGGGTCGGAATTGCGTGCACATCCCGCGGTTTACATCCTCAGTTGGCTAGGGGATAGTTGGCTTGAGGCCAGGATTAGTCTGACTTAACAGCAGTGAAGTGGCCGAAGACATAGAGTTGTAGAGTTAATTAGGAACCTGAGACATGAAAAAAAAATAAAAATAAAAGCAATAACTAGTTTGTTTTTCTCAGGTTACGTTTGACTTATGAATTGATCTTCATACAACTCGGTAATTCCAACATTCTTAATTCAGTAACTGACTATTGCTAAAAATATGGGTACTTTTTGGCACACTTCTCCTCAAATCAAAGAATTTGAGATTTTTTTTTTTTGTGTAAAGAAAAATTTTCCCATGAAGGCAGGAACTTATTCTCCATATATATTCCCAACAACCTTCAAACATCCATCCTAACTATTCTATTCGCATGTCAATTTAACCACTGACCATGAAAAGCTGTATAGTCCCTATCAATTTTCCTTTATCCTAAGAAAGGAAATTAATTATAAACCTTAATTAGAGTTTGAGTACGGATTCGTATATTTTAATAAATTGCTCTCTCACGTAGGTCAATTATATGTTGCCCAACCTCAGCTATAGCCACATCTTTATAAACCTTAAATTCGCATGTATTTTTTTTTAAGTTTTTTTAAAATTCGCATGTATTATTTTCGTACCACCACTCAATCTTGATCGCATACGGCTAGAACATCGATCTCTATTGAACATTTCACATGCATGTATGGTCCCAATTCTTTGGAACTTATATGCAAATATATATGCATGTGTATGTTGATACATTTTTTAAACCATATAATTCGTTTCTGCCATTGACAATGAAATTTCCAAATTCCCACTAGTACTGATGTTACAAGATGCAATTATGCACTACTGCAAAGTATATATATAACCTGTCAAAATATCAGTGGTTCGTGTAGTTTGTTTCTTCCATATCTAATTGATGAACATGCAGCATGCATGCAGGCCGTAGCCACATAAATCAAAGACAAAGAAGAGTGATCGCACATTGTCACATCAAAACATTATCAAATTATTAGGGTTATGACATTACGGATATTGATTTTGTTTTCTTGTGATTATTGTGTTTTCTTCTCTTAACTTTGCCCATTATATTTTGTATAATCTTTAACAAGTCTAGTAGTTTGTTTGTGTAAAATAGTTGGTTTTAAAATCGATAAAAAAATAAGAGTTGCGTTATGTTAACTAGCTCCATGATAGTCAACGTAAAATTTTATCACTTAAATAATATAAATCATATTAATTAACAATAAATTATAATTCATATAATTAACTCGAACTATGTAGTAGAATAATAATTAGTTGTTATTATTGTTCAACAAGCTTAATACTTTAGCTTTACGTAAGGAACAAAGTGATAAAGGAATAAAGTGGTAGTTAAAAACCTTTAGCATTACGAAAAAAAAAATGGTTTATATGGCACAATTGGCTTAAAGTAAATCATAACAATTCCGGATAACTCGTGTTGCACATTGTTGTAATATTTTTTTTTAGCACAGTACTATATATAAATGGACCGGTAGATGTTTCTCCATAAACCATAAGTTTGTTTTAGTCCTCCAAATAAACGCACATCACTGAAAGCAATTTTTCACAAAGTGCAACTTAGCATCTTGATCTCTCGCATTCCCTCTCTAATCGATTATATATTTTGCTTACACAGTCCCATATATACGTTCTTCGAAACATGAGTTCCGATTGGTCTACCGGTCTCTTTGACTGCTTCCGGGATTGCGGTGTTTGTAAGTCTAAATGTTTGGAAACTTGATATATACATGTCCCGGATGAAAAAAAAAAGCTACAAAATATTTAAATCTCTATGTCTAATCATTTTATTATTGGTTTCATGCGCAGGTTGCCTTACATGCTTTTGTCCTTGTGTTACGTTTGGCCAGAATGCTGAGATTATAGATAGAGGCCAAAGTTGTAAGAATCATAAAACATTAGTACTTTATTCTGCTGCTGATTCTGCAATTTTTCATTAATCTGAACAAATTTTGTGCTGATGATGATGATGTTTTTAATATTGTAGCTTGCTGCCAGATGGGTTGCATTTTCTATGTACTGAATCTGATTTTACATCATAGTGGTTTCGCGTGGCTTATTAGTATGGGTTATCGCACGAAAATTAGGCGGCAATATGGAATTGATGGGGATGGATGCTCTGATTGTCTCACTCATTTCTGTTGTCAGCCCTGTGCATTGTGCCAAGAGCGCCGTGAACTCACATTACACGGTTTTAATGTGTCTGCCGGTGAGTATTTCCCCGTAAACATGTTATTGTTCTCAAGCAAACATTAACTTTGAATGTTTTCTGTTCCTGTCAATTTCTTCCTTGGCTTTATATACTAGCTAGATAGGCAGATTTCTGCTAAATATATACAAAAGAAGATACAATTATTCAATCTTCAATCTTCAATTTTCAATATACGTGTACGAATTGCATGAGCCAAACAATACGAAATTGTTGGATTTGTACACAAGTGAGAATGGTCAAGATAAGATATATCTCCCGTCCTGAATGTTTGTAAAGGTATTGATTAATTTAGTGATCAAGTTGATCTATCTCTTTACAGGTTGGGATGCAAATGTCGTCAAACAAACTTGTGGAGTTACCATGGCTCCAATTGGAGAAGCCATGAATCGTTAGCTTGAAATTATAATATTGTTGATCACTCAGTTGCACAGTTTCGAAAACTTTAAGATTCTGATTAATTTTAAAATAGTAATCTTAATTATTTAATTAAGAAAATGCTCGATATCATTCTTGTCGAAACAAATTTATGTTCATCGATCATATCTGGCAACTGGGTCAAGTTTAAGCCCAAAAGTTACTACATCGATCATGATCATAAATAAAAGTAGAGTGTGCAAGTTTATATGTATCAAAAGTTTACGTGGGATGCAAAGTGAACTTGGGTAGATCCAATGCAAGATCATTTCTCTTCTGGGCTGTTGTTGAATAGTTTTTCTTATTTTTTTGGCATTCGGATGTTTGTAAAATTGTGCTTGCACGCATTGATCAAATGCTATATACTGTATTGCTGTTTGATTAATGTTCCAATAGTGATATAATGATGTTTTCTAATTTCAATATTCATGTGTGATAATCTTGTGCAGTGTCACCTGAAGTTTTGTAATCAATTTAGGGACAATGACTTTAATAGTTCCTCAAATTAAGGTTAATTCTCGTTTTGATTTTCAATTTTGAAAAAGTTGCATATTAGATTCTCTCAACTTGAACTTGAATTTTGTTGCATAATGGTTCCTAATTTATTTTTCTATCCATTTGAAAAATAACGTTATTAATCATGTGGCACAAATCGACATCATTTTGAATAATGAACGGTATTTTATGACTAACCGCTTAGTTATCACGTAGATGAAAAAATGAGTTAAAGGACTATTTATGTGATAAAATACAAGTTGGGAAATCGAAATGTAACTTTTTCAATATTAAAAACTAAAATCATACTTACTCTCAAATTAAGGGACTATTAGGATCATTTAATCTTTTTATTTATTGTTGTTCTTGAATTACCATGCTATAACTATTGTTCACCACTAATGCTCCAATTCCATCTATATAAGAACAATAATTCTTTAGAAAAATATCTTTTTATTATCAACTCTATTAAGAGCAGCAGCTGAAACAATCGGAATGAGAGATCATATAGTTGTAAGGCTATGAATGTGACTATGTGAGAAAATAATTACACGCATGTAAATTTGTTAGTGAATTAATCATAATATATTCATGTAATTCGAGACAATTTAAAACAAAATATTCCCTTCTATATATTTACTCAATTTTAGATTTCACCAACAAAACACTCAATTGCAAAACTCCAAAGCAAGCTCTTAAAATGTTGGGTTACAGTAATTGTAATGCCCAAAAAGAATATAAAAGTATTGTACTCATTTTTTTTTCCCTTCAAGCAATACTAATGAAGTTGTATATTGACAAAATGCCTTAATGAAGATTTGCAAAAACTCAATGCTGCCTGTGCCAAGTAATATATATGGCGGCCGGCATATTCTCAGTTCTGATCGGATTGACTTTTCTACTTCCAATTAATGGTCCAAATTTATTTTGGATAAGTGGCGAGAAAAGAAAAAGATTTTTCTGTAAAGTTTGTTTTTCAATGAGGATAGTAAACTGTTTGTCCGTTTCAGTAAACAACATAACAAAATTTTAGCATAACGTATTTTCAGAATGTGTGTATATATATGTAGCATCTTGTGAACTTGCGGGTGAACTGAGCAAATTCAATCAATTGATTTGTAGACGAAAAGACTCGCACAATGTTTGTTATCCTACATGATTTCAATCTTCCTGGATCGTTTAGGGTTCATTTCATTTTTTATTCTTGTTTCTTAAAAAGTTTTATTTTCATCCCTGGTATTGCATTTTTTATTTTTAATGATTTTTTGTTCACTCTTCATGCACAAAAATGATAATTTTTTAAAAGTGAAATGATATCCTAAATTCAGGAAAAATTGAATTAATTTGCCCATATTTATTGACAATTTGACCAACTTGATAATTTATAATGTTTCAATCAATAGGGTCAAGTCTTGGAATCCATTTCGTGTGTTGAAATGTCCAAAGTTCGCCCCCGGGGCATAGACTAGCTGGTAAGTGGCAAGGAGATAAGGTATGAGAATAGCCTTCTATGCGGGTTCGAATCCGTGTGGGTGCGTCTGGGTGAAATATTCCTAGGGGCACATCTGGAGCTCGAGACCCGTTGGATATCCTTGCAGGCTGCCAGTTAGGGCACATCTTGCGCGATTTACCTGTCACGTATTGGCCCAAAGCAGGGTTAGCGTGGTCCGGTTTCGGTGTCCGGTCTTCACACCTTTTGAGAAATGTCCACAGTTCATTTATATATTTATAGTCATTTCTAGCTAACTCTAAGCTTTACCTCAAACTCTAGTGGTCAAATCTATTGATTATATAAAATCTTTTTCAAAGTTATATATATAAACAATATGTCAAATATCTCATCTTGTGTGCTTGAAAATGATGTACGTAAATTAAACTTATTTATTTGTCAACCAAACACTGGCACATTGAAAATAATAGTAAACCACAGACTTGATCAAATTTGTCCTACGGCATTGTACTGAACGTGTTGATTGAAAGATCTCAAAGAAGAAAAAACAAATTCTTGGCTCCCATTTCATATTGAAATTTCCATACTTCTTCTTCCTAGGTGTATATATATAGGCAATGCTAGCGAGCTCCATAATTACGCAAATTACAACAACCAATATAAACGTTACACAAAATTTCTAAAGCTTCTTGTCTTGCTTGTCCAGTGCCTGAACTACTCTTGTGGTGAAACTATGCATTCATCAAATCCAAACGATCAGTACAAAACTCATGCTCATGTTCCTCCTGGAACTTGGTCCACCGGCCTCTGCGACTGCTTCTCCGATGTCCCGAATTGTAAGTCCATACATTAATTAGCAGTAGCACAAGTTATTATTCTGTTCTTCACTACTTTTTAATGTTCAATTCTATGGTTTTCATTTGCAAATCCCTTGTCACTTTGAACTTGATTTGGGAAGAAAAACAGCAGAATTCCATCAAGTGTTTGACGTAAGCCTAATAATATATGTTATGTTGCTTTGGCTGCAGGTTGCCTAACACTTTGGTGTCCATGCATCACATTTGGGCGGATTGCAGAGATTGTAGACCAAGGACAAACCTGTAAGTCAATAAATATTAGTAATATAGATGATTGATTGCATGCATTGAGAAATATAATAGGATCAACGTACCGAGGAACATTAAACTCTGATGTTAATTACTTTGATGGTGGCACAGCCTCTGGTGCAAGTGGAGCATTGTATACTGTTTTAAGCTGCATTGCTGGTTGTGCATGCTTCTACTCTTGCGCCTACCGTTCAAAGATGAGGCAGCAGTATCATTTGCCTGAAGAACCTTGTGGAGATTGTCTTGTTCATTTTTGCTGTGACCCGTGTGCTTTGTGTCAAGAATATCGAGAGCTCCAAAATCGTGGATTTGATATGTCAATTGGTAAAATCTCATTGTTTTGTTTTGTTTGTTTTGTCCTTGGAATAATTGCTTTCTGTTTGATTAATGACTAGAAATTGAGGTAAATTAATTACTTGAAGATAACAATAAACAAATGAGAGGGTGTCCAATTTAAATTCATGTGTCATAGCCATTTGATGCCAATGGATGAATTTTACACTTCCAATTAAGTAGTGTGTAAAATCAAACACCCCCTCCCACAATATATATATATATATATATATATATATAACTTTTATTAATAATCTTATACAATTTCTCTCTCTTCCCAAATTTAAAAAAATTATGTTTTTTCATATAAAAAATTAATTTTTTTGGTTAAATCCTTTAAAAATTAGAATTTTGCCCCTCAAAAAAGTAAATAGAACTTATATTAAAATAACAATTAAGCTTTTATCACTTATTTGGCGTCGACTATATAAATCTTATTTCATACAATTCATGAATTTTAAATGACAAAGTATTGTGGCTGCTACAAGTTTGACACGATCATATTTCTTTTTTTCGAATTTGAGACTAGCTACCAGTAGACACTTAGTTATAACTTCTATTAATTGATAATTTTAAACAATTTTGCCTTTCTAAATTTGATTTTCGGGATACTTCACTACTTGTACATACACATGCATATATAATTTCATATCATCCATCAAGTATGGAAAATTGTACTTGTATATCCACACATGCACTATAGTAAAGCTTTGTTTTGCATAAAGAATATTAATTAATTTTGTTGATGTAAAATGATTAGGATGGCAAGGGAATGTGGAGAAACAGAACCGTGGAGTGACGATGGCTCCCATTGTTCAAGGAGGAATGGGTCGCTAAGTGATCATCTTCTTAAATCAATGATCAAACATAACCACTGTCTATGTAAAATTTTAGTAATGATTCCTACAATTATTGCAACTAATCGATTGTTAAGTTGTGAGAAAATAATTAGCTACAATTGTTTACCAATTGTCTATTTGTAGCTTATCACTATTCATGAATAAAATTTCTTTTGTATGTATGGTTATGACAAGAATGATCTCTGAAAAACAAGTCTCAATTAACTAGGGGAAAAAAAAACGCATTCAACCTTTGAAACTTCTTGCTTATATTTGTAATTTCCCATTTGCATCCGGTTGATCCAACAAATTATTAATTTATTTGCTTGTTCTTGGCTAAAATCGTTTCATATGTATTAATTATTTTTATGGAATGCAGGAAACAGAAACTATAGTCTTTTCATTTTGATTTTCTAGTCAAACTTCATAGAACTTTGTTACGTGCACATGTTTTATAAGGCAAGATGGATCCCAAGGATATATGATATGGAAGTTCCAAATTAGTATAGGACTGCAAAAAAAAAAAAAAAATAGTCCCAAAAAATGTAAAATTGTGTTGTTAATTTCAAACCGGTAAAACTTTATGTTCCGAACTTAAAATTGGCTCATGTTCCTCAATGTTTTGAAAATCAGAGTATGAACCAGTCAAAATAAGGAGTCGATGTATCCTTGGGAGAATCGGGTTTGACTAGAAAAAATGGATAACTAAACGTCATAAATAAATTTAAATTATAAATATATTTATAATTTTTAAATATTATTGTATCTAATTATAAAAATGAACTAAATTATAATTAAAATTATATAACATTAATAAAACTCCACTAATTTATATGAAATTAGACATTATTTAATATTAAACATAATTTTAAATGAAAGAAAAAAAGTGTAAAATATCTCAAAAATTTGTAAAATTTTCTTTTATAGGAGTTTTTGCTCTACAACAAATAACAGTAACTCCACATTGCCCTACAATTACAAGATGTGATTCTTTGCCCAAAATTATTTGATAAGCACGAAATAGTGCTGAATTTGTATATGCTTTTATGTGTTTAATGGGGATGAATTTGGTGCTTAATGATGATAATATTTGCAGAATTTGGATGTTTCCTATTGGGAGCATTACGATGAGAAGATGGCGGATTTGAAGAGAATTCTAGAAGATCAAAGACTTGGAGATTAAGTTGGAGAGATTTGGCAAGAAAGAGTTTTGGAACTTACCAAGTGGGTTGTTGAAGAGATTAGGAAATTAACTTTTACAGCCGCATGTGGGTTTTAGAATTTGGAAACAATGAAGATTCTCTCTTTAAGTTGGTTTAGGAAGTTTTATTCTCTTCTCCTATATAAGGAGAAGATAGTTTAGGGTTTAAACATCTTTTGACACTTTAATTTTTCAGTTTTACGTTTTAGAATTTTGCTACAGTAGCTGGGTCTGCAGAATAGCTGCAGCCCAGAATTTCAGACCACTCCGTATGCCCAATTTCAGACCACTCCGTATGCCCATACGGGGGTGCCTGATTGTGAATTTTAGTTTAACTTAATTTCTGTTTTATATTATTATTCTTGTTTATTTTTAATTATGTTTAGTGAGTAATTCTTTATCTGGCTTTAGTAATGAAGCACTAATCATGCGATAATTGTGAGACCAAAGTGTTCTTAACAACTTTCTCTTATTTAAATTCCAAGAGTTTTCTAAGCCTGAAGTTAATTATCTAATTTAATTAAAGATTGATCACCTTTAATCTAATTAGGTAGAGCCAATTAATCCCTTGTCAAGTCACTGGATTTGATAAGTAAGATTAATTAGTGGCGAAGCTACTGTCTCGGTAGACGGAAACAATTGGTTAACGAATTATTGCATGCTGATCATGATATAATTTGTTAGAATTAGGTTCTTCACTTCTTAATGCTTTCATAATATTAAATCTGGTGTTCGGCTGATTCCGGCCGGGTTGTATTATGAATAGAGAATTAATTGATTAAGCCGATACTTGTCAATTAACGAACAACTAAGGAAGAATTGGGATGTGTATTCTCGGCATCCTATAACTAATTGATTAAATAGAGATTGTTATTCTTGAGTCAATGAACAATTGAAAAGTGATTAGTGTGGATTTACTAAGGCTGGATCTCTTTCTTTTAATTGATACAATTCTGAATTTAATTTTGCTATTTACTTATTTCGTAATTCAATTTCTTTATTTTAATTGTTTAAATCATCAACTGAATTATTGTTATTTTTTGCAAATTGATTTATTAAGAAAGATTAGTAGAGTCCTATCCTTGAGTTACCAAAAAGCCTCAAAATAAGGACAGTCTTCTTATTTTTATCAGAATATAACTTTATCTCATATTTTTGAGATGATGGCAGACTAATCTATCATGAGCGTATTTATCCCATTTGCCAACATCTCCCACTCGCACATTATAGGAAGACGTTTCTTACTTTCCTCAACTTACTCATTATATCTGTCCATACTAGTAAATATTTGGTGTGACAGCTGAATTCACCTGTTTTTAGGAGCTCTATACTAAAAACCATTTAAAGCCAGCATAGAGACATCGACCACTAAAAAAATGAGAAAACTTTCGTGACTCAGTATACTCCAGACTTATTTGATTATATCTGGTCAAGTATCTCTAATCCCTCAAAGAGCATACTTGTACCTCCATTAGCTACATTACACTCAAAATTATGTTACTTACCAAAAGCGCCATAACCCATCGACGAATGAGTATAATGTAATGATATAATCCAAATAGTCTTCTTTTGCCCTAATGTTATTCAACTTAAAATTAACTGTTTTCCCAGACATACCCCATCCGGACGAATTAACCATGACCATTGGTAGTCATGCTAAAGTAGCAAAACTAACTTCAAATTTTATGATACAGTCTAAAGTCACAAAGGGTATTATTAATAAAGACATTTAATATCCTTTAGGAATCACACGGTGAGGAAGCAGAGACCCATTCACTCACCTCCATCCATAGTCGCAAAGCACATGTTGTACAAACAACATATTATGGAATATAAGTATTATACTATACGGATCTTAGTCAAGTCGCTAATCAAGTGCCTTACTTGAAATTTATTTTTTCTTTTAGTATAACTCCAATTATACTTAAAAGTCTCACATTCGGCTATAAATCAGTCTTATACATAGATTTTGAATTATCTATATGCGATCTTAGATAAAATCTCATCTTGATCAATATTAAGGCAACATACTTAATGTCTCATCTTTTGTTCGCTATCATCAGCGCTAAAATGTTGCTTATGTGAGTAAGCAAATTAGCCTATCCATGTATATTACAAAAACATACATTCATATATGTGCTATAATCAATGTCACATAATTTGAAAAAGAAATCAAATATGTACATCCAATTATATTAATAATCAAGATATTTGTAAACTGTTACAAATATTAATAGTACAAATAAAAAGTTTTATGCAACCATGTTGCTCTATCTTTTTTTTAACAAAAAATGCATCACCTTATTGTGCGTTTAGTCACATAATAAACAAATATTTTTTTTATATAAAATATACTTACTTTTGTGCCACTACTTATTAAAATGTGTTTTAGTTCTTTTATAATACTTGGAATCCTTGGTAAAAGTTTAAAGTAACTATATTGTTACCATAAACAAATATAGACTCCAATGAGTCTATAACAATGCCAAGATTCACAATGAACTTTTTCAAACACATTACCTCTTGTACTACTAATGTACAAGGTATTAATTTCACTTACTCTATAGACAATGATTTACATGTTTATTTCCTACTCATCTATGATATAATATCATCATTAAATAAGCAAATATATACATAGGTTAATTTACACTTATCCAGATAGTAGCTCTAATCCGCTTTAAAATGTTTAAGATACATATAGTAATATCTATTAACCATCATAAACCCAAATTTTAGTTAGTTCAATGAAGTTTTAGATATAACTATCTGGATAATTATTTCTTGTAATAGTAAGATTGATTGAGCTAGCAAACTTTGAGCTTTCAATCTCTTATAACCAAGTCAACGAACAGATTCTTGCGAATCTTTTATCCAACTTCTCCAATGAGAAATGTTATCTTTAACATTCATTTCACAAAATTTCAAATCAAAATATGTAACAAGAGCCAAACTAAGATTATCTATTTATCTTTCAACGGAACTACCTTATTTTATCTTTGACTTTGGGAACTATTTGTCCCCAATGGTCTTTAGTCCAAAAGAATAGTTAATCAAGTCCCAAACTGGATTAGTCTCAATAGACTCCATTAAAGTAATCCATTCTTCTCTAACTTTTGATGAAATAGCCTGATGGAAGTTCTTTGGCCCATTTTCATCATAAGAAGCAACCATGAAGGTGTTTCCATTAGTGTCAAAATGACGACAGGAAACTTTTCATTTACTTCTCTGAGGTTGAAATTGTTTAGAATTCTCATTAGTTTGTACTGAATTATTCAATGAAAATATGCTCCCACTATCTTCGAGAAGTCGAGAATTATTTATCTCAATTTTCATTGGAGTAATCCTCTTCAGTACTTTCCAATTCATAGAGTTATAAATTATTCTTTACCTCGCATTAATTAAGGAAATCCTTTTCTAGAAATTCCAGATATCATGACTCAATATCAGTTACACTTCCATTTAATTATCCACTAATAAACACTTAACCTTGTGAGGTGTAAATATCTAACAAAGATAAATTTCTTACCTCTAAGTCACAAATTCTCATATTTAATGAGAAAAGTGTTACAGGTAGCACTTATATTTCATGACCGCAAATTATTCAAATATGAATTTTTGCCGATCCATGATTTATAGAAGAAACTGATCATAAGGTACATAGTTAAGTACATAGGTAGCTGCTTAATTTGTATGTCTCCCCTAATAGGAAATTAACAAAAATTATTAGCGCCAATGACTATATCAAGCAAAGTTTGATTCTTATTATTTGCCACACCATTTTGTTGCAAAATATAGAAATCATTTTTTTTTTGCTAAATAATTCCTTTTCTGTATATAATTCTTTGAATAGATACTCGTAGTTTTGATTAAGTCAAATTGATTCTCTACCTCAAGAATTATGGGAGATCAGAAAAATATAATCAAAACTTGTTTGGTCATCTATTGAAGTAATAAGAATTATTATGTCTAACCCTTATATTTATTGGTCTACAGATATCAAGATGGATTAAGCATTGCCCATTTAACCTTCTATAAATTGGTTTATTAATTAATTTCTCTCCCAAAATAATATTCTCTAATAGGCAAGATTGTTTTGTGCGAATAGGTCCCAATAGACCTTCTCTAGCTATCCTTATATCTCGTCGAAAATGACTCAATTTGTTATGTCATTTTAGTGAATCATTATTCTTATCCTCTCTAGAAGATATGAGAAAAAACTTTATACATATTGGAATTACATGTTAAAATAAAATCCAATATCATATAATTAGAAATCAAAATCAATTTGTTCCGTAATTAATATCAATTTCTTGTCTCTTAAACATTTTTAGAAAAATTATTTGAAGTATAATAAGAACAAAACATAAATTTTATTGAAGTTGAAAGTACTAATATGTTGAAATAGGCTACTTAACAATATTTTAGCACAACAAAACAAACACAATTAAAACCAAGATAATAGCTTAAAATAAACAACACAACACGTTGGTAACCCGGTTCGGTTTTTACACCTACATCCGGGGGGCCTAGCCCAGTGAAAATCAATTCACTATATCAATAAACTTTGTACACCTTGGTCTTACACAAAATGGACTCCCTCCATAATCATTGCCATTTTCCAAAGTCTACCCTTCGTGAATCACCACACGAGTTCCCCTCTTGCGTGAGCTCCCCTCACTTTTACTCAAAGAACTTCAACAGAAGTCTTGTTACAATCACAAAAATAAAAACTCTCTCTGTAACATATGTAGAAAATCTCTCGCAAAGGATAATAACACACACTCTGCACAAAACTCACTCTACCCTTGAATCCCTAGTGCAGAGACAGTTCACTCACCTGAGATCACCACCATTACAGACTCTATAAAATTATCCTGTAAAAATATATCACTCTGTAGCCTCAAAAACTGTCCACGCCAAAAACTTCGTAAAATCAATCTTCAATAATATCACCACAGAAGAAATCGTAACCACTGAGAGAAAATCAAGGCACAACGTTATCTTCAATCAAAACTTGTAATCTTCATTCTATTTGAATTTCTAATTTCCTGAAGAATAGAGCTTACAGATAAAACAAAATCTGTACCACAATGTATCATCATTTTCCACGTGCCATAAACATCAACACCAAATTTTGCCAAAAATCAAATGCCAACAAAGATCTAACAGAAGTCATGAAGTATTAAATACATTATGGAGACAATGGTTACACAAGTCAAATTTTCAAATTGTGAGTACATTCTCCTACTTGGAACCTTTTCTCCTTATGTTTCTATTTACTTCCAACTCAAAAATTCAATAAAATCTCACAAACTCTACTCAATTTCTCATCATATAATTAGTTGTTCTTGAATCTATCATCTACGATTTGGAGAGTTTCAACAACTAATTCAGTTGTGTGATTAGTTCCATCCACTATAGGAGAGATTTATTAACTAATTACAATTGTTACTTTCTTAAAAGTAACAAGTAATCTGTGAGATATATGGTCAAAAAGTATATATTTCAACTCAGTGCTATCACGACTGAAGTTCTAATTAACCATTATATTAGTAGAGTTTTGATTTGTTCCTTTTGCAAAAACTAAATTTTCTTTTGTTTGGTATTTTTCTTGAGTATAAATCTCTCATTGAGATAATTAGGAGTTCATCTACTTTGCTTTCGCATAAAGCCTAAATGCTTTACAAAAATTGAAGCTTGATAACTAACATAAAAAAAAGGGATCAGGAGCTACTAAGTGCTCTTCCACTTATTAAGAAAATGATTAAGTGATTAATTATTATTTTAATCCAATACTCATCTAATAGAAATAATTTCTACCTCTTCACATATCAGACCCTCTATGAAGGTCTAAAATATGCAACTTTCTCGTAGAAATATTACCAAACTCATGAATAAGTACAATTTATTCGTGGTGGCATATTGTTCACTCATTAGATCATTGCCAATATAACTCAACAACTTGATGCAAGTTATATTATTTATTACTTTTGAACTTATTATAACCCCAAGATCTTGATGTTGAATAATAATATATTGGATTAAGCCACAATATAGTTTAAGGACACTAAGGCCCACTACTCTACCAAGCCCATATTTAAATTTTATGGTGTCCAATTTGAAAAAAACACTAATAAATTTATCACCCTAATTTAAATTAATAATTATCTTGTTTGTAAGTTATCTTTTAAGCAGTGCACAGAAGGATCTTGATTAACACACACACACACATATAGATTTTGCAGCAATCATTAATTTGTAATAATTATAATCAAAACATTCATGTACAAAGGAAACTCCGCTATGTTAGGAATTGCATTATACCAAAAAAAATATTTTTAAATTATAATTATACAAATTTTGCGCAAACCCTTCACTTTATTGTTATTTTTAAGGAACAAAACTGATTCATTAAACTTAAAAATACTTGCATATTTAAATAATTCATTTTTATATTCATGAATTATTATCAAGAAATAAACATGCACTTTAAATTTTGAAAAAATAATCACAGCTAGAAAAATTCAAATTAATATTCTGGAACTTTAATAACACCTCAGAATATTAATGTAATTTTTCTGGATTTTCTGTAATTTATTTATATTTATTTCAATTTTTGTGCAAATTTACAAAATAAGAAATAGGCATGTTTTTAAAATACAAAAAAAAATAACAGTTAGAAAAATTTAAAAATTAATATTCTGGAACTTTAATAACACCTCAGAATATTAATGTTATTTTTCTGGATTTTTCTGTGATTTATTAATATTTATTTTAATTTTTGTGCAAATTCACAAAAAATAAAAAATAAGCATGCAAAATGTATATACAGTCAGAAAAATTCAATTATAACATTCTGAAACTAAAAATAAACACCTCAGAATATTAATGTAATTTTTTGGATTTTTCTGTAATTTAATTCTATTTATTCTATTTTGTGCAAATTCACAAAAAAATAAATAGGCATGCAAAAATTACAAAAAAAAATATATAGTCAGAAAAATTCAATTATAATATTCTGGAACTAAAAATAATACCTCATAATATTAATATAATTTTTATGGATTTTTCTGTAATTTGATTCTATTTATTCTATTTTGTGCAAATTCACAAAAAAAATAAATAAATAAATAGGCATGCAAAACTTATAAAAAATATATAGTCAAAAAAATTCAATTATAAAATTCTGGAACTAAAAATAACATATCAGAATATTAATGTAATCTGTTTGAATTTTTCTGTAATTTAATTCTATTTATTCTATTTTGTGCAAATTCCCCAAAAAAAAATAAAATAAATAGGCATGAAAAAATTACAAAAAAATATATATAATCAGAAAAATTCAATTATAACATTCTAGAACTAAAAATAACACCTCAAAATATTAATGTAATTTTTTTAGATTTTTCTGTAATTTAATTCTATTTATTCTATTTTGTGCAAATTCACAAAAAAATAGCCATGCAAAAATTTCAAAAAATATATATAATTAACCATATATCCAATTTTCACATACTTTATACCTTTGGATTCATTTCGAAGTCTAGTTTCTAACTATATATTACTTATCATTTAATTCATAAGATAAGTAGGTCAAATATGGCAAAAATCAGATCTAGAATATAACTTAGGGTTTCATTTTTCTTTCAATTCATAAATCTAATTATCATGAAATTTTCTAGGTATGTTCTTTACATTTAAGACTACCTTTGGTATGAATTTCACGATTTATTTCTATGAAAAAAATAAAACCTCAAAAAGTTCATAATTGCCATTTAAAAAATCAAATAATAAGTAATTACATGGAAAAAATAATGAGAAGAACATAACCATTGCTCTGATACCAATGAAGGTTTTCCAGTAAATTAACCTGGAAGTGCGGAAGATAAGATCTTGTTCTACTTCATGTCTTTTCCACGTATGGAACTCACTGTAGTAGAAACTACTCGAGAATCTATTATAATCTACCAATTAAATACAAAGTATAGAATCAAATATAATAGTAAGGAGGAAAATGATATTACGATATTTTCTATTGTTTTTCTAGTCTGATATTCCCTATATATAAAGATTAGTAGAGTCCTATCCTTGAGCTACCAAAAAGCCTCAAAATAAGGATAGTCTTCTTATCTTTATCAGAATATAACTTTATCTCATATTTTTTAGATAATATCAGACTAATCTATCATGTGTGTATTTATCCCATATGCCAACATGGAGTAACCATGGCTCCAGTTGAAGAAGCCATGAATCGTTAGCTTGAAATTATAATATTGTTGATCACTTCTAAGGCTCTGTTTGGAAGGCATGAATTTTGTGATTTATTTCACAATTGCAAAATGAGTTGGTTTGTTTTGTTCAATTTTTGCATCAAAATTTTTAAAAACAAAAATAATGCTATAGTAATTATTTTTGCTACAGTGTTTTTTATAAATAAAATATTAAATTTGAATTTAAATTTTAAATTTTAATAATAAACAATTCTTTTTAACACAATTCTCATCAAAATAAATTAATAAAATATTAATTCAAATTTAAATGTCAAACTTTTATTAATAAAAAAATATTCCATACAAATCCCAACAAAACAAAATCATTCATTCTAAACACTCCCAAAATATACTTTTCTCATAACAAATCCCAAGAAAAAAAAATTCATGATATAATCTAAAAATACCTCATCCAAATGGAGCCTTAGTTGCACACCTTTGAAAACTTTAAGATTCTGATTAATTTTAAAATAGTAATCTGAATTATTTAATTAAGAAAATGCTCGATATCATTATGTTTCTAGTACTGTTTTCACTATTGTCTAAACAAATTTATGTTCATCGATCATATCTGGCAGCTGGGACAAATGTGTTTAAATTCAAGTTAAGCCCAAAAGGTACTACATTGATCATGAACATAAATAAAAGTAGAGTGTGCAAGTTTATATGTATCAAAAGTTTACATGGGATGCAAAATGAACTTGTGTAGATCCAATGCAAGATCATTTCTCTTCTGGGCTGTTGTTGAATAGTTTCTCTTCTTTTTTTGGCATTCGGATGTTTGTAAATTGTGCTTGCATGCATTGATCGAATGCTATATACTGTATTGCTGTTTGATTAATGTTCCAATAGTGATATAATGATGTTTTCTAATTTCAAGATTCATGTGTGATAATCTTGTGCAGTTTCACCTGAAATTTTGGAATCAATTTTGGGAGAATGACTTTAATAGTTCCTCGAATTAAGGTTATAAGTCTTGATTTTCAATTTTGAATAACTTGCATATTATAATATCTCAACTTGAACTTGAATTTTGTTGCATAATGGTTCCTAATTTATTTTTATATCTATTTGAAAAATAACATCATTAATCATGTGGCACAAAACAACATCATTTTGAATACTGAACGGTGTCTTATGACTAACCCGTGTACTTGTCACGAATTACACGAATGTAAATTTGTTGTAAGGCTAACATCATAGTTATAAGGCTATGAATGTGACTATGTGAGAAAATAATTACACGAATGTAAATTTGTTAGTGAATTAATCATAATATATTCATGTAATTCGAGACAATTTAAAACAAAATATTTCCTTCTATATATTTACTCAATTTTAGATTTCACCGACAAAACACTCAATTGCAAATCTCCAAAGCAAGCTCTTAAAATGTTGGGTTACAGTAATTGTAATGCCCAAAAAGAATATAAAATTATTGTACTAATTTTTTTTTGTCCTTCAACCAATACTAATTAAGTTGTATATTGACACCATCATGTTTGATAAAATGCCTTAATGAAGATTTGCAAAAACTCAATGCTGTGCCAAGTAATATATATGGCGGCCGGCATATTCTGAGTTCTGATCAGATTGACTTTTCTACTTCCAATTAATGGTCCAAATTTATTTTGGATAAGTGGCAAGAAAATAAAAAGATTTTTCTGTAAAGTTTATTTAATTTACAGATCAACATTCAATTAGGATAGTAAACTGTTTGTCAGTTTCAATAAACAACAAAACAAAATTTTAGCATAACATATTTTCAATATATATATATATATATATATATAGCATCTTGTAAACTTGCGTGTGAACTGAGCAAATTAAATCAATTGATTTGTAGACGAAACACTCGCACAATGTTTGTTATTCTACATGATTTCAATCTTCCTCGATCGTTTAGGTTCATTTCATTATTTATTCTGGTTTCTCAAAAAGTTTTATTTTCATCTCTGATATTGTATTTTTTAATTTTAATAATTTTTTATTCACTTTTCATGCTAAAAAAATATAATTTTTTAAAAGTGAAATGCTCTGCTACATTCAAGAAAGATTGAAGTAATTTATCCATATTTATAAACAATGTGACCAACTTTATAATTTATAATGTTTCAATATAGGGTCAAGTCTTGGCAAGTTGGCATCCATTTCGTGTGTTGAAATGTCCACAGTTCATTTATATATTTATAGTCAATTCTAGCTTACTTTGATAATTAGCCCACGACAGCAATCCATATAAACATTACACACATTATCTAAGCTTTACCTCAAACTCTAGTGGTCAAATCTTTTGATTATGTAAAAACGTTTTCAAAGTTATATAAACAATATGTCAAATATCTCATCTTGTGAGCTTGCGAGTGATGTACGTAAATTAAACTTATTTATTTATCAACCAAACACTGACACATTGAAAATAATAGTAAACCGCCAAAGACTTGATCAAATTTGTCCACGGCATTGTACTGAACGTGTTGATTGAAAAGATCTCAAAGAAGAAAAGACAAATTCTTGGCAGCCATTTCATACTGAAATTTCCATACTTCTTCCCAAGTGTATATATATAGGCAATGCTAGCGAGCTCCATAATTACCCAAAATAACAACAACCGTCATAAACATTAATTACACAAAATCTCTAAAGCTTCCTGCCTTGTCCATTTCCTGAACTCTTGTGGTGAAACGATGTATTCATCAAATCCAAACGATCAGCACAAAACTCATGCCCATGTTCCTGCTAATATTCCTGGAACTTGGTCCACCGGCCTTTGTGACTGCTTCTCCGATGTCCCGAATTGTAAGTCCATACATTAATTAGCAGTAGCACGAGTTATTTTGTCTTCCTTACTTTTAATGTTCAATTCTATGGTTTTCATTTGCAAATCCCTTGTCACTTTGAACATGATTTGGAATGAAAAACACCAGAATTCCATCAAGTGTTTGACATAAGCCTAATTATATATGTTATTTGGCTGCAGGTTGCCTAACATTTTGGTGTCCATGCATCACATTTGGGCAGATTGCAGAGATTGTAGACGAAGGATCAATCTGTAAGTCAATAAATATTAGTAATATAGATGATTGATTGCATGCATTGAGAAATTTAATAGGATCAACATACTGAGGAACATTAAATTCTGATGTTAATTACTTTGATGGTGGCACAGCCTGTGGAGCAAGTGGAGCATTGTATACTCTTATAAACTGCATTACTGGTTGTGCTTGCATATATTCTTGCTTCTACCGTTCAAAGATGAGGCAGCAGTATCATTTGCCTGAAGGCCCTTGTGGAGATTGTCTTGTTCATTTCTGCTGTGAAGCGTGTGCTTTGTGTCAAGAATATCGAGAGCTCAAAAATCGTGGATTTGATATGTCAATTGGTAAATCTCATTGTTTTGTTTTGTTTGTTTTGTCCTTGGAATAATTTCTTTCTGTTTTATTAATGAACAAAATGAGTTGCCTGACTAGAAATTGAGGTAAATTAATTACTTGAAGATAACAATGAACAAATAAGAGTGTGCCCAATTTAAATTCATGTTTCATAGCCATTTGATGAATTTTACACTTCCAATTAAGTAGTGTAAAACCAAACCCAAAATAAAATATAACTTTTATTAATAATTATATATATATATATATATATATAATTTCTCTCTCTTTCCAAATTTAAAAAAAAAATGTTTTTTCATATAAAAAATTAATTTTCTTGGTTAAATCCTTTAAAAATTAGAATTTCACCCCTAAACAAAATAAAATATAACTTATATTTAAACAACAATTAAAGCTTTTATCGCCTACGTAGGTCGGTTATATGAATCATATTTTCTATTATCCATATCATTTAAACGATAAAATTTTCACGACCATTACAAACTTAGCACAACCATATTTCTTTTCTCAAACTTAACACTAGCTACTAATAGGCAGACAAGAGTTATAATTTCTATTAATTAATAATTTTAAATAATCTTGCCTTTCTAAATTTGATTTTCCGGATACGTCACTACTGTCACTACTTGTATATACACATGCATATATAATTGCATATCATCCATCATGTATGGAAAAATTTACTTGTATGTCTACACATGTATTATGGTAAAGCTTTGTTTTGCTTAGTGAATATTAATTAATTTTGTTGGTGTAAAATGATTAGGATGGCAAGGGAATGTGGAGAAACAGAACAGTGGAGTGACGATGGCTCCCATTGTTCAAGGAGGAATGGGACGCTAAGTGTTCATCATCTTTTTAAATCAAGAATCAAATAGAACCACTGTCTATGTAAAATTTTAGTAATGATTGCTACTTATTGCAACCAATCGATTGTTAAATTGTGAGAAAATAATTAGCTACAATTGTTTACCAATTGTCTATTTGTAGCTTATCACTATTCATGAATAAAATTTCTTTTGCATATATGGTTATGGACAAGAATGATATCTGAAAAACAAGTCTCAATTAACTAGGAAAAAGAAATACGAATTCAACCTTTGAAATTTCTTGCTTATATTTGTAATTTCCCATTTGCATCTGGTTGATCAAACAAATTATTAATTTAATTGCTTGTTCTTGTCTAAAATCGTTTTATATATGTTAATTATTTTTATGGAATGCAGGAGACAGAAACTATAGTCTTTTCATTTGATTTTCTAGTCAAACTTTGTTACGTGCACATGTTTTATAAGGCAAGATGGATCACAAGGATATATGATATGGAACGAGTTCCAAATTAGTATTGAACTCCAAAAAAATATGTAAAATTGTGTTGTTAATTTCAAACCGGTAAAACTTTATGTTCCGAACTTAAAATTGGCTCATGTTCCTCAATGTTTTGAAAATTGAAGCAGAGTACGAGCCAGTCAAAATAAGGAGTCGATGTGTCCTTGGGAGAATCGGGTTTGAATAGACAAAAAAAATGAATTAGGACGCATCATGACATCATAAGACATCATAAATGAATTTAAATTATAAATATATTAATAATTTTAAAACATTATTGTATCTAATTATAAATATTAACTAAATTATAATTAAAATTATATAACATTAATAAAGCCCCACTAATTTATATGAGATTAGACATTATTTAATATTAAACATAATTTTAAATTAATGAAAGAAAAAAGTGCAAAAGATCTAAAAAATTTGTGAAATTTTCTTTTATAAGAGTTTTTGCACTACAACAAATAACAGTAAGCCCACGTGTATATTTGATTTGAGTCACATTCATAGCCTTACAATCACGAGATATGATCCTCTGTTCAAAATTATCCTGTTTTACATTAAAACTACGTCGTAAGATTCACTCATCTCTTGATTAGGGTCTAATAATTGTAAAGTAATTTTAGTGATATTTATGTTTTTAATCTCTAATTTTAGTGAAATTATGTTATTTTAAATATTAGACAGAATAATTTTAGACAGAGAATCTAATTTCTACAATTTCTTAATTCCTATGCTAGGTCAAAACTAATTCTAATATTTCACCTTTTGCAACTTTTCTGAAAATTTTCTCACTTGCAACACTTTAGAAGTAGGAATTCAACCATGAATAGATATATGCTCAATAAATGATAACTTTTGTCAATCAACAAATTATGTCATCCAAAATCATTACGAACTAAAAGTAGCATAACTTAAGATATATATTGTGCTGAACCTAAACATGATGGACAAATGGCAAATTGAAACCCAAATTATAATATGAGCGATCAAAATAAAACTTTTTGAAGATTGGAACAAAATTGAATTACACTCTCAAGATCACAATTTAAGTAATTTATCTGAGCTGAGATCTTCTGTCCAAAATTATTTATGTCTTATCATGTTCAAGATCACACTACGTTGTATGGTTTACTTATTCTTTGATTAGGATCTAATAATTGTAAAGTGATTTTAATGATATTTCTGGTTTTAGTTAAACTATGTCGTTTTGAACATTTAATAAAATATGATACAGATAATCTTGGATAGAGGATTTGATATCAATTTACCTTACAAAATATTTTTGTGTTCTACCACGCTCATCCACATAAATTTGTTTAAGTTCTTGGTCTTTTTTTCATTTATTTTCATATCAATTTCTTCTCCCCTTTGTTTTTCTTTGGCATCTATTAATTCTTCTTTTTTTTTCTGTTTAATTAGATTAAATTTGATAAATTTACATTTAAAGTTTGATAATAAAAATTAACATTGCTTTTAAAACTGTGCTTGAGAATAATGTTTAAAAACTAGACCTTGATGTCTAAATGTGGATAATTATCCTCAAAGTTATCATTCCATATCTCTTCAACTTCATACTTAAAACAAAACAAAATCTTGTCTATCATTATCACTTTTTAATCATCCACAATTTCTTAAATCAATACAAACACTTCTAAGTATCATTTCATGCATCTTGAATTCTAAAATTACCTTTCCTTGATCATTACTAATCGCAATGTAATTTCTACCCAGTGCTCTGATGTCAAAGTAAAAAAGAAAGACTGTTAAGTAAAAGTTTTACCTTTCTATGCAGTTTAAGCTCCAAAAGAATTTTCAATTAGACACTAAATTTAACTTTTATTTTTTTTTTACAAAATGCCATTTTTTCCTTCATGAACTTACTCTTCTGTCTCTCAATCGGCATTGGAACCCGACACAAGATCTCTTCCGGCGATGGCATAAAAAGAATTGGAATAAAACCTTCGAACGGAGCGAGCCATATACCAGTAGCCGATCCTCCAAGCAGTGGGAGGAGCCCGGGGCTCTGACCGCGTGCCTGTTGAAGAATGAGCCGGCGACTCATAGGCAGTGGCTTGGTTAAGGGAACCCACCGCCACCGCCCAAACCAGACCCGAGCTGGCATGCTGGATTAATTAATGAACCCGTTAAAGGATCATTAGAGGTGGTTTCTGATCTCGTGTCACACCTTTCTCCTCATGAGTATACCCCTGATCCTTTTAAGAAAAATCGCTTTGCTTTAAATCCAGAGGAGACTGGCTGGGCGGGGCAGCGAGCCCACAATATAGGATATGGTGTATCGTCTTTCACGTTGGGGTCTGCTGTAACCTCAGTAGCGATGACAGCACTCAGCCTCCCTGTATCTTTTCCGATATTACTAACAGGAGGAGCTATTGTTACGGCGTTAGCCTATGGGAGAAGAGTATACGAAGAACTAAGGGATGGAGGGGTTGGAGCAGAAGCAGCGACTAAGATCGCTATACCCATGGGTGGGATTAGCGGGATTGCGGCAAGGGTCAACCCGTTTGGAAAAACCTTGATTGGGTCTACTTTATCGGGGGTTGGGATAAATCTGGCAGCAAGTTTCGCTGATAAAGGAGCCACTAAAAAACTCTTAGAAAGTAACGGATACAAACACTTATCAGATCAAATTGAAATGTTCGACGCAACCTCAATCGCCGCTGATACTCTTATAGGTGCGTTCTTCGGTTATAAACATTATAAACATAAAGGTCAGAATATTACGATTGACCCTCGACCTTCAGAGGCTGATTTAGCTATGGGGGCAAAGCGGGATATTCTTGCGATGCATGATCTTAATTCTGGTGTACAGATGAATAATGAATCATCCGAGCTTTACATCAGAAATTTTGAGAAAGCCCAAGAAACTTTTTTAAGAGGAGAGGATTTTCCATGGCGTTGGAGGGACTCCGTCTTGCCTTCCCCTTTTTATCCCGTGGACATTCGTAGTGGGGCATCTTTTTCGTTCATTCTTCCTTAGCCGGAGGGCACTCTTTCCCGTCGCTTGAGAACTTTCAGTTTAAGAAGGTGATCCATAATCAATGGAATTCGATGCTGCTTCGAAGATGCTGTTTCCCTAACGAGTCCCCTATACATCCTGATCGCTCTAGGCTGTCTTGTAAGACTTCCCCTACATAGTCACAAGGGATCCACTAAGCCTTCCAACGAGTTGGGGATTCACCCTCTCTTCCGGCCATAGCCGTCTACGCAGACCCTTACTCTATAGAGGTGCTAACGCTTTACTAATATAATAGAATTAATAAGTAAAAGCTCTTCTTCTGTTCTCTCGTTGCGCTCACTCAGTCGGGATTTTCTTCCGAATTAGTTAGCTTGTCTTGCATTAAGCGGTTGAGACTTCTCTTGAAAGCACAGTTTCTAAAGACCGGTTTCAACTAGGTTTCACTCTGATTCTTCCTTCGGCAGTGGATTTTTGATCTACTCTATCAAAGCCAAAGCTGAATGCCCTATGCCCTAGACCTAGTAGAGTTTCCAGTTCCTATTCACTATAACTAAGGAACTTGCGCTTTACTTTAAAACAAGATCTTCCGTATAGTCTAATAGCAACTCTAAATTAAATCCAGATTCAACTATTTCAATTAGCAGCGGACTTATCTTATTAGATGCCTTTATTCGAAGTAGGAAATCCTTGCACTGCTTGTTGATTTGCCAAAGGCAGATGAATTGCTCCCTCTCGGCTACCTTAACTTAACTGGCTCCCATCCTTCTTCTTCGTTCCTGGAAAGTAAGAGATTTCCCTTTCTCTAGGGTGTAGTAGTCAAACTTTAGTGGCAACTTTCCCAGCCAAAAAGAATCGCCGTGAAGAAGATTGAGCTGCTAAAAGATTGAGGAGACCCTACTTGCTTGTTTTAACACGTGAGGGAAAATAGGAGGTGGCAGGATTTACCACTAAAGCCCTATGGTAGTGATGCTTGGTCCCACTACTCCTTCGACTGCCTTGTATCAGGTGAAGAGAAGGGGGTGGTAGGCTTAGTAGGGCTCGAACCTACAATATCACCGTTATGAGCGGTACGTTTCAACCAATTAAACTATAAGCCCCTACGAATCTCTACATGCAATTCGCTCACTTCGGGAAGGAAAGAGGAGGCCTTTGCTCTATCTGCTTCTTCCTCTTCCCAGGAATGAACAAAAAATTTCTTTCTTTTTATTGTTTATAGATAGATATAGAATATTATATCTATTATATTATTAGAATTCATTATAAAATGAAATATAATTTAAGAAAGCGTACCGGCTCGCAACGGCTCAAACAGGCGGGGGCTCTCTATTTGCTTGCAATGCCGGCTGTTCACCTTTAGTTAGAAGTAGAAGTATAGGGCGCCGTTTGCCCCACACTTCAGAAAAAGTTAAAAAGTATGGATGAAGTAAGAAAAAGTACATAAGAAATGAGAAAGAAAAACTTGGTTACGGGACTCCTTTTCATACGCAATTTACTACGATAGGGTAGTAGGGAGGAATTGAGCAAAGGATGCCAACTGAAGAGAAACCCGAGCTGGTTCTAGTTGTTGATTGAAAGCGAGCGATGCCAGGAATACCAAACATTCTCTAGAATTTCTCTTAGATTCGAACCCATTTAACTTTCTTCGTAAGAAAAAAATAAGGGAAATTTTGTGTCTCGCTGAATCACACGTAGAGATATTGATAATACACACAGAGTTAATGGTATTTCATAACTAATTGATTGAGCAGCAGCCCTTAGACCACCTAAAAAGGAATATTTCTTATTTGATCCATATCCCGACATAAGAAGTCCAACGGGAGCAACGCTTGAAATGGCGATCCATAAAAAAACGCCAATAGTAAGATCAGCTAGAACAAGGCGATAGCCAAAAGGAATTACTGAATAACTTAGTAAAATGGATATGACTGCTATGGATGGTCCGATACTGAATAAACGAGCATCTCCTCTAGATGGAAGAAGATTCTCTTTGAAAAGTAGTTTTATACCATCTGCTAAAGCTTGAAGAATTCCTAAGGGTCCGGCGTATTCAGGTCCAATACGTTGTTGTATCCCTGCAGATATTTCTCTTTCTAACCAAACAATCACAAGTACACCTATTGTGATTCCTAATACAAGAGTCAAAATAGGGCCAAGCATCCATAGGATACCATAGACCTCTTTTAAGGATTCCAATCGGGAAAAGGGATTAATAGCTTGTATTTCAGTTGTATCAATTATCATTTTAACGATCAACTTCTCCCATAATGATATCTATACTACCTAGTATTGTCATAATATCAGCCAATTTCATTCTTTTAACTAACTGAGGAAGAATTTGCAAATTGATAAACCCCGGTGGACGAATTTTCCATCTCCAAGGAAACACGCTCGGGTCTCCTATTAAAAAAATTCCCAATTCTCCTTTTGGGGCTTCGACTCTAACATAAAGTTCTTGTTTCGACAATTCAAAGGTCGGAGAAGGTTTTTTACTAAAAAATCGATATTCAAAATCATTCCATTCAGGATCTATCAAAACGTCGGATTTCTAAATTATTATAGGGTCCCCCAGGCCTGGCTACTGGAATCATTTATTCCCCTCTATTCTAGCTTCAGATTTGGCTTAAGCTTCGGATTCTTAAGATTAGGGGGAAACTGGAGCTTTTGGTTTGGATGCTTCGGTGGGTTCGGATGAAACAAAATTATATTACTCCTCAGTGGATGATTCGGCATCTTCGGGTGCTTATGTGTATGCTTTATAAGTTTAGGAAATTTAAAAGGAATCGGATCGTCGACGATCCTCGTTGTCATGTCTCCTTGTCTTTCTGTTCCTCTAGCTAGGCTAGAGCAATATATTCTAGATTTAAAGAACATAAATAGGGTTTCAATCCTTCGCGTATTAGGAACCAAACCAGCCCGGTGTTTAGCTATGTATAGGATTTTTCTTGGGATGACTGATTGACTGTAATGGGAATGAGTAGCCCCTTACCCTAAACAAGCGAGCACAATAGAACTCCGGGTCTGGCTTTTCGGGTCTTTATAACCGAGATAGCGGGGAGAGCCGAAACAAGCTTCGGAGCAAGCTTACTGAGTCTGGGTCAGTTCCCCTAACCCTTGTACGAGCTCCGGCAAGAACAAGCCCTAAAAGAGAACTGGGATCGGGGTTGTTGTCGGTCTATCGGCTTTCATGGGGCGGTCTTAACTAAAGCATTTCTGAAACCTATCCTCCTGAATAAGAAAAAGAGCAGAAACCTATAGAAAAGGAAGGCAAGCTGAATGCTTACTTATGAAGCAAACCAGACTGAAGACAGTAGGGAATAGAAAGACTTTTCTATTACGTTAGCCTTATTCAAAAGTACCAGGAAGGAAAAGAGTTAGCATTACCTCTGTTGAAGGAAGAAGCCCAGCTATTTCAGCTCTGGGACGAATTTTATTTTAACTCTTTCGAGATGCGCGAATACATTGATTGAGAGATAGCCAGTCCAGGTGCGGGGCAAGAGCTAACCGTAGCAGTCTAAGGCCGAGATGAATCGATTGAAGAAGAAATGAACTTATATATATAGGGAATCTGCCTTTCTTCCCGCTTCAACGCGGGTAACATTAGATTCGTTAGAGTCGCTAGCTCTTCTTTCTATTTTCACGAATCCTAGTTAGTTAGCTAGCTTGGCACTAGGAGTTGTCTAATCAAAAGGCGTAAGCGCAGCAGTTATAATTTCATCCGCATCTGGCTTGACGACCGCTTTCCTGGGTGGATTGCTTTTCAATGCCTAGTTTCGTAGCCAAGCCTGGGGTCTATAACCACAATAAGAATACCCGTGATCCGGGGCATTCAGCAGTTGAAGTTGATGATTTGTTTTCGTCTGTCTGTGTGAAAAGTATGTAGGATCCGATCCACTTCTATATGCAAGTAGAACTTAGGTGCTCCCTTTGCTAGCTGACTGTACTAAATGCATTGATGTTGTCCAACCAACAAGGGAAGTCTGCCCTCAAGGAAAAAAAACCCTACTCCTTTGTTCTCTCTCTTCTCTGCTTTTTTGCTGTCGTGTCGGAACTCATCTCTTTCTTTCTCGGCTTTATCTGGTGAGAAGAAGCTCTTAGAGGAGCCATTCCCTGTGTTAGCGGAATCAGAGGATGAATTGGAGTCTTGCTTGTTCATCCGAGGGGAACTCTTTCAAGGCAGTTCAGGGACAGAAGCTCAGTGCAGCCTATTCGTCACGTGAAAGCGTCGAAAGCCTTAAAGAGCTAGTCTTCATACCTGGAATGAGACCGTAAGCGTGCTTCCTTGTCTCAAGTTGGACTATTCCATCATAACCTTCTTTTTGACGCCATCCCCTGTTCCCACACCTCAGCTTGCCTGGTCGAAAGATTGAATCATCCATCTCTATAAGCTCAGGGAAGTCCAGCGAGTGAAGTATACTATACGAGAGAGCGAGGACTGATAGAAGCCGGACGAGCAGTAGTGGAAGCTCAATCCAGTCTTTCACTCAACCGGTGCAGCTAGAGTAAGGAGTCTTTCCCTAGTCTAGCTACCAGACAAACCAGTAAACAACTATCTTAAAGCCGGCGCAGCAGCTAATCTAATAGATAGTCATCCGGGTATAAAACCAGTAGTGCAAGGGCTCTATCCCTATAAACAGTCTCATCCGGGAAGACAAGCAATCAGTATAGCTCTCTCAAAGCGCTAATATACATAATAAGAGAGTTCCCCGTACTCCTAGCCTTTGAAAGTCACTCGCTGATGCGGAATCGAAGAAAGAGCTTCTATCAGTCCTCTCTGTCTCTCGTCTGAGGAAGGGAAGAATTCCCGGGCGAGTCTTGTTTACGAAAGGAGTTTCAAAGCCTGTCCTAAGATACTGCTTCCTCGGGCTCTCGCTTTCAGGGCTAGGCTTGCTTACGCAGCCTTAGTGCTTCTTTCCCTTCTGTCAGTTGGGGTAAGTGGATTTTGGCACCCTTTATTCCCCCACGACGGTCCTTTGTTCTCTGGCGGGCGATTCATGACTGCCTCCCTACCTCGGATGCATTGCAGACTCGCGGTATTATTGGTCGTTCAGTCTGTGCTTTTTGCAACAGCGCATCTTCATCTCTTGATCATCTGTTATTGGATTGTGCTCTCGTTAGAACGGTTTGGTCTCGCCTTGTATCGGCTTTCCAGATTTCATTGGATTTTTCATCGGGTTTTCCATCATCTCGTTATACAGGCATTGAACTGTTCTTTTAGCTCACAGGTTTTGCCGTTGTGGCGAACTGCTTTTGTGACGTGCGTCTGGGCGATATGGCATCTCCGGAATCGCCGTGTTTTCGATGATTTGCTGGTAACCAGTGACATGGTGCTTGCACTTGTTTGGGCTGCGGAGGTCGGAGCTCTTCGTCTCGGTCACATGGAAAATTCACAGGCTGATCTTCTTCGTCTACACATGTTTGGTATTCCTGGCATCCCGCGAGAGACTCCTCATGCTATACCTGCTTCCCTAGGATTCGTTTAGACCTGCTTTCCCGGCGCTGTCGATCAAACTTCTTATAGTTTTGGCCGGTGATGATGGGAGCTAATCCCCATCACCTGTAATTCAGTAAGAGTGCTATGCTATAGGAGACCTCAGACGGAAAAGAGAGACATAAATTATGTCCCTACGAGACCAGCCAAGGCTAGTTAGAGGTTTAGGAACCTCCATACGTCTGACAAAGTCCCATAGACGGAAAGCTAAACCATATCTTTTTAAATCGCTTTCCTCATCTCGTCTTTTTATAGACCGAGGTGCTACGGGAGGATCCATCAGATAACCTATAGGTAGAGATGGGTCAGAACTTGCCTTTGCATACCAAACCACGTACTCGAGGTGCATTCTCACGAAAGATCGGAGTAAGCACTCGAGAAACGGGATGCTGTCATCTGTCCAGAACAGTCTAAGCCTTTTGATTGATTCTTCATCAATATCGCGAGGATAGACTGCCTTTAAGATAAAAGCCCTTACGCAACCGATTTTGTAACAAGTTAATATACGCTGTTGAGGGTATACTAACCAGAACTCCATGGGCATAGGGTGGATTCCAGACAAGGAGTATAAGGTTAACCAATGTCTCTGCCACCGCCTCGAAAGACGATGGAAAGAGTTAATATCTCCAGGGCCTCTAAGCCTGGAGAAAACACGGTAACCACCACCCCCCAAACGAAATGAAGTTGAGAAATCAACTCCAAGATGTTTGAAGACAAAAGCCGCTACAAAGCCAGAGCACATTTGGACACATGATAAAGAGACAGGACTTATGTCTGTCCTAGTTTCCTTATGATTATCCACAATAAGGCGCTTGGCAAATTCGCAAACTCCTTGATGGGATATCAAAGATTTCTCTAGGGAAATAACTCCCTTTTATTGACCCATGATACTTTTATACTTCAACGCTACCGCTTCATCGGCGATCACAAGATCGTCCCCAAGGATAGCGTAGTTCTGAAAGATCTTCCCAGGATAGACTTCATTAGCCGCGATCCACACTAGCATATGATGCGTAAGTGTGAATACGGGCCACGATGAGTAGTAGCCTAAAGGCTGACCTCTACTAAAACTATACGTCTTCGGACTTAACTTATCCTTGATTAACCCGGGGACTCGAAACTTAACCTGCCGCATCATAGCGAGCCAGGTGTCAGCGATCATATCCCCAAGAATGCAGGAAAGCATTGCAGACGATAGTTCGGCAGGAAGGAGATCAGTAGCAGACTTGAGGTCGAAAGAGTATAAAACTCTCTGACCTTTTATCCGCTGAAGTGGGGCTAACTGGTTATACGTTCCGTCCATAGGTAACTTGGACAGAATCGTCATCACCCAGTCATGCAATGGACGTAACAACGTCTGCAACAGAGGGTTTGCAATAGCAAACACTCTGAGCTTACCACTTCCTTCGACTTTGATACCAAAACGGCCGTTCTCCTGCACTGTATTCAAAGCTGACCACCATCTCTTAGATGATGATGAAATCAGATGACCTAAAAGTGCAGCAAACCCATCTTCAGATCCTGGTATAGGTCTACTACAAGGTAGAGCCGGATCGGTACGCCCGTACAACGTACGATCGGCAAACCAAGTTTCACCTATATCAGACATGTCGTCTTCGCCAAAAGCTCGAATTAAGGCGGAGGCATCCAGCGGAAAAGTATGATAGATAGTTAAATTTCTCTTTTCCATATCTTTCGCTGGCACGGAGGAAGAACCAATATGAGACTCCTTTCGGTAGTCTTTATACGTGTTCGGTCCTGATTTGAACATAGGTTTGAAGTAAAATCCCATATGAAATGGAATATTGACGAAAGAAGGTAAATACCTCCCTAGGAGGAAGCCAGATTGTTGAGCGAGAAATCGCACAACTCTCTGAGCTGCCGCGTCGAGTCTAACGCTAGAACGCTGTATGGTTTTAGGGTCGACAGTGGGTCCCCCTTTCGGAGAAACCCTTATCAACCTTGATAAGGCGCACACAGTCAAGACCATTCTAGCTCTTAGCCGATCTCCTTCCCTAATTTTCTTTCTATAATGGGGAGGGATGAATCGAGGTAAACCTGTTTTGGTTAGAGAAACATAGATAACCATCGCAGGCTTAGCACCCGGCTCTTGTGCAAGATACCAAGCAAGAAGGAATGCAACTTGCTTCAGATACTTGCCTAAAAACAAAGGGCCAGACTTGCGATATATGCGTATGATCTCTCTACTCATATCGTATATCGCGAGACACTCTGACTTCGTTAGCCGACCAAAGACGACTAATGAGGCCTTCGTAAAGAGACCCATTAGCCGCCGAGCACCTTCTAAAGTGCTCCGCCATCGCCTAGGCGCCAAACGCTCTATGACTTTAAATAAAGTATAATTCATTTTAATATTATATTAAGTCAGTTGAGCAGTTAAGCAGCACCTCCTTCTGTAATTAACTACGTCGGAGGGGTCTAGACGAACTCACCTTAACCATCCTGTTTTAAGAGGACGGAGGGGTGGCGCTTGGTGGTGAAACAAGTCCTCACTACAAGTGGACCAATTCCTCATAGTGAGTTAAGGTTATTAGTGTAATACGGTTGTTTCCAACAGCCTACACTAGTGCCTTAAGGAGAATACTAGAGAACTAACTGATGTTAATTAATAAAGAGCTCAATAGTACGCCGGTAGGGAACCACCCTACCCAGTACGGGATGAACCCGTGCTGCCCAAACTTGATGCCTCTATTTCTTCGCTATAATAATACCTTTTTGCCTTTAGATTGAAAGGTCTTTCTCCACTGTCTGAGAGAGCCATTGATTCACACTGCCCGCTATAGCGAAGAGAGAGGGTTTGGGTCTGCTCTTCCTAAATAGAGATGAAACCGGAGATGGGCAATTGGATTAGCTATCTTGCGCGAAGGGTGGAGCGTATGATAAGCGAGCGATTAGGGCTAACTCAAATAGAGACTCAGAGTCCTCTTGTTTTTGATAGGTGGACCCTACTTTGGCAGGTAGGGCGGCTACTTCTCAACTCAAAACCGGTCGTGAATCATCTACCTCAGCGTACCAGGCTAGGGCTTTATCCGAACAAGGACTCCCACGGGGTAGAAGGGAGGGCTTCCTTTCCAAAACAAAAGAGGTCTCTGTCTTCGAGAGGAGACCGGGCAGGCGCATTTGCCATCTCCTAGCAGCGGAAATTACTCCTCAATTTGGGCATTCACTCAAATTCAAGCCGTGGCTGCTAAAGCTGTTCCAACTAATAATCCCTACCCTTTGTGGTCTCTCCTACGATAACTAGAAAGAGCTACTTCTTCGAGCCCTGGTGGAGTCCCTAGAACCCTTAAACTTAAGGAGCATTCGACTGAGATTAGATTAGTGGGTAGCACTTGTTGAATTGAATAAGATGTTCTTGCTCAAGAAGTTGAATATCAGCTCTTCTTTGCCCAGGAGCTCCTACTCGTACGGACAGCAGTAGCTACCTATTATAATGTCATGTCAAACCTGCAAACAAGCCATTCTATCAAAGAGCTTGGGAATCTTTCTTGGATTCACTATTCCGAAGAAGCTTTCACTCAACTGCCTTTACTGGTCGAAAGAAGACTAGTTGAGGGTCGTACCGAATTGTCTATTAGCTTTGACTTAATAGATGCAACAAATGCTCTCACTTATCTTGCTGTTGAGAATGGGATGCTAATCTTTGACACCGAATCCTCTCTTTTCAGGAAGAAAGGGAGCTAATCTTTAGCGAAGAGATCCTTTTCATCACCTTCTGTAGCACTAAGACTAACAAAGCATTCAATAGCAGCGGAGTCTGTAACAGCTTATGCTAGCACAACAGCCAAAGAGCTTCTTCTTGCCCTATTTAAAGAATATTCTGTGCATCCATGAATCCCTCCTTCCCTTACTCTTGATCGGATTCACTCTTCCTCAAGTGCCGCAGCTGCTCTTCCTGGACGAAATTCGTCTGCTAATCGCTTTAACGGAACTTTGTCAACGAGTTTAGACAGGCTTCGCTCCTTCTTTTTTCTATTCGGGAACTGAAGGTGGCTAAGTCAAGGCGCCTTATCTTTCTTTGGTTTCGCTTCCAACTAAGGCTAAGGGACTTGGATAGTAAACCCGGTAAAAGCCGCCCTAGTGAGGTGAAATGCTGAAACTGTTACCGGTAAACCCTACAGAAGTCGGAATGGAATCGGGTAGAGAACTAGTCCCTTGCCCGGCTGGGATTGGAGGGGGTCTATTAGCACAGGAACAGACCTGTTAGAAGAATCCCTAGGGCATCCTTGAGAAGCTCAAAAGAATAAGGCAGCCCCTCTTTGTCTATGTTTGGTTGAGGGTGGAGCCTCTTGCGTAAACCCTGATACCGACACCGACTCAACTGGATTCCATCTTTCTCGCTATGATCCGATTGTCTAAAATTCTTGTATCTAAATATAGAAAGAAATGGAATTGATGCTTGCTGGTTAGCGCGCTACTTCTTTATTTAAGTGTGAACTTTACTCTGCCTCGCTTGCAGCTTGCGGACCGTTAAATAGCGCCGTTTAGTGGCCTTAGTCGGGAAAGTGCTTCTTCCTCGAAAGAAGAGTCAGGGACGAGCCCTTTTGGTATGTAGTTTTGGCTGTCACTTAGTTTTCGGGATTGGATAAATGATTGTGGTCTCATAGATCTTTGGTGCACTGGTTCTCAGTTTACATGGTGGAATTGTCGGCATGGACTGGGGGCTAAGCGAGTTAGCTTTCGCTTCCTCTTCCGGTTATGTTATGAGAAGACTGTCTCCTTCCTTTTGGAGTGGGAAATCGATGAAATGACCAAGTTGCGAGACTAAGTAGTCATGTAAGACTAAAAACAGCATAATGGCGTAAATGTGCTAAACTCTAAGATTGACAGATCAAAGAGATACGTAAGTAGAGCATAGTGAACCGGTAGTATGTAATGGTACAGCTATCGTTCAACGGATAAGCTAGGCTAGGGATAGACTACCCTTGTCCCTAATTCAAACGTCGTTCCCATGGGAAAGAAGTAGCCAAGAGTCAACACATGTTTGAATAACAACCGGGTGAATTGCAAGGACAACTGCAATCTTCCTATCTATTTTAGATGCGTTTATAGAATAGTGAAGATTTGAGTCAATTTGCAGCCAAGCTTACTACGACATATTAATCTCCTTGAAGAAAGGGAGTAGTAAGAAGGTTCAACGACTAGGAAATGAAACTTGCTAAGTAAGATTTTTCCCACGAGCGCCCGGTGGTGCTCCTTAAATTATTGGCTATCATGTAATGATTTATAATTGTTTATTGATAGAACAACGCTAACTTTAATAGGTACTACTATCTATTCTTAAAAAAGAAAATATATTAATTAATTAATAATAACATGACATTACAATCATTACGTTCACTGATTGGCCCTAGGGGAGACAACGATTTCTAGGTAAACCTTTGAGTCCTAATTCCAAGATTGTGAGACAATATAAGGAACTTTTACCAATCGAGTTATCATCATTTCAAAAGGCAATGTTGGTAGGGCTTATGTTAGGTGATGTTTCACTTAAATGAAATAAGTCCTTAACTGGCGCCTCTCTTCAATTCGAATGAGGAGACAAACATGTAGCTTATGCATTTTATGTATGACACTTGCTTTATCCTTATTGTTTAGAAGTTCCGAGACGGCAAGTTCGAACAAATGCTAATGGCAACGAGGTAGTGACATGATGTTTCCAGATGGTAACTCATCCTGCCTTTTTATTTCTTAATGATGTATTTATTGTAGAAGGTAAGAAATGCATTCTTCCTGTATTATTTGATTTAATTACTCCTATTTCATTAGCCTTTTGGTTTATGGATGATGGTGGAAGACAGGACTACCGAGGCTATGGATTACAATTTAATACTCGCCCGACTTGAAAGGGAAAGGTTTTACTAATTCCGAAGTAGATTGACTGTGTAAACTTTTACAAGATAAGTTCGGCCTTAATTGTTGACGTAAGTCTAATAAAGGAAAACCAATTATCGCTGTATCCGGACACAGTTATAATACTTTCTTTGGTCTGATTAAAGATTATATGCATGAATCAATGTATTTCAAATTGCCTACAGGATCCCGTACATCTTTTTAAAAAGTACTCATAGTAGAGTGCAACCGACTGTTAATAGTACTAAGAAAATCATTGCTACCCAGAAACCATAGCTTGTTACTTGATATAGTGTTACAGCTAAAGGATAGAGTACAGCAATTTCTAAATAAAAAATTAGGAATAGAATACCTACTAAGTAATACTGAATAGCAAATGGAGCTCGCACCTGTCCATAGATAGGATTTAATCTTTAAAGGGTTTTGTCCTGATCCATCGGAGTCAAAGGGGAATTAATCTTACTTCTTATCGGAGGTTTTTCAAGGATTAAAAGACAATAATCTTTGACTAGGAGTTGTTACATTATTATATCAAGTCATAAATTGTTCCTTGGAAATACTTGTGAAAGTGAATCTTTTTGCCTTACACAGGTCTTTACCTTGTCTAGTCTGTGCCTCATTAACAGAGTTTCTGGATACCTTAAATCCAGGTCACACACTACCTTCCTGAATTACATCAATAGCTCGACGTAGTGACACAAAACTAATAGATTCATCAGAACTACAATGAGTTACTTGTAATGGAGACATCACAGCACTACCAGTACCTTTTAAATGGATCTAAGGGTCTAGATTCGAAAGGTAAGATTCTTTTTCCTGTAGAAGCATCAGTAACAGGTCCTACAGTAGAATAACGAAAGTTTCTACTAGTTCCTCCGTTAATTAGTACTCTCTGAAGTCCAGCAAGGTGAGCTCCACCTTCCCGTACTGCTTGGTTGATTGACATAAAGTGTTTTCCTGTGTATTCATAATCTGGAGTATACTGATACACTTCTACTCGATCTGTTCTAGATAGCATCATAGTTGTTCTATCCTCAGCCGAATGTCTTTTTCCATAAATGGATTGTTCTCACCAGACATTGAGGCACTCATTCTAGCAATTGTTTCCGGTGAATGTTTAGTAGCACCATCTGACACAAAGATACTATTCAATGTTGGCTTAAGAGCAAGTCAAGCATTTTCATACTGTACTAACTCACTAGTGTCGCAAAAAGCTAGAACAGCAATTTAAAAGGATGATCATCCATGCTGTTTAACTGCACTATAGAAACGTTTGCAACCTGATGATTTAGCTGCAACACCTCTAATGAATGCAGAACAATGTTCCCTATGTGTTTTAAATCGAACAGATCCCATTTCAGCAGAACCAATATAACAGATCGAAGGCTGATCTTTAAGGCGAGAAAGATAAATTACGCTACGTTCTCCTACAAGGGAAACGTATTCAGGCGATCGACAACTAGTGGATGCATCTGAAGGTACAATAATAGGAAACCATGGAGAAAGAGGTTTCAATGAAGCTAATAAATAATGTTGGGCCTCCTTAGGTGTATAAGGCAATCCAGTCTCAGGGAGCTCGGGTTTTATTTCATCTCATCCGGCTTTCACTTGTCTGATTAAAGAGATCTCCTAGTCGAAGCATTAGCACGTTATGAACGATATTCAGGGACCACGGAGAAAGATTACGCTCGGTAGTATTGGGATTAAGAGGAGCCTGTGGCGAAAGGGAATGTGGCACTCGTGGACCTGACTTCGTTATCATCTTTCACTAGGAGGAAGATATCATAGATGAAGACCTGGACCGGAGTACCATGGAAAATCGACCTCAATATCTGGTTCTTAAAAGGTGGACACCGTCGGCCGGAAACAGCAGTATTGCATAAGGCTCCGGTTTGGATAATCTTTCTTGGGATCCCGGTTGCCTTTATTCGACCTGATATTCTTTATTCTTTGGGTAGTCGAGTCCGATCCAATTGGATGAGCATACAGCTAAGCTAAAAAAGAGGACCTATGCAAGGCTTTGTGTGGGCAGAAGTTTCTTACGCTTTTATAGGAGTGACCGGGGAAGGGTTCTTTTCCAGTAATAAGATAAATTAGGATATTTCGTAGGTTAGGGGAGAGAATCATGGCTGAGGCCTAAGCCGCTTTAGTAGAGACAGACTGAAATACCCCATCATAGCACTATAAGAGGGTTCCGCAAGGAACTATTGAAGCTTCCAGCTTTCCACCTATATGTATATAAGGATATTACGGGAATCATGCAAATTTCGCTTTTGCAAGCTAGAGTAGGGCGATTAGTGCAGCCATTAGGAGATTGCCACGTGTACCACACGACAGAGACAAGAAAGCAGCAATCAGGTAGTCTTTTCTAATAGCTTCGTCCGCACACTCCCAATAGCTTCACTTCGCTTTGCTTCGTTCCTTCCTTCTTTTATTCAATTAAGGCGCTCCCTAACTACTACAATTTAATGGAGAGAATGAGATCTATTCTACTCTTTCACTGGCTGCTATCTTACTAAAGAGTTTCCCTCTCTTTGCTACCCTCTCGTCACTCCCGCTTCATTTCGAGAAGACGAAGAGGATGACACTAGGGGGATCGTTCTTACTTAAAGAAATTCCCATGACTCCAAAATCGAGGATTCTTGGCTTTCATTCGAATGCAACTGATGCGTAAGACATGGAGTTGGACTCCTTTCCTTCTGGTAATGCCTCTCTTTCCCTGCCCATCTACTGACTGGCTATTTCGCTTGTCAGGAGAACCCGATGTGAATTCGTTACCTAATCATGGAAAGGCTGTTAACGCGGGAACTCGCTTGACGACGAAAACGAGACTTATGAGCCTTGCGAGCTGACCTAAGATCCGCGTATTCTTATTCAATATATCATGACTTTCCCTCTTTTCTCTAATCCCTCTAAATAGCTTATTTAAAGTAGAGTTACCCTCTTGTTGAATGAAAGCTTCTTCACCTCAGCTCTGAAACTCGGGCATTACTCCGTCCTTAGCTTGAAGTCTACCATGAAGGGGAAAACGAATCACCATGAAACTAGTACCCGTAGTCCCCTTGCTGACTTGGAGGAGTATGAGAAAGCCCCGCATGAGCATGCCAAGCAGCTAACTTCGAGACAACTAAGGGTAAACTTCGAGCTAGAACTAATGGATTAGCATTACTCCTCTCCCGCTTATTGATTAGGGAGCGAGTGGAGTAGTAGAAAGGAGATAAGAAAGCCTTCGAGGCTTAGCTTCATAGCAGCGAGTAGCTACTAACTCAAGCAACAAGATAATAAGAGTTAGTAAATCGACACCGACAAGCGCTCTATCGCCCTACCTAGGAGTTATTTGGGCTGGTTGTTCGGAGTGGACAAGAAGACAGGAAAACACAAGCTCAAACTTTGCATCTGTCGAGCCAGAAGCGGAAAAGAAGAGTTGGAGGCACCTTCCCTTCTAAAGATTCCCCCACAGCAAGAGTTGTAATTGCCTGCAAAGATGAATCTCTTACCTGACCTAAAACACTTTTAGCTTTACCCTTGTCTTCTTCGGATAGGCTCTCAAAGAGATTGGCAAGCTTTATTAAGGTTTGGAAGACGCTCATTTTAAGAAAGATGCGGGAGCTGTCAAACTTTATATTATGGGTTTAATGAGAGAGAAAGGTGATTATAAGTTAAGCTCCGATGTTGTAAAGGATGCGGTTAAGAATGTTTTTGGTAATACCGCCTATAACATGAAGGGTTCTTATGTAATGCCGCCCCGAGGAATGGAACATAAGGAATTCGGGGATAGGTTGTATTATGCTACTGAGAAGTTATTAATAGAAAAGAAAGGTGCTAAAAGTCGTGAGAGATATCCTGAGATGTACGGATATCATTCTATGGGTGATGGGAAGTATTACTTAACAGTAAAAGGGATTGTCGCAAAAGATGGGAAAGGCGATCCTTTAATCGTCGATGTTTATAACGCTCCTGCTCTACGATCCTCTCGTTATTCTTCGATTGCAGAAGTTTTGCGGTATTCGCAATCAGATTTCCCCCCTGAAGAGCGCGCATATCAGAATACTAGGGAAACAGTAGATCGCCAATTACGCCACTTACAAAGCGGTGGGCTGAAAATAAAATCTCGGAGGGAAGAATGATTCTTTTCCAAACGAACGACGTTGATTTTGATAAACAAGTTGAAGCGTTAAAAAGGGAAGATCCGCTATCTCAGCAACCGATGCGTCCCCCTGGTTTTTTTGATAACTTCATTGGTGCATCTATTGCAGGGGTATTAGAAGCCCCCGCAGATATACTGTCTTTGGTGTCTCCTTGGGAATATAAGCCGGATCCTTTAAAGAAAAACACTTTCACCGTTGACCCAGAACAAACGGGAATCGTAGGGCAGATATCCCATGGGATTTTGCATGGTGTCTCTGCGTTTTTAACAGGGGCATCTGTCGGGGCGGTTGCTGGAGGTCCTGTCGGTGGAGTGATAGGAGGAGCGCTATCCGTTGCCCTTGCAGCGGGGAGAAGATCTTTTGAAAAGGCTAGAGATGAAGGAGTGGGTAAAGAGACTGCGTCTTCCCTAGGGGTAAAGACGGGCGTTGTGTCTGGGATTGGTGCGTTAATTCCAGCTGGGTTTGGGGTTAACGCTGTTAGGAGCACAGTGGCAGGAGCTGGGGTCAACGTGACACTCATTGGCTTAGATCAATTAGGGGATTATAAGATCCTGAAAGATAAAGGATATGATGATCTTGCTGAGCATGCTGCGGAACTAGATAAGGTTTCAATAGCGACAGATGTTTTACTAGGAATGGCTTTCGGGGCTTTGCATGCTAAACAGCTTAAAAGGGTCAAACCTCTCTCATCTGACGTAGATATTGCAACACAAGCGAAAGTAGAACTTATCGTTTCTCGTGATTTGAACGAGGGCATGCCGATAACTAATGAAGCCCATGAAGCTCATATGCGTTCTCTTACAAAAGCTGAGGAATCTTTACTAACAGGAAAACCTTTTAGTATCGATGCCGGCGACGTGACAGCCATGGAGAGAGGGAATCTTAAGAAGCCCACAGAACCTCAAGGCAAGCCTCCTTTTTCAGATTCAATGGCAGAAGAGGCTTTTCTTCCTATAGATAAGAAGATGGAAGCGTTTGAGAGATTCGCTAGTTCTGAGAATATCAAGGGTATTGATCATATGCCCCATAAGATGAGGAGAGACATTGATATAGTTAAGAGGGGTATTTTTGAAGAGGCTTTTGCATGTTTCATTGAGAGAGGCGGGAGATAATGCACAAAGATTGTATTGAAAGAGTTAGAAAAGTCGCAGGAGATCTTTTTTTGGGGGGAAGAAGATCTGAGAGATATTGAAGAAACGGCTAAGAAGGCTTTTTCTGAGTACGATAAAGATGAAATGTTTAAGAATGCTCCTTCGAGAGATAAAGTACGCCTTTTGAGTGAGAAAGCTAAAGTTCTTCATTTAGAGCCCGCTTTTGCTTTCGCTGAGCAGATTGAAGTGGTAGGAAGAGTTGAGCATGGCAAACAACTTGAGGCTCTCACAAACACCTTGCAAGGATCGACTACTCGTTCTTTGGAGGGGGCTATTAAAGGGCGTCAATCTAATATCCGAAAATCATTCATTCATTACGACAAGTTAGGAGACAATAATTTTGGGTTTTCTTCTGATCCTGTCGTCAATGAAAAGATTATCAAAGGTCTAAGGGGCATTGAGACCGATGATCCACAAGTTAATGCATTCTGCAAAGAGTATAGGAAACAAAGCGATATTCAGACTAAAGAAGCTGAACGATTAGGTATTCTGAATCCCTTAGACAATTGGAAAAGTCCTCAACCTGATGACACTATGAAGATACGGGCAATGGGTCGAGAGGCATGGATCAAAAAGATCTTGCCGTGGGTGAATAAGGAAGAGTATGCAAAAAGAGGGATAGCAGAGAGCGAGTTGAGCGACTTTCTCAGGGCAATCTATGACACCAAGAGCAGTGATGGACGCAACAAGGTTATTGCTAGCGGTGGGGCAGAACAATCTAGGGGTGCATATATTGGTGGGAGCTTTCTTTGTCCTCATAGGGTGGTAAGCCAATGACTCTTGGAGGCGGAGCCCTAAACCTTCCGTTTTACCATCCGACCCTCCTAAGAGTGGCAGTTAGTCTCCGCATAACCTCTCCGTTAAGAAAAGCTAGTGCTCCTGGCGCCTGATCCTTCTCCTTAAGTGAGATGCATCCCCCTTCTCCCTGTTGGGATCCCCTTCTACGCTATATAGAGAGAGAAGGGGTAAAGGCTTACAACATCTACGCGGAAGAGCGTCTAAAGAGAGGAAAGGGCTTGAATGAGAGAGGGGCACAAAGATCCATCCAGAGCTCGCTGAAGTCGGTCTCTGTCTTCTCATCCAAGATGACTCAAAAGAAGTAGGGGAAGGGTAATAGTGGCCCCGTAAACCTCTCATATTCATCCAAGGACCATCCCGATATCATTTTCTTGAGTGGGTCCAGAGGATAACGTATATATGATGGCCACAGAGCGCCCATTGACCACTCCCCTTGAATGCACCAAGAAGTTCAAGCTAGAAATCTCGTATGGTAATGAGGTGAAAGAGGACTTCAAACCTCTCACTCTACCATACGGTAATTTCATTCTATTTACCCAGACGGAAAAGGGTTACCCGATGAGTCGGAAGAGCCTTCCAAGTCGGACACCACGTCATCCCTTGCTTAAGGGGAATCTGTTTAAGCTGATTCAACTCTCCTTTTTCCGCCTTTCCCCATGCTATAGGAAGCTTCTCGGCTGATGCCTATTCTCCAGTGCCGGTATCGTTGGATGAACCGCAACTTCCATTTCCCTATGCGACATCTGCTTTTCAAGTCAATCTCCTTTGTTTCAATATCCGTTGTTGTTGAAATACCCATTCTTTAAATCTCCATCTCGTATATTGAGTTAATCCCCCAAGGAAGGAATTCCAAGCCACGAGACCAAGAAAGGTCCGCCGTTAAGGGAAGAAGGTCCTAAGAGCTACGGGATAAAGTGCGATCTGCCTAGAAAAGAGTCCTGCTCCAAGGTCTTCCCCTGTCTAAAATAAAGAGTAGGGAACGAGTGGAGTATACGAAACGAGATAAGAGAGCGAACCAGGGGTTCTTGCTTCTTGTTCAGCTACGACTCTTTCTCCAAGGCCCACACCTTAGTCTGGTCACTAGTTTTTTCGCACCTTTCGTCTGCTAACTGTTGTGAGAGATTGGCTCTCAGAACTACAGCATCTATTATAACAATTTTAAGAGCTACTATGACGTTAACTAATAAAAGAAGATCATAATTAAGTAATTGACTCCCCCTGACCCAAGGAGATATCGTGCCTTGGTTGGAAAGCTCAACTATCTCACGGTGACCAGACCTGATATATCATTTTTGGTTAGTGTAGTGAGCCAGTTCCTTTACTCACCATGTAAAGAGCATTGGGAGGCTGTGCTCAGGATAGTCCATTATCTCAAGAAGGCCCCAGGCTGGGGATTACTCTATAAGAAATCTGGTGATACACAGATTGTTGGCTACTCAGATGCAGATTGGACTGGTTCTCCATCAGACTGACGATCTACATCAGGTTATTGTGTATTCTTCGGAGGAAACCTTATTGCTTGTTCCAACTCTGATTCTGATGATGGCCTTGGTTTCAGTTACCTTGGCCTTCTCGTCGACCTCAAGTCTGCGACAGACAGATGGCCAGTATACTCTCTCTTTGAAGTGATGAAAGATTGCTTTGACCGACGACCCCGCTCCTGCTATGCTAGATAGATGTGGAAGCATAGCAGGCTTCTTTGTTGCACCTGTCTACCTTTCAAGGCGTAGGTATGATTGAGGGCATTTCTTTCTCATTGCAGGGAGTCCTGGTCCTAACCATTGCAATGGGAAGTATTCAAAGCACTGATCTTTCTCACACAGAACGTATGTCGGTCCGAATTCGAAAGTCTGTTATGAAAAGCCCCTTCTTTCATCGTATTCAGTCTTAAACCTACGGCTATATAGAATCAATATAGTATAAGTGGTTCAAAGAAGACTGCATTGCCTACAAGATCGAATGTAGGGCAAAGTCTCACCATGTCGTCGTATCAATTGAATAACTTCTCGTTCTTGTGCTTGTTCGAGTATGGATGGTGGTTCGAGAGGCTGGATATTGGTTATGTTCTAGTTCAGCGGTTTTGGTGATGAATTGAATGCGTACAGGCCGATGATTGAGTTGAGTTGTTTTCGGTATGCTGTGATTGACTTCTTCCTGGTGGTAGTGGCTTTGGAGGTTTGCTGTTGAGGGTGGGGATACTGCCTATCCAACAAGACCTGGAAATTGACTCCTAGAATCCGTAGCAGGTCTTTGTTTTCCTCATTTATTTAAGCCGGAAAGGTCTAATGTTCAACTGAGGTTTCCTATCAAGCCAAGGAAGTAGATTCCCCGGGAACATCCCATCCTGCAGGCCGAGCCGTTGGGCATTTCATTTCTCCCGTCTCAAATATTCCAATCCACAACAAAACCATGCCGACTTATGGTCAGCATATATTTCGGTCAAATCGTATCGACCTATATATTAAAAAGCTGGTCTATGCCTATTCGTAGACAACCCGTACTGATAAGCAATCCTTACTCCCAAAAGTGTTTAGATCCCGTGCAATCGAGCTGGGCTTAGGGTCTCTTAGTTACCCAGGAAAAAAGTTCTTTATGAATTAGGACCTATATAATCGCCAATTAGCCGATCAGAGATAGGAAATTCGGTAAGGTAACCGTCAATGCGCCGAGATAAATGCAGTTATCTTAGACAAATTCTTCTTAGTATTAATTAGTAAGAATGGAAAAAGCACTAAATGACGTAAGAGAAAAGAGAAGAAGAATCTCGAAATCGATTGTACAAGTGTAGAAGGACCAAGGAGGATGAAGGAGGAGAAGGAGTAGGAGTAGGAGCTAGCTTTCATTGAAGCAGGGGAAGGGAAGAAATTCTGAGTTTATGCCACGACGATCTATATGGAAGGGCAGTTTTGTTGATGCATTCCTCTTGAGAATGAATAAGAAGAGAGATCTTCTTTTGAACAGGAAAATTTGGTCACGTAGATCTTCTATTTCGCCGGAATTCGTTGATTGCTCCGTACGAATTTACAATGGAAAAACTTCTGTTCGTTGTAAGATTACTGAAGGAAAGGTTGGTCATAAATTTGGAGAGTTTGCTTTTACACGGAAACGAAGACCTTCAAGAACAAATATTGGACCGGGAAGAAAAAGGGAGAAAAAGTAAAGTATAAGCACATATGGCGCGAAAAGGAAATCCGATTTCGGTAAGACTTGATCTGAATCGTAGTTCAGATTCAAGTTGGTTCAGTGAGGGCGACCGCGAAAGTCACCGAATGGGTCAGTCTTTTCCTTCAGTTTATCCCGTATTTTAAATCTAAAAAAGCGTGGGAGGACGTTGCAGATGTCCGCGGGGCGGACACGACTTCTTCTAAGGCTAGAAGACCACTGGAAGACACCCAGGACTAGAGCATGTCGTGAAAGAAGCACACCGGGCGGGCGTGCTTCGACCCTGTCTCCGGGGGACAGTTGAATGTAGATATCATGAACGCGAGGTGCAGGATACCAGGCGGAGAAACCCGGGCAACCACTCCCCTATGTGCCAATCGCTAGCGCATCCAGGGCCTGGCGCCCAGCTCAGCCGGAGAGGCCTAGCCTGATCTGAGAAGTGCTAATTTGGTTCAGATAGACTGAATTCAAGAATATGCCGCCGCTCCTGGAATCAATAAGAAAAGAAGTGCTAAGTTTCAGATCAGTGAATAAACCGAAACTAAAGAAGAGACGTTTCTCGCTCGGCGCCTAAAGCGCACTATGCTCCGCTTCAATAAATGAGAGTTTTCGGTGGAACCGGTGAACCACGCGAGCTGGTTAGATGCGTGGGACAGAGGGCTCGTAGTATCTGCTAGCGCAGCTATGCAGTGAAAGGGAAAAGGAGCCTAAATCGACCCCCTTCTTTATTTTTTTTCAAAGAAAAAAAGCAATAAAAAGAGATTATACTCTCGGATGAGACTAAGCAGCTACCGATCATTCCGACGCGCCCTTGGCCTATCTTGATTAAATTAAGACCAAAAACCTATCTAAAGTTGAGCCTAGTTTAAGCTGTCAAACAAATGATAGAATAGAAAAAAAAGAATAACCAGGGATATGGATGGAGTCTCGCTCAGTAAAGAGAATTGTAGATTCATAAAACAGGAGAAGAGCCTTTACCTTTTTCTATGTCAAGCGCGCTAGCTGCAATCAAACTAAAGCAAAAGGGGATAAAGTTTACTTTGAGAAAGAAGGGCCAACTATTTAGATTCTAATCTTAGTAAAGGCATAAAGGAACGGTATTGAGCTGCGCGAAAGCCGTTGCGCTAACGCGCATCCCTTTTCTTGCTCGTTAGCGCTGCTTTTTGATTGCAGGGCCTTTAGGCTTTACTAATAAGATAGAAAAGGGACTTTTTCATCAGGGTGGGCAGGTGCTTAACGCCCTATACAAAAGGCCTTTCCTTTTAAATGACAACTGCCTCTTCCTGCTGCGAGGGCGTTGCACAAAACCAAACCGCCCCCCGCCCGATCAAGTACCAGTTGCTTCGCTGGTGGGCCGACTTAGGTTAGGGGGGATTGTCCCTCAGTTCTTACCAACCTCCGGTGTGTAATCGACATGTTGCTAGCTAGAACTCGGTCGAATAAAAATCATTGATTCCCTCTGCTGTCAATTTCTTTCTCAAATCAGAACAACTCTGAAAAGATAAGGGAAGACCACCTGAGCGAACCGACCGAAGGGACTTTACTTATCCGAACCAAACGATAGCGGCTTAAAGAAAAGCCTATCACGACCTTAATGGCCTTGATCGGCGGGGAGGAGCATCTCAAAGTATGGGGCAAAGGATCAAGCGCTTTTACTTTGTCTCCCGGGATCCACCACAGGTTGGGTTTGAGAGCCGTGTGATGGGTGACTATCCAGCACGGTTCGGAGAGCACTTTTAGTCTGCGTTGGTGAATGGAAGCCCCCCTTATCAAGCAAGAAGGAAGCGGCTCTTCCCACGGCGGAGTCACCATTGACTCTATTTATTATTATGGTAAATCAGTGTATCAAGATGTCAATCTGGGATCTTATTTCGGTTCGATACGTCCACCTACGAGACTCACCTTTGGCTTTCGTCTCGGTAGGTGTATTATTCTACATTTTCCCAAAAGAACATTCATTCATTTCTTTCTTCCCCGTCGACCACGACGACTGAAACGACGCGATAAATCCAGCAGACCCGGAAAGGAGAAGGGCCGGTGGTGGGCATTTGGGAAAGTCGGGCCGATCGGGTGTCTTCATTCAAACGACGGTACAGAAGAAGAACGAAACGAAGTGAGAGGCCGGGAGGCAGGGAAAAGAGTCGAGTCGATCAGGCTCGACGATCGGGAGAAGCAAAACGAAATCAGGATTTGGCCGAAAAAGAAGCAACGCTATGGATACTATGACCGATCACCATCGATAAAAAAGAATCTTTCTAAATCACTTCGGGTCGGCGGGGCCTTCAAGCATCCGAAATACGCCGGGGTTGTAAATGACATAGCGTTCCTGATAGAAAATGACGACTCCTTCAGAAAAACTA